>JAWHQI010000386.1:0-735000 GCA_033032865.1 Dactylorhiza incarnata
AATGAGTTCACATCGCGCGGCAGCAACTCTGGATGTGCATTAAGATTACACGCTCTTGGTCACGGGGTGTGACATGCAAATTTTACCCAAATTGTCCCGAAATTCTGCAAAAATAGAAATAAGCTATAAATTTGAATCAAATTGCATAAAACAACTACTTATAAACTAAAATTGACATGAAAATGAAAAATTCATATTAAATTTCTACAAAAAATTCATATAAAAACTACTTATCACGAACCTTCATTGTCGTCAGATAACCAACCGTCATCAGATAACCAACCATCAAGCACCGCACACCTTGCCGCAGCCTGCGAATCTGACGCCTTGCCTCTACCTGCACGCTTTCATTGTTCGTTGCTGATGCATCCCATAATCGGATGTCGACGTCTTTGGTATTGGCTTTCGGTGCGTCCTTAAAACTTGCCTCCCTCTCCTTTTATAGGGTCAATTCACTTCCTTAGCCACTTTCCAAGAAGCTTCCTCATTCAAAGCACGTGTGCGGCTTGAAGAAAAGTCCGCATTGGCAGCCGGTGGGAGGGAAAGATGAAACATTTGAGTTTGACTATTCAAAATCAACTCAACACAAGTAGATAAATTCTTCTCTCCCTAGGAGAGTGAACAAATTGCTAGAGGCGAGTAAGGAAATGAGACCTGGATTGATTCCCAAGCTTTAATACCATATGGAAGAGTAAAATATTATAAAGAATGCAGGTACCCACACAATACACGCACATTCACACACAAAATTCATAAGGGCAACTTAGTCGACCATCCCACCGCCACTTATCGACTACCATGTATACTTGCAGTCCCACAAACCCCGCCAAATGTCAACAACTCTCATGTCATGCCAATTTGACTCCATCTAACCGATGAGATCCAATTCCTCTCATGTTAATGCCTGCATCAATGACAAAGATATCCACTAGGTCATTCAAAAATGAATAACTAAATTCATTCAATTACACACCCACCACTCCAAACACTCCTCAATCATAATAGATGGCAAGCTGATCAACTACATTGCATCTTCCACCATCTATCCAGACATACTTTTCCCAAGAACTCTTACATTCTTCCCCTTCATGAGGCTGCTTGTCTCGCTTCACACTAGCTTCTACTATCAAAGCAATCGCATCCTCCTCCAAGGCACTACCTCCATCAAGTTGCACCTCAGCACTCCATCTTTCCGGTTGTCACCGCCCTGACTTGATCATTTCCTCTGTCAAAACACCATCTTTCCCGTTGTCACCACCCTACAACTATAGCTGTCACGGTTCCGGTTCGGTTCCGGTTCTACTAAAATCGTGAACCGAACCGCTAAGGTAACGATTCTTCAAATTAGAACCAAAACCGTATTTGGTTAGACCGGTTCCGGTTCCAGTATAATTTTTGGAACCATCGTGTTAACGATTCCGGTTACGGTTCAATAAGAACCAAAACCAAATCAAATCGACCACTAACGGTTCGGTCCGGTTCTATACGGTTCGGTCCGGTTCCAATCGGTTCCAATCGGTTCCAACTAGAACCATAACCAAACTTGGCGGAATGAATGAGGGAGGTCAAAAATAAAAAACTGGAGGGAAAAAGTATACCCATTTGTTTTTTTTTTTGCAAGAGGGATTTCGAAGTCTGAGACCTGGGCGCAGGAATTTCGTGTTACACCAATGGGGAGTACTTTTTGTATAATATATAGTAAGTCGGGCTGAAAGTTAAAAATTGAAACCGCAAAACCACAAAATTGCACCAGATCGTGCCGATTTTAAAAATTCAATGATCACGATCGTTTAATGTTGATGCAATGTTCATGTTGCTGAAGATCACGACTCAACATAGGGTAAAGAACTTTGAATTGTTGCTCTTGAAATCTTATTTTACAATTAAAATTTTGTTTGAAGAATATAATAGTTAATTCAATTTAACTAATTTATCAGCTATAATTAGATTTGTTTTTCATGATTACTATTAAATAGTAGTTGTATATTCTTTATATTTTTATAACAAAATATTTCAGAAAAATATGTGAGTAAAATTGAAAATGCATTATATGACTGTATGAAAACTGAAAGTACACCGAAAAAAACAAATTCCAAATCGCACCAATGTCAAACCACACGACACGGATTTGGTGTGGTGCGATTTTGGTCAATCCAAAATCGACCCCCTTTGTTGCGAATGCGGTTTGAGTTCAAACCGCATCAGTTTCACCAATAATAGTAAGTATGAATATTATAGATATATTATAAAAAATGACAATATTATTATTAATAATAATAAACGGGTTGCGGTTCGGTTCTGCTTCGGTCCGGTTCGGATCGGTTCTAAAAATCTTGAAACCGCTTGAGACTTATATATTGCGGTTCCGGTTCCGATTCCGATTTCGGTCCGGATAATAAAATGAAAGAACCACACCCGGACCATTGTTGTTCACGTTTCCAAAATTCAAACCGGAACCCAAATAATTCGCGAACGGTTCGGTCCGAGTCTTTGCGGTTCCGATTCGGATTACGGTTTTAAGTGACAGCTTTACCTACAACAAACATCTACCAAACCCATAACACCACCCAACTGACTTCCAACATGTTCAAACCAGAAAATGAGATCCCGCCTATTTGTCCATGTGATCACCGGATCCACTTCGAATTCGTGCATACCATTACACCACTTACAAAAATTTAAGCTAGAACTACGTCACCGTCAATCTCGCGGACATCCTAGCACTGGCCCACACATCCCACACCCACCCTGTACACAAAAAGAAACTTCAGCACAAGGCTGCACAACAACAACACTCAAGCCTTTATCCCACCATAGTGGGGTCGACTATATGGATCCTCTGTCGCCATTGCGCTCTATCTTTAATCATAGTCTCACTAAAGCCTAAGTACATCATGTCTTTCCTTATAGTTTCATTCCAAATCTTTTTTGGTCTACCCCTCCCCCGTTTAACATGTCTAGTGACTAAACTCTCACAACGCCTAACAATGCCTCTAATGGTCTCCTATGTACATGTGTGAACCATCTTAAACAAGCTTCTCACATCTTCTCTACAATTGGCGCCTCTCCTGTCTTATCCCCTATACATTCATTCCTAATTTAATCCAGTCTCGTGTGACCACAAATCCACCTAAGCATTATCATCTCCGCAACTCCCATTTTTGCTCATGTACACCATTGACTGCCCAACACTCAAAACCGTAGAGCATTGCTGGTCTAATTGGAGTACGATAAAACATGCCTTTACTTTACGATCACATAAGATCCCAGACATGTCTCTCCACTTCAACCTTGGATTCTATGTATCACATCTTTATCTACACCTCCATCTTTTTGAATTATCGATCCCAAATATTTAAAGCACTCACTACGGAAAATAACTTGGTCACCCAATTTAATGACGGAGTCATCCAACCTTGCACCACTAAATTTAAGCTCTATATACTCTATGTTTGTCTTGCTCAACCTAAAACCCTTCTTTTCTAAAGTGTCTCGCCAATGCTGCTGCACAAACGAAGAAATTTAAGTGAGAATCCTAAAATTCTCATGTTAGAATGAATATAGAAAACTGGAGGAAGAGGTCACTTGAGAAGATACATAATGCAACAGAGTTCTACAAAATAAATATTTACTTCAACTGTCAACCGTAGCAGAAGATATCTGTGCTGTTTTATCATGTGTCTTATAAATGTCGTATCTTGAGCTTTTATTTACCACTACAGCTCAAAATTGGCCATTTAAACTCAACTTGCTTGCTTCAAGGAGAAAAGAAGAGCCAAGATCGCTCTACCACTCCACCTTCTGACTAAAAAACTCATGGTAGTACAAAATCAGTAGATATACAAATGCGGTATGCGCATAACAATTCTATCGATTAATTAGAAAAATAATCAACAAAATCGATAATAATAGATTATGATCCCGACAACTTTGGATGAAAATTTTCATATTTAAAAATGACTTGACAGTTGTACAACAACAATACCTCCCCCTCTAAAGAGGCACTATAAACAAATAAACAAAAACTAGACAGAAGAATCAGCTGCATACATACATACATACAGAGCAGCCGTGCTCAAGCAGCCAACTTTTCAGGTAAGTAGGGGGAATCAAAATATGGCCGATGATAGCCGGCGAATGTTCACAAAAAAATCACTTGGTTTTCCCATCTCGGTTAAGGTTTTCCCAGCTAATTTCCTGGGAGCATTTCTGGCACTCGGTTGTCGAGCCAGATCGGATGCCCTGACTTCTCAAAGTTAACAGATGATCGAGGTTGCTGCACTTCCTCTGATGATGAGCTGGCGGCGGATGATTCCTCGAACTACCCTTGCTTTGCTGGGGAGGGGCGCTGGTCTCTGCGGGAGCGATTTGAGCAGCGGCGGGTTTTCTATCAATATCATCGGATGGCCCCGCCCGATGAACCTCTTCCCACTCGAGGGATCTCTGGAAACTTACCCATGCCATCTCCTGCTCCTCCTTCGACAGCCTCTCTTCCTCATTTTCTTGTAGAAGAGTCTCGTGTTCATGGTAATTCGCTATCCAGCTGGAAAAGGACATCGGAAGTCACATGAAAATTTGAAGATTTTAGCAGCATGATCAATGCCACGTGAAGCTGCTCGATATTTACATGAACATTGTTTCGGAAATATTGAGTACTGGAAAAATGGAAGTGCATGAGATATGATGTAATAAGAGAATGCCTTAGAATCTTTGAATCTGCAAGGCTAGTTAGATTATAAGGATGTGAGTTTTAAACATAGATTGAAATAGAAATTGTTTTCATAATTTTGGAATAAACGGTTGAGAGCTTAATCCTGCACACGATTTTAGGTTTGGTGTTTAGATTCTAATATGTTATGAGAGCAGGCTAGCCCAATGACCAGCTCCTATGTTACTAAGTAAAAAAGGTGTTCATGTGTTAGAGGCCAAAGACACTACATGTGAAAGATGCATGTTGACTATTTAATCCCACATTAGGAAATGCATGTAGTCTTGCACACTTAATATAGGTACAAGATCCCTTGAGCTATAAGCAATTACTTCTATGATGGATGCTTAGATTCTAACACAATAATAATGTACTAGGAAACAATTAAAGGTCATTCTGAGTGTGTACAGCCAGTAATAATGTTGGTGATCTTGAGGGATGTCATAGTAAATATTAGCTCATCGAGCTGAAATTGTAATTGAAGAATACTGAGTTCAAATTCATTATTTAAGTGAATATTAACTTACCGTGACTTATGTCTGCTGAGTAGGCTTTCCATAATCTTGTCTGAGTGAGAAGTGCTCTGCTGTGAACATCTAAACTTAGCTTGATCGAACAAAACCAATTTTCCTTGGCTATCGTCATGCATATCGAGATTTTCTTCATCTCCAAAGTCGAAAAGATGAAGGATCTCCTCTTTCGACATAGTTCGGTGTATCTGTTGTCTGTCCACAACCCTAGCCGCAAGACCTTCCTTAGTCACCTGTTTCAAAGGAACAAGTTATGGTTATTTATCATGAAGGCTAAATATTACAAGTTTCTTTAGAGCATGAGTGAAAAAATACGATGACATGCAAATTTTTTGTGTGGGCAATCGAGAGCGATCATTAAGACCTTGCACCATCAATTCACAATAATGATCACATGTGATAGAATGCGATCATTATGATTGCGTGAAATGGAGGCGATCATTATGATCGCATGAGGTCAAAAAACCAAGATAATGAACACACAAAGTTATCACGTGGAAAATGAGAGAAGCCTTTAAGGTAAGAACAATCCTGTTTAAACCAGACTTGGAAAATGCCATCATAACAATTGTTCCGATCACGCGCGGCCATAATAATCACATCCCATCATATGTGATCACGGGTGATTGTCCTGGACACAAAAATTCCGTGCTGGCCAGATAATTCCTTTATGACATACAATGAAACAAGGATTGTACCTGTCTCTTATAGATCTTTTCTTCCATGGTACCATGCGCCAATAACCGGTAAGCAAAAACAGGCTTGTTTTGCCCGTATCTACAAAGGTTTAAAAATAAGGAACATGAAGAGATCAAATAATAGTGAAGCAAGGTAAACTTCAATATATTTAAATGCAAACTCATTGTTCAGGGCATGCCTCCAAACACGAAATATGGCTTGAAGATCATAGGTTGGATTCCATGAACCATCAACGAGAATAACTCGATTAGCAGCATGGAGATTTATTCCGAGTGCACCTGCTCGAGTAGATATCAATGTGCATTTCACCCTTGTATTCGAGGGCTCATTGAACCTATCGACAAGCTTTTGCCTCTCAGAACCATCAGTGCTTCCATCTAACCTGTTCAGCATATAACCAGAATAATTATTCCAAACTAGGATCGCAGATTGGATAAGTTAGACCTGAGTATTTATCTACCTTAAGACTCAGTGAAGTACATTACTGTTGTATAAAATGCAAATGGATGAGCATTAGCTAGCAATATATTTCAATTACTCAACTTTAATTTCAAAATTGGTGGGCTATATCAGTTAATTAACTTCTTACTCAAAATTCAATACAACCAGCAACATGGGCTCACCAAAAAGTTGACCAGTCGTACACTAAAACAAACATAACATCAAAAGAAGGATAACTGGAGATGAAACAATGCTAATCAAATGCACAGTAACACAAGATGGCCGTGCAATGCTCTTTGAGGTGACAAAAACTCTAGTACAGAGCAAGTTAACTGCTTTTAAAGGCCAGGATAATTCTAAGGGAACTTGGATATCCACATTAGGGATTTCATTCTATTTTGTGTACCATACATGTTATTGGGTCTTCACCTAACACATTCATTTTAGGTTGTGTGAGGCTAAGCCAAACGGCTCTCTTACATGACACACTTACAAAAATATCAACATGTTATAGGGCAAAGACCCTATGAAGAGGTGTTTTATTCACTTGTTTCTACAAGTGAGAGGGTGTGCTGGGTATTTAGTCCCACATTGGGAATCCCATGTTGCCTATTATATCTTGAAAAATTCTCGGGCCATTCACCTCATACCAATTGTTTTTAGGTTTGATGCTTGGGTTAAAACATAACAATATCATTTGAGTTTGTCTTTAACTATCACACAAACTAAGCCATTTTAAGACTAGATTGATAACATGTGAAACCATCACCCTCATATCAAATAGCATACTCAAAAATCCATCATTGATGCTCCACAATGACGTTTAAATGGTAGTTTCCATTGACTCTGTCATAGGCCTTGACATAGGATCGATGCATCAAACAAGATAGAGGAGCTAAGGCTAGAAAGTCCTTGGATCAGTTGTGCCCTATAGAACCCCTAAGTGTCACTACGGTGGATACGTTGGTGCCTTTCCTCAATGTCCTAGATAGTGGCTACCGAGAGATGGAATAGGCAATGCAATGTGAGGAAGAGTAAGGGTTGTGGGTTCGCGGCATGAATGGAGGGAGGGAGGAGTAGAGGGAGCCCTAAACCTCTTTCAAATATCATAGCATGCCTTGGAACAAAACAAGCCCAACCCTAAAATATAATTGTTTGCGGGCCGCATCAACAAAATAACCCAACCTTAAGTCAATCCAACCTGAACCGAAAATACAACTTGAATCAAAAATACAAAAGTGAAATAAAGAAATAACATTTATTAAATAAAAGGATAATTGTGCCTAGGTACACATGGTGTGGTTCCTCACGAACTTCCATCCAACGAATGAGTTTGTTACCTCACTCATCTTTCAAAATAACCTTGCTCAAAGTAGGGATAGGCTTCCTTGAAGTCGTTGAGTAATTCACAAGTTTCCTCGTTGCTCTCGTCCCACTAAATCAACACTCAATACAATCCAAGATTGAGCCAAGACTTCAAGGTATTCGATGGTTTGGCACCACCCTTTTGTAACGACCCAAAATGATAATGAAAAAGAAATAAATGAAATCCCGATGAAATCATTTCCACGCAATTGTGTCGATGTTACGCAATTGCGTCGTTGTAACGAATATATTGTTGAAGATCGATTTATTGAGATGCTCATATCACATAAAATTGTTCATTGTGTGAACCAAGGACATGTAAATAGTGAATACTAAAATTCTGAAATTGGTGTGCCAATAATAATTGTAATGATGAAATTTGGTGTGGAGAAGTTGGTGTGCTAATAGCAATTGGTGTGCCAATAAAGAAATTGAGTGTATTAAGTGGATAGATTTCATGAGATGAAAATATAAAATAAAATAAAATTAGTGAACTTGGTGTGCCAATAGGAGATTTGAGGTGTTAAGAGAAATTTGAAGTAATGGAACCTAATTGAAACCCAATTAAGTTAAGCGGTGTGTATTGGACCGGTTCAAGACGTAATAAAAGGAAACGAGCCTCTCCCCATTCTCAAAACCCGCACCTGGCACTTCCCGCAACTCGCCGCTCGCGCAGATCAGGAATCGACGACATCTTCCTCTTCGCTAGGGCTTGCCGCCGATGCGTGCTGCCGCTGCCTACTCCTGCTGTATGCTAGGGCTGATGATTCCCCCTATTCGAGCCGACGATCGAAGCGATTCCTCCTCTTCCCGTCGACTGTGCTGGGAGAGCTAGGGTTTGATCTCCTTTCCGTCTTCTTCTTTCTCGTCGCAGTTGGGGGGGGGGGGGGGGGGGGGGGGGGGGGGGGGGGGGAGATCGTGCGCATAGCTGCGGCCTCTCTGTGGTGGTGTTACTGCCGCTTTTCGGAGCTGAATTTCTGTCTTGGTTCTTTGTTGGTGAGCTCTCCTTCTTCTCTAATTATTTCTGAAATAGAACGTCTTACTTTTGACCATGTTAAGGCTGACCGACTACTGTTTTGGAATTCCTATTCTATGGTGAAGTTTTGTTTTGGTGATGGTGTTGGTGGTAGATATCTTGATTGGGCTTTGAGTTAAGGGGTATTAACAGTTCTTTTCTTCTTGTTGGGGGTGATGTTCTGATGTTGGGGAATGGCCGGTTAGAAGCTAGCTATATGTGTAGAGAGATTGTTATAACCTATGATAATAAGTTATTGGTATGATTGATGGTCTTGGTAGGTGATTTGAATGTGTTGGCCGGCTGTTTCCTGTGGGTTCCTATTTTGTTTGGCTGCCATTTGCTAAATTGGTAGCGGGTTCGGTGAGTGTTTCCCTTTGTAGTAACTTAATATGTATGAATTCATTTAGTGGATGAAATTTGGGATACTTAGAGTTGACTTATGTGTTACATAATAAGTTAAGTGGCTGATTTGAGGAGTTCGTTCGCAGTGGATGGCGTCCAGAGATAAACCCGATGAAAATACGAGTACGGTTAAAGGAAAAAGAGGAAATCAAAGTGAGTACTTATTTCTTTAATTATGCTTAGTTTTGAATATACACATGCTTATATTTCATACTGAACATATTTTAGAGAATGTGCATGAACATGAAATTGAAATTGTTTGCATTTATGAATCACGAATAATTATGAGATTTACTAGAATAAAAAGAATAACCCAGTGTTGTGGGGGGTATGAATACCCACGGTGGAATAAAAACACGGATACCAGACATAGAGATTGATCATGAATATTGAATAGGAATATTGAATATAAAGATCGACATTGACTATGAATACGTGAAGAAGAACAAAACGAAAAGAAAATAAGCATCGATGCATAAGAATAATGGAAATGATAAGGGTTAACCCAGTAGCCGTAGTGGGGGTGTGAATACGCTACGGCGGAATGTGCTTTTGATATTGATTGAGGCCGGAGGCCGTTGAAGGCCAAGAGGTCGTTGAAGACCAAGAAGGAATCTACAGCAACCCTTATGATTTCCTAATATAATAAAGCGAAAGATAAACAAGGAATCTGATTCAGAAACTGATTATGAGAACATTTGATGATTGACGATAGAAAATGAATTGAATGAACTACACTCGAAAGAATCTGAAATTGATGAAAAGATGTTGAATAACAGAACTGAAACGACGTGAACGAATAAAGACAGAATGTGAATAGAAGTTTCGAAGAAATGAACTGAATAGAAAAAGGAAATAGATTGTTACTTTATCGATATGTCATTCCTTAATTCAATGCATTTATCTTCTGCAAATTGAATTCGATAATGAAAAGTGACTAAAATTTCTGATAATTGAAAGTGACGCATAAAAGATAAGAACGAAGAAGAAATATAAGAATGAACGATTATGAACGCGAATGAATAAGACTAGAACATTCGACGAAATGAACTTGAAAGAAGGTAAGAAGATAAAGAACTGTATGCATATTGATACCGATTTTCCTTGGTTGCATGTACAGCAGTTAAAGAAGCATGTTATTCACTTAGTCATATTCGTTATGACTAAGCCCGTTCACTTCATTTTTTTTAGGAAGATGCACGTTTCCTGAAGACTCTTAAGAAATCAAAGTGGTTCAGAGAGGAAAAGAAAACTAAAAATCAGGCTAAGGTATGAAGTTTTTATTATGTGTTTTATTCTGTATTCACTATACTTACTTCTATAACATCCCGGCATAAATGATATGAAAACAGGTTTTGATACATAATTTATGTGGGGTCTGGATAGGGGCCTCACAATTTGGTATCAGAGCCAGGTTTGCCAGAAGTATGTTGTCGTGAGTACATAATAAGTACAAAGAATATGAACTTGAGAGAAATTGACATAGACGCTGATTCGATGATGAGGAAATGACATAGACGCTGATTAATGTTTAGTTATAAGGAAAGTAAGAAGTGAAATCGTCTGCGAAGTGATAAGTTGATGCGACTGTTAATTCTTGAAGTTTGTTATGGTAACTAAATGTGAAAATTGTAATTAGAAACAACGAAGATAGAAAGATAAACATTGACTGACGGACATATTATGAATTAGTTATTTTAGGTATTGTTTTGTTTTTGCGGCGTGTATTTAGAACTGAATGAAACAGAGTCAAGATTAGAATTCATTCGGAATGAAAAGTAACGTTGAATAACAAGAGTAATAATAAATGAAATGATTATGTATGCGGAATTGTAATTCCACCTTCGCTCTATATAATGTATCTGGGATTCTGGCCAGATCCTTTATGCAATATGTAGTTTTGAAGGAGATGTTACAAAAGATAGTAGCTTCATATCGATAAAGAATGAGATATTACAACAGATAAAAGAAGTAAGAATAAAGATTTGAAAAGGCTAGGTCAATCATTTGTTAATATGTATGAGATATGAAATCTAAGATGATGTAAGACACTGCGACTCAGAAATTTTGAACTTATGAAAGAAAGAAAATGACGAGTCAAATAAAACGATTAAATTGAATTAAGTAGAAGACAAAAGTTGTAAGTCAATAGAGCTGCGAAGTCATATTTTCGAGGACGAAAAATTCTATAAGAGGGGAAGAGTTTGTAACGACCCAAAATGATAATGAAAAAGAAATAAATGAAATCCCGATGAAATCATTTCCACGCAATTGTGTCGATGTTACGCAATTGCGTCGTTGTAACGAATATATTGTTGAAGATCGATTTATTGAGATGCTCATATCACATAAAATTGTTCATTGTGTGAACCAAGGACATGTAAATAGTGAATACTAAAATTCTGAAATTGGTGTGCCAATAATAATAGTAATGATGAAATTTGGTGTGGAGAAGTTGGTGTGCTAATAGCAATTGGTGTGCCAATAAAGAAATTGAGTGTATTAAGTGGATAGATTTCATGAGATGAAAATATAAAATAAAATAAAATTAGTGAACTTGGTGTGCCAATAGGAGATTTGAGGTATTAAGAGAAATTTGAAGTAATGGAACCTAATTGAAACCCAATTAAGTTAGGCGGTGTGTATTGGACCGGTTCAAGACGTAATAAAAGGAAACGAGCCTCTCCCCATTCTCAAAACCCGCACCTGGCACTTCCCGCAACTCGCCGCTCGCGCAGATCAGGAATCGACGACATCTTCCTCTTCGCTAGGGCTTGCCGCCGATGCGTGCTGCCGCTGCCTACTCCTGCCGTATGCTAGGGCTGATGATTCCCCCTATTCGAGCCGACGATCGAAGCGATTCCTCCTCTTCCCGTCGACTGTGCTGGGAGAGCTAGGGTTTGATCTCCTTTCCGTCTTCCGTCTTCTTCTTTCTCGTCGCAGTTGGGGGGGGGGGGGGGGGGGGGGGGGGGGGGGGGGGGGGGGAGATCGTGCGCAGAGCTGCGGCCTCTCTGTGGTGGTGTTACTGCCGCTTTTCGGAGCTGAATTTCTGTCTTGGTTCTTTGTTGGTGAGCTCTCCTTCTTCTCTAATTATTTCTGAAATAGAACGTCTTACTTTTGGCCATGTTAAGGCTGACCGACTACTGTTTTGGAATTCCTATTCTATGGTGAAGTTTTGTTTTGGTGTTGGTGTTGGTGGTAGATATCTTGATTGGGCTTTGAGTTAAGGGGTATTAACAGTTCTTTTCTTCTTGTTGGGGGTGATGTTCTGATGTTGGGGAATGGCCGGTTAGAAGCTAGCTATATGTGTAGAGAGATTGTTATAACCTATGATAATAAGTTATTGGTATGATTGATGGTCTTGGTAGGTGATTTGAATGTGTTGGCCAGCTGTTTCCTGTGGGTTCCTATTTTGTTTGGCTGCCATTTGCTAAATTGGTAGCGGGTTCGGTGAGTGTTTCCCTTTGTAGTAACTTAATATGTATGAATTCATTTAGTGGATGAAAATTGGGATACTTAGAGTTGACTTATGTGTTACATAATAAGTTAAGTGGCTGATTTGAGGAGTTCGTTCGCAGTGGATGGCGTCCAAAGATAAACCCGATGAAAATACGAGTACGGTTAAAGGAAAAAGAGGAAATCAAAGTGAGTACTTATTTCTTTAATTATGCTTAGTTTTGAATATTTTGAATATACACATGCTTATATTTCATACTGAACATATTTTAGAGAATGTGCATGAACATGAAATTGAAATTGTTTGCATTTATGAATCACGAATAATTATGAGATTTACTAGAATAAATAGAATAACCCAGTGCTGTGGGGGGTATGAATACCCACGGTGGAATAAAAACACGGATACCAGACATAAAGATTGATCATGAATATTGAATAGGAATATTGAATATAAAGATCGACATTGACTATGAATACGTGAAGAAGAACAGAACGAAAAGAAAATAAGCATCGATGCATAAGAATAATGGAAATGATAAGGGTTAACCCAGTAGCCGTAGTGGGGGTGTGAATACGCTACGGCGGAATGTGCTTTTGATATTGATTGAGGCCGTTGAAGGCCGGAGGCCGTTGAAGACCAAGAAGGAATCTACAGCAACCCTTATGATTTCCTAATATAATAAAGCGAAAGATAAACAAGGAATCTGATTCAGAAACTGATTATGAGAACATTTGATGATTGACGATAGAAAATGAATTGAATGAACTACACTCGAAAGAATCTGAAATTGATGAAAAGATGTTGAATAACAGAACTGAAACGACGTGAACGAATAAAGACAGAATGTGAATAGAAGTTTCGAAGAAATGAACTGAATAGAAAAAGGAAATAGATTGTTACTTTATTGATATGTCATTCCTTAATTCAATGCATTTATCTTCTGCAAATTGAATTCGATAATAAAAAGTGACTAAAATTTCTGATAATTGAAAGTGACGCATAAAAGATAAGAACGAAGAAGAAATATAAGAATGAACGATTATGAACGCGAATGAATATGACTAGAACATTCGACGAAATGAACTTGAAAGAAGGTAAGAAGATAAAGAACTGTATGCATATTGATACCGATTTTCCTTGGTTGCATGTACAGCAGTTAAAGAAGCATGTTATTCACTTAGTCATATTCGTTATGACTAAGCCCGTTGACTTCATTTTTTTTAGGAAGATGCGCGTTTCCTGAAGACTCTTAAGAAATCAAAGTGGTTCAGAGAGGAAAAGAAAACTAAAAATCAGGCTAAGGTATGAAGTTTTTATTATGTGTTTTATTCTGTATTCACTATACTTACTTCTATAACATCCTGGCATAAATGATATGAAAACAGGTTTTGATACAGAATTTATGTGGGGTCTGGATAGGGGCCTCACACCTTTTTCCATCAATATAGGAAGAGGAAGAATGTTTGTCGGTGGTTCTCTCACAAATTCTTACAGTACTGACACATGTAACACATCATGAATTATCGTCTCTGCTGGCAGTGTCCGGAAGAAGGAAAATGCGATGATCCTACAATCAATGAGGATGTAAGTCGATGGAGTCCATGAACAGATGTAGCAACAAATTTTCATACAAACTCATGTCACGTCATCTTGGTCTAGATGGCATGCACCTGAGGGTTCAACAACCCTCTTATCTGTGCCAAAAGACTCTTCAGGAGTGCGGTCTAAAAGTTAGTGTTATAGCAATGAAATACAATTCATGTGTGCCAGAACTTGGTAATCTTTTATCATTTTCCATCAATGCTTGCATACCCACTTTCAGACGCACTTTCAACTCCAAGGCATAAACAATGGTTTCCTTGATGAAATTGCGGGTGCTTTCAGAGTCAGCCAATACCAGCATGGAGAGATCAGTTCTTCTTGCTTTCAACTATGTCATCTATGGGTTTTGAATCCCCTTGATTGCGTGTAAAGAAATATCAAGCTCCATTTAACTCTTTTCCCTCATTCTATATCCCATCTTCAACTTCTAACAAGAAGAGTTTTTTGCATTGATGTACCAGTATGTATGTATCATCACAATCAAAATAGAGGACATTGACATGTCATTCATCCATTTCTCAATGAGACAACCGATGAATGAAAGGAGTTGTCGGTGGAGGAACTGGCTCTACACCCCTGATCGAGCTGGTGCCGGTCGGAAAGTTTAACGAAAACTGTATCATGCACAAATGGTCACTAACATTGCCCAGTTGGATATGATGACTACAAATTCTTGCTAAGCTCAGAGTCAAAAATCATATTTGGAGGTCCTCAAACTCCATGTCCAATCAAAGTCTCGTGTAATCCTGTCGTAAAGATGACAAGTTGTTGATAGAGTAAAATGTTTGTCGCCTTAGTGAGCAATGCATGAAATTAGTGGATGGTATAAATTCCTTTGGTTTGTTAGAACCCCGGGGCGTGGGATTGTGACATCGGTTTGCATTAGAGAATCCGACATGCGAGCGCGGATTAGGCATGATGTGTGAAGCCAACCCGTGGTCATATGATCGGATTGTTGATGATGATGTATATAGGCATCGCTAGATTGCGTACCAGAGAATGACTCTGAAATGAATGGTGTGCTGTAACCGTTAGCAAGAGAAGTAGATGATACTGTGGTTTGGGTAGAACATGTTGTCTTTCGTTAGCCGTGAAGAGCCTAAGAAATTTCTGTCACCACCATCCGCCTTACAATCATCAACAATTTAATCAGATGCAACCTTAGCCTCCAGCACTTGTTCAGCAGTTTCAACCTCTTCCAGCCCTTCCAGTGCCTCGTCCTCAGCAACAATATAACGATTCTCAGGATATTTTTGCTGAATTAGCTCGGCCAATCAGCGAAGTACTCCAGATTATTCAGAAACAGTCATTCTTCAAGAGGCCAGCTCCTTTGAAATCAAATATCATGTTAAGGAACCCTGCACACTTCTGTGAATATCAAAAGGAAAGAGGACACCTAACTGAGAACTGCAGAGCTCTTCGCTTTTTGATAGAAAAATTACTGAAAGAGGGAAATTTACAAGACTTGATTAGTAAAAAAGTAGAAGAGAAATCGACTGAAGGGAATGGAAAGGTAGTGGCTGAGACACACTGGCAGTGCGAGGAGGTTGATGATGTTGGCCTTTTCGGCAACATTCATTATGGAAATGAATGTGTTGAAGCTGATGATGAGGGAGAGTATGGTCGACTCTTCTGCATCCATGGGGGAGATGGGTTGGAGTCTTCCAGGAAGACCAGCGTGTCAAGAGTTTTCCGTTCTGAAGTGATTGTTGCTTACACCTTTGTCCCCATTCCTGAGGTTGCAGTCTTCAGCAAGGATGACCATCCTCCACACGACAATCCGTTCAATGATGTCATTGTGATCAAAGCATTCATTGAGAATTTCACAGTGGAAAAGATTTTAATTGATACCGACAGCTCTGTGAATCTCCTATTTAAGCCAACATTTGAAGCACTGAAGACTGCAAAGACTCTTCTTTCTACTGAAGGGCCCCTTTATGGTCTCTCAGGAGAAAAGAAGGAGTAGAAGGGAAGATCTCCCTATCCGTCGTGATGGGAGGAGTCATAAAGCAAGCTGAGTTTGTTGTAGTAGATGCACCTAGCAACTACTATGCAATCTTCGGAAGGCCTATTCTGAATGAATATAGAGTTATCGTTTCGACTTTCCATCTCGCTTTGAAATTCGCAGCAAGGGGGAAGCAGTTTAGGGCCAGGAGTGACCCAAAACTGGTTAGAGAATGTTATGTTAAAACAGTTAACGTTGTTGAAGCATTTTTTTTCTCAGGTGGCTAGCGAAGTTGAGATTCCCGAACGTCAGGTGGTTTCTTGCGAAGAGATCATGGAAAAAACTTTGGAGGAGCCAATTCTTGAAGATCTTGAAGAGAAGCCTATTGAAGCCAAAGATGAAGGGGCTTACCTGGAACCGGCTCAGGTAGTCCAAAGCGTGTCAGCTGCAGCAGAGGATGAAGACAAGGTGCTCTCCATCAATGCTGAGCTTTCTGAAGCTGAAAAGGAGGAGTTAATCTCTTGTCTTCTGAAGAATCTGGATGTATTCGCCTGGTCAGCGGATAATATACCAGGAGTTAACCCTGATGTGGCATGCCACCATCCCAATATTGATCCAGCTTTCAGGACCATCAAGCAGAAAAAGCGAGCAGTAGCAGTAACTCTCGCGCAGCCCATCAGGGAAGAAGTGCTAAAATTTCTAAATGCTAGTTTTATTCAAGAGGTGCAATACCCTGAATGGGAATCAAATGTGGTAATGGTAAAGAAGCCTAAGGGCAAGTGGAGAATGTGTAGATTTTACAAAACTCAATAAAGCGTGCCTGAAAGATTGCTACGCTTTGCCTCGGATAGATTGTTTAGTTGATTCTGCGGCTGTGTATTCTTTTATGAGTTTTCTAGATGCATTCTCTGGTTACCATCAAATTAGAATGCATAAGCTCGGCGTACATCATACGTCTTTCATTACGAATGATGGTTGTTTTGGTTATCGCGTAATGCCTTTCGGGCTAAAAAATGTTGGTGCAACCTATCAAAGAATGATGGACTCAGTTTTTAAAAGCTAAAAAGGAAGAAATTTAGAGATGTATGTGGATGATCTTCTTATAAAAAGTAAAGCTTTTTCAACTCATTTAAGTGATCTCAAAGAGACGTTCGCTACTCTTCGAGTCTTTAATATGAAGTTGAACCCTCTAACATATGTCTTTGTCTTTGGAGCAAGTAAAGCAAGTTCCTTGGTCATCTCTTGACTCCAGAAGGACTTGAGCCGAATCCAAATAAAGTGAAAGCTATCTTAGAAATGACACCTCCAAGGTCTCCCAAGGAAGTGCAGGCGTGCAGCAATTAGGAGGAAGGATGGCAGGATTGAGCAGGTTCATATCTCGTTCAGGAGATAAAAGTGCTTCTTTCTTCAAAACTTTGCGAAAGACTTCAAAGTTTGAGTGGACCAAAGAGCGTGATGTTGCATTCAATCAATTTAGAAAGCAGTTGACGTCAACTCCTTTGCTTCAAAGTCCCCGAGAGGGTGGGGATCTTTTTCTTTATCTTGGAGTTGGATCAGATGCAGTTAGCTCAGTGCTTGTTAGAGAAGACGAGGAAACAGTTTCCAGTGTATTATGTTAGTATAATCTTGAAGAATGCTGAAACAAGATATCCAATTCTGGAAAAATTAGCACTAACACTCATCAACTCAGCTAGAAGACTCAAGTCATACTTTCAAGCTCATTCTATTCAGGTGGTGACAGATCTTCCACTAAAAAATGTGCTAGAAAAATAAGAACATTCCGGCAGGTTGGCAAAATGGGCAATAGAGCTTAGTGAATTCGACATCTCATATGTGCCCAGGATGGCAATCAAAGCTCAAGTGTTGGCAGATTTTATGGTTGATACAGCAGAAAGCAATTCAGAAAAAGAGGTTAGAGAACCTCTAGCTTGGACAATTTTTGTTGACGGGGCTTCAAGTAAAAATTCCTCAGGAGCAGGAGTTATTCTAATTAATCCTAATAGAGTTAGAATAGATCAAGCTTTGAGATTTCATTTTCTTACTACTAACAATCAAGCAAAATATGAGGCTTTGTTGGCAGGTCTTCGGTTTGCACGAGAATTAGGTATCGCAGATGTTAAAGTTAAAACTGATTCATTAGTTATGGCTTCTCACGTAAATGAGAACTTCGAAACCCGAAAGCCAGTTTTGAAACAATATAAGCTATTAGTATAAAATGAGATCGACAAATTTAAGAGTTTCACTATACAGCATATACCCAGAACAGATAACTCAGAGGCAGATTAGCTGACTAAGTTTGGGCTTCTTTCTGGAGGAACTACCTCAGAACTGTTTCATTTAGCTATAGAGAGTAGAGAAGTAATGCAAATATATCAGCATTCGTCTTTGGATGGATCCTTTTGTGCTCTATCTATCGGCTGGAGAGTTTCATCAATCGGTTAAGGATAAGAAGAGATTTAAGCTTAAGGCAGCTCATTATTATTACTCAATGCTGGAATTTTATATAGGAAAACTTTTCTTTCACCTTTTTCCAGGTGTTTATCTGAGGAAGAAATCCCAGTAATGTTTCAAGAGGTACATTCCAGAGAGTGTGGAAGTCATTCAGGAGCAGGAACCTTAGAAAAATGAATTCTGAGGAAGGGTATTTTTGGTCTAAGGTGAGGAAAGATATTGAGAAATATGCTAAAAAGTGTGTGCAATGTCAAAAATTTGCTCCCCTTCAGCATCCACCCGCACAACAATTAAGGTCAATAGCAACACCTTGGCCATTTGTGGTTTGGGGTTTGGATCTACTTGGGTCATTTCCTATGGCAGGTGGACATCGACGTTTCATTATAGTCATGATAGATTATTTCAACAAGTGGATTGAAACTAAGGCATTAGTTAAGACAACCACTCAAGTGGTAAAGAGTTTCATCTGGGGCGAAATTGTATGCAGGCGTGGGATTCCAATGGCAATTATCACCGATAATGGGCCTTAATTCAATAATTCAGATTTGATAAATTTTTGTGATCAAATAGGGACTGAACTACGATTTTCCTCAGTGCACCATCCGAGAAGTAATGGACAGGTGGCGGCAGCAAATAAGTCCATCTTGAACCTCTTGAAAAAGAAAGTTGAGAATGTCCGCGGAAATTGGGCAGAGCAATTATCATCAGGTTTGTGGACATTGAGAACTACTCCAACAAAGGCTACTGGAGAGACACCCTTCAAGTTATCTCATGGGGCGGAAGCTCTTATCCCAGTGGAATTTAAGGTAAAGAGCCCGAGAGTCTTGTTAGCTAAGAAAGGAGATGATGATTAGATGGAGACTAACGATGAGGACATGAAGTGTAGTCTTGATCTCATCGAGGAGTTAAGGGATGAGTTCGTAATCAGGCAAGAAGATATGTAAAGAAGAATGACAAAATATTTTGATAAAAATGTCAGAGTAAAACATTTTACTATTGGGGATTTGGTCCTGAAAAAAGTAAATGCAGCTGCCAGATCTAACTCAGTGGGTAAATTGAACCCAAACTGGGTCGGACCTTATGTCATAAAGCACTAAAGAATGGTGCTTATCGCCTCCAAACTTATGATGGAGGAGAGATCTCACTTGGAGTGGAGATGATTTAAAACGCTTTTTCTCTTGATAGAAGTTCTTTTCATTATATCTTTTTTATAAACATTCTATCAATGCAATTACTGACACTTTTCTCTCTGTATTTTGTGAGGAAAGTATTGAGATAGATTGTTTGTGAGGCCAACTCGCACCAAGTGAGATATCGTCGGATCCTACTTGCATCCCCCACGAATTGAAGCTTGAGATGTAAAACCTATAATGACCACGGATAGCGGGGAGATTTCGCTTCCGTGTAGCAGTGGCTCGCCAATCTCGTGCGGAGGATCTTTAGGATTTTGGATCCATGTCAACATCTGACACACCTCTGCATCAATGGAGGTCTAGGTGAATGTTCATCTCTGTCGTGCTTCCGGATATTGTCTACAGCTTTGATGACCTTTCTGAGAAAAGCAATGGCCAACTCTTTAGTACCCACCTGCCCAACTAGTCATCATAGCCTGTAACTCTGGATTCTCCTTAGATTGTTTCTATGAGTTGGAAGTCTTTTGTTAAGAGACGGTCTGGAGCATCTGAGACCGTCACTTGTGTTTTTGATATAAGTATTTTGTTAAGGGACGGTCTGGAGCATCTGAGACCGTAGTATGTGGTTTCGATATCAGTATTTTGTTAAGGGACGGTCTGGAGCATCTGAGATCGTCGCATGTGGTTTCGATATCAGTATTTTGTTAAGGGACGGTCTGTAGCATCTGAGACCGTCGCCTATGTTTTTGACATAAGTATTTTGTTAAGGGACGGTCTGGAGCATCTAAGACTGTCGCCTATGGTTTCGATATAAGTATTTTGTAAAGGAACGGTATGGAGCATCTGAGACCATCGCCTGTGGTTTCGATATCAGTATTTTGTGAAGGGACGGTCTGGAGCATCTGAGACCGTCGCCTATGGTTTATGATATAAGTATTTTGTTAAGGGACGGTCTGGAGCATCTGAGACCATCGCATATGGTTTCTGATATAAGTATTTTGTTAAGGGACGGTCTGGAGCATCTGAGACCGTCACATGTGTTTTTGATATAAGTAGTTTGTTAAGGGATGGTCTGGAGCATCTGAGACTGTCACCTGTAGATTCGATATCAGTATTTTGTTAAGGGACTCTGGACCATCGGAGACCGTCGCCTGTGGTTTTTGATATAAGTATTTTGTTAAGGGACGTTCTGGAGCATCTGAAACCGTCGCCTATATTTTCTGATATAAGTATTTTGTGAAGGGACGGTCTGGAGCATTTGATACTATTGTCTGAGATTTTGATATCGTTATTCTATGAAGGGATGGTCTGGAGCGTCTGAGACTGTCGCATGTGGCTTTATTATCAAGTTTTTTATAAAATGGGGGGTCTAGAGTATCTGAGACCACCACCTATGGGAAATTGTCATTGAAACTGTCATCAAGACCATATACATTTTTATGAAGGGACGGTCTTGAGTATTTGAGATCAGCACATATGAATTATATTATGAGATAAGGCGGTCTAGTATGATCATGATCGCTATCTTTGACAGATTGCTCTTTTCTATTTCGGGCTGAAGTAAAAGGATTTTTGCCATTCGATCAAAGGTCATCGAGCTCTCTTATTATGTAGTTGATGATTTTAGCTCAGCATCTACTTCAAAGCCTATGATCAAATATACAAGCTGCTCTCTTAGAATACCGCATATATTGAAGATATCTTAGTCATCTCTTATTAAAGATTGGATGATCAATTTGTCTTTAAATTCTGAGATTTTGACTTCACCTCATGAGGAGTTATGGTGCGATTGCATGATATGAACAATGTTATCGAATATTATAAGATTGATGGGATCGCATTTGTTGTAAGTATTAAGCTCATCTATTCTAAGAAGTTAATAAAAACAGATATAAAAAGGTACGCAAAAATTTCTTCATTTCATTTCTATAGGCATACATAGTTCGCGCGGTCTCAAAAAACTTCGATTACAACTTTTACATATAAAAGTAAATGTCACCTAAGACTAATCTTTATCGATCGCCCTTGGTCCTCTTTGCATGTGGCACCTCTGATGTAGACTCAGTTTCATCTGAAGATTTTTCTGAGCCCCCAGGTGAGGTCGGAGACCCAGAGCTCGAGGCCAGAGCCAACTCAAGCTGTTGCCCGGAGCATATTGACTCCCGCTCAACTGAGCTGACTCATCTTTCTCATGGCCTTCCTCATCAGCGGTCTGTTCCCCTTCACCACCTTCGCCGGTCTTAAAAGGAGTCGCAGACGACTCAACGATCATCTTGGCTATATTTGGAAATAAGTCCGCGAACTCCACCTCCCTAAATTCAGGAGCCAGACCGTTGCATTCTTGTAATCGCTGAATCGTCATGTCGACAACGCCTTTTATGTGCTTCAGCATCGCCTTGCGGAAGGCCGGGTTCTCTGTGTCATAAGCCTCTTCATTCGTTTTCTGCAGAGGAGAACAAATTAGATCGGGCGGTCAAAATGAAAGGAAACCAGCAAACCGTAGGTAAGACTACTTACTTGTAATCTTTCTTGAAGAGTATCAATATCGCGCAGGGTCATGCGAAGAGATCGACCCATGTGATGACTTAAGGTCGCGCTTCTAGCGATCGCTTGAGCGGTCATAACAGGTAGCAAGTCGGCCTTAATGGCATAGAGCTCCTTGGCATTCTGCTCGCCATACAATGCGGAGGTGACCGCAAGTGCATGATGAAACACTCTCCCACTCCAAAGTGGGAAAACAGTGGAGTCCTTCACACTCTTCCCCTTCTCATCACATATGAGAAGGGGTTTCCCTTAATATCCTTCATCTTCTTGCAGTAACCAGTCAAAAGAAACGGCTCGCTGGTCGAGCCGGACTCTCGGGCGGTCTCCTCCTTCACCCTCTCCCGTTCTTTCTTGAGCCTCATCTCACGTTGAGTAAGAACCTCCTCCTTCGGCGGCACTGGTTTGATCATTGGCACTCCCAAGACCGTTGAAAGGAAAAACTCATTAGAATGTTTAAACGCAGTAAAACGTTAATGAGATCGCAGGTGAATACTCACTCTCTTCAGAAGCGACCTCATCGACCTCAGGCCAAAGAGCCAGGTAATGGAGAAGGTCAAGACTATCGTCAGCAAGTGAGGCTAAGATGTCAAGCTCCTCTTTCGAAATTGTCTTTGGTTTTTAAAGACCGCCTTCTCTCGAAAGTGAGAGTCTTGACCGCTAAAACTTCCCTCAAAGATCAAGAACCTTTCGGTCCAGTTTGGGACCTTATTTAGGATGTTGAGGACTTTTATTCCATATTATGAGAAGTACATCAAGCCCTTAAATTCTTCTTTCTTCTTCCCTTCTTTGAGCGATTTCATGGTGAAGGTACCGTACATCGGAACAAGTCCACGGTGAACTTGACCCTTGTCGATCTCAAGTAGCAAATAAAGGCGGACATCAGAGCTATCGAGTTCGACGACAATTGTCCGAGCACCACGCCATAGTAGTTCAGCACCTCGAGGAACTCCCATGGCAGAGGGAGCATGAGTCCGCAATCGAAGTGATCGATTGGGATCGCCAACTTGTTTTCAGAACCATTGTTGATTCCTTCCTCCTCTCGTGGAAGCTGCGCCATCACTTGTGTTTTGATCATATGGTGCTCCAGGAAAGATCTGTATTCAATCTGTGAAAGTCTATAAGGATTGTGTTCGCATTCACAAAGGTTTTAGCTGCAGTGGCCCGAGCGGAAACCATTTCCTTTGATCACTGAGATCGTTACTTTGGCCGCATCCACAAGAGTATGGGTCTTCGGTTTTGGACAGAGTTAATTATAGAGTTCCAAGGACGACCTAGTCATGATGACAAGGCCAGTGATCGCCCAGTCAATCTTCCAGACCGCTCGACCTGCATACTTTGCAAAAAATAATAGCAGCAAGATCGCTCATAAATAATACAGATCACATCATCTCAAGCGGCCAATCTAAATATGCAAGAAACAGAAAAGAAGAAATTATAACAATACGCAATCACAGTGATCGTCATCACAACATTCCAGAGACCGCACAAGTAAAATAATATCAAAATGTATCAGCTAAAAACTATTAATCACGTCCAGGGTCGTAATGTATCATAAGACCGATAAAAAGAAAAGGAAAATTGGAATTTATTTTTTTGCCTGACGTTTCCTCCTGATAAAGGCCGCAACATCCCGCATCTTATGAACGGCAGACAAGGCAGTCGCCAAACTTTGATTTGTTTCCATCGCAGCTCGATGTATTCTGGCGACATCATAAGTTGTTAAAGGCACGCCTAAGGCCCAAGACTCACCAGGCTCAGAGGTTTGCGCCTTCGTGCATCTTTTTTGCGCATTTGGAGCATAAAAAACACGTCTAGGTGCAATTTTTATTGTAATTTTGATAAGGAGGAAGGAGAAGAGAGATCTAGAGAAGAATACTATAGGGGTTTAGGGTTAGATGAGGGAGGAGATGAATACCTTGAGAGTTAATTGCATGCCCCCCCATGAGAGCAGCCCCGGGTAAATATACCCGAGCCATAGAGGGGCCGGCCGGACCCTCCAGTTGGGGCTGAACCCACTGGTTGGGGGCTGAACCGGTTGGTTCAGCCCCGTTGGTCGCCGCTCCCTTGCACCGCCGAACATAATGACGCCCCGTGAAGCGTAGCGGGGGCGTAACATTCCCCTCCTCATCAAGGACCAGCTTGTCCTCAAGGTGGTAGTCGGGGTAGAGCTCCTTGAAGTCCAGTAAATCCACCCAAGAATTGTGCGCCGTCGACAAATTCTTCCACTTGACCAAGAGCTCCGGCCGATACTCCGTGCCCCGGTTCTTCCATTTAAGCATTAACACATCCTCCGGTAGTGGGCGAAGCTCGCCCGCAGCAGTAACCTCAGGCAGAAGAGTACTCGGTTGGACATTGGCACCCACCTTCCGCTTGAGTAAGGACACATGAAAGGTTGGGTGAATGCGGGATCCCTCCGGCAAAGCTAACTTGTAAGCCACCGGCCCCACCCTGCTAAGTATATGAAAGGGGCCGTAATATCGAGGAGAAAGCTTCTGATTGCTCCGACGAGCAACTGATAACTGCCGGTAAGGCTGGAGCTTGAGGAAAACTTCATCGCCCACAGCGAACTCCCGTTCCTTGCGGTGTTTGTCCGCCTGCATCTTCATACGGTCCTGGGCTAGGCGGAGGTTCTCCCGGAGGGTTGCTAACATGCTATCCCGATCACGAAGAGCTCGATCAACCGCCGGTAGGGCGGTGCTGCCTGGCTCATAGTTACCCAAGGTCGGTGGAGGGCGCTCGTAAACAATCTCAAACGGCGTCATCCGGCTGGCAGAGTGATATGAAGTGTTGTAGCAATATTCGGCCCAATGTAACCACTCCGGCCAAGTCCGAGGCTCATCCATAACAAAACAACGTAAAAATGTCTCGACATCCCTATTGAGAACCTCTGTTTGACCATCCGACTGAGGGTGATGTGTCGTGCTGAACTGTAAACGCGTACCCTGTAACCGGAAAAGTTCCCACCAGAAACTGCTCACAAAAGTAGGATCCCGGTCAGAAATAATGGCACGAGGAAGGCCATGTAATCGGACAATCTCCCTAGCAAATAGTGCGGCGACCGACTCGCCAGTGTACGGATGACTGAGAGCAAGGAAATGCCCGTACTTGGATAGTTTATCCACCACCACCAAAATCACCGATTTCTCTTTTGACTTAGGCAGCCCGTCAATGAAGTCCATGGAAACAGTGTCCCAAATATGCTGTGGAATCTCCAGAGGAACCAAAAGCCCGGTCGGGGATGAAGTCTCGTACTTTTGACGCTGGCAGATCTCACACTGTCGTACGAACTGATGTATGTCCCGACGCATGCCGCCCCAAATGACATTCGCTCGCGCCCTCTGAAGGGTCCGGAGCACCCCCGCATGGCCACCCGTCGGTGAAGAGTGAAACTCGTGCATCGTAACCGTTTTCCATGCTGAGTCGGCGGGCACGACCACCCTGCCCTGATAGTACAGCCGGCCATTCTGAAGATGATAACTGGGGGGCCACCGTCTCCCCCGCTGCAAAGCCTCCACCAAGGGGCGTAAAGTAGCCGTACGCATGACCTCCTGAATATCATCTAATGAATCCACCAACGGTCCAGAAATGTGAGTGAGAGTACCCTCCGGTAGGTGAGAAAGAGCATCCGTTACCACGTTATCCTTACCCCTTCGATACACAATCGCGTAATCATAGCCGAGAAGCTTAGTAACCCACTTCTGCTGTAGAGGAGAAGAGACCCTTTGGTCCAGGAAATGTTTCAAGCTTTGGTGGTCGGTGCGGATTTTAAAATGCCGACCCAACAAATATGGCCGCCACATACCACAGCATGAATGATAGCCAACATCTCCTTCTCATAAGTGGAGAGTCCCAAGGTACGGGGGGCCAGAGCCTTGCTGTAGAAAGCCAATGGCCGCCCCTCCTGCATCAGAACTGCCCCTATGCCAACACCAGAGGCATCCGTCTCCAACACAAACTCCTTTGTGAAATCCGGTAATGCAAGAACTGGAGTGGTGGTCATGGCCTGCTTAAGAGCCTGAAATGCTGCCTCCGCTCCCTCAGTCCAAGAAAAGGAATCCTTCTGCAGCAGCTGAGTCAAGGGGCGAGCTATCTTCCCATAATCTCGTACGAATCGCCTGTAGTACCCTGTAAGCCCCAGAAATCCCAGCAAAGCACGTACTGTGACGGGCCGCGGCCATGACTGCATACTCTGAATCTTCCTTGGATCGGCCCTGACGCCTTGGCCGGAAACCAAGTGTCCAAAGTACTCCACCTCCTCCTGACCGAAGGAGCATTTGGAACGGTTGGCATAAAGCCGGTGACGACGAAGTATGGCCAAAACCTGCTCAACATGGCCCACATAGTCCTCCCAATTGGCGTTGTAGATAAGAATGTCATCAAAGAAGATCAACACAAATTTCCGCAGGAGCTCGCGGAAGGTCTCATTCATGTTCGCCTGAAAAGTGGAGGGACCGCCAGTCAGCCCATTGGCCATGACTAAGAACTCGTAATGGTCATCATGTGTCCGGAAGGCCGTCTTATGGATGTCCTCCTGTGCCATCAGAATCTGGTAATATCCTGAACGTAGATCGAGCTTGGTGAAACGTCGTGCGCCATGTAGCTCGTCTAGTAACTCTTCAACCAAAGGAATCGGAAAGTTGTCCTTTACCGTGGCGTTGTTCAGGGCCCGGTAATCCACGCAAAATCTCCATGAACCATCTTTCTTCTTTACCAAAATGACGGGAGCTGAAAATGAACTTGCACTCGGCCGAATGATGCCCGCCTCCAACATCTCGCGGACGCTGTGCTCAATCTCTGCCTTCTGAAAATGCGGGTAGCGATATGGTCGAATATTAGGGGCCTCGGCGCCCGCCTTAAGCTGAATATGATGATCTTTGAATCGAGGTGGTGGTAATGTGCGTGGTTCCTGGAAAACATCAGAATATTTCATCAGAAGAGACTGTAACTGAATTGGTACCTCAGTATTTGCGGTATCGGCCGTTTGGACTTCCCTAAGGACGGCCATCATCTTTCCTTCCTCGCCCAACCGCTGCATGCTCCGAAGAGAAATCTCCTTCACTGGCGAAGACATGATACCATTCAAACATAACTGCTTTCCCCCGTGGAGGAACTCCATAGTCATGTGCTCCCAGTCGAACGTTACCCTCCATAACTGACGTAGCCACTGCACTCCCAATACCATATCCGAGCCCCGAATGGGTAACAGGTAGATGTCGGTGCACCCGCTATAGCCCTGCATCTGTAGCTCCACACCCTTCAGCACCCCCCCGCATTGCAGCTTGCTGCCATCCGCCACCATAACATGGAAGGCAGCCCCCTTATCGATCATATGCCCCACTCGCTGTGCCACCTCTGGATGAATGAAATTGTGGGTGCTCCCACTGTCCACCAAAACAGTCACCTTCTCGCGGGCAATCCGTCCAGCAAGACGCATAGTAAGCGGAGGAGGAGCGCACCCCTCGAGAACGTGTATGGAAACACCGAACTATGTCAATTCCAAGTCCACCTCCAACTCCTCGTCCGGAGCCGGCTCGACTTCCTCATCCTCATGCAGCATAAAAACTTGTATCTTTTGGCACTTGTGGCCCGACACGAACTTCTCATCACAGTTAAAACATAACCCTTTTTCCGTTCAAGCAGCCAGCTCACTCCAAGAAAGTCGTGTCACTGTTGGCTTGCAACCAGTTGGCGGATCCCGCCGTACTGCTGCCGCTGCGGCTGCAGGTGGCCTACTCGTGGTTCGGGTTCTCTGCCTGTTGAACCGCTCCTCCTGAATGTGGGCTAAACTGATGGCGTGGATCAAACTTCTTGGCATATAAGCATGAACCTCATCCCGCAATTGCTCCTTTAGCCCCGACACAAAACAACTCAGCAGTGTCTTCTTCTCCCAGTGTATCCGGTTTTCCAACCTCTCGAACTCTGTCTGATACTCAGTCACGGTCCCCTTCTGTCGCAATTTCTGCAGCAGCGCCTCAAAATCTTCGTACTCTGGGGGCCCAAATCGGGCGGTGCACCCTTCCACGAAATCAGTCCATGACACATAATCTCTACCTCTTAGGAACCACTGAGTCCACTGAAATGCGTCGTTCTCCAGATGGAATGATGCTAATTGCACCCATTGCGCCTCCGGGACCTCCTGGTAACTGAAGAACAACTCCACCTTCTGAACTCATTCCAGTGCATCCCCCCCTTTGAACTTGGGGAAGTTCATTTGTGTCAACTTGGGTGGCATGTACGCTCGAAGCCCCGCTTTCCCTTGCCAGCCCTGTCCAAGCCCATTCTGTCCCGGCCCGTTCCATGCCTGACGTCTCGGGCCCATATGACCATCGTACGCTCCTGGGTAGCCTAGAGGTGGCTGAACCTGATGAGGAACGTGCTGCCCGACCCACGGAACGTGGCCTCCGTACCCGACGTGAAGAACGCCGCCTCGCGGGTTAGGAAGAAGGCCACCCGTACCTCTTGGAGCCCGCACCGCTGCTCCTGGGCCTCCATCAGCCCGCTGCCACGGCTGCCGGCCCAAATCCGCAGGAACAGGCCCGCCCGAACCGCCACCTGGACGCCAGGCTTGCCCGCCATCCATCTGCACAGCCGATCCAGTTGGGAGGCCTCCCGCTGCCGCCGTCCCAGCCCCCGCTGCCCCCACGCCGTCGTCGGAGGTCCCGCAAGGCCGGGAAGACCCCACGCCGGCAACGCCGGCCATCGCTGTCGTTCCTGTGCCCGCACGACCCGGATCGGGCGTTCCCGATAGATCGGCAGACCGATCGGGTCGTCCGCCGTTAGATCCCTCATCGGCCGTGCTTTTCCCTTTCAACAGCGCCTTAAGTTCCTCCATACGAGCGTCTAGACGCTCCTCCAGCCGCTGCGAGGACGCGCGCAACTCTTCCTCGATCGCGGCTACCGAATCCGCCAAACCACCGTAGTTTTCCTCCAAGGTTTCCAAACAGGAAAAATCTTCTTGTGTCCGCGTGGTCACCATCGTCGGAGGACGAATCCTCTGATACCAAATGATAAGAAGAAGGAAGGAGAAGAGAGATCTAGAGAAGAATACTAGAGAAGAATACTAGAGGGGTTTAGGGTTAGATGAGGGAGGAGAAGAATACCTTGAGAGTTAATTGCATGCCCCCCATGAGAGCAGCCCCGGGTAAATATACCCGAGCCATAGAGGGGCCGGCCGGCCCCTCCAGTTGGGGCTGAACCCATTTGGTTCAGCCCCGGCCGGGCCGGTTCACTGGTTGGGGGCTGAACCGGTTGGTTCAGCCCCGTTGGTCGTCGCTCCCTTGCACCGCCGAACATAATGACGCCCCGTGAAGCGTAGAGGGGGCGTAACAAAATTTTTTTCAAAATAAAGAAAGAAATAATATATGAACTCAATATTGTTTTACATGATTTACTGTTTGTGAAACATAATCGAATGTTGAGACTTAGATATGATGCAAGTGATCACATTGATTCTATTTTTTAAGAGATATAAATGATATTAATGAAATATTAATGAGTAGAAAAGATGAAAAATCTGATTACGAAGATGAAGTGATGTTCGATGTTGATTATTAAAAACAAATATGGTTGTGTCTTGCCTTCCTCAGGCGCGCGCATGCGCCTTAAGTCTTGTGCCTAGGCTCCAAGACCTCTTTGCGGTGCGCCTTGGGCCTTTAATAACTAAGGGCGACATCCTTATCGACCTGATTCAGGGGAACCACGACGATCTCTGAGGTCGGTTGCTCCTCGCGGTGACCGCTGAAAGTTCCTGGACGCAAGGTCATGGTAGCAGAATCAGCCCTATGTTTGTCGATCTTGGCGGTCAGTGCAGCGGTCTTTCCTTTGTTCAACATCTCTTTCAACCATGTGAAGGCTTTTCAGAAGCTCCGCCTCTTTTTCTTCGGTTTTCTTTCGGATTTCATTCTCTTTCTCTTATGATTGCCTCCGAAGCTCGACGGTCATAAGCTCATAATCTGCAGATGTATTATATACTTGTTTCTCAAATTCAGCTTCCTTATCACGCAGCCTTCTCTCGAAATCAGCGGTCAAGACTCTCACTTGATCCGGTGAGTTTGTGTTGTCGCTCATCATGCTTTACTTCAAATGGTCTTCAACAGGTTTAGCAAAGCTTATGAGTGCAATTATTTCATAATGGTTATTTTTTAAAAGTTTCGAGTGCTTTCTCCTTTTGGTTTTTCTGTTCTTATAGTTCGTCGTGCAAACTTCAATGGGAGTAAGTTTTTAACTTTTGCAGCTTTTTCATTTTGACAGATTTGATTTTATTTGAATTTTCCTTCCGCTCTTTTCATCACAAATGCTTAATGGCTACAATAACCATACAAAATAATTGCTATAACTTTTTGATATTTTGTTCTCTTAACTTTCTGTTTTTAAGATACGGCGTTCAGAGAAATTTAATAAGATAACTTATTCTTGTGCTTCGTTTGCATTTTTCTAGGTTTGCAATTGCCTTTGAGAACCGTATTAGATTTTTCTAGGTTTGTAATTGCCATTGAGAACCTTATTAAATCCTATCATGAAAAAATTAGGATGGAACAGGAAAGCAAAAAAGATAAACACCAAGCATACTGCAACATTCATTAAGAAGAGAAATCAACATCCTTCAAGCTAGAGAACTGAAAGCATATTGCCCTAATATCAATTGGCTCTCTTGATAGCACTCTTTGTTACAACTTATTTGCGTGGCCAATCAATAAAATTAGTATGAGCTTGTATGTTGGGTCGAGCTTGTATTTTATCTTCAAATCGACTATTCAAGATGCGAACTTATGTTGGCTCTCATCGACTATTTTCTATATTTCTTATAGCATTATGTCATTATATGAATCATGAAATGCGAATAAAATATAATATATATGTTGCAGTCTTATAAAATTCTCTCTTTATATTCAAGATGTGTACACTTCGTTTATTTCCACATTAATTAATAATTATATTTAAATTATTATTATTTTTAAGACGTTTCTCGTATATCCTAGTTTTTTGAGAAATCACATTTCTCGTATCTGTTTCGTATCGTATCATGTCCCCGTGCTACATAGGTAGACCGTATCGGCCTCAAATGGGGGAGTCGACACCCCATGGAAGATTATTAGATGCGAGTATGTGCTCGTGACCGAGACACACTAGAGTACTTATGGTCGTCATTAGGGACTCAAATCTCTAGAATGTGCTTAATGATTTACGCAACTATGAATAAGAAGAAAGTGAACATAAGATACGTCAACTATAGATACAAGTCGGAGCCAAGAAACCTTACACTTTAATGAGTCCAAATTTAGAGTAAATTTAGTATATGATCAAAACATAGAGAACTATTTTTATCGAAAAGTACTTCTATAGAAAAACATGTATAAAACTATAATAAACTATTCCTTAGCAAAAAATATTACATTACAACATACATGTATATTTTTCTTATGTTATTTTAGTGCACTGAGAGAGTTTTTCTTACTCACCAGATGGATTGACTCTGTCTTCAGACATTTCTTTTCAGGGAACACAGGCCGGGAGATTTGCTTAGGATAAGCTTCAGAGGGTTCTTCAAATTTAGCTTATGCTTTCACTTTCAAATTTATGTAGCGCCTTTTGTGGACTTTTTGCATTTCTAGTTGACTCTGTGAATTAGAATTTGAGGTATTTCTATAACCCTAGCTTTGCTCTTTTATTTCCATTGTATATTTTAGCTATTTTCCTGCTATGATATCAATTTTATTATTGTCGTTTGTTTGCTTCATATATAAGGCCTAACTAGTAGGGGTGTTACAACACGTGACAAATTTAAAAGTAAAACCAGGCATTAAAACTCAACAACAACACTCAAGCCCAATCCTTAGTGTCGGCTATATGGATTCTTTGTCGCCATTGCGCCCAATCCTTAGTGTTGAAGAAACATATTTTATATATTTTATTATGTGCGTGGGTTTAGTCCCACACCGTGAGTCTAGAGTTATGTGTCTATGTATTCACTTATATAAAACCCCCTATGTGGATGAATAAGATAACCTTTTACTTTTCTCTCCTAATTAGTTTCAACATGGTATTAGAGCCTTAGTCATAATCTCACTAATGCCTAAGTACCATTAAAACTCAAACACAGAAAAAATAAAAATGGAATAGGTAATTATCAAATAATTTACCTTCAATATAATGAAAAAATTCAATGTAAACAAAAGGTATTAATACAGCAATCGTTGGTAAAGAAATAATACTGACAACAGAAAATACCCATATAATGTAGTAAGCATTGGATCATACCTATACCAATCCTTGCCTTTCTTCCAATATTTTCCTTCAGAGCCTCTCCGAAATTTTGATAAGAAGAGCTCTATCATATCAAGTGTTGTCAGGCTTTGGCTAAAAACTAAAGCCTTATCACCAACCTCGTAACTCATTGAGAGAATGTCGAGAAGTAAAACCATTTTACCACTGCATTCAACTTCTTTGCACATCTTATCATCAAGAAGACCTTTCCACCACTCATTGTCCTGCAGAAACGTGTTTCCAAAAAAAACTAAGGCAGACCATGAAAAATAACATGGTTGCATTGAATAATATAACTTAGTCCACAGATAAAAATTTTAAGACCACAGCTTATACAATTTTAAGACCATGTTATTATATGAGAAAGAAGGATACACTAACACTCAAGAGATATGTTCTCGCCAAATACTACCCGAGGGTTGGTTCTCTTGCTTAAACAAGGCTGAAACTTACAAGATAGATGATGCACACCATTACATGAAACACCTATTATATAGACTCAGCATAATTATTATTTAATACATAATGGAACCTTAAAAAAATTGATGTGGTGGCCACTGTCCCCACGAGAAATATCTGGATTTTTCTCTTATTGTGAGGGGTTATGTCAAGAGAGTATATGTAATAGCATACCCGCTGTGAAAATCAATTTTGCCCATAAGGTCAAAACTTTGATGGAAGAAATACAACACTGTCATGGATGTTGTCGGGGAGGAATGTTGATGTCATTTGTGGAGTGGGTTTTTCGCAGGGAAACTTTTCAAAAGGTGGTTAATGGCCCGGAAAATGAGAAGAAACACCACAATGGAAATTTTGAACATGCAATAGAAATGAAATTTGAAGAATGCACAAAGATAGAGAAATTGTTTGACTTACAGAAGTGTGGCATTTTAATTTGATGGGTGGGGTTCAGGCTTATTTGGGTGACGTAAGGCATGCTCCCCGTCATTGGGTCCTCTATTTTGAATGGGCGGAAGTGTGTGAGAGTTGATGTGTTTGAGTGCAGTTGGTGTTAATCGGGAAAGAGTATGTTGGGCCAATCCATGTGAGAGTGATGTTGGAGCGGTTGATAGAATATGCGGTGTGGGGGCATAAGTGATGCGAAAACTAGACGGAAGCGATGGATGAGGCTATAAAGCGGAAAGGAGATGTGGGGGGTGGGGGGTCTATGGATGGGGAAAGAAGAATTTCTGAAATAAAAAGATGAAAGAGAAAAGATAATCTTGGAATGAGGCTTAGGAAGATGACCTATGGGAAGGGAAGCCGAGGCCGTGGTAGTGGGAAGAAGATATATGATGGAGGGATTGTCGATAACCGAGTGGTCGATGTAGGGGAAAGGAATTGTGGACGACACTAGTATCGTTGTTAACTTTCACTGCAAAGCAAAGGTTATTGAGTGGTCGGCAACGAAAGATAGGAAAGCGGGTGATGTAGTAGAATGGACAAAGAAAATGGGTCCTTGGGCTCGAAGTTGGAGGTGGTGCTAACGTTGGAAGGGGATCACAATGAGGCTTATTTGTGCACTCAAGGAAGATAATAATGATTATTAAATATATAAAGAAACCATTAATAATTGTTGTGGTGCCCAAAAGGCGATATTGAGTTATTCTCTACCTTCTCAACTAGCATGTTCTTCTCATCCTTGGTTATACGAATACAACGCACATTCAAAAAACTAGTTGATCACAGATACTATGCAAGAAGCGCTAGTCAGAACCTCAGTGGCTGATGGAGTTTTAAGGGAGGAAAGGGCAGGTCAGACAAAATATTAAGGCTTTTAGGAGAAAAGGAAGGAACACATACTTGATTCCAAGAAGAAGGATAAAATAACACGGAGAAATACTTCTGCCGAATACAACTCGAGGTCGGTTCTTTTGCCAAGAATACGACTGAAACTCATACAAAATATATTGATGCTCTACCATTACAAAACATTCATATATATGGACTTCTTGGAGCACTAAATAAGAAAGATAATAACAATTATCAAATACAAAAATAAACGGTGCCCATGACGCCTAGGGGGCAGTTCTAGGCTCTTCTCTTGTCATGGCATGGGGATCTGTTCGTGCGTATAAGTAAAAATTGTTGGAGCTTGTGTTCCACATCTCTTAGTTTGAGAATAACAAATCACACTATGTATTTGATCTTGCTTGTGTTTATAGTGTGCAGGTACTATAGTTAAATAACCCTATGAACAAGATGCTGATTGATGACGATTCTCTGAACAGAGATCTAACGCCCCGCGTTAGAAGTTAACGCCCCGCGTTAGAAGTTAACGCCACGCGTTAGAAGTTAACGCCACACGTTAATTTTCATCGAGAAAGAATCCGTCAAGATGAAATGACGTCGAGAAGGAATCCATCGAGAAGCCAGAGACAACGCCAACGTTGGAGTTAAAGCTCGCGTTGAGTCCACGATTTGCCACGATCCCGACGGTTGCACGATCTCAGCAACGACCGTACACGATCCTTAACACTGGCGTTAACTCTTAAAGCCAGGCGTTAGCTCCCATGTCTATTTAAAGACCTGATTTCGTTGCTCAAAGTTACATGCATTCAAGCCTTCATTCCAGAGTTCTGAGAGAGCATTTCATCACGAATTCAGAGAGTACTCCCAACACCACCATTGAGGAACAAGAGTGAGAAGGAGATTTCGAACGGTCAAATTTGAAGAAGGACGCTCGCTTCAACTCCGATGATGATCATTGCGTGTCTTCAACATCTCCTTCAGCGCTCTTCAATATAGTGAGTCTTTTGTTCTGAATTTTCTTTTATCTTTTTATTATTTTCTTGTAACGGTAGTGAATTCGCCGCCTTGGGTGTGACGACTAGGTCGGGTTCGGTTTAGGAGGTAATTCGCCGCCTTGTGCGTGGCGACTAGATCAAGGGTAGATCTAGGGGATGGCTAGAGGCCTTATCTGGGAAAAGATAGGCTATAGCCAACCGGTCCTTGGGAGAAGGACCGGTGAAGGATCAAAAAGTGAATTTTACTTTGTCGCCTTTAATTTCAAGCGTTATTGAAATTTTATCTTTTAATTTCCTTTTGAAATATAATGTTCATTTTCATTATCTCTGATTTTCTGGAATTGTATTTCATTTAGGATTTCAAAGGTAAAATCACTTTGTCATATTTTTGTGAAAATTATTTTCCGGAGAGCTAGCGGGCAGCACATATACATACAAGGTGAAGTCAAATATTTTGAAAATAAAAGAAGGCCTAGTTTTTTTCTTAAACGATTGATGCCCAAACTCTTGAATATTCCACTTCAACTCTTTTTGACCCCAAACAACCTTTTCACTGCCTATCCTCTTCAAGTTATAGTACAAGATTGACCTTGATTAAAGGAAAGTGACAACACATCGCAATACTTACATTGGCACCAAGCAAATTTCTCGAGGATAATTATGGAATCAACGTTACAACAACCAGATTTCTCAGCGAGAACCTCAGAAGAAATCGTAACTGAATTCTAGGTACAATAATCTATCGAGTACATTTCTCGATTAGACGGTGACCTTACTCTGATGGAACGATTTTTTTAGACGCCTTATTTCCAAGTTTGGGCTCTGCGACTTATCAGCTTCCTTCTTTGCAAGCTCCGTCTTCTTGCTGCAATTAAATTCAAGTCCTTGGATTTGGCTTGGGTTTTATCTTCGGCGCATTTTCTCTGGTCGTCGTCAAGTTAGGTGTTTGTAGTTTGGAGGTTACCGATTTTTTGTTGCATATAGACTACCGTTGAACCTTGTTTATCTTCTTTTGTGGAGTCATCAACACTTCAGTTATCTCAACTATTTGTGTTTGACGTGGTACCGACATGTTGTAATCAACATGTATTTTACCAACGTCTTTTAGTTTAGGACATCTCTCTTGGTTTGCTTAGTTTAGATTCATGTGTTTAGGCCAACAATGCTCAAACTTTAGTCTCTGCTCTATAATGTAATAAATGTTTTTCTCATAGAAATACGAGGTTTGGCAGCTTCTTGCTCTCTCTGGAGAAGTCACCTTATTTTTTATCTATGTTAGAGTTTATGAGTATTAGATTAATATGTCAGTCTATTAGTGTTTATGTGTTAGGTCTCCTGTTTAATCTCACACCGGCTATCGGTGTTACGTGCTTCCATGTAATCCTTTATATACCCCCTTTGACGGATGAATAAAATGCACACTTTATTTTCATCCCTTTTCCAACATGGTATCAAAGCGGAAACGAATCTGGGAATTTTTTTTTCTTCGCCCTAACTCGTTGGCGACCTAAAATTCTCAACAGCCCCCCTCTGATTTCTGTCTCTTCCTCTCCATTCGATCCCGGTTACCCGCGCTGCTAGGGTTCTCCTCGGGCTACTCCGCCCCCGCTCCCGTCGACGGAATTGACGCCTGATTCCAACGACAGGAGCGAAAATCCCCCTTCCCCACGGCATCGACGATCGTGGCTTCCATCAACTTCGTGGCTTCCGCTCCTATCTTCGGTCGACATTGACGAAATCGACGACTCCTGATCATGACTTCCGGTTGAGCGTCTGTGGTTTGCTGCTGCGCTTGAGCCTCTCCTTCTACTCGATGTTGCTCGCACGTGCCTCTGTCAGAAGAATGTTCCACGCTCCTATTGGGGTCATTAGTTCATCTCTCTTGTTCTCTCGTTAACCGTCTACCTTCTTCTACTATTCATGGTCAGACGCCATTTTCTATCATTTATCCAACTGGTACACTTTTTTCCTTCACCCCACGTGTGTTTGGGTGTACTGTCTTAGTCCACATTCCTGCCTCTAATCGCGATAAACTCTTCGCCCACGCCATCAAATGTATCTTCGTGGGGTATTCTCCGACTCAGAAGGGATATCGTTCTTTCGACTCTGTCTCCAAATGTCAATATGTCTCAACTGATATTACCTTCTTTGAGTCCACCCCATATTTTTCCAAGGATCGTGAGCCTCTTACTCTTGATCTCTCTCCTCTCCTCCCTACCAACGCTCCGCCTCAAACATTTGTTTCCACATTTCCTATAATTCATGCTCCTTCACCAGTATACCACAACTACCACCCACTCCTACCCTTCTTCCACCTATTTTACCATTTCCTCATCATTATCGCCGTCGGCCTGCTCCTCCACCTATCCTTGCCCCTTCCACTATAAGGACCCCCATCGTCTGCTTCCAGGCCAACAATCTCCTCTTCAGAACATTCCTTCACCACTGCAGAATCAGACCTGGATGCTCCCACTGCTCTGCGGAAAGGCGTCAGGGAGTGTACACAATATCCTCTGGCTAATGTTGTCTCATATGCTCATCTTAGTTCCTCCTGCAGCAAGTTCACTTGGGCACTATCTAGCACCACCATCCCTGCTTCCTATCAAGAAGTTCTTTGGATACTGTGCTGGAAAGCGGACATGGATGAGGAAATATCTGCCTTAGCATCACGAGGAACATGGACTCTTGTTCTTACTCCTTCCATGGGCGATGTTGTTGGTGGTCGATGGGTATTTGTTAACGAGTTTCTCTCTGATGGCACTGTGGAATGCTACAAACCTCCTCTGGTTTCCAAGGACTTCACCCCGGGCATCTGGTGTTGATTTCTTTGACATTTTCTCTCTAGTTTCCCATATCAGTACTATCCGGGTGCTCTTCTCCGTCGCTGTCAACCGATGTTTGCAAATGTCTCAGCTTGATGTCAAGAATGTCATTCTCTATGGAGACTTACATTAAGTCTATATGGAGCAACCTCATGGTTATGTTGCTCAAGGGAGTCTCTGGTATGCAAGCTTCAAAAGGTCATTTATGGTCTTAAGCAGAGCCCTAGAGCATGGTTTGACAAGTTCAGCAGGTCGTCTCAATTATTAGCTTCTTCAGAAGCAATGTTGATCACTCACTCTTTATACGAAAAACCGACAAAGGACTTGTGGTTCTTGTTGTCTATGTCGATGACATTTTCTTATTTGAGATGCTCTTCTGGAATAAAGATAACAAAGAAACATCTTCGAGAACACTTTGTTACAAAAGATAAGGGTTCTCCCAAATACTTCTTGGGAATCGAGATTACAAGACGCAATGACAACATAGTTCTCTCTCAAAGAAAATATGTCATAGATCTACTCAAAGAAATAGGTCTTCTTGGAACAAAGCCTACTAAGAATTCTATGCCTATGGGCGCTGACAAACTTTAGGATGAGACATCTCCTCTTCTACATGACGTTACTCGATACAAGCGACAGATCGGTAGACTCATCTATCTTATCGTAACCAGGCATGAGATCTCATATTCTATTGGAAGAGCCAGTCAATTCATGCAGGCTCCCAGAGAAAGTCATTTGGAAGCTGTGTTAAAAATATTATAATACATCAAAGTCTCTCTAGGAAAATGACTACTGTTCCAAAGGAACAATCACTTACACATCAAAGTATATTCTGATGCGAGCTATTCAGATGATAAGGGAGATTGAAAATCCACTTTTGAATTCTGCACATATGTCGGTGGGAACCTGGTCACGTGGAAAAGCAAGAAACAAGCAATAGTATCAAGGTCAAGTGTTGAAGCTTAATACAAAAGTATGACTCAAACTGCTTGCGAGTTGAAGAGGTTGAGAACACTTCTAAAAGCCTTTGGAGAAATCTACAAATATCCTCTATCAATGTCCTGTGACAATAAGGTTGATACCTACATCTCTAAAAATCCATTGTTCCATGAAAGAAAAAAAACACATTGAAGTTAATTGTCACTTCATCATAGAGGAGAATGTCAAGAAACAAATTTGCACTCCGTTTGTGTCTTCAGAACAAGAGTTGAACGACACATTCACCAAGCCGATTTCTTCATCATTTCCAGATGTTTGTGACAAGCTGGGAATGATCGATAAATATGTTCCAGCTTAATGGGAAGTGTTAAAGCCTGTTGAAAGTCCAAGAGCTTAAAGCCTGTCTAAGAGGCTCATTGTAAATTCTTCTCTTAGTGTATTTAGTCTCACAAGGCATCCCCGCGGAGCGAGGGTCCGGGAAAGGGTCCCACCACAAGGGTGAAATGTAGGGGTATTCTCATGTAATAATCTAGATAATTTGGAATAATAAAATCTCTTAATTTCAAGGAAGTACACAATGATCCCAGATCATTAGTTTGAAAGATAGAGTGTAAGAATTCCTTGAGATTGATTATCCCGTTTAAATTACTTCCTGTGATAACCTTTAGTAATACGAGAATATCCAAGGAATATAACATTAAGTTGCGAGGGTCATGCTTTGAAACGGAGGGACGTGCATCTCTAACATAACAGACACACATAAATACACGTAAAGGTAGGGAGTAAAGTGTCTCCCCCTAACTAGAGTGGTGAATACAGTATCGTAAGGTGTCTGCCCCTAAAGAATATGAGAGGGAAGAACGATTTGTAAGATGTGCGACTGTAAGGACAGCATTGCGCCATAAGTGTTTTTTCATGTGCATATGATGAACAACGGCACGAGTAACTTCAAGAAGGTGGCGATTTTTTCGTTCAACACCATTTTGTTGAGGGTATCAGGACAAGTGGTTTGATGCAAAGATAAAAGAAAGACATATTGAGATAAGTATTCTATATCATTATCAGTGCAAACCGACATTTAATACGAACAACAAATTGAATAAATATTTCATTCCACAACTATGGAAAAAATAAGAAAGCTCAGAACGATTTTTCATTAAGTACACCAGAGTCATATGAGAGAAATCATCAATAAAAGTAACATATTATTTATGTCTTAATAAAGTTGTAACAGGACAAGGTCCCCAAATATCAGAATGAAGTAAATCAAACGATGCAGTAGCTCGTGTATCAGTACAAGGTACATAGCTAACTCTATGATGTTTAACAAAATAACACGACTCACAATTAAGATGGGGGCATTCCCCACCTCAGGATATGGACGACGCAGAACAGAGACCGACGGATGACCATGACGATAATGGAGATCCAAAAACTTGGTGGAGGCAGTAGAACAAGCATGAGGCGAGGCCTCATCCAGGACATACACTCCACCACTCCCCCTTCCCATTACCAATAACACAGCTCGTCGACTGTTCCTGAAATACAAAACCAGAAGATGTAAATGTAACAATGCAGTTTAAATCACGAGTAACCTTACTAATGGATAGCAAGCTGTAAGCAGATTGATGAACGTGAGCACCTGATGGCATAGTCATGTCGGGACTTGCATCACAGCTACCAAACCCAACAATGAGTACATTCGATCCATCTGCAACAGTAATTGAAGACACACAATGAGATTTGTACGAATGTAAGATACTTGAGGTACTAGTAAGGTGATCTGAAGCCCCAGAATCCGCCAGCCAACGAACTGGGTGATAAGAAGTACACACTGGTTGAATGGTCTGAGAAATGACAACACTATGGGTCGGTGGCTCTATCTGAAGGGCATAAAGGCGACGGTACTCCTCTTTAGATATCTCAATAGTCATCTGAATCCCAGTGCCAGAAGTTGAGTCAGGAAGGTGCGCTGAGCGTGAAGACGAAGGAGACTTTGCCCATTTAGACTTTCCATGGACAGCCCAACAAGCGTCTTTGGTATGGCCTCGATGCCCTCAATTAGTACAATGTCTAGTGTCGGTGTCACGACCACGACTGGTGCGACCCCATCGAGCACTCCCAATTCCACCATGAAGAGCAAGTGCCAACGGATCACCAAAGGACGCAGATGAAGTAGTAGTGGGGGTTCCTGCCTTGGTCAGATGATGGTACACAGTAAGAGCCTTCAGGGTAGAAGGAATGACAAGCATTTCAATCTATGTCATAGAGAAATTGGAATCAAGGCCATTCAGTAGCCACAGTAGCACGAGATGCTCCCGCTAAGCCCGGTGCTCCTCTTTGGTAGAAGGGATCTCCCAAAGATCCAAGATCTCATCTACAAGAACCATTCATTCGGCAAAGTACCTGCGACTGAACGGACTCCTTGTTTCAGTTCAGCCATCTTTGGAAAGAGTTCACCTAGACGGGTGAGGTTGTTCGCTCGAGAGAACATCATGTGTAAAGTATCTCATAACTCCTTAGTACAATTGTAGTTCTTACACATTTGTTGAACTGAGGGATCCATTGAACTCAGCAGTTGAGCAAAAATCCAATAATCATCATTGTACCAATCCTCATACTCTTGACTGCCTGCGTTATAAGTTGAGTCTCGTAAGGTGATGCAAACGTCGTATGCCAGATAGAGACATAATGACTCCCTCTTTCCAAGTTGAAAGTTTGATGAGGTAAGAATATTGGTCGCTAGTCAAGCATTAGGAAAAAATGTATTAGTGCAGTCCTCATAAGATACGATCGTAGGAGTATTAATGGTACATGAGGATTCACGGACACTCTTTCCCAGGACCAAAAGAAAATATGCCCTAGGGATGACGCAATTAGGGCACAAATATCATATATGACCTACGGTAGGAGATAAGGAATAGAGATGAAAGGGGCTAGGTCTTCATTTAATGTTTGAGAAGGCAGCGACATCAACACTACGAAAGGTCAACGAAATCAACATCAATCGGGACCATCGACCATGGCATCATCAAAGGAAGGCATGGATCGGCGGAGTAGAGCCCGGAGTAGAGCTAGTGAGAAGCCTATGTCATCAATCGATCAAAGCAAAGCCCTTCTGCATCGTCAGAGATCTGCGACTTATCGAGGAGTCGGCATCGGCGACAGAAAGAGGAGACGGCTTGTGCGACGTTATACAAAAGGGAAGAAGCGATTGAGACTGCCAAGCGAAGGGTCGATCGGCGAGATTTGGCAGTGCATAGTCCGACAGAAGCCAGATGGCTTCGATTGGCTTTGATCTAATTTCGAGCTAAGTTCGGGTGAAAACCGTCGCTTTGATACCATGTTATTAGGGTTTGGAGAACTTGATACCTCAATAGAGGTCAAGGAATATATATATATATATAGTCAAAACTAAATGATGGGTAATACCGAAAATATGAGAGATACAACATTATCATCTAACAGATCTTTTAGTGTCTCTCTTCTTTGTGTATCTATAGAGATGACATAATATTTTCCTTGAGATTTGAATATACAACACATTTTAAATTCTCAACTGTCTCAGCTATTTTCACGATTTATGAGGCTAACTATGGAGGCAATGCTAGGGAAACTAGATTTCTCAAATAATAATCACAGGGGGATTAGCGATTTAATTATTGACCGAATATTCTAGTGTTGAGTACATTTTTTCTAACCCAGATGAATATTTTAATCATATAGGACTAACACCTTCTACATGTGCCTTGTTGGCAAGTTTGGCCTTGTCGACTTACAAACTTCTTTCTTTTGTGAGCTCTTTCCTTCTTGTTACAGTTAAACTTCCAGTCTTTGATCTGATTTCGAGCTAAGTTCGGGTGAAAATCGTCGCTCTGATACCATGTTATTAAGGTTTGGAGAACTTGATACCTCAATAGAGGTCAAGGAATATATATATAGTCAAAACTAAAAGATGGGTAATACCAAAAATATGAGAAATACAACATTATCATCTAACAGATCTTTTAGTGTCTCTCCTCTTTGTGTATCTATAGAGGTGACATAATATTTTGTTTGAGATTTGAATATACAACACATTATAAACTCTCAACTATCTTAGCTACTTTCACGATTTATAAGGCTAACTAAGGAGGCAAAGCTAGGAAAACTAGATTTCTCAAATAATAATCACAGGTGGATTAGCGATTGAATTATTGACCGAATATTCTAGTGTTGAGTACATTTTTTCTAACCCGGGTGAATATTTTAATCATATAGGACTAACACCTTCTACATGTGCCTTGTTGGCAAGTTTGGCCATGTCGACTTACAAACTTCTTTCTTTTGTGAGCTCTTCCTTCTTGTTACAGTTAAACTTCCGGTCCTGAAACTTGGCTGTCTTTGTTTTCTTTGACAACTTCACTTTGGTCTCCACCAAACAGGCTTTAATGCTCGATAGGTTGTCAGCTTCTAATTGCCGACATAAGATCAACTTCACCCGTGGGTAAATTATTTTTGTGGGCATCAACACCTCTTTGGTTTGACGTTGTCGGTTTTTTTTATCGCTAGATCACTATTAGATTTCTTTTTTACGTAAAATAAAATTACTTTCTTTTTAATCAAAAGTTTGTTGAATTTTATACTATTTTATACAATATAGTAATAAAATTGATAGAATATTATTAAAATCATTATACTTAACCGTCATAAGTAAAATGAAAAGAAGGTTTATATCAAAGTTTATAATTCCGAATAGCATAATGTATTTACATAAGATAGGATTATGTATTTGATAGATAATATTTCTCTTTAATTAATCTTAAGTTAGAAGATGCTTCTCACAATTGAAATATCGATATAATTCTTATCTGTTCTAAAACTCAATTTTCATAATCTTTACAATTACTTCACATTAATTTTTTTAAATATTCAGGTGTTTTGGCATTTTCACAGCATATACAAAATGCTACAACAAAACTCGGTTTCCCTAATCAGCTTGTGTTTGACTCAGTAATTCAACTACAGGTTTACCATACAAATTCAACAATTTTAGCATCAACAACCTACCACTGTAACTTCTCCACCAGAAACTTCTAACACGACTGTCAAAAAGTACCAAACAGCCTAAAACATGTAATAATGCCTTACACCACTTTTACAGATCTTATACAGATTATATATGGACGGAGTAAATTACAAAGATCCATAAAAAGAAATCAATTCAAATCATTTGTTCTTCCGGAATCTGAGCTGAAATAATATACTAGTTCAAAAAACATCATCTCTAATAAATTTCTGTGGAACATATTAAAACCTTTAATAAGACGAGTTTTCTCACCTCATGATTCGATTTAGACGTGAAATCATTTTTGGACTTCAATTTCTCTGTCAATCATATAAAAGAAAATCAGATACTAACCTAAATGAGAAAATAAGTAAAATAAACAGTGGATAAATAAAATAAAAAACAATACAACTTTCACAAATGTCCAATGCTCAAGATTTATTTTTTACTTTTTGGCTAAAAAAATAAAAACACAATATTTTATGAGAATTTTATGTATGCGACATGAAATAAATTGATCTCAGGTATGTATAACAAGCTGCATATTAGGAACAATTCTGCACAAACTGTCAGTCTAGCGTGTCAAGCAACAAGAGAAAACACAATTACCAGAAACATGAGTGCAAGAATGCATATCTACATAAAATATCTAATTATAATACATCAAAATATGTCCATTGACTGGTAACCATAAAGGTGGTTACATCTAGTAGACCCTAAAAATAGTCTTAAATAATAACCAATTCCAGAATTGTTTTCATAGTTTAATTCATTTATTTTTTTACTAGATCATATGGATGGTTGGGTAATCGCACATACATGTGGTGAAAATAAAAGATCCGCCTGGATCGTATTGACAATCGGAATCAGCGACTTAGCTCCATTTTTTTATTGAGAGATATTTACTTGCAGGATTCTGAAAGATATGTGTTTGATTAAATCTACACCTAGAGGGTGGTGATTAGGTGTTTTCAAGGTTATTTTGACTTTTAAATTATTCAACGAAGCACACAAGCAAACCAGAAAAACACAGAGATTTATAGTGGTTCCCTACAAGACAATGTGTCAACAGATAGTCCACTATCCCTCCCACCTATCTAGCAATGTGATGGACTAGGCAACTTCTCCAAAACTCAGATCTTTCTCACTATATAGCAAATCTTACAACTCAGATCACAAAGGATCCTACCTCAGCCCTCACACAGAAAAGTTTACACTCAGGTTATACAAACCCTAGAACAATTATCTCATACTTTACAAGTCCTACCAAGCACTCAGATCTGTACCAAGATCTTACCAACTCAGATCTATACCAAGATCCTACCAACTCAAATCTATACTAAGATCCTACCAACTCAGATCTATACCAAGATCCTACCAAAACTCAGGCTCACACAGAACCCTACAAGATGGGAAGATGGTTTTTAATGTTGAAGAAGAGAAGACTTCAAAGATAAAGCTTTTCACAGTTAGATCTCCTTCTTCTTGCAGATGTAGGCTTAGTGAGTTTTGAATCACCCAAAACCTTCTTAAATCTGCAGAAGATATATCATTAATTATTCCTTGATTGGTGCGCAAGATAGGCGGCGTGCACATTCCCTGAATACCAATTTTCAAGAAAGTTTGTGCATTAAATGCAGCTCTGCAACTGTCAAGACGATAAAATTCCTTCAAGCCGATATCGTCTTAATCAATGTAAACGATATATATTCTTCAAATCGATATCGTCTTGATCTTTTAGATGATAAAATTCTTCAAGCCGATGTTGTCTACACGATTCTTTCTTCATAATCTTCTCCTCGATATGACTTCTTCTAGACGATATCATCTAGATAATTCCTGCTACATGACATAAGCTTAATCTTCAAGTCGATAAGCTTTCTTCTCGACGATATCGTCGAGATGCTGTCTACACGACTTGACATTGCTTTCTCAGCGATAAAGTTTCTTCAAGACGATATCGCCGAGACTGTCTCAAAGGTATGTTCCTTGTCTCAACGATATGTCAGCTAAGGCTCAAACCGATATTTGACTTAGTGAGTTTTTCACTTCTATATAGTTTTGATACTGATAATATAGTCTTGATACTAAATATATAGTCTTGACATACCTGTCACATCATGAACTAAAACACATATCAAAGACAACTTAGCTTATCAATATTTGTGTTCCTTCTTCAAATCTAGAATCATTGAAGACACAATACCTAACATCTCCCCCTATTTGAAGAAGCCAGAACTTACAATTATAGATAAGCTTGATTGACAAATATATTCAATAAAAATTAAACAAGATTCAGATCATTTGATATATAGATTAAAAATTGTCTCAAGCACACAAAAAGAATATATCAGTCATAAATAAAAAACATTGAAATGTGCATGTGTTTTTCTAGAATCCTTTTTCTTCAATCCCCTTGAACATTTTTCCCTTTCCCAGAGGGTCCAACTTTCTTGGATTGCTCAGCTTCAGCCAGCTTCTATTTTTGTCTTTCAAAATAATTATAAGGTTTGGGATGATATCTGAGAGGAGCATGATCAGGCACTGAAGTATCTCCCAACTTAATTTTGTTCCAATAAGTCCTTCTGCCAGCTTTACTCATCTCATATTTGTGTCATTCTTCTGAGCTGTAGAATTTACCTTTGTCTACCTTTCCCTGCTGATATTGAGTCCAGGTATTCAAGATGATATCCCTTGAGCAAGGGCTCCATTCTTCAAAGTTTGGATTCTTCTTTACAACCTCCATTCTCTTCCTTTTAGCTTCTTGTTCTTCAGAGTCAACATGATATCTTTTGCTTTTCCTGACCTGCCAACTTCCACTGGCATACTCATCAACAAAGTAACCTTGATAGCTGTCAGGCTGTTGATATTGCACTGGAATAACTTCTGGCATTTCCCCATTTGATGGTCCTTTTGGGAGACTGCTTTCTGCAATGGGATGTTGATAAGCAATCTCATAGTCAATTGTATCTTGTCCCATGTGAAGTCTAATTTCATTGGATAGCCACATAGCATGGTGACTAGACATAATCTCCACCTTTCTGGCTTCTGAAAATATTTCTTTAGAGAGAGCTGTCTGGGAGGACTGAACTTGTCTGGATTGAAGATTGTTCAAATTTTCAATAGCATCCATGATGATGCCTTGGGATGTCCCAAGAGATTGAGTGGCAGAAGTGGAGAGTTGATCTTGGGTGACTAGAATCTGATGGAGAATGCTTTCACCCACATTATCTACTAGCTCATTAGAGGTTTGAGCACTTGAGGAGATTCTTTGAAGAAGGGTATTTACTGCATCTTCCAAGTCAATAAATAGTGTTTGTTGATTTTGAATAATAGCATGTTGATTTACCCTTACTACATCCAGTCTGCCCAGAATGATGTTGAGTTGTTGACCAGTGAGCATGGTAGCTTGATTGATATTGGCTAATTCAGTTCCTGTATGAGCCACGGCATTTGCAGCAATGTGATACACATTTGTATTGTGATGATTTAGATATTGGATGTCTTCTTGCAATACATTTATCCTGGTAGACAGTTCATTCTTGCAACTTGTGACAGCATTATTTACATATGCTTCAAAGTGTACCCTTTGTCTATCAAGTAGAGCTTCCAGTTGGGACATAAATTCAGGTGATGGGAGTGTGGGGGTTGTGATGGTTGGAGAATGTTGCTCATCTTATATCCTTGGAAGTGAGGTGTGCACTGTGAGTGGAGCAGTAGACTCCCTCCCCCTCCATTGTTGCAGGGATTTTAGAGGGCTGCTCAAATTCTTCTTCATCTGTATGTTGATGCATGTCATCATTGAGAAATTCATTCAGGGATCTGGTAGACTCTTCTAATTCTTCAATAATTTCATGTCCACCACTTAGATCTTTCTCAGATTCCTCAATTTCCATATTCAAAACAGCCCCTTGAGCAATTTTGAGGATATCTTCTTGATTTACCTCATCTTGAGGAGCTGGAGCATTGCCCATCACAGTTGTATCTTCTCTCAGAGGCTCCCACTCAATAGAAGCCGGAGAGGGTTGAATTTCTTGTGGGAGGTGTGCTGGGGTTTGAGTGGCATCAATTTGTGGAGAGGAAGGTTCACCTGCCATCTTTTTGGTGAACTTCTTTTCCCATCTGCTTATTGTCTTCATGTCTATTCTTTTTAGGTAGTGTATGAGAGTTGATTCAGATTCATTTAAATGTAGAGGGATGAAGTGCATTATGTATAAGGAAAGTATTCTCCAAAGTTGGGGGACTTCAGGCTTTCCTTGATCTTTTCAAACAAGATTTTGCCCCAGTCAGTCTTCTTCTCAAGGATCACTCTTATTATTAGTTCAAACATCTCTTTGGAGATTCTATCATGAGACCCAGCCTTGCATATCAGTACTTTCCTAATAATATCTGATAGCAGTTTACCTTGCATGTTCATCTTATTTCTTAGAATGTTGCCATAGGGTTTGTCGTCCAGGCCACACCATTTGTATCCTTCCATGAAATCCTCAGAGTTGACTGCTTCTTCTTCATTCTCAGCCAGAACAGTCAGTTTAAGGGCATTAGTTAGGCCCAAGGCAGTAATCCTTATATATTTTCCAGACACGGTGGTTAGAATTGCTTTTCCTGTCTTGCTAATTTGGGCATTTTCATATATTTCCGACAGTGCTGAGTAGTATAGTCGAGTAGGCTCAGTATGGACATATTCTAATTCAGAAGCATAGAGCAGAGTAATCACCATATCTAGTTCTTCAGCAGCGCCTTTGAATCCATCCTTGACCAACTCTCCTCCAGAAAGGACTTTCTCATATGTGATTTTTGGAGTCATTGCTTGTTGCAGGAAGTCGGCGAAAGGAGGAAGAGGATGAAATAGGGATTCTAGGATTTTGTGTGTGCACAATTTCTATGCCTTCACTATGTCTAATATATACTAGCATGCAGTGGGAAGAGTAATAGGCGCATACCTGTTCAAATATTCCAAAATCGTGTTGATAGACCCGTAAATGCGGCGTAATTATGACGTTGATGTGTCCTGTAGCTTCATTCTATCGGCCTTACTGAGTTATGTCGTCGAGATCACATGAACTTTGTCGTCGAGACTTCAGCAATGTCATCTTGATCATCAAGACGATTATTGTTGTCTAAGCTATTTTTTTCTAGACGATTTCCCACTTATGTATCCAATCTTTCTGTTTTTCTTGTCTTCAAAGCTAAAGTTTTTAGACTACTTTAGGGTGGACCTTGTGTGAGATCCAGCCCATTATCAAAATATTTCACCTCTTCTAACAAAAGATATAAGGAATTCAACATGCCCAATTTAAGAACATAACATCCCCAATTCAATTTTGAATCGATTGAACTTTGACTCATCAAGGGGCTTAGTAAAAATGTCAGCTATCTGCCTCTTTGTATTAACATGCGTAAGACAGATGTTCTCCTTTTCTGCATGCTCCCTAATAAAATGATATCTAATTTCAATATGTTTTGTTCTACTATGTGCCACATGATTTTTAGCAATGGAGATGGCACTTGAGGAATCACAAAAGAGAGGTGTTCTCTTTATGTGCACATTGTAATCCTCTAATTGGTGTTGAATCCAAAGGAGTTGTGCACAACAACTACCTGCTGAAATATATTCTGATTCAGCTGTGGAGATAGCAATGTTGTTTTGCTTTTTACTACTCCAGGACACGAGTCTTCTCCCCAAGAACTGACAAGTTCCTGAAGTGTTTTTTCTGTCTTCTTTGCACCCAGCAAAGTCTGCATCAGAATAGCCACACAACTCAAAGTCATCTGACTTAGGATACCAGAGCCCTAGATTTGGAGTACCCTTTAGATATCTCAAAATTCTTTTCACAGCCGAGTAATGAGATTCTTTGGGGTTGACTTGATACCTTGCACAGATACATGTAGCAAACATGATGTCTGACCTACGCATTAAGGTAAAGCAATGAGCCAATTATGCTTCTATACATGGACTCATTATAGAGTTTCCCCCTTTTCATCCTTGTCTAGAGACACATTTGAACCCATAGGGGTAGAGTTCTCCATACCAAATTTCTTTATGATATCCAGGCTAAATTTGGTCTGAGAAATGAAGATTCCTTCCTCAGATTGTTTTACATGGAGACCTAAGAAATACTTAAGCTCTCCCATACTGCTCATTTCAAATTTACTCTGCATAAGTTTAGCAAATTTTTTGTAAAGACTCTCATCTGTTGATCCAAATATAATGTCATCAACATATATTTGGACCAATAGGATCTAGCCCTTCAACTCTCTCAAGAAAAGAGTCTAATCTATTTTCCCTCTTGAGAACTTGTTTTCAGGGAGAAAGGTAGACAGATTCTCATACCAAGCCCTTGGAGCTTGCTTCAACCCATACAAGGCTTTCTTTAGAAAATAAACATGGTCAGGAAGGGTAGGAGAGATAAAACCTGGTGGTTGAGCTACATAGACTTCTTCTTTTAAATCTCCATTTAAAAATGATGATTTTACATCCATTTGATAGACTTTGAATCACTTGAATGCAGCACAAGCTAGGAAGAGTCTGATAGCTTCTAATTTAGCAACAAGTGCAAATGTCTAATCAAAATTTGTCTTCCTCCTGCGTGTATAATTGAGCTACCAGCCTTGCCTTATTCTTTATAATCACTCCAGCTTCATCCATCTTGTTTCTGTAAACCCACTTTGTCCTAATAATATTATGGCCTTGTGGCCTTAGGACAAGCTTCCACACTTTGAATCTTCTGAATTGATTGAGCTCTTCTTGCATAGCCATAACCTAGAATTGGTCTTTGTTGGCCTCCTCAAATTTCTTAGGCTCTAGTTGTGACAGAAAGTTGAGGTGCAGGCTTACATTTAGAGCATTTATTTTGGTTCTTACTCCATGATCAAGCTCCCCTATAATCTGGTATGTTGGGTGATGTCTGAGATGTCTTCCTGTAATGGGCAGCACCCTTTGAGGTTCTTCTATTCCAGTAGTTTCCTCAGCTGCTGCATCATGATTATCACTTACAAACTGTATTTTCTGTAGCTTCTATATTTTCTCGAATGGAGTTCTGTATAGAGAGTTCTTCTTTTTCAACAGTCCATTCTTCTCTGATTTTCAGATTGTCCAGTACAGCCTCAATTCCTGCACTACATGAACTAGATAGAGAATTATGCAGCATGCTGCTCTCATCAATGACTATATGAATAGATTCTTCAATTGTAAGAGCATTCTTATTGAAGACTCTGTAGGCTTTGTTATGCTTGTTATATCCTACAAAGACACCTTCATAGCTCTTTGCAGAGAACTTGGTAATGTAGTGCTTATTATTTTTCAGCACATAGCATTTACTTTCAAAGATTTTGAAGTAAGCTAGTGTTGGCTTCTTACCCTTAATCAGCTCATAAGGAGTCTTATTATGGTTCTTATTGATGAGTGCTCTATTTTGCACATGACATGCAGTATTGACTGCCTCAGCCCAAAGATATTCTGGGAGTGAGGAGTCACTTAGCATGGTCCTACCAGCTTCAACAAGTGTTCTATTTTTTCTCTCAGCCACCCCATTCTGTTGGGGAGTTCTGGGAGAAGAAAACTCTTGTAAGATACCTTCTTCACAAAATTTGGTCATTGACCCAGACTGAAATTCAGTTCCATGATCACTTCTAATTTTGACCACTGAACTGTTTCTTTCATTCTGAAATTGTTTGACAAAATGCTTGAATGTACTTAGGGTATCAGATTTGTGTTTTAAAAAGAATACTCAGGTAAATCTAGAGTGATCATCAACAATAACTACAGTATAAGTCATTCCTCCTAAGCTGTGTACTGTCATAGGACCAAATAAGTCCATGTGCAGAAGGTATAAGCACCTAGTAGATTCTTTGTCTTGTATGCTCTTGAATGAAGTTCTTGTTTGCTTGCCCATTTGGCATGCATGACAATGACTCATCTCTAAACAATCCAACTTAGGAGCATCCCTTACCAAGTTTTCTGTCATCAATTTCTTGAGAGACTTGTAGTTAATGTGGGCTAGTCTCTTATGTCACTTTACACAAGCAGACATTCCATCATTTGCTACAAGACATACAGGCTCATTCTATCTAATGCAAATAAAATTTAAACAATAAATATTGTCACTCTTAGTGCCTGTTAGGATAGATTCATTCTTAGAATACTTAATCAGACACTTATCTTTGTGGAAAGAAACAACATATCCCAAGTCACATAGTTGACTTATGCTTATAAGGTTATGTTGTAACCCTTCAACATAAGCTACTCTTGTGATAGTGATATTATCATTAGTGATCTTATCATAGCCTTTGACTACACCTCTGTCAGATCCTCCAAATTTAACTTTGGGTCCATCTTTTATAGGTGTAAACTCCTTCAATAGGCTTCGTGTTCCAGTCATATGCCTGGAACACCCATTGTCCAAGTACGACACAGGAGTCTTGGTGGTTTTGGGACATACCTGCAAGATAGCTACACTTCCTTAGGAACCCAGTCTTTCATGGGTCCTAGGTGCTTGTTAGAGAATGATTTAGCAACCTGCTTTCTACATGTGGGAATGATTCTGAACAGTTGGGTTGAACCAACAGTCTAAGGCAAAATGCCCTACTTTTCCACAACACCAACATTCAAATCTATTATATCTAGATTTTCTTGTAGTGTTTGGTCTGACTGGGTTAGGCTGTTGCTTGACAGCTAACCTTCCCTTCTTGGAAGCTGAAGGGTTTTCCCCAACATGACAATTTCTGAAAGCCTTCACTGGAGGATTCTTTTAGGGTGCAGATAGTGCACTCTTCCTAAGGAAAGTTTGTCTCTTGCTTAGCCAGGTAGCAGGAAGCTTAAGACCACTGTCTATCTTCTGGCTTTCTTTGCATCCATAGATGCTACTGTGATCATATGAATTAATGGGTATGATCACTTTTCTAAAGATTATCTTTCCTTGGGTAGATTTCTCATTGTTTTCACCTTGAGAGTAGCCCAAACCTTGCTTATTTGTTTGTGAAAAGTCATCAATCAAGGGAAGAACAGTTTGTGGCTTGGAATAACTAGCCACAATTTTCTTTTCCTCTAAGAGCTTATCCTCCAGCTCTTTGATTCTTATATTCTTATGCTTGATGACTTCAGTTAAGGTGTCAGTGCTCAGTGTAGAAATTGATAGTTTGGTTTTCTCTTGAGCTAGTTCAGTTACTTTCTCAAGCAATTCATCTCTCTTGTCACTCAGGGAGATGATCACAGTTGCTTGAGCCTTGCAGAGAGCTTTTGCTTTCTTAAGGGCTTCAAGTAGGGCACCAAATATCTCAATATCATCAGTGTCATCTTCTCTTACTGTTGAAGAGTAGCTGGCATCTGAATCTGTGTCAGATATGGTAGGAGAAGCTTTAAGGATTACCTGGTTGTGATGGGATTCATCACAACTTTTTTCATCTGAAAATGTCATTGTTGTTATGTGGCTGTCAGATTCTGATGATGATGACTCAGTGTCACTGTCACTGAGGGTTCTGACATTCTTAGCTACAAAGCTCTTCTCCATCTTCCTGCTCTTTGAGTTCTTCCTTTCTTCACTTTTTTCCTTTCTCTTGAGTGGACACTCAGCTATGATGTGTCCAGGCTTCTTGCAGCTGTAACAAATAATATTAGAGGAAGTATGTTTGTTATGTTTAGAGTCATACCTTTCTGATTTGTGTCTGTTTCCAAACTTATCTTCTCTTCTTGAGCTAAAAGGAGAAGCTTCCTGTCTTCTGTTCCCTCTTCTATTTCTTAGTAGCTTTTTGAACTGCCTTGTGAACAGGGAGAGTTCTTCATCAGAAAGATCAGAACTGGAGTTGATGATGATCTCATCTTCTGAGAAACAAGCAGGTTCCACAACTTTGTGCTTTCTTGAAGTTTCAGCTGTAAAGGCCACTGTTCGTTCTCTGCTGGAGACCTTGGAGTTCTCCTCTTCAGATCTTCTGGTGTTCATTTGCAGCTCATATGATAAGAGTTTGTCATACAGCTGTTGAGGCTCCATGTTTCCCAGATTGCCAACTTCTCTGATGGCACGGAGCTTCATATCCCATTCTTTGTTTAGGGATCTCAGGAACTTATCATATAGCTCATAATTTGTGAACTCCCCTTCATAAGTTCTGAGCTCATTAACAATTCTGAAGAATTTTTCATAGCACGTAGCTTTGCTATCATTCATGTCTTGCCTGAAGGATTTATATTCCTGATTCAGAAGGGATTTTCTGTCATCCCTGAATTCTTCTGTTCCTTCCATGTATACAACTAATGACTCCCACATTTCCTTTGTTGTTTTGCAGTGAATTAGGTTCTGAAATGTGGAGTCATCAATTGCATTGACAATAATGTTCTTAGCCCTTTTGTCCATGGTAACCAAGGCTACTTCATCATTGGTGAACTGAGACAAAGTCTTAGGGACAGGGACAGATGTTGGGTCCACAGAGATTGTCATGGGAACATAAGGACCCTCTCCTACAGCCACATAGATTATAGGATCAGAAGCTTCCATGTATAGTTTGATCTTTTGCTTCCAGATGGCAAAATTCTCTTTGGTGCAGATTGGCAGCTTCATTAAACTCATCTCCTTCTGATGTTCACCAGCCATAGATTGCTAATAACCCAAAATATTTTAGAGATCTTGTTCTAAGCTGTTAGGCCTTTGAACTTAACCTCCCTCTGATACCAATTGAAAGATATGGGTTTGATTAAATCTACACCTAGAGCGGGGGTGATTAGGTGTTTTCAAGGTTATTTTGACTTTTAAATTATTTAACAAAACACACAAGCAAACCAGAAAAACACACAGAGATTTATAGTGGTTTCCTACAGGACAATGTGTCAACAGGTAGTCCACTGTCTCTCCCACCTATCTAACAATGTGCTAGACAAGGCAACTTCTTCAAAACTCAGATCTTTTTCACTATATAGTAGATCTTACAACTCAGATCACAAAAGATCCTACCTCAACCCTCACACAGAAAAGCTTACACTCAGGTCATACAAACCCTATAACAATAATCTCGGACTTTACATGTCCTACCAAGCACTCAGATCTGTACCAAGATCCTGCCAACTCAGATCTATACCAAGATCCTACCAACTCAGATCTATACCAAGATCCTACCAACTCAGATCTATACCAAGATCCTACCAAAACTCAGGCTCGCACAGAACCCTAAAAGATGGGAAGATAGTTTTTGCTGTTGAAGAAGAGAAGACTTCAAAGATAAAGCTTTTCACAGTTAGATCTCCTTCTTCTTCTGGCAGATGTAGGCTTAGTGAGTTTTGAATCACTCAAAACCTTCTTCAATCTTCTTCTAAATATATTAGGTTCAGCTTCTTGTACAGATAGAAGAAGATTTCATCTTGTAGTCTTCATAGCACAACAAACTGAAGATTTTCTTGTACAGGACTTTTTTTTTATTAAGTGTGAGAGTGAGAATTATCAGTCGTCTGTAGATTTCGAAAATGAAATCTATTTATATCCCTCTGCACTTATGCATAAAGATCCTCAATCATTTATTCCATAATTAATTAGACCACCGGAGAATATATACTGAACCGGCAGAATAAAATATCATAAATGCTTTCCCTTTTTGGAACTTGCACTATTTAGAAATAAATAATATTCTTCTTAAATGCTGTGTAAATGGCTATATTCTGCAGAAGATATATCATTAATTATTCATTGATTGGTGCGCAAGATAGGCGGCGTGCACATTCCCTGAATACCAATTTCCAAGAAAGTCTGTGAATTAAATGCAGCTCTGCAACTGTCAAGACGATAAAATTCCTTCAAGCCGATATCGTCTTGATCAATGTAAACGATATATATTCTTCAAATCGATATCGTCTTGATCTTTTAGATGATAAAATTCTTCAAGTCGATGTTGTCTACACGATTCTTTCTTCAGAATCTTCTCCTCGATATGACTTCTTCTAGAAGATATCGTCTAGATGATTCCTTCTACATGACATAAGCTTAATCTTCAAGTCGATAAGATTTCTTCTCGACGATATCGTCGAGATGCTGTCTACACGACTTGACCTTGCTTTCTCAGCGATAAAGTTTCTTCAAGATGATATCGTCGAGACTGTCTCAATGGTATGTTCCTTGTCTCAACGATATGTCAGCTAAGGCTCAAACCGATATTTGACTTAGTGAGCTTTTCGCTTCTATATAGTTTTGATACTGATAATAGTCTTGATAATAAATATATAGTCTTGACATACCTGTCACATCAAGAACTAAAACACATATCAAAGACAACTTAGTTTATCTATATTTGTGTTCATTCTTCAAATTTAGGATCATTGAAGGAACAATACCTAATAGATTTAGTCCTAATTATCTGTTTATTTCCACATGTTAAGTTACCTTATTAGGGAATTGTCCTCTGGTATTTTTTTTGTATTTTATTGAATGGAAAACAAGACCCTCCCCGCACCCAAACCTCAAGTACTACAAATAAGAAACAACAAAGCATATGTGGCACATTGGCCTGCATTTTGTTGCCTCCTCTGTATGTATGGGTGATGGAGTAGCTGAAAGAGTTGAGAAGATGGAAATTTTCATTACCAATGCTCTTATTTCAATAATAGGTGAAGTGAGTGAGAATGGAAGAATTAAGAACATCACATAAAAGAGAATTATAAAGTGGAGGAGACGGTGGATTGAAAAAACAAGGTAAGAAGCAAGGTAGGGAGAAAGCATGATCGACCTGTGGAATCAGTAAATCATATCACATTATACGCTCATCCGCTAGACACTTATGAACGTCAACTAATTCGAGATTAATTATCCCAAAAATATTACTTGTTTGAGTCGGGCTAGCGTAACAAAAGTTTAATTTGATCGCAAATTTATTATTTAAAACCATATAGAGAAATCCCTTACAGCGCGTGGCCCTATGAGGAGTGAAAACTTTAGGGATCGTGACTATCCTCCTAACACGACTAGGTGTGAAAAAACTGATAAATTGAAAACGGCACTTAATTCACTATTCAATAATCATAGGATAGGGAAAATAACTAAAAGTGTGGTCAACGAAGACAATCTATATAGGGTGGTGACTCGAATGCCACTAGTGAACGACCACCAAGCACAATGCCTGCGGCCCCAAGGGTTTGCGGTTGAAGCGGGCTAGGCGAATCAGGACATATGAGAATCGATTCTATGTCGACTAAGATGAGGGGCTCATCACTATCCAAGCCCTTCTCCGAGAGAACTGAGTTCGAAGTTGTGTCACCCAAGGTGAGCGCCACAACACTCGTGAGTTCTTACTGGAGCGGAGCCACTGGAATAAACTCGGCTACTAGAGGTTGTGCTTTAGTGTGATCAAGTGGAAACACCATTTCAGTCGGGATGAGGGGATGAGGAGGAAGAAACTCTTCTTCCTGAGTCGGGGCTCAGGAAGAACCTCCTCGACTGAAGGGAGTGCTTCAGTGGAAACAAGTGGCGTCAAAGTGCTCGTGGGAGAAACATCGAGCCTAGAAAGACGACTATTAAGACTCTGAAGCCCTGGTTCCACTAGCTGATATGTAGTGGGGAAGTAATTAGAAAGAAAATATTGTTTACGCATTCTCATTTCGAGGTTGTGTACATCATCGCACAGCCCAATTAGACTCTGCGTGTAATCTGCAGCGACTGTGTCGACCGACTTCGTCAGATCACGCATTCGAATGGCTAAGTCGCCTAAGGTGGTTCCTATTCGATCTAAGCGACTCTCCATATATTTTTTTTAAACGAAAATGAAAACTTTTTTTGTTTCTTTAAAAGCATTTTTTTAACAACTTAACATATTTTTTTAAACAGAAAACTAAATGGGTTTTTTTCGTTTTTTGTTTTAAAATAAAATTTTTGGCTAAACAAAATTTTCAAAACAAATCAGTTCAAGAAAGTCGATGCACGGTAGGAGTGCATCGAACCTCCTCTGATATCAAACTAATGTATACCAAATTCCCGGATTTATATTTTAAATATTAAAATTGAGAGCTTCTAAAATTTAAGGCGCTAGCGAGACGCTCACAAATAATTTCACGCGACAACCAATATATGGATCGCAAACACACATAAATATCAAGCATTTCAGCGATGATTAAACATGACTACATATGTTCCATAGGCATATTATCAATAAATGAAACACGGAAATTTAAAGAAGCACAAGTTGGATTTTTAATTGACAACAAACAGATCTAGGTAATAAATATGCAAGCTCTGAAAATTTAGTGATCCAAATAAACTTTAAGCATAAAAATTAAACTAGTAAGATTTGAGCTTAGAGAGGAGTATGAGATATACCTCAGACCTTAGTACTAGTGTCCGATGAACAGTTCTCAAGAGAAATAAAAAGTACAGAGGCTGGCTGTGAGAATTGAAGGTCAAATGGGGAAAGGGGATGACTGGAAGAGCTTCTGTCTTGTCGGATCTAGGAAAGGATCCCTGGAGCCCACGGAGGCTGACGGCAGTGGCGGCGGCGTAGTTGGTGGGAGGACGGAGGTTTCGGAGGTAATAGGAGGAGAGTTGACGGCCAAGGAGGCGCTAGACCCGTGAGCGGAAGAGGCGTCGTTGACGTCAATCCCGTCTGATGAGGCGCCAAACCGGACACCGGCTTGCAGGGACAAGGACGTCGGAGCCCTAGAGGACTGGCGGTGGAGAAGAGGAGCAGGGCGAATGTTGTTGTCGGTCGGCTGGAGAGAAAAGGCCAGGTAGCGTGCTGGGGGGAGTCGAAACAGAGAAGAGAAATCTCTGTTTCGTTAATTCCCAGTCGCCACTTACAATGGACAGGGGGTCATTTTTAATGGCAAAGGATTTAACCGTTTAGGGTTATAACTCAAAAATGAGGCTATGAATTTGCATATATTTTAATAATGCTGAAATTTAATTTATGAAATATTTAATCCCAAAATATAAAATACTTAATTTTAATAAATTTTCATAACCTTGTCATAATTATCACTTAGCCTAATTTGACGGACCTTTTCATTCATGGTCTCAGTGGTCGGTCACACCAATAAGCTGAAGAAAACAAGCACGAGTACCACGAGCACGAGTAACAAGCGCACATACACAAGAAAGACAATATGCGCGAAGACGTGCGCAATACTAATAAAAAAATGCGGGAAATAAATTAATGTATGACGCGACTCAGGTTGCATCAAATATTTAGCTGAAGGTCTTCAAGCTTTTGCAAAAGATCAACCCAACCTTAAGAGCAAATACTTCATCATCAAGGATTGAACAGTGTTCACAGTTGTGAAGCCTATTGAAGCCCATTTGTGAAAAGCCCGGAGAGAGCCCACTATACATATACTTCTTGGTGTATTTAGTCTCACAACTTCAATTGTACTTTTCTTCATCTCCTCTACTATATAGAAAGAGGGGAGTGCACATGTAATTCTTTAATGATTCTGGAATAAAAATTATTTAATTCTCTTCTGACCCCACGATCTCTCGCTAATATTATCGATAACATTGTGTCCATGGCAATTGGTCCCCCCATGCTCTTTTATAGAGATCGTCATCCTTGTGAGCCCGCAACTAAGCCCAGATCATCGTCCCGTTGCCAAGCCCAGATCATAGCCCCGCTGACAAGCTGATGCACCATGAGTTGCACTTTTATGTTGTCCACGTCATTTTCTTTTATATATGTAGCTCATGCCTTCGCGCATGTTTGTGTTTTACGTTTCGCGCATACTATTAGCGTGTGTGTGTTTGATTCGCACTTGTCATTCACGTACGCCTTTTTTTCCGGATTATTGACGTGATCGACCAATAAGACCTTAAATAAAAGGGTCCGTCAATTTATGTAGGTGCTAATTAGGGCAAGCTTTGAAAAGTCACATTTTATTAGGTAATTAAAGTAATATAGTTTCTAAAATTACCCTTAAATATATTGATTTTCAGAAATTATAATTATTAATATCATAATTAAAAGGGAATTCCAAATGAGCAGTCATCTTCATTAAACCCTCAACATACATTAATTCCATGTTGCCGTTTCTGTGTTGTCCATTTGGAAACCTCCCTCCTTCATTACCATTACTTCATCTCCCATTCCTTTATAATCCCACTGTTCCCTACCTGTTAAAGACAGCTGGAAAAAGAAGGAAACGACAAGACTGTGCTATCTTTGACGTTTCCTCCAAAACCAGCGCACCTCCAGTCCTTCCATCCTTCCATCAGCAACGACGCATTCCCGTGAGCTGTTCGAGCGCCGACGACACCTCCTCGTGGTAGAACAGCCACCGACGAGTCGTTTCCGAGCGTTCCCAGATGGGTTCATGTCACCCTGAGCTTCTGGAACCTCCGTTTCCTGTTTCTCCTTGTCGCAGTCGACGTCTTTGCCACCGACTCTGCTGTATGAGGGTCGGACGACCACCAACGCCCCAATCCCGACCCTCCCGTACTTTCGCCGTATTTTCTCCCTGACCGCCGCTGCCCCTGTAACGGCCCAAAAATTTTAAATGAACAAAAAAAGATCAGTAAAATAATTCATAAAATTCCCGATGATGAAAGAATGTAAATCAGTGTCGATACGACGTTGCACATTAAGTTTTGAAGTTTTGAATTTTGCAATATTTTTGTGACGCTCGCTTCGTTTTAAGTTTCATTTTATTTATTTCTTTTTTATTTGGTACTAGTAGTTTTTGTATATGGGGTTTTATGGTGGAAGTGAAGTGGCTGAATTGATTGACAATTGTGTATTGGTATTTGGTTCTGGGTTGTTTTGGGCTGGCTGGTTTATTATATTGTTGTTGACCTGCTTGCTGCTATAGAAATACTTTATCTATTTTTGGGTTGTCCGGTTCATATGTTGCGCTGAAATACTTATATTGAGTATTATATGAAATCTAAGCGGTGGATAAGCAGTGGAAGGCTTGGCTCTATATTATCTCCCGATCTCCTATGTTGTCCTTCATGTCTTGCCGACGGGAGTTCTCCATCGCTTGTTTCCTGCACTTTCTCCTTCTTCTCCGTGCTTGACGATTCCTCTGTGCTGCTGCCGTCGATTTCTTGTGCTGCTGCCGCCGATAGTTTGGGTTGCTGCTGCCGTTTGCTAGTATCGTAGCTGCTTTTCCCTGCTTGGCCGACAACTTTGGGTTACATCTCATCTCTGTGAGCTCCTCTTTCATTTTTTTTAGTTGTTGATGTAGAGTTTTAATTGGAGTCTATGCCTTGGCCTTAGCCGGCTAGGGTTCTGATAGAGGGATTTGATGATCTGCCATTAATCTTGATTTGGGGCTCTGCTAGTTGTCGGTTGTTGTGTTGTTTAGTGACCACTAGTGGATTCTATTGTAGGCTGATTTTACCTTGAATTTCTATTTCGATTATGGGGGGATTTTTGATGTGGTTCTTCTTACTAGTGGCTGACTGCTGTGTTGTTACCTATTTTGGTCGACTGTTTCCTTGGGCTTCTTGCCTGCTGCTGGTTTAACTCTTGTGGGTTTGCTGGCTGCTATTAGATGGGTTTTTCCTTGGCTTTGGACTGCTAATGGAGGCTCTTTGAGCTACTGTTAGCAGCCTTTGGTGCTGCTATTCGCAGCCTTGTTGATGTTGTCCTCTTGTTAGCTTGGTTGTTGGGATTTTTATTGGTGAATGTTGCTCTAGTAGTTGGCTGCCCTCTTTGTCATTTATTGCTTTATCCCTCTTTGTTGTAACTTGATAATTATAAGTTAATCTAATGGATAAATATTTTGTGTTACATGTTAAATTAAGTGGCTATAATTTTTAGTGCGAGTTTGCGTTTTACACCATTTTCTCCCCTTAGACAACTTCTATCGAGTCTTAGTTGTAATCGTAGTAGGAAGTAAATCGTAACTAATTCGTGACGCAACTCTAAAGTAAATGATTTCACTGATACTGCAGAGGATGGCGTTCGGAGATAGACCCGATGAAAATCCTGGTACGAATAAAGGCAAAGGAAACGTGGTGAGTACTTATTTCTTTAATTATGCATAGCTTTGAATTATTTTCAAGATACCATGCTTAGATTTGTATAAAGTATTTTAACATGTACATGAAATTGAAATAGTTCAAATTTTGAATAACTGATAAATCCGAGAATCGCTAGAAGATGTTGAATTGGCAAGAACATGAATAAGCGATGAAATAAATTTTGAGGGAAATGTTTGAATAAGAACACTATATGATTAAATAAGAAGATTGCATCGATGCATATAAGAAATGATAAGGGTTGACCCAGTAGCCGTAATGGGGGTGTGAATACTCTACGGCGGAATGTTTTTGAGTTCTATTTGAGGTCGTTGAAGGCCAGAGGCCGTTGAAGGACAAGAGGTCGTTGAAGACCAAGAAGGGATGAATCTACAGCAACCCTTATGATTCCTAATTAAATAAAAGAATATGAAGTCTGATTCTGAAAGTGGAACCGAATTGATGAAATGTTTGATACGAATGAACGGAATGACTTTTACGAATGAATAGAAACTAGAATTTGAAACAGAAACCATTGTTGTACTCACACTGTAGTTACTTTTAATGCCTTATTGCTACTGACATTATTCTTTATTGCATTGTGTACAATGAAATTGAATACTTATGCATATTGCTACTGACGTTTGTTGTTTACATGTACAGCAGTTAAAGAGGTATGTTACTCGCTTAGTCATATTCTTTATGACTAAACCCGTCGTGGTTTATCTTTTTAGGTAGCGGATGCGACCCCGAGTGCTCCGAAGAAAACTAGACTGACTCGAACTGAGGAACGAGCAAAGGTATGAGTTTTGTTTATGTATTTTATTGTACTCCTGTTATTATTCTTATGCTGCGACGAATACTTGAAAAGATACTCAGATACAGATTTTCTGTGAGGTCTGGCTCGCCCCACCCCCAGTCAGGCGAGACTGTTGTCGAACCAGACCCGACCTCAAACAGTGGCCTCCTACTGTTATTTCCCCGTTTCACACGTTTTTTGCAGTCTTTGACTGAGGGTATGATCTACTGCTCCTCCAACTGCTCATTATTGTTAAAATACTTTTATGCTTAATATGCGTGATCTTAAAATTCAGAGCTTGCCCTAAATTTTATCTACCTAATTGCCGATAATTTAAAAGTCCCCTTGTTCATTATTGCTGCTCAAAATCGCTTGTGGAAACGTTAATTTATGTTTACTTTTCGTACGAGTGTGACACTTTATGAGCGTTTGCGAAAACTAGGACGGCCACCGCATGTTATTACGCGTGAAATGCTCGCTAGCACCATATAATTTTAAATTGAATCCAAAGATTTGTCGTTAAAAATCAAATTCAAAGTTTAGTATACATCACAAGCACATATTGTCGAGTTGCGCTGCCGAGCCCAGATAGTCGAGCTGCGTTGTCGAGCCCAGATCGTCGAGCCGCGCTGCCGATCCCAGATCGCAATCCCTGCGAATTCTCCAAGCTCCTTGCATCATTCTGCACATCTCTGAGCTCGCGCATCTCCAAGCTTGCCTAGTTCGCGTGTCCCCGAGCTCGCGCGATTCCTGTTGAGGAGTTTGCAAGCTCGTACGTCTCTGAGCTAGCACAACCCGCATAGCTCACCTATTCCTTTCAAGCTCAGGAGATTTCCGCGCGCTCTCCAAACTCCCCGAATCTCTATGACTCCTGCGAGCTCTTCACACTACCTTGTATGAGCTCTTCGCACTGCCGAATATGAGCTCTTCGCACTGTCGAATATCAGCTCTTCGCACTGCCGTGTATGAGGTCTCAAACTGCCGCGCTTTTCGACTTCGGCTGACCCCTTGTACACGACTTCCAGTGTGATTCTCTCACACTCCTGCTTCGCTCTCCTTACGTTATGTCTGCACCACCAGTCATACAGGCTTCTAACCCCAATCCTCCTTCCAGCGCCTCTGGAAATATGGGGACATCTTCCAAACTGACTGGACCAAATTATTTTGAAGCGAGTGTCGTTTTCACCTTCTTTTTGCGATCACAACACAAATAACATCATCTCACTTATGATCCTCCTGACCCAGGACACCCATTTATGTTAATTGGACGCCAATGATACTTTATTTCGCATCTGGCTTGCCAACAGTCTTTCTGATGCATGTTTGCCCATCATTCGTCATGACGACACCGTGAAGACAGCATGGGATGATCTTTCTTCTCTTTACTCTAAGCGTGCAAAAACTTCTCGCATTTACACCTATATTCTAATCTCTTGGCTTGACCAACACCTCTCTTGATGTTACGTATCAAGAACTTCAATCTCTCGGTGCAGAAGTTTTCCAGCATAAGGGCTTTTTTGTTGATCTTGTCACACAACAGAAAGCAGTAACTCTTTGTGCTTTACTATTTTCTCCGTCCTTCAGATTCCTACGAGTTGATACGAAAACAGCTCTTGGGAGAACCTGACACTCTCACCATGGAAGCCATTGTCGCTCGCATCTCTACTCTTACCAACCTTCTGCAACGACCTTTGATTGTCTCCCTTCCTCCCCCTGACAATTTTGCACATACAGCCCGGTCGTGGAGCCCACCGTGTCCGTGTGTGTGTGTGTGTGTGGGGGGGGGGGGGGGGGGGGGGGGGGGGGGGGGGGGGGGGTCACCCTCTTTCCTTGCGTTGTGAACGGCTTGGTCATCTTGCGAGAAATACCTTTTGAAGAATCCATACCTCCATCCTTAGCCTCATGTTAGTACTACAGCGTCTGAGCCCTCTGCATCCCCGTCCACCCCACTCTCAAAGTTAGGTCAATGATTTCGATAGATATTGAGTCTCTCATCAGTGCTTCCAAGCAATCTGGCTCTATTGTCACTTCTTCAGGTAGCGCGCATGTTGCTACACAGGGAAAGTGGCTCATCGACTCTGGTACCACCAATCATATGACTGAGCTCTTGTCTTCTCTCACCTCAAAAAGCATTACTGGTTATCACCGGTCTTTGTGGTTGATGGCTCTGTTGCTCGAGGTTGTGGATCTGGAGTTGTGACTACCATCTCTCTTCTCTAGTTGTACGTCACTCTATTCGTCCACAAATTTTCTTGCAATCACTTATCTGTCAGTGCTCTCTCACATCAATTATAATGCTCAATCTTATTTTCTCCAACTACATGTTATTTTCAACCTTCAATCGAAGAAGATTACTACTGGGATTGAACAAGGAGGCCTTTACTACCAAGATAATTTTCCCACTTTTTATGCATCTACTGTCTCTACTTCTTTGCTACTGTGATATCACCGTATACATCTCATCCACTAGCTCCTGTCATTTCTTAAATCAGATTTCGTCTAAGGATGTGAAGCTTGGCAATATGACAAGCATCATCATACCACTTTCTCTGTCAAACATTGTAAGAGTTAAGTTCGTCCTTTTAACTTTATTCATTCGGACATTTGAGGTGTAACCATAGGGGATGCAAACGATTACACGTACAACTTTTAAAACACACACACATAGCCTTTAAAATCACTCAACCACAACTTCAATAACCACACATTCTCATCTATTATCACACACTGTCGCAAGTCCTTTAACACACAATCACACACTTGATACATGTGAACACAGCACACACACGCGCGACCTTTAAATCACACACCCACACAACATTAAATCACATTTACAACAGCCGTAAAAAAATCATTTAATCAAACTTTTAACAGATTAAAACCCACACATTTTTAATTTTTAAAACACATACACATCAACATTAAACCTTGTTCAAAAAGATAAGATAGCAGCCTTTAAACCACCAAGGCAGTAAGTACAAAAAGAGAACACATGGGAGATAGAGAGCAGTAGGGGAAGAATGAGATGAGGAACTCATTTTAATGAATAAGTTGTAGAATAACATCCCAAGACAAAGCAGCCCACTAGCTGATCATACACCCAATTTCCCTCCCCTGGATTTAATCCAAAGGCTTAAATTAAGATACATCTTCCACTAAGGGGCAGCCTTGTAAATAGCCTCTCCACTACTCATAAATTCCAAGGCAAGTGGAGTTTCTATAATTCCAATACCTCCAATACTATCAACCTTAGCAATCCAAGATCAGAAAGAAGGAAATAAAAGAAGGGCAAGGCCTATTAATCCAACTCTTAAAAGCCCAAACCAGCCATAACGGAAAAAAAAACTTGCCAGCTAATAATAGCCGGCCCCCATAAATAATTAAATCATATGATTATATGTCAAAAGCCCAAATTAGACGTCAATGCCAAGAGCCAAAAGTTAAGCAATCCATTTAATAAAAGAAACAAAGCTGAACCATGTAATGAAAATTAGGAAAAAAAATTTGTGAATGGAAAAATAAAGGTGCACATGGTACGCAACCCCTAAATAGCATCACCATTAGGGACGCTTAATTTATTTCATTGTTTAGTTAAATTTTAGCTTTTAAGTATACTTAAAATTTTAAACGAAGTCCAAGGCGAGGTCCTTGTCCCACCAAGTCTGTTAATGGTGGAAGTATGTATTTTGTTATTTTATTGATGACTTCTCTCGATATACTTGGGTGTAACTTTTGAAGGAACACTCTGAACTATTTTCTATCTTTTAAAAAATTTATAATGAAATCCACACTTAGTGTGATTTACCCCTTAAAATTATTCGTACTAATAATGCCAAAGAATTTATGAGTCAACAGTTCTCATCTTTCTGCACCCCAATGGAACTATTCATCAAACCAGTTGTGTGCCTAACTCCCAACAAAATGGAGTGGTGAAAAGAAGAAATCGCCATCTCCTCGACGTTGCTTGGACAATCCTGTGTCAGATGAATGCTCCACGCTTTTATTTGGGACATGTGGTTCAAATTTCTTATTTTCAAATTCAACGTCTACCTTCTTCAATTGTTCAAGGCAAGACACCTTTTCACCTCTTCATCCAGATAGTGTGCCTTTTTAACTGACCCATCGTGTGTTTGGATGTACTGTTTTCGTCCAAACATCAGTATTTGGTCGGGACAAACTCTCTGCTCGCGTCACCAAATGTATATTCGTGGGGTAATGTCCTACTCAGAAGGGATATCTTTGTTTCGATTCTATATCCAACCATTAATATGTCTCTTTTGATGTAACCTTCTTTGAGTCTATCACTTATTACTCCACGGACAGTGGGTCTCTTACACTTGAGATCACTCCTCCTACCTCTGCTTTATCCTTCCCAATCATTCATGCTCTGCCATCTCACTACGGACACCAACCCCTGACCATATACCTCCTTTCACATTTTCCTTATCATTATCGTCGACGTCTTGCTTCCCTCTATCCTCACACCCTCCACTCCAGAGTCTCCGTCACTAGTTCCTAGACCAATTATCTCCTCTTCGGACGGTTCCTTCGACACCGCAGTCTCGAACCTGGATGTTCCCATTGCTCTGCGGAGGGAGGTAAGGGGGAGTACACAACATCCTATTACTAATGTTGTCTTATGTCCATTTCAGTCCTTCATACATCAAGTTTGCCTGGGCACTATACCACCACTGTGCCGACAACATATCATTAAGCTCTGCGTATACCTTGTTGGATAGCGTCATGGATGAGGAAACTTCTGCTTTGGCCTCGCGGGGTAATTGGTTTGTTCCTACCCTTTCTGAAGGTGATGTTGTCAGTTTTCGTTGGGTCTTTGTAATCAAATTTCTCTCTAACGGTACCTTAGATCACTACAAGGCTCGTCTGGTTACCAAGGAGCTCACTCAAGATATATGACGTTGATTTCTTTGGCACTTTCTCTTTGGTTGTCTGTATCAGCACTATCCGGGTACTCTTCTCTGTCGCTGTCAACCGAGATTGGCAAATGTCTCAATTTGATGTCAAAAATGTGTTCTTATATGGTGACTTGCATGAAGAAATTTATGTTGAATAGTAAAAAGGAAAGACTCAATTGATTTATTCATCCCACAAGGGGGCATCATATAGGACTTACATGGACTCGTAAAAGTAAAACTGCAATGTGGGACTAAACACAAAATATACCTAAAGGCTCTAATAGACCGACATTGACTCGATATTTCCAACACTCCACCTCAAGCTGAAGGGGGAACGTTCATCTTGGACAACATAAAAACGGCAATGGAGGTAGGCGATGTGGGACAAAACAACAGACGAGCCACCTAGGGAAATTCCAAACAGGGGAATCAAGTCGGGGACATAGCCATGCACGACGTAGACCCACACACGACGTAGGTCCCACAAACGACGTGGACTCGCTGGAAAGAAATCAACAGACGAGTTATCGAGTATACTCCCACGCGATACACCTCGCTGGATAGAAAGGTCAACCAACATCACCTACACTCAAAACATGTAGAAGGGAACAAACGATGTGGAGCAAATCATCAAACGGATGATCGGGGATAATCCGTCGGGGATAATCCGCACAAAGGGCGGTCCCACACGACACAGTCCCGCACGACACAGTCCCACACAACAAAACCCACTGAGAATAGAACACCAACATCAATCGTGTCCCCAACACAAGACCAATCGAAAGAAAATATGGGGAGACACAAATGACATAAGTCTGGAGGTCGTGTGAAACAAAAGCGAAAAGTAAGGAAAGATCATCTGAGTTGCCTTCATCCCAACACTCCCCCTCACGTGGAAAACACGTGCAAATAGGCAGAGCAATAGCTGAACAAACATACAATAAACGAAGACTGCAAAAGAAACTACAATAAACAAAGAAACCATGTCATCTTCATCATCGATGAGAAAAAAACCAGCATCGGGATCCAAAATCTCTGGTGGGATCAGCAACGGAGACAATCAACGGAGGCAGGGAACAGCCCCGGGACAACAGCAGGCTCCATCATCAGAGGTACAACCAGATCAGCCGAGAACGCGCGCATCAACCGGACTGGAGCAGCAACAAGCACGAAAGGAGTCGGGACTGAGAGGAGATCAGCAAAAGAGAACATTGACGGGAATAGCATCGTCGACGTCAAGCAAGATCGGGTCGATGTCAGATGCACGAAGCCGCGGGATGAAGAGGCGCAGAAGCCGCAGCCGCAGAAGAAGCATTCGTCGAGATCGGAGGAGAGGAATAGACGCAACAGTCACTCGACGACAACAGGGAACAGGGGCTGGATCTGCGACAGAAACGTAAACTGGAGCAGGAAGAGGTAGCGGAGCTCGTCAACGGAAGTGACGCGACGTCGAGGGGATAAAAGGCCACTCCCGTCGATGGAATCAAACGACGATTCCGTCGATGGGAGCGGGAACAGAGATGCTCGATTGGAGCGCTAGCAGGCACGGTCGACGGGAAAAAAAAGGAGAGGCGGAAGCTTACGGAATCGAGAGGAAGGCTGAGAACTTTAGGTCGCCAACAAATTGGGGCGACGAAAAATTTCCCAAAGTCAACTTCCTCTGATACCATGTTGAATAGTAAAAAGGAAAGACTCAATTGATTTATTCATCTCACAAGGGAGCATTATATAGGACTTACATGGACTCTTAAAAGTAAAACTGCAATGTGAGACTAAACCCAAATATACCTAAAGACTCTAATAGACCGATATTGACTCGATATTTCCAACAGTTTATATGGAGCAACTTCTGAGTATGTTGCACGGGGAGAGTCTTGGGTATGGAAGCTTCAGAAGGCCCATTTATGGTCTTAAACAACGCCCTCGAGAATGGTTCGTACAAATCTAACCAGGTCATCTCTACTATTGGCTTCTCCAGAAGCATTGCTGATTACTCTCTCTTCATACGATAAATCGACAAAGGACTGGTAGTTCTTGCAGTCGACATAAATGACATTCTACTTACCGTAGATGACTCCTCTGGAATAGAGATAACAAAGAAACGTCTTCGAGAACACTTTGTTACAAAATATATGAGTGCTCCCAAATACTTCTTGGGAATTGGATTTGTGAGACGCTATAACTCCATTGTTCCTTCCCAACGCAAGTATGTCTTAGATCATTCAAATGAAACCAGTCTCCTTGGCACAAAATATGCTCGAAATCCTATGCCTATGGGCGCTAACAAACTCCGGGATGTGAGATCCCCTCTTCTACAAGATATTACTCATTACAAACGTCCGGTCGGTAAACTCATTAATCTTACAGTAATCAAACCTTACATCTCCAATATAGTTGGAAAGGTCAGTTAATGTATGCATGCTCCCGGAGAGTGTCATCCCGAAGATGCCTTAAAAATACTAGAATACGTCAAAGAATATCCGGGAAAATGACTATGTATCAAAGAAACAACCATCTGCGCATTGAAACATATTCTAATGCAAGTAATGCATATGATAAAGGAGATTGAAAATTCACTTCTGGATTTTGTACGTATGTCAGAGGAAATCTTGTCACCTGAAAAAACAAGAAACAAGTAGCGGTGTCCAGATCAAGTGCAAAAGTTGAATATAGGAGTACATCTCAAATTGCTTGTGAGTTAAAGTGGTTTAGAACACTTTTGAATGACTTTGGTGAACCTACAATTATCCTCTAGTGATGTTTTGTAAACATAAAGTTGTCACCTACATATCTAACAATCCAATGTTCCATGAAAGAAAAAATATATAAGTTAATTATCACTTCATCAGAAAAAAAGTTATTAAAGAGTAAATATGCACTTCGTTCGTCACATCTGATAAAAAGTTGGCCGACATTTTCACCAAACCAATTTCTTCACCATTTTCAGATATTTGTGTCAATCTGAGAATGATCGATATATATGCTCTAGCTCAAGGGAAATTGTTGAAGCCTATTGAAGCCCATTTGTAAAAAGCCCAAAGGGGGCACCATTGACTTCTTGATATATTTAGTCTCACATCTTAAATTGTACTTTTCTTCTTCTCCTCTACTCTATCTAAAGAGGAAAGCGTACATGTATGCAATAATAATTAGTTTATTCTCACACGTAAAAATGGGAGAAGCCAACAATTTATTTCTCTGATACAATCCCCCGTATTGCAAGTGTTGGGGTTTTCTTAGGAAGAGCCATCGGCGTGGAAAATGTGATTAAATTTATCTATCCACCATGATATGAGTGGGATAATGACTATGGAGCTGGCTTCTTGACTTTAAACCAATTGAGCAGGTAATATTGTCGTCTTTGAACTCACTAAAAAGACTATAAAGAAATTTAACACGGGCTTATCTAGAATAAATAGCGTGAAGCTCATCATAAATGGTCTGGATGGACCTGTGTTCCAAAAATGGGATGATATGGCTCTCTTTATTCAGTTCAACATCCATGCATGAACTCGTCCATCATCATGAATCCACTGCTAAAAGGCCTCAAAAGGAGGATCACATGTCACATGATAAAGATGTTCGTGCATCTGAAGTGCCCGATGGAATAAGTTTGCCCAATGTGAGTAGTTAGCTCGTCCTGAAACTATGACTTTCTTCACAATGCTTATAAAAATAGGGAGTTGAGACCACCGGAGTGATGCAAGATGATTCCTCGGAATGAGCGGGCATTTCAAAAATAATGATGGCTAATGAACAAAGCACAACAATAAATGACGGTGGAACCCAAGCGGCCTCTCCCACGGTAGAAAAATGCAACAGAAACAATGTTGGTGTAAGATACAACATTGACAGAACCCTCAACAACCGGAAGAGAGATCCTTGACCATGACAGAAGCAATAGGGAGTGAATGCAGTTGCACAATGCGTCGCTGGCTACATGAACCTGGATTGTGGGCGGCTTAGAACACGACGTCTGAGATCATCTGCAAGCTACAAATGCCACGAGAAGTTGTGGGTGGAGCGGACGACGTGGTGGGAGGTCACAATGCTCTAGATGATCACAAACGACAAAAATTACGCTTTGTGTAGGAAAAAGCTCGACGACATAAGACACTTACAATTTTGATGATAGCACGCAAAGTAGGGAGCTCTCTATGAAAGTAAGAAGAAGCTAGACGGAACCATATATAGGAGTTGAATTGAAGTGTTTATAATAATACTTAACAAGGCCACGGTTCCAAAAGTATTGTATACAAAGGATGTGGGGACTAAATAAAGACAAGAAGAATAAAACAAACAGAATACAAAAAAATCTAATCTCTACATGTTTTAAATGTTATTATAATTTATGAACGATAAGGGTCGTTGTGAATTTTTATCATTGTAGTGTTTTGTGAGCATTAGACTTTATGTTTCTATAAGTTATTAAATATGTCCTTAGTTTACAGAAGGGTATGTTTTGTTAGGGATAAATGCTTCATAGAATAAGTACCCTTTTGCACTTAAGAGCTACGCTTTGTGCGTTGACCACATTGATTAACGTACAAAATGCAATTAAACCTATAATAAGTACTAAAAATATATTAAATTTCAAGGTCAATAATTTACTTAGTAAAATATCTTCAGAATTGCAGTCTGCTTTAGAGTACATATTAGCTTTATGAATCATAAATAAAGAAAATGATTTAGAGTCAAAATATATCAACTCCAACCTAGGCTCTTTGCATTTGACAGAAAAAAAACCTCCTCCTTGCATTAAAAATTTTGAATGAAATTTATCCAAATATCATATAAAAAAAGAATCATGTTCTGACTATATAAGCTTCAGCACTACTATTTGTAAAATGAATTTAGGAAATAAAGAGATTAAGTATGATTTGTAAAAGAGCATTTAGGAAATAAAGGCACAATTGAGTATTAAAATTGGCACCTCCATTGTTGAAGTCATTCTGTTCCCCAGTATCATCACTAAATAGATCGTCAACAATAAAGTTCTCAACAGCATACTCTCTCTTTAAGCTATCTTTGTGTTCTTTGGCCATTTGCAATAGTCCAGGATGATTCCATATCTTAATAAAAAAATCACATTTCAATTAACGTTAGCTGAACAAATGACTGCAGAACAGAATAATAGAAAACTACACCAAAGTAACATACCTGAGCAAGTGCTTGATAACCTGCAAAGAAACTACTGCGCCTCATCCCTCTGTCAGATGAAACCTTGTCCACAGTAAATCCATGCAAATCTAAGAATCGTCTGTACAACTTTCTCTGCAATGGAGAAAGCTTTACAGTAATCACAAAAACAGTCTTAGGAGGTAGGTCTTTCTTAACCACATTCATGTCCACTCGTTGGACAAAACCTTTAAGTTGTTCATACAATATATGTGATCTTTGATTCATAATTTTCACATCACGTGCAGTAGAATTTGTGTGTTGTCCATTCTCTATGGGGTTCTGAAACCTACAAGCGAGATTGAGATAAGAAATTGAAGAAAAGAAATATAAGTTATATAAGACCCATTATAAATAATAAAGAAGACAAAATTTTAATGGGGTTCTGAAACGTACAAGCAAGATTGAGAAGAAATTGAAGAAAAGAAATATAAGTTATATAAGACCCATTATAAATAATAAAGAAGACAAATTTTTAGTATCATACCGGTTCCGGAATTCATGACTACTCCCTAGAAATCCTTCCCTTACAAAATCAACCATCTGCTCCCCCATACCAAACAGGACAAATATAATATCAATTGACAAAAAAATAGCCTGATAAATCAAGGTTTTACTACAAAATAGGAAAATTCTTACACAGTAATATTCCATCAGATTGTTCTGCAAGGGGGATCCAGTTAATGCAATTCTTCTTTGTGTCTGTACTTGTTTCAAAGCTAGAGTTATATCTGCCCTTGTGTTCTTGATCATATGGGCCTCATCACAAACCAAGACATCAGGTCCATACTGATGAGATAAATATTGGACTAAATGTCAGTTAAGATAAAGATAACAGAGTAGATGCATTTCCATGTCCTCTTATTAACTAATGAGAACTCATTCTAAATACCATAAAGAAAACTCAAGAAAAGAAAACACTGATATTTAGTGAGAAAGCAGCCAAAGAGATTAGCATATTGACGCAGGGAACGTTGTGAAAGTGGACACTAAGCAATGCAAACCCTAAGTGCAGTGTAAGAGAAAATGAAACTTATCTACCGCTAGAATGATGTGTATAGAAAGAGTGATCCGACAATAAATTGCAGTTAATAATGAAAACATAAATCTCACGCAGTTATCACAAACAAATTGCGAATGATTTAGGCAAGTGAATAAGCAAGGTTTTCCACCAATTAGAGGGTCATTGATTAAATGTGCAAACCAATAAATCCTGCAAGTCGCAATTAAACATAAAGCAAATAGAATAGCATAAAATGACATCAATAATTATATAAGAACCAAGTTCATACAGCAATGTTGAAAATAATAATAAAACAAATAATAAGACTCATGAGTGAGGGGTTGTAGGCGGAGGGGAGGAGATCCAGTGATCAGGAAAGCGGAGACAGCGATTCGGAAGGGGGAGGGGTGCTGTAATGTGCCTGTCCGGGGTTGGAATGGGCTGCTGTGAATAGATTTAAGTGGTGGATGGGTTTTGGGGCTCGGCAATGTGAGATGGAGAACTGGAGGGGTCGGATGTGGCTTAGGGAAGACTGGGTAGCTGTACTGGAGCAGTAGGGGGCAGCTGTAGGGTGGATGGTGGTTGGCTGGGTGTAGGAAGGGGTAAGGAGGAGCGGCGGCTTCTGTATGATCGTGGTCTGGGTGCAGGAACAGGGCATATTAGGGCTCGCGGCGGTTGCTGTTTGTTGGGAGACGAGGGTCAGCTGCTAGGATATGGGCGGCTAGGGTTTTAAAGGCTAGGGAATGGAGAAGGTAGGGCATTTGGGGCTGGGTGAAAGGAAAAACTGCATGTGGGATTGCAATTGGGGGCTGTTGGGAGGGTTCGGCGATGGGTTTAGTGGTTCTGGAAGAAGTGATGGCTGTTTATGGGAGGAAATTGATGATGGGTAATGTTTTTGGATAGCCGGTGAAAAGCATAGAAGAGGGGCAACAACAATGAAACAGCAAGGAAAAACACAAAGGATAAATATTACTTAGAAGCTGGTACCTAGGGTTACGGAGTCAGCACCATGGACGACCAGCGGATCGACAAAGAAGCTCTTCAAAATCTGCGAGGTAGTTGTAAAGCTAACCCCTCTTCTATTTAAAATAAAACATGACCAGGGAAACCATTGTGGACGGCAATGATTAAACGTTCACGACAGTTGTCCGATGTCGCACAATAAAATACTAAAAATACATAAAACTACATAGAAATATGGAAACATCGCACCGGACGCATTGCATGTTGTGATCATCTATCAAGCGTTATCAAATATGGCAAGTGACAAAGTAGCCCCGAATTGGTCCAAAACTCAAGCTCCGTCTATCCCCATCACATGCTTTGTTTACAATTCATAACAATGACTAGGACAAGGATTGCCTGATCAAGCAACACAGAGAATTAGAAATGTCCGTAACCTCTTTCACTAAGTTTATGGTAGGGTGTCATTATTGACATTACTTTGTTCTAAATTTTCTATATGATAATTGCCAGATGTATTAGAATTTAATCTCACACACTTGTATTTTATTTTTATGCAGGGAAGAAAAAGAAGGTTTGGAGACAAGATAGGCTAAAGACAACTTCATTTCTCATGTTACTTTTCTCAATACAAAAGTCTCTTATATGAGGACAAAAAGAAAAAGAAATCATTACATCACATTAAAACAGATATGGCCCAAAACGTGGCCGCAATATCAGCGGCGCTGCAGCCCCCCCTTTCTCCTTCGCTGGTTGCTTCTTGGTTACTTCTTCTGATTACTTCTTCTCTGGTTACTTCTCGGTTACTCCTGATTATTTCTTCTTCTCCTTCCGGTTACTTCTTTTTCTTCTTTTTCTTCTTCTTCTTCTTCTTCTTCTGGTTGAAGGTAACTTAGGCTTGTCGATTGCTTTTACAACACTACCCCTCAATCAGCTCCGTTCTCATCTCCTTTACTCTAATCTTTTCTCTCAGCATCTGGAATCTTCCTGCTAGTAACGGTTTTGTCAGTATGTCGGCAAGCTGTGATTTTGGGTCGCAATAGATGAGCTGAATCTCAATTTTCTTCTTTTAAATCTCTGGTGTAGTGATGTTTTACCTCGATATGCTTTGTGCGGTTGTGAATGATTGGATTTTTGGCTATGGTTATTGCATGTGTTGTCGACCTTAATTAGGGTTGGCTTGGTTTCAGCAAGTCTTTTAACAATCTTCACATCCACACTATTTCACAGGCAGTTTCACTGATGGCTACATACTCGACTTTCATTGACGATAATGCAGTTGATTTTTATTTTCTTGAACACCAAGAGATGGGGCTTTTACCTAGCAGTAAAATATGGCCACTGATACTCTTTCTATCATATGCGCATGTTCCTCAAGCGCTATAAAAATAGGCAATTACGTATTTGTCTTCTTCTGTAGTGTTAGAAATAGAAGAAAAGAAATAATATGGTACAATATATTTATCCACAAAGGAGCTTTATATAGGACATACAAGGACTCTAAAACTCAAAACTAACAATGCGATAATACTAATAACTTCAACAGACGGATGACCGGGGATACTCACACACGATACAACCCGCTGGATATAAATGAACGAAGACCATACCACGGCCCAACAACGAAGAAAAATGGGGAGACACGGTCAACACAAGAAATAATCCTGGAGGCCGTGTGAGATTAGGGCGAGAGATGGAAAATATCATCTGAGTCGCCTTCGTCTCAAACACTCCCCCTCACGTGGGACAAACGTGCATAAAAGCATAAAGACAAGACACAAAGAAAACATTAACAACGACAATGCAAAGACTGTTAAAGAAACAAAAGACTATTAAATAATCAAGAAACAAAAGACTATTAAATAATCAAGAAACATTATCTTCGACGGGAGATGAACAGCCCGAAAGGGGTAGCAGCAGTTGCAAGTGTCAGAGACATGAGGGCGGCGTCCCGAAGCGACTTGAATCGTCCGACAAATCAAGGGGCATGCGAACAGCGGCTGGAGTTGGAAGCTCCATACAGAGAGAGGAGTGGAGGCTCCAGAACAGCTCATAGAGGTGTGGAAGCTCCAGATCAGTTGCAGGCATCATCAACAGAAGAAGCTCCAGTCGGGGAGATCGGCACAGGAGAATGACGGCCGGCTGGTTGGACGCGACATGATCGACGAAGATCAAACAGTCAGCCGATGACGAGAGCAGCAGCAGGGGAGCGATGAAGGCTAGTACCTGGATGCGACGAAGAACGCAGAGCAGCACGACGACGAATGCAGAGCCGTCCGTCGGCGAGATCGTGGCGATTAGAAGCCGCTCCCGTCGACGGAATCAGAAGTCGGTGTCAGCGACGGGAGTAGAAGCAGGAGTAAATCTGGATGCAAGCATATGGGCTTTAATTGGTTCAGTCATAAATCTAGATGCAAGACCTATGACATGTTTAATATCAGATCTAGTATGGATTAGATACATCAAGAGGACCCGATGAGACTTCTGTACATCTTTCCATCTGCCTTTTCTTCTCCGTCATTCTTCTTCAATTTGTCGGTTGTTCTTGTGGGGGTTGAGATGGGATTGCAATTAGACATCCCAAATTTCTAAAGAATGCATTTAGCATACTTTTCTTTTGAAACAAAATTGCCTCCAGGATTTTGAACAACTTGGATCCCTAAGAAATATTACAAGAGACCCAGGTTAGTCATTTCAAATTCTTCTTTCATCTTCTTCCTGAATTCTTCTAGGACTTTTTCATCCATTCCTGTATAAATGATATCAACCACAGACATTCCACTAGTCCGCCTCCAAACCTAATTCCACCAACTGCCACCTTCCAGTCCCGATTCCTCACCTACCCCACCCACCGTGACTCTCGACCCCTCCTCTCTCAGCTACAGCCCACATCCAACCACGCTAAATCCCACCGCCAACAACCAACAACCAGCCGGACTCAACAGTCCTCGAATTTCCACTATTGTTGTATTTCACCGCCGCCTACATGCGTAAGTCGTATTTGGTGTTTGTGTTCTCTATTATTGTATGTCTAATCAATATTTTATTGGAAGTGATATCATATGTTTTCATTCCGCGAGATTGTCTGATTTGCATGGATTAATCATTGAGCACTTGAAAATATTTGCGCTCCAATTATGTGAATTATTGTGGTTTGTTCCATTCAATTCTTTGTAAACAACTGTGCTATTAATTAGGCATTATTATTATTGCAAGATTCTAATCGAAATATTTTTACTGCATTTATAACCACATTAGAGTTTGTCAGTAAGCACACTGCATTCCACTTAGGGTTGCATTTTAGCGCATCAGCATTCCCAACCTACCCTGCATCATTTATATAGGGAGGGGGGTGAGACATAAAAGATACACGAAATAATTAAATAAACATATGACCATAAAAAAGGTGTGTAACACATAACACTCTCCATCAAGTTGGGCGTGAGATGTTGACCATGCCCAACTTGCCAATAATATATCCAAAGACACTTCCACTTAATATTTCGTGAGAATGTCGGCATGTTTTTGTGGGAGGGAACAAAGTGTGTACACACGACACCATTCCCTTTATTTTCTTTGATGAAATGTCGGTCAACTTCAATGTTCTTGGTATGATCATCTTGAACAAGGTTGTCTGTGATCTTGATAACAGTACTATTGTCACAATAAAGTCTGATAGGTTCGTTTTTAGTAAGGCTTGGGTCACTCATCAAGGAGCGTAACCTGTTACATCAATAGGACTTCACAGGCGCTATGATCCATGGCCCTGAACTAAGCTTCTGCGCTATGATCCAAGGCCCTGAACTAAGCTTCTGCGCTTGATTTGGCCACATGTTTTTTACTCCTCCAGGCAACAAGATTTTCGCCCACCAGAGAATAATATCCTAAAGTAGATCGTTGATCTTCAGTAGACCCAACCCAGTCTGCATTTGTGTATACTTTAATCTTCAGGCAAGTATTGATTGCAAATAAGATCCCGCCTCTAGGAGATGACTTGAGACACCATAGAATTTTGTGGGCAGCATGAGCATGGCGGGTCTTCGGCGAGTGCATGAACTGACTGATAAATCCCAGAGCATAAGAGATGTTTGGGCACGTATAAGACAGATAGATCATCTTTCCTACCAACCTCTAAAATTCAGTGATGTCGTCAATTTCCTCCCCGTCATTTCTCCATCTAAGGAGCCTACACCTCCATCCCAAAAGTCCGAAGTGATATGACGTTTGGGACGGGGTTTATAAGTGTTGGAGTTATGCGTATTAATCCTTTAGTAGAGTCTTTATATGTGAGTGGGTTTAGTCCCACATCTTGTATTAGAGTTTATGAGTCCTTTGTAATGTTATAAATAGCCCCTATATGGGATGAATAAAATAGCACTTCTATTTTCTCATTTCTCCTCTTCTAACATGGTATCAGAGCCTAAGATCTGAAACCCTAAATTTTTTTTCCTACTCTCTGATTTCCGCCAGACCTCCGTCTCTCCCTCTCGTTTTTTTCGTCAGCCACGTCTGCGAGGGCTCACGTCAAGCCGGCCCCTTCCCGCTCCCGTCGAGGGAATCACTGTTTGATTCCATCGACGGGAGTGGCCTCTGCCTTCGACGAGGACTCCTCTGCTCCTGCCTGTCGTAACGCTCGATCCCGTCGAGCCATCTTCATCGACCGCTGCTTCTCCCGTCTTCGTCGACGACGCTTCTGCCGATCGACGACGACTGCTGCCGGTCCTTCCTCTTCTCCTGTCGACGCGAGCGGCTCCTGCTCCGGCTCCTATTCCCTCTTCTGCGTCGTCTTCTCTTGCTCCATCGACGGGTCGATCTACTGCTTCGACGCCTCCGACGATGCTTCTTCTTCGACGATGATGTTTCTCCATCAATGCTGTTCCTGGAACTGCACCTTTGCTTCTTCTCCGTCCGCCTACGTTCACTGCTAAGGTGTCGTTGGTGCTTCTCTCGACTCCTGTAGATCTTCTCCGATCTGCTCTCGTCATTCATGCCTCCAGATCCCGTGCATCTCTGCCGCTGGAGCTTCTCCCGGCTCCGATCCCTCCTGCTTCCGCCGTGTGCTGCACTGTCTGCGACTTCGACGCCCGTCTGCTCCAGCCTATCCATTCTTTCCGCTCGCCGGCAGCTGAGTCTGGTGCGTCTCCTGTCTGAGCCGGATCCCGCTATTCCCGTCGTCTATCCGGGTCAATATTCTGGCCGCCGATCATCTACTTCAACCGCTGCAATTAATTTCAGCTGCTGCCCTTGGTTTCTGACAATCCCAGTAGTTGCCGCCTCTTCCGGGGGATGATCTCTTGCCACAAATGAAGTTTCATGCTAGTTTTTAGTCATTTTTTGTGTCTTTAATTGTCCTTGTTTGTATTTGCTTAGTGGTCTTGTTATGCCTATATGCACGTGGTGTTCACGTGAGGGGGAGTGTTTGGGATGAAGGAGGCTCGGATGATCTTCCCTGACCTTTTGCCTTCGTTCCACACGGCCCCTAGGCTTGTTGTATGTCGTTTGCGTCTCCCCTTGTTTTCTTTCGGTTGGTCGTGTGTTGGGGACGCGTCTGATGTTGGTTGTTCTAAATCTCAGCGGGTTGTACCGTGTGGGACCGTGTCGCGTGGGACTGTGTCGTGTGGGACCGTTGTTGTGCGGATTATCCCCGACAGATTATCCCCGACGGATTATCCCCGGTTGCCCGGTTGATGATTTGCTCCACATCTTTCGTTCTCTGTCGCATGTTGTGTGTGTTGGTGATGTTGGTTGACCGGTTTCCAGTGAGTCTGCGTCGTGTGTGGGTCCTGCGTCGTGTGTGGGTCAGTGTCGTGTGTGGCTATGTCCCCGACTTGATTCCCCGGTTTGGTATTTCCCCCGGTGGCTCATCTGATGTTTTGTCCCACATCATCCACCTCCTTTGCCGTTAGTTTGTTATGTCCAAGCTGAAGGGTCCCCCTTCAGCTTGAGGGGGAGTGTTGGAGTTATGCGTATTAATCCTTTAGTAGAGTCTTTATATGTGAGTGGGTTTAGTCCCACATCTTGTATTAGAGTTTATGAGTCCTTTGTAATGTTATAAATAGCCCATATATGGGATGAATAAAATAGCACTTCTATTTTCTCATTTCTCCTCTTCTAACAATAAGCACAGACGGTGATGCGCGATAGACAATGTGGGACTAAACAACATGGGCACCGGGAATAATTCGCACATGGGGAGGTACCAACCAACGGGGACCCGCTAGAATTAGGTCAACCAACACGCCCCCGTAGTGGGTCAAACCAGCGCTCTGATGCCATGTTAAAAGAAAATCAAGCCATTTCATTTAATCCAAGTAATCATCCCTTTTATATAGGGAGGGGGATGAGACATAACAGATGCACGAAATAATAAAATAAATGCATGACAATAAAAAAGGTGCATAATGCATAGTAACACAGCACATAACATGCATGCACAAAAATACTCCCTTAAAGGAAAGCGTCAGGGGGGATTACAAGGGAGGTTTTTGTAATTTCAAAAGATAGAGATGTGCAACCTGTAATTTTGCAAGCATAGAGGGGAGGGCCCAGTAAACAGCCATGTAAGCTCCCCCCCCCCCCTGAAATTAGGCACAACAAGAGGATCTTATCATACACCACCACCAATCCACAGCAAAGAAGGGAATAACGGAAGAGGAGAGGTATGAACGACTTAACCCTCTCCCCTCATTCTCTCCTAACACTACGAACTGATGATGGTGTTAAACGAATAACTATCACACCACATAATGAGTACGCTATAAGCAGCAGCGGAAGATGCACTAGCGGAAGACTAACAGACACGTAGTAGATCACAGAAATACATGAGTAATAAAAGGATACAGAAAACAACAACAACGACACGATGACGCCACAGTCCAAGTACAACAGTCTATAGAAAGTCCGGGGGCTCACAAGTAACATGTCAAGCTGGATAAAGGCTAATATATAAAATGTTGTAAAACTATGAACCTGCTGAGCTAATTATAGGACTGATGATGTTGCTAAGGGTAGCAACCATCCTTTATAAGTCTTCTAGCTTCACGTCAAGTCCACGTCATGTCCACGTCATGTCCACATCATGTCCACGTCATGTCCAAGTCATGTCCACGTCATAGCTCCAGGAACGCCTAGGGGAGTCAACCAATGGTGAGGGTTAGCAATATTGGAGTTATAATTATTGTGTAATACGTGTATGGTGTATGGGCAATATTGTAGTATTGTAATACGTGTTCTGTTCAGGAGTACTTCACTTACCTTCAGGACCGCTTTCTTGAGCTCAACGATCTTGAGCCTCTCAGTGATCTGGAGTTTCCTAATGAAATCACTCTTATTCGGAAACAGCGACTGCGACAGTGACGGGAGACATGATGGGGCTTCGCCCCGAATATGAGTCTGTCAGTGCTCAGATTGTGGGGATGTCACCTTTACCTGATCCTCTTGAGGCCTACTCCATTGTGGCGGAGCATCAGAAACGTATGCAGAGGCAATCTAGTCTTTCAGGCGCCCGTACTACCTCCTCTCTTCCTTCTGAGCAGATGGCCCTTGCCGCTTCTTACCGCCCTCCCACCTCCAGCTCTCAGAACCGAGGTGGTCGATCTGGCGGTCGTGGCTCTTCTGGTGGTCATGACTCTGCGGGTCTCTTGGCACTTGCTCTCACTGTGGGCGTCTGTATCATACTATCATGACCGCAGTCGTTGTTATCAGCTATACCCCCACCCAAGGGGTTCTGAGCGTACCACTCCTGGTAGTGTCCTCAGGCACACTGTTGCCTCTGTCGAGTCTTCCGAGCCCGTCGAGCACACTTTGGGTGCCAACTCCTCTGACTTCAGTCACATGATGGCCCAGTTTCAGCAGTTCCAGCATTCTCAGCCTTCCCATACTGCCTATGATTCCACTGTTTCTTCTTCCTCAGGTACTCCGTTTGCTTGCTCCGTGACCACGGTTGACCAGGATTCGTCACCCTGGGTGATTGATTCTGGTGCAATCGATCATATGACTGGTATGTCTTCCCGTCTGCTTCAGGTTGTCCCATGTTCTCACCGGGATGTGCGCCTTGCTGATGGCTCAGTTACCCCTGTCCTCAGCCGGGGCACCGTCCCTCTCTCTTCCTCTTTCTCTCTTGACTCTGTTCTTCTTGTACCTCAGTTGGCTCTCAACCTAATATTTGTTAGTAATATTACTCGCTCTTTAAACTGCTCAGTAACTTTCTTTTCTGATCGTTGTGTTTTTCAGGACCTGAGATCCGGGAGGACTATTGGTACGGGATATGAGAGGAGTGGGACGTACTACCTGGTGCTACCTTCTCCCACTGCTGCTACCACCACCACCGACACATGCCCGCCTACCTCTTATGTTGTTTCCCATATTTTGTCATCCAGTTTGCTTTGGCACGCACGTCTCGGCCATGCTAGCCCTCAGCGAATGTTGTCTGTTTGTCCTGATGTGTTTTTTGTTTTTCCTTTTCGTTGTGATGTATGTGAGTTGTCGAAACACACACGCAACATGTATGTTCCTTCTGTTAGTCGTGCCACTTCTTCTTTTGAGTTAGTGCATTTTGATGTGTGGGGCCCTGCCCCTATTGTATCTTTTGATGGTTTCTCTTATTTTGTGACTTTTATTGATCACTATTCTTGTTGTTTATGGGTTTATCTCCTAAAACATAAATCTGAGGTCTTAACTGTCTATTCTCATTTTTGTCGTATGATACAGACCCAGCATGGCACATCTGTTCATATCCTCCGCTCTGACAATGGAGGTAAATACACTTCTCATCATTTTGATCTCTTTCTCCGGAATGAAGGCAATCTACACCAATTTTCTTGCCATGGTACCCCCGAGCAGAATGGGGTGGTCGAGCGCAAAAACCGCCGCCTTTTAGACTATGTTCGTTGTCTTCTTCGGGGAATGAATGTCCCTAAGTCCTATAGGAGTGCCGCTCTTCTTACAGCAGCTTTCCTTATTAATAGGACTCCCTCTCATCCTCTTGGTGGTGTTACCCCCTACAGCCTCATCCATCCATCCGTCTCCGCATTTCCCATTCCTCTCCAGGTCTTTGGTTGTGTGTGTTTTGTCCAGGATCGTCGTTCTTCTCGAGCTAAACTCGATGACAAGGCCATCCGCTGTCTCTTCCTCGACTACTCTACTACCACTAAGGGTTACCGCTGCTATGACCCCCAGTTGCGCCGTGTTATTTACTCTATGGATGTGAAATTTCATTAGGAGGTTCCCTTCTTCCCTGCTCATTTACCTTCACCTGTGCTTCCTACTGTTGTGCAACCTACTGTTGTGCAACCTCTCCCAGTTGTTCCCCCATCACCAGCCACTGTCCCAACTGCTGCTGCGTGTGTCCTGCTGACTTACTCTCGCCGCCAGCGTACACCCACTTCTCCTCAAGTCCCGGATCAGCAGCTTCTTTCGGTCGCAGGTACCTCTCTTGAGCCTTTCTCCCCTACTTCTTCTATTGACTTACCTATTGCCCTACGCAAGGGCAAGCGTACTTGTGTTCATTGCTCTGTTACTGAGCAACCGTTGCTAGTGTTGTTTCCTACCAGCGTTTCTCACCCTCTTACCAGGCTTTTGTGGTTGCTGTTGATTCTGTTCGCCTACCTGCTTCGACCGTTGATGCTCTCCTTGACCCGCGGTGGGTTTAAGCCATGGAGGAGGAGATGTCTGCTCTCCATCGTATTGGGACATGGTCTCTGGTTCCTCTTCCTCCCGGGAAACGCACAGTTGGGTACAAATGGGTCTATACTGTGAAGTACTCTGCTGATGGTACCATTGACCGCTATAAGGCTCATTTGGTGGTCAAGGGCTTTACTCAGGCTCCGGACGAGTTTGGTGCTACGTTTGCTCCCACGGCATAATTTACATAAACACGGAAAACCCTCCTAACGATGTCGGAATTGCAAACAGGCGACTTTGTTAGACTCGTATTATCATTATGAGTCTATCGAAACTAACCGAGGTCAATTCCGAGTTCATTTGCTTGATTTCACCGTTTTGGATAATTTCATTACTTAAACTTGTGTCCGCGCGATACTCTCAATCGGAATTGAGCGCGGACAGTTCTGTTGAACTCATATTGGCTTCATGAGTCTAACAACGCTAACCGAGATCAATTTTGAGGTCATTTACTTAGCTCGTGAGAAACTGATAGGTGTAGGTCATGGTCGAATAATGAGTCACCTAGACTTGACAAGACCGCTCACACGGGTCAATTGAGAACACTAGACTCCTAGATGGTTCAATTGAAAATTGGGATGTTACAGCTATATATATAATATATATATATAATTATTTATTTATTTAATTATATATTGTTTTAAATGTCCTCCGACATGTCCGACATGTCTCCCGACATGTCATTTTTTAGGGCAAAATGATATGTTTTTCTAAAAAAATAGATTGTCCTTTTGTAAAATATAGGCCGACATGTCCGATTTTTTCCGATATATCGACCGACACGACTTTTAAATATATCGTCCGCTATTTTATTTTATGTTATATTATCAGACTAGCAGCATATGTTTAAATCGTCTGTGAATATTTTATTATGTATGTTTAAATCGATTAGACTTATTGTTTCGATTTTTTTAACGTTTTATTCTTACAACCAATTTTGTATAATTGTTTCACAATTTTTTAATTTCGTATTACAAAAAATATGAAAATATTTAATACATTTATTACAAAAAATATGAAAATATTTAAATTTTCTTTATTTGCAATAAACTTATTATTATCAAAATAAAATTAATGTATATTAAATATATTTTACAATGTATCATTTTGTATTTGTTAATAATATTTTATCTTAGATACTATTCGATTTTATATTGTAATATAAATGACTCATTTTTTATTTATTTGTTAAATTATTTTTCTATTTTTATAACATATAATTATAGTTAGTATACATACAAATAAAAAAATTATTTATAAAACATGGAAATCCGATATTTTAAAATATCCCCGACATATCTCCGACTTCCAACATCCGACAATTAAAAACTCAATCTGATATGTCACCGACATCCGATATTTAAAACATTGTATATGAGTAAAGAGGAACATATTCATGTGTACATATCATATATCGAGTAAACTTTGAGGTAAATTAAACAATTTTTGAGGGAGACATGCTCCATTTGAAACAAATTGACTTTCATTTCAGTTTTGAGTCAATGAATCTTCATGTAGTTATTGAGCAATTTTGATTTCCATACACAATTATCATCCTTAATTACATCTGTGAGCACTATCTGGAATGCAAATCTGCCTTTTAATTTAAAATTAAGTATTGTTTTAAAAAATAAAAATGCCTGCTTTGTTAAAATTTTGAGGCTAAGGAAACATATAAAATGGATACTTAGAGATTACTAAGAAATCAAATAAATAATAATTATAGCTCTTCTAGGTCTCAATTCTAATAAATGAACAATATTAATATATCATTTGTAATGGCTAGTAAAAATGGCTATCGAAGCAGACAAATTTAACAGAAGATGACAGAGTGGATCTAAATTCAGCGAACTAACCTGCAAAGCATGGCAAATTTCACTAGCAATAGTTTTATCCTTTACATGTCTTCCAAGGGATAAGTTTCGGAAAGCAGAATATCCTATCAGAAAGATGCCACCCTTACTTCTCCATTTTGCAAGTAGATGTGCTCTTTTCTCTCTTTTAAAGACAAGGGAAAAATACATCGTTAGAACTTCTTGGAGGTGTTTCACTTCCAATGCATATGTGAGCTTAATGGTAAGAAAATAACCATATGTTATCTTTTCTCTCTTAACTCCTTGTCTAGGGGTCTGCCTGTTGTTCTATTGCGGATGGTAGGAAAGGAGATGGGGTATGAGGGTGGAGGTGGGGGTGGCAGAAAACTAACTTGGAGCAGTATTCCTTAGGAAAAAGGTACACTGGAGGCCAGTTAAATATACAATGCAATTAAAATGATTATTACCTCACAACATCCTCCAGCATCCAAACACGAAGAGGCTTCAATTCAGTGGGTTTCCACTTTAAAAATTCATGTCTCCAGTTATGAAGCACATTTACAGGGGTAACTATGAGTGCAGTTCTCAATCCCAATTCAACACTTCTCATGGCGGTGTATAGGAATGCTACCACCTACAATCAAATAAATGAAAGTAAAACAAATTGTAAAACAGAAAAAAAATTACCAAAATTGAAAGTAATAGAACATATTGATCATTATTCTAGAAGAAAATAATAACTTGTGGAAAAAGTTAAAAACATTTCCAGATTGTATCAAGATGCGGAACCTCAAAATTATGGAAATATACTTGACAGACAAACAAGCATGAAGCAGTCAGTCAGGCTTCTAAGATTTTAGTTCTAAGAATATACACTCATGAAGTGCAGTAACATCATCATACGGTAGTTACTTCACAGAAACAAAAAAGCACTAAGAACTCACAAGCTTATTAAGCTTCATTTGGTCATGGACTGCTTCTATATTGTTTTTAAAGCCTACCACATCACAATCTGACTCTAACAGGAAATACACAATGAAATGCCCAATCCCTCGGACTCATAACACCCCAAAATCTGTGTTGTGCATAGTAAACAGCACAAAACACAAATTCACACTAGAACCCAAAAACCATGTATGTGTATAAATTAATAACCCAAAGTTTTGAAGTGGTCTCCTCGTGGTATAATTGACATAAGAAGATATTACAAATACCTTCAATGACAAAAGAATTGATCTAGTGTGGTATACCGTATAATTGACATAAAAAGATATTACCAATACCTTCACAAAAGAATTGATCTAGCAAGTGACCATCACAACAACAAAAAAGTATAACATGCTCGGCATGTCCAGTATGCAGCAAACCTGAAAAGTTTTCCCAAGGCCCATGGTATGAGCTAAAATACATCCAAGGCCCTTATCCCCTGATTTAACCATTCTTACAGATTGTATAACGTTTTCCCACATAAATCGTATTCCTTCAACCTGGAAAACAGAGAAAGATATGGTTAGCTAAAAAAATAACAAATACCCGAAAAAGAACCAAGATCCTTCAATTGCTTGAAGAACAGATGAAGACAAAAATTAAACATCTAAATCAATTTAGCAAGCAAGTTATTACAATAGATATAAGATTGCAGTTAACCTTAAAGTTGAAATCAACTGTTAAGATTTGTAGATAACAGTCAACAACAAAAATATTGATAGGGATCACACTTCGAGTGTGGGCTGCCGCACAATGGGGCTTGCACGTGTCAACTCTAGTAGAGGACATTGATCGGATTGTCTTCTAGACGATCCGAAACTACGGTCACGTCCGGACCACCATTTGGACATTTCTATGTATCTTTTTGTATTTTTTGGGGGGTGTCGTATTTAGAGAGATCAAACAACTATCGTGTAGAGTCAATCATAATTGTCGTTGACATAAGTTGGTTTAATATAAATGTGTAAGGGCGTGGGTTTAAGGGTTCATTGCAGATTTTTGAGATATTCTTCACCGGAATCCGGCGATTTCTCGTGGTGGCGTCTCCACAAAACCCAAAGGTGTCAACTTCTTAGGCTTGTAACTTGTTTTCCCTTTGCTCAACATCAACCACCCCTCTGCCTCCCGCTCAAACAGGCATCCAAATTTCCCGACCTGCAGCCCACCTTCATTACAGGACCCATTTGCACCCAGCAGCAGCAGGTCCTGTTTTTTCACTCCCAGACTTCAGCCGACTGCCTCCAACACACCGCCAGCAATGTTTCCCTTACAACCTCCCTATCCTCAAAATCCAACCTCCCTATCCTCCAAATCCATAAAGGATCCCTCCAATCCCACACCACCCCAACCAGCTCTCCTAAATAGCTTTCCCATCCATCCCCTCATCCTCAAACAGACACGTACGGCTCTAACAGCCCCCATCCAGACACCATTACCTCTCTGGAGAGCCGCCATCTCCTATACAACCGCCAAATCTCGTCACCCTTGCCAACTGCCCCTAATTTATGAGGGTTTTTTATTAGGTTACATTGTTCTTCCACATTTTTGTACGAAGTTGGATATTAATATGATTATGGATGCTTTGCTCTGGTAGTTTATTTGTAAGTGACTAATCTTGGCATGCAGGATATATTGTCTTCAGCGTTATCTATTAGCCCTCCAAAAGGAGGAAAGACAAGCGTGTCTTCCTGTACGAATTATTTTCGTTTCTTGTTATAATTGTGTGGATATGCTCTTATTAATACTTGCAATTTATTGTTGGATCGAAATCAGCATGCATATATCATCCTACGATAGATAGATTTCATTTCCCCTGACACTGCACTTAGGGTTGCATTATTAGGATTTACTCGCACATCCTTGCCTTGCGTCAGATTTAGTATCAGAGCCAAATATTTGAGCCACATTTATGATATGCAGTGGTAGATCATATAGTCTTTATGTAGCGTCCCAACGTCACCGGCGATCTTGCGACTACCTCGACACGAACATGGAGTCCACAGATTTCCAACATCATATTTTAGATCGTTTTGATTAACTTGACGTCCAATTCTATAAGCTTAGGCATGATGTCACTATGATTAATGTCAGGATAGACACATTAGAGAAATCAATAGGTTTAGGCCCAGTCAGTCCTCGCCCGAGAGAGGCCCCAAGACATCATGATGATCACCCTGAAGAGGCTCGTAACGCACCACCACCACCACCCAACACCCCCTGGAGCATCATGCTAGAAATTTTGCCCCTTGAGATCCCATCCCACCCTTGAGACGGCACCCCGAGATTGCCTACAATTTTTGAGACGGGACCCCGAGATTGCCTACAATTTTTGTGGGAGACACATCCTTGATAGGCCCCTCCGTCCCCTTGACGAGATTTATCACCCATCGTAGCGCCTCCACAGAGATCATGCTCACCCATCAGCATGATAGCATTATGGTCGAGATAATTATTATGACGATTATTAGGAGCATCGTAGAGGAGTTCCTCCTATTGAGGACGACATCACTCATCGCATTAGTATTGAAACCCCTTCCTTCGACAGTCAGCTTAACACAGCCTTTTAGCTATTGGCAACTAGACATGGATCACTATTTTGAGTGGTATGAGATGACTGATGAGAGATATGTACGGTTTGCTAAGATGAAGCTTTGTGGGCAAGCAAAGATTTATTGAACGAATCTAATGAGGATGTTAGAGAGAGAGGCATATACTCAAACACCTGATAGGTTGATATGAACAAGAGACCTAAGGATAAGTATCTCCCACACTTTATAGGAACCAGATCCTGAATTAGTTGTATATCTGATGATAAGGGACCCTCTTTGTAGCTAAGTATGTCTCATTTTGACAAGCTAGTTGGGAGGAGCAACATACAAGAGAAGGCCATCACGAACATATCCCACTTTCGGGCAGGTCTTAGATCGGACATTCGAAAGGAACTGATTTCCCATTGTTTAGAGATGGTCAAGCAGGTACTTCGGCTCGCCCTGGGGTACGAGCAGTACATGCATTGCTCAGGTTGATGCATCCATCACAGAACTTGACAGATCAACCTTCAGGGGGCCTACCCAACCTACGACTACTCCTACGCCTATCATGCCCCAACGGACACGAAGGGCAAGCAATATTTCTTGGGGCTCCCAACCCGGAACACCTAGTGTGTTATAGATGTTCTGGCAGAGGTCACGTGGTGGCGCAGTGCCCCACTAGGAATCTGCTTATCGAGGAGGCCAAACCTAGCACTGATATTGAGGAGACGCATAAGGAGGAGATTGTAGTTGACGTTGAGGATGATGGGAGACTGATGCAAAAAGATCCTTCGAGATGGGAGTTATTAAACACCTACTGCAGAGCATGAGTACAGATGAGGACCGGTGACACACCACTACATTCTATACATATTTCCTTTGCGCAGGCGGCCCCTACAAGCTACCCATAGATAGTGGCAGTGGCGTGAATATCGTTTCCCAGAACGGCCTTGAACGGATGAAGGGGAAAGCAGAGCCACACATACATCCTACCGAGTCATCTAGGTCGACATTGCGAGACAAGTCACCCAGTAGTGTCTTGTACTGATCAGTCTTGCTTCTTTTAAGAATTGTGTTTGGTGCGATGTCATTACGATGGATGTCGCTCACGTGTTGTTATGGTGACCTTGGCTTTACGACTACGAGGTATTCTAGGACAAGGGCCATAAGATTACCCTATCGCAAACATCCTTCCCAACCCTCCCCTCATCTTCAAACTGCCACATTACGCTCTTACAACCCCCCATACAACCATTATTAACTCTACGGATAGTAGTCATCTCCTCTACGGCCGCCGGATCTCATTGCTCTTGTCTACGGCCGCCACTCATTTGTGAGTGTTTATTGTTTGGTTTCATTATTCTTCCTCATTATTGTACAAATTTTGATATTTATATGATTATGGACATTTTGCTGGTAGTTTATTTATTTGTGACTAATCTTGGCTTGCCGGATTTGTGCATTTAGCAATAGACCCTCCAAATGGAAGAAAGTCAAACTTGTCTGCTTGTTTGAATTATGCTCTTATTTTTTACTTGCAATTTATTGTTGGCTTCTTATCAGCATGCATGCAATGCATCATCCTAGGCTAAACAAGATTCATTTCTCGCGAAACACAACTAGGATTTGAATTTTTAGTTTCCACTCCCATATCTATACCCTATACCCCACAGTTCCCTCAAATTAGGAAACAAATGGTCCTCTGACTTTCACAGACTGTGATTATTCAAGTACGATTACGTCAGACCACATCTACGGCATCATCAAACTCAAGACTATTTGGGATCTGCAAATGACATCTTAAAATCAACTATAACCGGTGAATGTCATAGTATTTTTTCAAATCGATGATGCTGAACTCAAGAGAAACCATAAAATGTCGAAGTGCATACAAATGTTACTTCACAATCTACATAGTACCAAAAATGAACAAACTTATATTAAATTTCAAGCTAAGGCTCATTTTGAGAACCTGGTAGCGCTCAGGCTCAGCTGCAGCGGGAATGGAGCTCTTTTGAAGCAAAAAAATGGAGCTCTAAGTTCAGGTTCCAAAAGAGGATGAAATTCAGGTGGCAATGGAAAGTTGTCGCACCAGAGCTTGAACGGTTTTCCAAATAGCGTCTAAACTTGAACGGTTTTCCAAATGGCACCTGAATCTCCAGTGGCAAATCAAACCTACCGCTAAGGGTGAGCACGAAAAACCGCAAACCGCAAAAACCGCCCGCACCGCAAAAACCGCACCGATTTTTAAACCGCACCGCGTAGTGTAGGTGCGGTGTTGAAATCTATAAACTGCGTGCGGTGCGGTGCGGTTTTCAAATCTTAAAAACCGCAAACACCGCACCGCACCGATTATTTAGGTACTTTAAATTATTATAATTTTGTGACATCACATTTTAATATATTAAGTAAAATATTCACATTTTCTTAATGTACAGCCATCATATCACCTATTCACCTATTTACATTTTCTTATATATCATTCACGAGCGCACCACACGGTCCACAAATATAATTTTACATTGATATCACCTCTTAATTTTGTATTTTGATTATGCAGTCTTTGTATTTTAACACTTGATTTGAGAACATCATGGCAGTAATCTGTGATAGAATGATGAAATTGCCTAGATACAATTGGTACAATGAAAAAACATTAAGTATCATCAATTATCAAACATTAGTCATAGTTCTGATGCTTATATGCAGTGTATGTAAAATGCATCCCAAAAAACCGCACCGAAACCGCAACCGCACCGCAAAAAACCGCACCGCATAATTTCGGAGTGGTGCGGTTTTGCTCTGGCCAAAACCGCGCCATTGTGGTGTGGTTGCGGTTTGGGCCAAAACCGCACCAAACCGCACCGCGCACAGGCCTGGCTACCACACCAGAGGGAAAATTGCCTCCCAGATAGAACATAAATAGGAAGGTCTTATGATAAGCATGCCAGGAGGTGACCCAATCAAAATAGATGACACAAAGGATTAGGTTATGTAGTGAAGAGCGAAACTTGTATGTATTTCTTCTTACTGTATACAAAAGGAGAGTACATATTTATAGGAGAGAGAAGAGAGAGAGAAATCCTATACACAATGTGGGACTAAAGAGATATAGAAGAGAAGTAAATGGGCCACCAAATGGGCCAAACATATGGGCTATTTCAACACTCCCCCGCAAGCTGGAGCGTACAAATCGTATGCACCAAGCTTGGATAAGCATTGATAGAAGAGGGTACTGGATAGTGTCTTTGTGAGGACATCCGCAACTTGTTCAGTACCAGGGACATGTTTTAGCTCGATCTTCTTCATTTGTACTTTCTCCCGGATAAAGTGGCAGTCGACCTCGATATGCTTGGTTCTTTCGTGGAAGACCGGGTTCTTGGCAATATGTATAGCAGCCTGACTGTCGCAGAGTAGAAGAGCAGGAGCAGGAAGTTTTACCCCAAGATCCGTGAGAAGACATTCAAGTCATGTAAGTTCAGAGACCACAGATGTCATTGCCCTGTATTCTGCTTCTGCTGAGGAGCGCGCAACCACTGCTTGTTTCTTGCTACGCCAGGTAATCAAATGTCCTCCGAAGTACGTACAGAAGCCACTGGTTGACCGACGATCATCCAGAGAGCCGGCATAGTCAGCATCAGAGTATGCCACCAGTGTTGGAGTTGAGGATGAGGTCTTGTATACCAAGCCTTGACCAGGAGCAGCATTTAGATATCGGAGAATCCGTTCCACAGCCTGAAGATGAGTGGAACGAGGGGCGTGCATGTAACGGCTGACAATACCGACAGCGAAGGAGATATCTGGTCTTGTAACAGTCAGATAGATCAATTTTCCTACCAGACGGCGATAGTACTCCGGGTTCTGGAGCAAGAGATCAGAGTCAGAGGACTGAGCACAAATCTTGTGATTTGCGTCCATTGGAGTGTTGATGGGTTTGCAGCCGGAGTAGCCTGCATCATGAAGAAGATCGAGGCAATACTTTCTCTGAGATAGAACAAGGCCATCTGGTCGCCTGGCTACCTCCAGGCCCAGGAAGTAATGAAGATTCCCTAGATCTTTTGTTTGGAACACGGAGCTGAGTTGTTTCTTGATCGCCTGAATTCTTTTTGAGTCGTTGTCTGTGATAATGATATCATCTACATAGACTAGAAGGAGAACAGTGCATGTTGTCTGGTGGCGAGTAAACAGGGAGAAGTCAGCCGAGCTCCGAGTAAATCCTGCTTCACGAAGGACCTTGCTGAGTTTGTCGAACCATGCTCGAGGAGACTGTTTGAGACCATAGAGAGACCGCAAAAGATGACAGGCTTTCGGGGTCCGAGACTCCCCCGTGGTCTCAAAACCGGGTGGCTGATGCATGTACACCGTTTCAGTGAGATCACCGTTTAAGAAGGCGTTCTTAATATCCAGTTGATGTAAGGGTCATTGGCGGTGCACAGCAACGGAGAGAAGAACCCATACTGTGTTCAGTTTGGCGACGGGAGAGAAGGTTTCATCGTAGTCCAAACCTTGTTGTTGGGTGTAGCCGCGAGCCACTAGTCGAGCTTTTAAGCGGTCAATGGTCCCATTCGCAGCATGCTTGATGACGAAGACCCATTTGCAACCAACAGTTTTCTGGCCAGGGGGAAGATCCACCAGCTGCCAGGTTTGGTTTGCCCATAACGCGGCTATTTCTTCTTCCATGGCGGCACGCCAGCCAGGATGTTGAAGAGCCTCCTGCACAGAGTTAGGAACTGCAACCGACGATAAAGAAGTGACCAGAGTATGAAGGTGGGGTGAGAGGCGATGTAAGGACATATAATTCGCCAAAGGATGGGCAGTCGATTCTGGTACCTGATCAGCAGAACACGGAGCACCTGAGGTCGAGTCGGACTGCGGAGTCGGATCGGAACGAGAATGGCGACGAGTGTAGACACGGATAATCGGTGGGTTAGAGATAATGGAGGTTGGAGTGGGAGCAATATGAGGGGCTGGAGATGGAGGAACTGAAACTGAAGTGTCGTTGACCGGGAGGACAGGTCGCGGAGCGTGTGGTGGTGCAAGGGTGGATACGGGATCAGAAAAGAACGGTTGCTCCTCCCAGAAGGTAACATCGGCAGAGACCGTTATTTTACGGGTTGTAGGGGAGTAGCAGACGTAGCCTTTTTGAGTTCGAGAGTAGCCGACGAAGATGGACTTGGTAGCACGAGGATCCAGCTTATCCGTGGAGGGTCCCAAGATATGGACGTAGCAGGTGCACCCAAAGGTGCGGGGTGTGAGAGAGAAGGCGGGAGTAGAAGGGAAAAGAAGGCTGAACGGAGTATTATTATGGAGAACGGATGAAGGGAGACGGTTGATAAGGAAGCAGGCAGTGGAAACCGCAAAGTTCCAATATGATTTGGGAATGTTCATGTGAAGCATAAGTGAGCGGGCAACCTCGAGAAGGTGACGGTTCTTTCGCTCGGCCACGCCATTTTGTTGAGGGGTGTAAGCGCAGGATGTTTGATGGATGATCCCGAAGTCTGAGCATAGAGTGGCGATATCGTGGCTTGTGTATTCGCGGGCATTGTCGGAGCGGAAGGTTTTGATGGTAGTGGAGAATTGCGTACGGGTCTCGAGGACAAATGATCTAAAGACACGAGGGAGCTCAGAGCGATCATGAAGCAGGTAAAGCCATGTTAACCGAGAGTAATCATCAACAAACGTGAGAAAATACCGATATCCAGAAATACTAGTAGTTTTATATGGCCCCCAAATATCGGAGTGTACTAAATCAAAAGAAGTCGGGCTCCGAGTACAATGTGCGGGAAAAGAAGAACGCGGTTGTTTGCCGAAAATACAAGTTTCACATTTAAACGGAGAAAGAGGTACATCAGGGAGAGCCTTCTGGAGGACGGGAAGAGGAGGGTGCCCGAGGCGTCGGTGTCAGTCTATGGAGGAGACAGAGGAGAGGATGGTGGGAGAGTCGTCAAGGAGGTAGAGTTCGTTCCGCAATCATCCTTTACCAATGGTAGTCCGCGTCCGTCGATCCTGTATCAAAAAGGACGAGGGGTTAAATGTTACAGAACAATCCAAGTCATTAGTAAGACGACCAATGGAAAATAAATTGAAGGAGGAGCCCGGAACATGAAGAACCGAGCGAAGAGAAAGAGAGGAGGTGAGTGAGATGTCAGCAGCACCGGAAACGGGAACAGTATCCCCATTGGCCACAGTGATGCACTTTGGATGAGGAGTATCCAAATATTGAGTTGGTTGCCGCGAGGTAATATGATGAGTAGCACCGGAGTCCATAATCCAACCTGGGCTACTGGAGAGACAAGCCATACCTTCATTGGAGACGGAAGCGACAGATGCAGAAGTAGGGCTGAGAAGTTCATGAAGTTGCCGAAGTTGGAGGCGGACTGCGTCAAGGTCCACCGGATCGCTTGAGGTTGATGGTCGTTCTGTTGCAAGGGATGCTGTAGGACGAGGAGGATGTCCGTTTTTACGGAATCATGTGGCCTCATAATGACCATCAAGGCCGCAGAACGAGCATTTAGGTCTCCCCCGCCCCCCCCCCCCCCCCCCCCCCCCCCCCCCCGACCTCTTCCCCGAGCGCCAGACCGGCCTCCCCGGGTAGATGGAGGAAGAGAAGGAGAAGCAGGAGCGTGCTGGAGGAGGGCCGGTGAGGTAGGGGCCGTGATATCAAGAGGTGGTGTGACTCGGAGGAGCATGGAGCACACACTGGATAGAGACGGAGTGGTAGCTGAGGCCAAGATCTGAGCCCGAAGGCCCAGAAGATGAGGTGGGACCCGGGCCATGAGCATAGCAATGCAGACTGCCTCCTTCTGAGCCCGCTGAGTAGCATGATCATTTGTTGATGGCTGATGTTGGATCCATGCTTCATCCAGAGATTTGACACGGGCAACGACAGAGGTCATGTTAGGCCCGGTGGTGTCCAGAGCCTGTAGGTCGGTGATGATATCGAACAGACGTTGGAGGCTTATCTTTTTCGGAATACAGGGACTGGAGCTCGTCCCACATAGCTTTGGCCGTCTCAAGGTACATGGCCATTTCATAAGGTTCGCCATCCAGCGAGTTCAGGATCCATGTCTGAACACGGCCATCGTTCCGCAGCCATTCCTCAGTGACTGGAGTTGGGGGATCCTGGGTGAGATGAGAAGCAAGGCCCTTGGCTTGAAGGACGCGGCGGACAGAATGCATCCAGGGCATGAAGTTTTTCCTCCCAGAGAGGGAGATGGTAGTAATCCGGAGCTCATCACAGAGCTCACTAGGAGAGTGCTGGGGAGCGGTCTCAGGAAGCTGTTGGGGAGCGGTCTCAGGAAGCTGAGTCGAGGAATTCTCAGACGAGCCCATTATAGCAGAGAAATCGGCGGACTGAAGAGTAGAGAGCAAGCCGGCAGGAAGGAGAGCTAGACCGCACGGTAACGTTGAGCACACGATTGCTGGAGAAGCTCGGAAGAGGGAGCTCGCTGGACTGGAGCTCGCTGGAGGCCGCTGGAGATCGCGGCGAGCAGGAGAGCGCTGGAGATCGCTGCGAGGAGATAGCGGGAGATCGCCTGAGGTCACAGGAGGGCGCTGGAGACCGGCAGATGCGGCAGCTGAGAGATGAGACCGCAGAGGCGTGATCGGCAGAGACGAGGCGAGACGAGATCGGCAGAGGAGCAACTTGCGTGCACGAGACCGCTGCGATACTGAGATGGCGATGGCGGATGCGACTCGAAGAGCGCTGGAACTCGAGATAAGCGCGCAGAGGAAACTCGCTGAGGAAGATCGTGGAAGACTCGGGCGGTCTGAGAGAGACCGCTGGAGAGGCGAGCGGTCTGGCGAGCTCGCTGGACTGGAGAGGACGATGCGGGACCCACGCGGCAGATGGAGAAGCTATAAAAGCCCAGCAGAGGGAAGCGTGGGAGGCGGGGAGCAAGGCGGGAAGCAGCGAAAAAAAAGGAGCGGTCTCAGTAAATGAGACCGCCAGAGGGCGATAACGGGACGGTGGGCGGTCAAGAAACGGGAGACCGGAAAAATTGGATCGCTTGCTCTGATACCATGTAGTGAAGAGCGAAACTTGTATGTATTTCTTCTTACTGTATACAAAAGGAGAGTACATATTTATAGGAGAGAGAAGAGAGAGAGAAATCCTATACACAATGTGGGACTAAAGAGATATAGAAGAGAAGTAAATGGGCCACCAAATGGGCCAAACATATGGGCTATTTCAACAGGTTAAAACCTAGGTTACTACAATAAGGAAAATATACTATATCTAGCTATTACATCTCGACAACATCTCTTTGACTGCACAAAGAAAGGGGTATGAAGGGGTGGTGACAGATCATTCCTCCTCTTCGAGTTAGCTTATTTCAAACAACTTCCTCTTGTTCAACCTGTCATGAGTACTAACAAAAAATTGTTGTCACCAAAAGTTGACATAACTTAATCTCATTCAGGAAAAAATCTCAAACATGTGCTTGCTGGACGTTGATTTGTATTTAGCATTTGAAACATCTAGTTTTTATAACACTTTTTTTTGGACCATTTGTATGAGATCAATGATTTCATTAGCTTCAGCACTAATTCGGACATGAAACGTTAGTGTGTCCAGTCAAGAATTTGTGGAATTGGTTGACCGTAAAGTCTTTCAAAAGGTACTTTTCACAAAATTATTATGAGTAAACTTGGCTTGTGGTTATACTAAAGAACTTTGAATATGTTGCTAAACTGAAGTGTTAATCTAAGCTTCAGGTAATTACCTCAATTTATCCATCTACTTATGGATGATATGTTACAAAACTGAAGCGTTATTCAAAATTAGTACATAATCTTATCTAAAAATGACTTAAAACCTAACTTTATCTGAAGTAAATGGCATAGATAATGTGGCAACTTTCCTAAAGAATAAAAGAATAAGGTAAGATTTTGTTAAGAATCCACGATGGGGCGTCACGTACCAACGGCGATCAAGGGCGCACAAGGACTAGCACATTATGATGGCAACATCGTCACAATTTTTACTATTTCCAGCATTTATGCATGTTTTTTTAAACTCATTTATATTAAGCCTTGCAAGGGGCATTTTGACAAATTGACTTAAATTGGGTTCTCACCAAATTAAGGATGAAGATATAGAAATAGAAGTCAAGCAATCATTTTCAAAAAAAAATCTCTCCCTCTCTTGTTCAAACTGACGCCCTGCTAGGGCAATGCCGCTCATCTGACTCCCCCTCCACAACCAACGATTCCCTTAGACTCCTTCTAGTCGGAGCTCCTCACCGCGCCTCTCTCTCCCTCCTTTTTTTCGTCGTCGTATGTTCCTGGGGTTCGAAGAAAGGGAATCCCAACATCCTCCATTACTTCACACTCGTCAGAGCGTACACGAGATCTCAATCGGGGGTTCATATCAGATTCATCAGTTGTTTTTATACATGAAATAAAAAGAGTCATTTTTTCTAAAACTATTAACCATAACAAAAAAACAACTTTCCTAGCAGTCATAAGAAGTCCTAAAATGAAATTCATAGTGACGCCTTGATAATGCTTATTAGGAAATGAAAGAGGTGCACAAACCAACATCTTGTGTAGTGTTCTTGAAGGATTGGCAAACACATCTGCTAATGAAATGAAAAATATCTCCCGTCATTCCGGGCCAAAAAAAATTTTGTCAACTAAAGCCATATTACAGTTGGTAAGAGTATAAAAAGTTACATGACAATTTATTTCAAGCAACGACCAAGTGGAAGAGCAAATAAGCTTATTATAAACCCCTTGAAGAGAAAAATTTGAAGGCACCAAAAGTAATCATGTTGATCAACTGTCATTAGTCTTATGAGCAATGTCTATCCGAATCTTTGACGATTTGTGAGGTGAATGTAATCTGGTCAATCAATAGTTGTGGTGGATGGTGGGGGTACAAGTGTTAGTGGTAGAACGACGCGCCCAAAAGGCTTTGTTGTGGGGAGCTGATGTGTGCGACCTAGAGGGTGTCAGAGGGGATCAGATATGAGTGGTTTTTGGAATGATAATTATGAGGATGGGTGAAACATGGGATGTGTAATTGGTGGGGTGTAATTGGTGGCGTTATTTGGGTGCAAGTGATCAAGAATGGTTGTAATTTAAAGTGATAAATAGTAGTTATGTCTAGGGAAGCGTGGATACTCACAATGACTTTACATATCATATTTGAAACATTTTGGACTTCGAAGTCAGGAAACTCTCGAAAACTTTTGAAAATCCGTCCGCAAAATTCTTGAAAACTTAAATAAAAGAATCTTGGAGGCTCCTGAATACACCCGAGTATTCTCGAAAATGCTCAAAAATAGTGTATATTGTGACGATAATATAGAAACATATATATATATATTCTTCTGATATGATAATGACGTGGGAATCCTAAAGGGGTGTTAGCTAGGATTTCTCCAAGCACGACAGACTTCATCGGTGTCTACAGGTACTTATTTGGTATCAAAGCTTTGTGGTATGCTTTCTCACGTCTGTTTCTCAAATGTTGACTAACAGGGCCAGCGTGCTAAGATCATTGTTCAAGTGCGAATCACCTGAGCTGGTTTATTTCCCGCAAGCATCGTTTATGATCATTGTTTACGTTGAGATCGTCATTCCCATGGTGATCGTCTCCGACTAGAATCTCCTGCTTCTAGCGGAGTCAAATGCGACCATTTACGTGCGATGTTTTTCTGTGATCATCGTTCCTAACCTTCTGTTTGTCCCGTCTGTTGTCGTCCATTGTTGGGTTTTTGTTGGTCCTGACTAGAATATATGCGACGATTTTACTGACAGCTGATGTTTGATTCCAAGAGGTCTAGATATTGTCGACCTTTCTATTTTTGATGTTCAATGTTGTGTTTGTTGTTGTTTTTGGATCCAAAACTGTTGTTTTGGTGTCACTGGGTGACGTAAGTTGGATTTCCAGTTTTTCCATTATGCATCTTCTCTTTAGTGGTGAACTCATTGTCAACATGACTCTCAATCAAAATATCGGAAGTTTAAACCGCATTCTGGTATTTATATTGCAAATGTAATAATAACCAAACTTATTAATCAGAAGCTAAAATGGAGAGAGAACTACATGCTCTGGAAAAATGCAGTGATGATGAACCTGAAAGGTAAAAGAAAGGTGGATCATTTCAACTGAAACCCTCCTTCTTAAACCTCTATTCGAGGGATGGAGTGGCACATGTGTGATGCCAACTTGGTTAATCAAATAAGGGGCATTATGGAGACTCATGTCTCTAACTTAGTGTCTTATTGCATTATTGTCAAACAGTTAAGGAACTATCTTGAAATACTTTACTCTAGAAAGAACAATGTCAGTCGCATCTATGAAGTCTCCAAAGCATAGTGTAGATGTGTTATGGGAACACGCTCTAAATCTGAGTTTTTGGTGGCTCCTCAAGAATGAATGAAGAATTGAACATATTGCTTCCTTTGACTGAAGATGTGAAGGCTATGTTGGAGCAACAGATCTTTTGTCAATGATGACTTTCATTGGATATTTGAGGCCGGAATTCAATGTTGCACGATCTCAAATTCTTAGATATATCTAGGTGAAAACTCTATTTGAGGCTTATTCACGTGTTTTATGGGCAATGGAAGATGATGGTAGTGCTAGTTCTACTATTGAGGGTAGTGTTAAGCCTGACAATTCGGCCATGTTAAGTCATGGATGAGGAGAAGGTGGTCATACTCGAGGTCGGGGAAACCAAAATGGTAGAGGCATGAAAAAGTGTGTTATCATTGCTGAGGAGAAGGCCATGTGACGGTAAAGTGTTGGAAGCATCATGAAAAGCCATTAGAAAGGCTGGCTCATGCAGCTATTGTGGACCAATCAAGATTATGGCATCTTCCAATCCCAATCAACGCGTGGTGATTTCCCGTGAAAATTAACTAAAATTTATACAGTCTCGGGGAAACTCCCTGCCTACCCCTGTCTCTTCATCCATTGCCTCATATTCTCATTCAGGTACTCCCCCTATTTTTCTATCCACCACTAACCGCAATTGGGTCATTGATTTGAGAGCCTCAAAACATATGACAGGGAATGCATGTATATTTTCAGTCATTTCCCTTTTGAAAACCTTATCATCCGTGCCTTTAGTTGATGGATCCAAAACCACTGTTAAAGGCATCAGTGATGTCGCACGTACTTCCACCCTTTCTATAAAATATATCCTACATGTCCCTAACATTCATTTAAGTATATTACTTGTTAATCAATTGACTAAGAGTCGTGACTGTACTATAACATTTTCTCCCACTTACATTGTGCAGGACTAGCAAATGAGGAGGATTTTTGGTTTGAGGGCAGATTCTAGTGGCCTTTACTATCCGAACACTGACAGTACCTCTTCTCATCATCCTTTGGGCCACAACTTACTTACAGTCACATCCTTCTTTCAACTCCATTATCAGTACTCATCTGTATTTATAATCGTATGTGTGGATCTGAGAACATGACTATGTATTAGATATGCTTTTAATGAAATAAAAAAAGCTTTATTTGTACATCTTAGTACTCATTATGATTATGTATTACGGTGTTGCACTCGAAACTCTGTTATGTGAATTGTGGCGGTCTGCGAGTCGTCACACAGAAAGTCCCACTTTCCATCATATATGTAAAGCCTTGAATTTTGTTAGAACTTTAATTACGCTTACAAGATAAATTTTAAATAAAAACAAAATAAAATAAGTCACTAATGATGATACAATTTAAGCATTGAGTACCAAGTGCATCTTTACGTTCGATATTTTGCTATTTATCAATCTTTCTTCTAAGCTTCATTATCTTATTAGTTTTCAGCTTTCTAATATTTCAGTTTGGGCTTAAAGGTTTTCAATTCTATTTAATGGGATGTAGTGGTTTGGAATCTTATTATTAGTAGATGGGCCTTTTTCCAACTTAGCTTGGCTGGTATTGGGCCTTGCCATCTTTTTTGTTGGACTTTTGGTTGCTTTGATTACTTTAGGCCGGCTGCAAACGGATAGCGGATTTGGTAATGGAAGCTTATAGAATACATAAATGAATATGGACTGATTTTGATGTCATTCCCTTGGTATTTGTACTATGGTATAGGGGTTTATTACCATTCATCCCTTTAGTGGGCTATACGTGGGCTTTTAATCCTCCCGTTGATTTAATTTTGAGGGGGATGCTGGGGGGCATGGCAGGAAATGTCTTCACTAATGGATTTCTACTTTAAAGCATTCAATGGAATTGATTTTGTTGAGATTATTAGTTTTATAATTAATATATAGGTCTATTAGAGTCTTTAGGAGTGAGTGGTTTAGTCTCACATCTTGAGTCAGTGTTTATGAGACTTGCTGTAATCTCATAAAAAGTCACTTTGAGGATGAATATAATGCACTTTTATTTCCATTTTATTTCTTCTAACATGGTATCAGAGCGGGAAACAAATCTGGAAAAAATTTCGCCCTAAAGTTCTCGGAATTCCTCTCTAATTTTCATTGCTTCCGCATCTCGTGTAAGACCCGGCCGACTGTGTTGCTAGGGATTCCGCTTGGTAGCCATGCTCTCGCTCCGGTCGACAGAATCGACGCTTGATTCCAACAACGGGAAGCGGGCCTTTCTCCCCTCCTCTGCGTCGAATGGTCTTGTCGAGCCTCTCGTCAACATCGACAGGTTTAGACGAGCCCCTCGTCTTCACTGCAGCACATCCATCGACATCGACGATCACGTCTTCTTCTATCGGCTACGATCTCGACGTCCGATGTTGATGCCGCTGGAAGCCTCTCCCGTCGAGCCCTCTGCTCCAGCCGGCGCTCGATCCCGTCACTTCTTGCGTCGATTGGTCCCGTCGAGCCTCTCGTCAACGTCGGCTGGTCCAGTGGAGCCCCCCTCGTCGATCCCTACTGCAGATCCGACAGCTTCTTCATCGGTAGCTTCTTGCACCATTCCAGTCCCTTTCCATGGCATCAGATCTGGACGACAACCTTGCCGACTGCAGTTTCCTTTCCTGTTACTGTGCTTCCAGTCAATGCTTCTCTTCGTGTCGAGCTCCTCTCTTCCTTGTCGGGATCCCCCTCGCCGCTACTTGAGCCTTCTGCTCACCACTGCTATAGCCCTCTGCTCGCAGCTACTTGAGTCTTTTGCTCTCCGCTGGTGTGGGCCCGTGCTTTGCTCTCTACATCTTGGGTCGTGTTCTCGCCGGCAGCCATTCTTCGTTGCTTTTTTTAGTATTTTTTTATGTCATGTTTTGTCTTATGTTTATGCGTTCTATACCTTCATGCACATATTTTCCACGTGAGGGGGAGTGTTTCGGATGAGGGAAACTCGAATGATCTTTCCCGTTGTTCGCCTTAGTCCCACACGACCTCCAGACTTATGTCGTATGTTGTTTGTGTCTCCTCATATTTCTTTCGATTAGTCGTGTGTTGGGACACGACTGATGTTGGTGTTCTAATCTCAGCGGTTGTGTCGCATGAGACCGTGTCGTGGGGGACTATGTCGTGTCGGACCTCCCTTTGTTCGGATTATCCCCGACGGATTATCCTCGGTTTCCTGTTTGATGATTTGCTCCACATGTTTCGTTCTCATTCGCACATTGTGTAGGTGATGTTGGTTGACCAGTTTCCAGCGAGTCCACGTCGTGTGTGGGTCTTGCGTCGTGTGTCGGTCTGCGCTGTGTGTGGGTCTGCGTCGTGTGTGGTTATGTCCCCGGTTTGGAATTTTTCCTCGATGGCTCGTCTGATGTTTTGTCCCACATCGCCTACCTCCATTGACGTTATTATTATGTCCAAGCTGAAGGTTCCACCTTCAGCTTGAGTGGGAGTGTTTAGATTATTACTTTCATAATTAATATATAGGTCTATTAGAGTCTTTAGGAGTGTGTGAGTTTAGTCCCACATCTTGAGTCAGTGTTTATGAGTCTTGTTGTAATCCGATAAAAAACGATGAATATAATGCACTTCTATTTCCATTTTATTTCGTCCAACAGATTTCATTCCCCTATCTTAGATGATCTCTCTTTCCTGAGCCTTCTCTACGCTAGGAATTCTCCTCTTCCTTCTCCCCCTTCCTGGAGCATCACTCTCTTGTTGTAGTTGCTGCTGCTTGCCATTAGTTTCGCTGGCTTGAGCTTCCCGGTGGCTGTTGCTGTGAAGTTTCTGGACTGTTTCTGGACCGCTTCTTGTTCTTGGACCTTTTGTGGATTTTTGATGGTGAACTTGTCGATTTAATATTTTTATTAAAGAAGTATTTCTGGATTTATTTTAAGAAGGCTGTTACATAATCTATTGAGGTTAATAGTCTATGTTATAGTGGGGATTTGTAAGGGGGATGATGCCTTGGTAATTTTAGAATTTCTATCTTGGATTTCTGCCTTATTCTCGAGGGTTTCTATCTTGGATTATTAAGCTGTTGTTGTCTTGGGTTTTTCCTGTTTTATTTTTTACAAAGTCCTATCTTAAATAACAGATTTTGTCTAGGCTGTAAGGAGGTTTTAATCAAACTCTAATGTGTCTTTTCTTCTAAGTATGGGAAACAAATTTAACAACCTAGTTCGATGTTGCTGTTTGTGGTTATAAATGGTTATTTTTGCCTTATTAAGCATCTTATGGTTGGCTGAAAAGTTGGGTAATTTAATGCCCCATTGCAAAGGGATTTTTTAAACAAAATGTACCATTTAGGGGGGCTGTTTTATTGGCAATAAAATGAAAGGTTGTTCTTCTACTCTTCCTCTTTTCCCATCTCATAGTACATCCTTAATTTCCTTTCTAAATTCCTTGAAGCTTGTATGATACGAGGACTCCATCTTATCGATTTAATTAAGGCTTCTAGTTTCCAATTTCAGTATTTCAAATTTCATTATAAAATCTTCTCGGGTAGGATATAATCTTTTCTCTCGTGTTGCAACTCGCGTAAAATTTAAATGTCTCTCAGAAAATAATATAAATGGATGTCTTACAGAGCCTCACTCAAAAATCTTCTACGTTTGAGATAGCTTCTAGGGATGGGATGAGCATCGACCCGAGGAGGGATAAGGGTAAAGAAAAGTAAATGTGAGTTTTTATTTCTTTAATTTACGTTTTATTTCAAATGTTAACTTTCTTAGTTACAACAGATACAGATTTGAAAAATGATAAATTATTCTTTCGTTCATGATAAGTACACATGTTTAAGAATATTTCCCAAAATCGCACTTGATGTGTTTTAAAGTTTTCATATTTCAACTTTATGATAAAGAAGGTTTTGACTTCAGTATCTCCTATCGATTCGACTTTTATTTACAAATTTCCAATGTCGATTTTTGAAGTTTTTTTGAAACGATTATTCAATTCATTTCTCTTACTGATTTAAAGGTGTAAATGATAAGAAACAAATACAAATGGTGCAGTGAAACCATCTTTATTGCTCAGTTAAGAATTTAACTATTGAAGGCATTGATGTAGAACGATAATCTGAAGGAAATTAAATAAATATTTGATCTATTTAGGAATATCTTTTGAATAAGTAGATGCACGCAATAAAAGATAGACATGCATGCAATACGATCAAGTTAAGGGTAAAGCCAAGGAGTAGGGGTGAATCACCTACCAACAGATATGAGATAGGAGTTCCTTGAGGACTCCAAGATGATTATGATCATGCAAAAGATGCCCGAAGATTGTCAATAGCTAGTAGCCATAGCAAGATATTTTGTATAAGCCGGGCCCAATATGAAAAAAAGAAAATTAATCTACCCTTAGCATTATTGTCTAAATAAGAAAATGAAAGTAATTAAGTTTGAATATAAAGTAAAATATTTATTCGATGATGAAAAACTAATAACTGACGGGAAATTGAGAAACAAATTAAAAAGGAATTATGCATTGTTTTTCCAGCATTTCTTTATGAATTATTTTAGCTTTTCTTTCATGTTTTCTACTATGTATTTGTTATAGTCAATAGTTCTTTTACCATGCCTTATACACTTTAATTATTTTATATATACACTTTTGGTACAAGTCCCCTTGAATTGTATGTAAATTGTTAAAATTATAGCAAGATGTTGCGAGAAAAAGTATCATTGTGGCTTAAAATTATAGCAGTTGTGACCGATATGGCAGAGAGTCATAGGAGTACATGTCAGGACGAGAATTGCCAGTACGATAATATTATGTTGCTCCTAGGATAAATGTGTTAGTTGAGTGAGAAGTCTTTTGGGACAAGATAGTGGAGTTTATGCTTAGGTCTTTGGATGTCGGTAGCCACATTTTCATTCTATCAAGTTGTGTATATGTTTGGATATGTGTGGTTGTAGTGAAAGTCTATTACGTACATTATAGAGTTTTATATACATATATATATATTGTTGCAGGTTGTTCTACATATCAAAAGGCTTTTGGTATTCTGTATATTATTGTCTTGTAGGACTCTGCTGTGATATATATATATATAAATTCAACAAAGCTTTGCCTTGGATAATGTTAGGCAAGTATTTTAACTGTGGCAGCCTAGCGGGTCGTTATAATAAACATAGAGAACAACACTCTCCATTGGCACGTTGGACCCGCTAACCCCGCCCAACCTTAATATGGGATCTATTCAAGAAGGAGCTTATTCATCAATACGATAGTCGTTAAGCTAGTAACGGATTCAAACGACTTGGGATGGTTTGCCGAGTAGAGTCTGTCACCACCTACATTAATGACTTCAGTAAGGTCTCTACACACATTCCAGGACTCTTAATAAAGTACCACATCAGCTACTTCCTCATTGAGCTCTAGCCCCACATCAAGGCACGTCTATGTGTACTCAATCCAGACATTATTCCTAACAACATAGAGCAAGCCCGATTTGTTGAAGAAGAGTTTTATCACCTTTATGCCCACGTGGGTACTACCCCACCGCTAACAACCCTAAAAACCGCCACATTGATACACCCATCACCTCTCTCACCAAGCCCCCCCCCCCCCCCCCCACACACATAATCAACAGGAAACCCACTGTGATAGGTATTCTATACCACCATTACAACTCGAGCAGAACACACTACCACACTTATTATCACGTCAAGACTATCTAAATCTCCATAGACATGGCCTCTGTTTCAGCTACAAGCAGCCTTACTCGCCCACGCATACCTACTACACGAAACTGAAGATGAAGACAGTAGAAAAAGAATAGAAATGCTTAAGTTATCTTATTCATCCACAAAAGGGGGAATATATAAGAAATACAATGATACATAAAACTTGACTCACAATGTGGGACTAAACTCACTCACATACTAATAGACCAATATTAATAATCTCAACTCTCCCCCTCAAGCTGGAGGGGTAACCTCAAGCTTGACAACATCAATGGAAAGGGTAAAGGTGGTAGGCAAAGGTGGGACAAGACGGATAGAGAGGAACCACCCACACGAATCTACGAGACCGCGGGGATAACACCACACACATGATTCTACGAGACCGCGGGGATAACACCACACACACGATTCTACGAGACCGCGGGGATAACACTACACAAACGAATCTACGAGACCGGGGGTATAACACCACACATACGAATCAACGAGACCGCGGGGATAACACCACACTCATGAATCTACGAGACCGCGGGGATAAAAGAGAAAGGGAAAAGACCACCACCAAAGACCATACCACCTACCAATCATCAAGGAAAAACTTCGGAAGGCACAAACATAAGCCTGGAGGTCGTGTGGAACGAAGGCGAAAAGTCGGGAAAGATCATCCGAGGCACCTTCCTTCCAACACTCCCCCTCACGTGGATAACACGTGCATATAGGCATAACAAGACGATACGAAGCAAATACTAACAACAAACAATTAAAAAACCACATACAACGATCAAAAAACAACACAACTTCAGCTTTGGCGAGAGATCAGCGCCCTAGAAGGGTATGCGGCCGCTGGAATCGACTGGAATATGAGGGCAGCGGTTGGATCTGGAGCAGCGAAGTGGCCGAGGCATGAGGGGCAGCTGTTGGAGGCGGCTGGAGCACAGATAAGAAGGCCGGAGCTCGTCTGGAGGAGGTTGAAGCCGAGAACCGCACAAGGATAGGAAGATCTTCATCGTCGAGGAGCGAGCAGCAATGGGATCGCCAAGAACAGCAGCTGGAGGGGACGACATCGGGAGGAGAAGACGCTTCACGGGAGAAGAGGAAGCCCGTCAGCAGTCATCGATGGCAGAAGCAGTCGTCGACTTCGACGGGAAAAGCAAGCGCAGACTTCGACGGGAAAAGCAAGCGCAGACTACGACGGGAGAAGCAAGCGCCGACTTCGACGGGAGAAACTGGCATCGACGTCGGCGTCGAAGGAAGCGAGCGCAGCAGCAGGGGGGCCAAGATCCGCGAAGCTGGAGACGGGAGCGCCGCAGAAGCTGGAGACGGGAGCGCAACAGAAGTCGGGGCTTGTGGTTTGCGTCTTACGAAGGAGACGAGCCAAGACGCGGAAAAAACGAGAGAAAAAAGATGCGGGAAATCAAATTAGGGCATACGGGATTAGGCTCTGATACCAAGTAGAAAAAGAATAGAAATGCTTAAGTTATCTTATTCATCCACAGAGGGGGGAATATATAGGAAATACAATGATACATAAAACATGACTCACAATGTGGGACTAAACCCACTCACATACCAATAGACCAATATTAATAATCTCAACTGACATCACCCTGGTTGTCCACCCATACCAGCTACACGATTTTGAGGATTGGAGTTTTGAAACTAATACATGGGGCAGACGACCCTCCAACTACGGAATACTCTAAGACATCCCTTTGTCCATTGTCGATTAATTTTATATTTTAGTCAGTATGTCATTTTTATGTAAGGTCTAAGGGGAATTTTGGTAATTTAACACTTAAGAGTGACTCCCATATATAAGGGGGAGTAGTATATTAGGATAGCTTGTCAAATCTTTTGTAAACCCTCACTTGGAGAGGGAGCCTTAAAGGGGATTAGCCCCCAAGAGATTGGCATGAGTATACCTCATAAATTTTATCTGACTTCGATTACAATGCAATCCATTACTTTTTCACTCAGTATCAAAGCTCCTCGACAGGGACTTCTCTACAAGCAATCTTTTTGTTGCACAAACCCTTATTGATGTTGACTTTGCTGGCTCGGTTGATGACCGAAGATCTACAAGTGATTGTACGTGTGTGGTGTTCGTAAGAGGAAATCATGTTACCTAATGCAGTAAGAAACACCAATTTGTAACTCGCTCATCTGTTGAGGTTGAATATCGAGCTAGGACAAACTATTTTTGATTTGGTTTGGCTCAATTCTCTTATTACAAAACTTGAAGTCACTACGGCATCGCAAACAACTCTCTACTGCAACAACAAAGTAGCAGCATGAGAATCCAATATCCCATGAAAGGACTAGAGATATTGAAATAGATTCTCACTTTATCATAGAAAAGGTGAAAGAGAATTAAGTAGTCATCTTTATCCTTTGCAAGACAAATTACAAATATACTAACAAAGGCTCTGCAGCGAGCATCTTTCACAAAGGTTGTATATTTTATATACAACCTAGGAAATCTGTGAGACATTAGGTCGGGGCGGAGGGACATAACTCACCAATGAGGGAAGGCAAGTCCAAGACGCCACTTCTCTGAATAAGAGTGCTCGCCACACACAGGAGAACAACTAGCGGTAAGAGCAAGGGGTGGAGAACTCCTCCAAGCAAGCAAAGTTGCCAGCTTCTAATTCCACAATTCTCCTTCCTATTAGCTATCATCCCTTCTTATACAAATTACCTTTTAACTAATTGCAAACCCCTTTCTCAAGGTTTTAAATCTAAATGCTAAATTTAAATATTTAAAAACAACTTAACGAGGGTTTTAAATATAAAACACAAAATAAACTTCATAAAGACCCCTACGCCTTCAAAAACTGATATGAAGCCACTAGACCAGTAAAATATTACACAATTCGAACCAATGGTGATTGATGTCTCTCTCTGGGAGTACTCTGAATCCCTGAAGTCCTCATTTTCGCCTCCAAGACGATTTGATGCACCTGGCATGCATCAAAAAGTGATGCACCCTAGATTTTATACGGATGCCACTAAAGAATGACATGATCAATCTCCATCCAAAATTATGAAAAGAACTCTACAAAAACAAATGACTAAATATACAAAAACAGCAAAATAATGATTACTTGTTAGCGTCAACTTGTTAAAATTAGCTTAGTATTGAAGTGGGGCACAGTAAATGGCATTGGTAGTGATAATTGTAATATATTCAACAAGGATATGAGAAAACAAAACATATATCATCAATATCAAGAACACAGAAAGTAAAATGGAATGCGAGATGGGTAAACCACCTGATGTGGCTTTAACTTCATAGATAGACTAGGAACGATTCTAACTGGTTCTTCATCATCCTCCCTGGCAACATTAACTACATAACCTTCTGCTGGATCATCTAGCATTCTGAGAGTTACAATTGATGAAGTGCTCCTGTTAATTTCTGCTAGAGTTTTACCACAGGATTTCTTAGCAGACTTTACTTGCATTGATTTTAGGTATTCTTGCCGGGCCTGCAACAGGAATTAGAAACAAGTAAGAGATGAAGAGGAAACAATAATGACAAAAGGAATAACCCAAAAAAAACCTTCTCAATTGCTATTTTTTCCTTTGTTTCTTCTCCAAGTTCAGTGTCATCCAGGATTCTTCTAATTTTTTTCTTCTGTCTCTTGCTGGTGCTAAGAGACCACAGAAGAATGAACTAATCAGTCAAATAATAAATTTTAAAAAAATCAAAAAAACAATCTTAGAACTACGCTCTTAGTGCTTGAAGGTAGTTAGGTCAAGCAATATCCGAATGTTTCTTTAAGTTAAGAAGAACAAACTTGTGCTTTTTTTCAAACTATATCACACACTTCCTTGCCAAAATATTGAAAACTTCCTACAAAATGATAATGCAAAACTCTAAATCTCAGTTTCACGCCATTTAGACGCTCAAAGTATGAACTAGTCATCAGCGTAGATAACCAACATATATATATATATATATGTATATATATATATCACAACAGGAAAATTTGTAACGATGTCATATAATCGAAGGGCCCAAAAATTTTCAACTGGAAGATAACACATTGGCAAAAGTGTATAGACCATACCGAAAACCAGTCCAAATGAGAAAGAGCATACTCATATTTTATTATCAAAATAATAACTAGTAGTGTGAGAAAACACATAAAAGCAAGTAATGCAATTACCTTATTGATACATTGACATCCGCATCAGAAAACTCTGAATCACTGTCAGAACCAGATGCCAAACCTCCAAGGGCTTTATTGCAGTCCATTACAAGCCGATGCAACAAAAAAGGTAAACAACAGTAACAATGCCAGCCAGTGTCCTTAGCTTTTGATAAATGATCGTCACTGAAATTCCTTGATATGCAAGTTGCACAGAAAAGCATCTTGCAGTTAGTACAGTTCACCAAGTCATCACAGGTTCCACACCAAGCACAGAATTCACTGGAGACATCACTCTGCCGCAACTAAGTGAATTAAAAGAAAAGGTTAAAGTGAGTAGAAATTAACCTATTCAGATCTTATGAGCAAAATGCCTCTCTCTGTACCAAAATCTGGACTAGTGGAGTATGCATGCAACACTAGCCCTACCTTCTTTCTTTGTTTTTGGACCAACTTCTGATTTTTATCATAGATTCAAAAAAGTTGCCACACAAGAATTGGCATAAACAAAAATACTCCCTACTTCCCACTCTCCCTCAGTTGTTGGTTCATAAACTGTCCATGAATACATCCCATAAGCTACAATGGATATATGTTCTCCAATCAAACAAGTAAAACATAAGACACTATCAGGATTATTCATAAGGATTGGTCAAAAGAAGGATGATGTGGTCAAGGGAGGAAATTTGCACAAAATCTGTCTTAACTTCTCCAAAAATCTGTCAATAAATTACATATCAAAAACAAGCACAACAACTCCATAACAACCAAAGAAATAGCACGGCAATCTTTATAGAAATTTTTCTATGAATTTTCCATAATTTCGGAAGCACAAAATCACAGGACAAGTCCAAAACATCAACAAAATTTATGTAAGTTTACAGATACATTTAAGAACCCAACACCATACAAACGAGGTATTATCTCTCCAAAATAGAGCAAAAACTGCACCTATCAATTCTGAAAAACAAATAAAAATTCTGAGAGAAACTAGGCCGGGGATGGAGGATACTTGTTCGCCACCGAAAGGAGATAAAGTCATGGCGACTACAACTACAGATAAGAGCTCTCGCCACGCTTGGATGGATGTCAAGTGATAAGAAAGAAGGGTGAAGAAGGAGCTCCCCAAGGTGCCTGTTAGTGTTAGAAGTATTACTGTCATTATTTTCATGTAATGCCATCTACTATAAGTAGAGGGCCCTCTTCCTCTTCAATAATGAACTACATCTTTATTCCAGCATGGCATCAGAGCCCTAACAGCCCGATACCTCCCGCCGACTCTCTCCTTCGGCCAACTCTCGTCGAACTTCAAACACCAATCCTTCTTCAGACGATCTCCTTCTCCTTTCTCCATCTTCAGTTGATCTCTTCCTCCGCCAAGCCAACCGAGCCAGAACCTGAGCATAAAATGTCGATCGGTGTCCAGGCTGATCGGCTCGGAATGGTTCCCTAGTGGTCGGGAACCGTTCGATTCCCATGATTTTTTTTCAGAAAAGTTCATTTTTTCGCTGCTCTACCACATACTAAGAGGATCAATCCATTGATTCACTAGATCTCCCTTAATCATTGTTCTAGTGTTCTTCCCCTCCAATGGCTTTCATGAGTAAAAAGAATTCTATCTCCTTATTCATTCATCAAATGCCTTCGAACCTTAAGGGCTTAATGCTCTAGGATCCTGGGCGGTCCTATTGGTGATGTCCCGGGCTTTTTTTGGCCATATCGACTTTCCGGCGATTTTCTGGTGGCTTTTTTGACTTATTCAAAATTTCTCACAAAAATTTCACTTCCCTTATCTCATTATGTTTGATGTGTTTGATTGGCTCTCAACCCGCTAGATCTACCTGGGTTGGGAACGATCATGTCACTCCTCAAATTACAACTATTCATCTTGATACCACCAACTATTTGTCTTGGTCTCGCTCTATTGCTCTGGCTCTTAAAAATCGACGATTGTTTGTCTATGTGGACGGTACTGTTAAGGAGATAGCGAAGACAACGTCCAGTTGGGGACAATGGGACTCAGAGAACTCGTTGGTTATATCATGGTTGATTAATTTCATGCATGAGGCTATTGCACGGAACTATCTATTCTTGGATACCGCTGCAGACATTTGGAGCCTCACTGAATCCGCATATTCCCAGAAAGGCAACACAGCTAAGATATTTTAGTTACAAAGGAAGATATTTCTCCTTTGACATGGTGATCGACCACCATCCGCCTTTTATTTGTAGTTCACCCAGCTATATCAGGAATATGACCATTTTGACTTCCTCAACCTTACTTGCTCCGTTGATGTGCTCTTTGTTCATGTTCGTGAAGATCCATACAGAGTATTTGAGTTTCTACATGATTTACGCAGGGATTTCAATCAGATCATAGTTCAGATACTTGGCCGCACTCTTGTCCCTTCATTGACAGAGACTTACAGCATTGTCTAGCAAGAACATGACCGCCGACAGTCTTGGAGTTCATAGGTGTTGTAGATGTCAACTGACATATTCGGCATGTCGGCCGACATAAAGGTTTTGAGCAGAAAATGCCACGACACTGACATTTTAAGAAAAAATATCATTTTTTGAAAATATCCCCCGATATATCGGGCGATATCTCACAGACGATATATCAGCGAGAGTATTAAAAATATATATATTTCATTCCTTTTAAGCGACCGAGCGTAAATATTTTGTTTTATGCTTCTTTTTGTGCATCTCTCTGATCCTAGATTCGACGTCTTAACTTTCTCACTCTAATTTTGTGTTTTTAATGTTGTTTTACTATCCTCAACGTCTCCTTATGTAATTTATAAACATACATTATATGTTGTTAGAAAAATCCATTTGGAGCCCATTTATTTTCTTGTTTCTCTCCCTTATTTAGTCTCACATTGTGTATAAGGAACTCCTCTCTCTTTCTCCCACCTATATATTTGTATTCATACATTGTATTTAAGATATAGAAGAGAATATACAAGGTTCTGCTTTTGTCTACATGGTATCAAAGCCTTCGGTCTGAATCTACGGTCTCTCATTTTTTTGACCGCAATCCCCCCCTCCGGCGAGCTCCTTGTCCCTGCGGTCTCCCATTTCTTTGACCATAGCCCCCCCTGCGAGCTCTGATGCTCTTCTCTCCGTCCCGCTTCGTCTTCTTATCGGCTCTCTTATAGCCTCCTCCCTTCTGACAAGTGGGCCCCGCTCCTCCTGATCGCTCCGCTCCCGTGCGGTCACTTCCTCGCTGCTCGTGTCGTCTCCCTCTGCGCTGCTCGCGACCTCTCCCTCTCCTTCTCGTCGTTGTCTCCCTCTGCTCGCGCAATCTCCCAGCAGCTACCAACGGCCTCCTCTCCAGCGGCCTCCTGCGGCTCCTCTTGTCAAGCGGCCTCCCCTCCAGCGATCTCCTCAGCAGTTAACCGCATCGCTACCAGCGGCCACCTCTCCCTGTTGCCTCGTAGTCTCCCGTCTATTGCAGCCCGCTGCCCAGCCTTGCCGACCTCTCTAGCGGTCTCCCTGCTGCCCAGCCTTGCCGATCTCTGCTCCAGCCACTGAATCCAAATAGGTTCCTCCAGTGATCCCTTCGAGCATCCCGATGGCCAGACCGCCTCCTCTCCTGCAGCCAGCTTGCATCCCACTCCTGAACTGCGTGAGGAGCTGAGAATCACCACCATCTCCCTGACTGGGAAGAAAAACTTCATCAAATGGGTGCACTCTGTCAGACGGGTTCTTCAGTCCAAGGGACTTCTGTCTCATCTCACTAAGGAGCCCCCTTCTGATCATACTGATGACTGGCTGCGTAACGATGGCCGTGTTCAGACGTGGCTTCTCTACTCGCTTGATGGCGAACCTTACCGCATGGCCATGTATCACAAGACGTCCAAGGCAATGTGGGACGAGCTCCACTCCTTGTACTCCGGCAAGGACAGTCTCCAGCACTTGTATGACATCATTACCGAGCTTCAAACTCTTGACACTGGCGGGGCGGCCGACTTAACTTCATTTGTTGCTCAGGCTAAGACTCTTGCTGAAGCCTGGATCCAACATCAACCCTCTACTACGAATCTAGCAGCTCAGCGTGCTCAAAAAGAGGTTGTGTGTATTGTCATGATGATGGCTTGTGTCCCGCTTCACCTTCAGAGTATACGGGCGCAGATCTTTTCGTCTGCTACAACCCCGTCATTATCTGATGTATGCTCCATGTTGCTCAAAGTTTCACCTCCTCCGGATACTATTGGACCTCCCTCAGCTCGCGAATATACTAGTCATGAATTTGCTAATCTCTGCTCTGAATTTGGGATCATTCACCAAACGACGTGTGCATATACCCCCAACAAAACGGCGTTGCTGTACAAAAAATAAACATCTGCTCGATGTTGCTCGGTCTCTCATGATCCACATGCAAGTACCCAAAGCCTATTGGAACTTTGCGCTGTCCACGGCATGTTATCTCATTAACCGTCTTCCTTCCTCCGCCCTCCAAAATGCTACTCCGTTTAGCCTCATTTTCCTCTCCACTCTGGCGTTCTATCTCACACCCCGCATATTTGGTTGTACCTGCTACGTCCACCTACTTGGTCCATCCACGGACAAGTTGGATCCCCGTGCAGCCAAAAACATATTCGTCGGCTATTCACGTGCTCAGAAAGGCTGGGTTTGCTACTCTCCTGCTACCCGAAAAGTGACCGTTTCTGCAGATGTTACCTTTCAGGAGGATCAACCTTTCTTCCCCGTGTATTTCGGGCTTTCGTTCTTGAGATTCGCACGCAGTTTTCCAAAAACATAAAAACTCTCCGGACATATAATGCTCGCGAATATACTAGCCATGAATTTGTTAATCTCGGCTCTGAATTTGGGATCATTCACCAGACGTCGTGTGCCTATACCCCCCCCCCCCCCCCAACAAAACGGCGTTGCTGAACGGAAAAATAGGCATCTGCTCGATGTTGCTCGGTCTCTCATGATCCACATGCAGATACCCAAAGCCTATTGGAACTTTGTGTTGTCCACGGCATGTTATCTCATTAACCATCTTCCTTCCTCCGTCCTCCAAAGTACTACTCTGTTTAGCCTCCTTTTCCCCTCCACTCCGGCGTTCTCTCTCACACCCCGCATATTTGGTTGTACCTGCTACGTCCACCTACTTGGTCCGTCCACGGACAAGTTGGATCCCCGTGCAGCCAAACACATATTCGTCGGCTATTCACGTACTCAGAATGATTACGTCTGCTACTCTCCTGCTACCCGAAAAGTGACCATTTCTGCAGATGTTACCTTTCAGGAGGATCAACCTTTCTTCTCCGCACCGACCTCACCTCTTCCACCACCATCCTTACCACGCCCTGTCGTTCCAGTTACCACTCCTCTACCACTACTCCTTGACCCTGCTCCCGCTCTCCACAAGCCACCTCTTATTCGTGTCTACACCCATCGCACTCCTCGCTCTGTTGCCCCAATACAGTCGACCTCGACCTCTGACACTCTGCGCCCTGCTGATTGGGCACCAGCGTCCACCGCTCATCCCATGGCGAACTAGGTATCCTTACATCGCTTGTCCCCACCGCTTCATCACTTTGCTACTTCATTATCCTCTATTTCTATACCTAACTCTGTGCAGGAGGCTCTCCAACATCCAGGCTGGCGGGCAACCATGGACGAAGAAATGACAGCTCTCTGGGCTAACCAGACATGGGACTTGGTCCCTCTCCCTCCAAACCAGACTCCTGTTGGGTGCAAATGGGTCTTTGTCATCAAACATGCTCCTGATGGGACATTTAATCGTCTGAAAGCCCGACTGGTGGCTCGTGGCTTTACCCAACAACAAAGTCTCGATTATGAGGAAACATTCTCTCCAGTTGCCAAGCTCAACACAGTTCGTATCCTCTCTGTGGTTGTGCATCGCCAATGCCCCTGACATCAACTGGATATCAAGAATGTCTTTTTAAATGGTGACCTACAAGAAACAGTCTACATGCAACAGCCTCCCGGGTTTGAGACCACGGGGGAGTCCCAAGTTTGTCACCTTAAGTCAATCTATGGTCTCAAACAATCCCCTCGGGCATAGTTTGATAGGTTCAGTAAGGCTATTCAGGAAGTTGGATTTACTCGGAGCTCGACAGACTTCTCTCTATTCACTCAACATCGAACAACAGGAACGGTTCTTCTGTTGGTATAGGTTGATGACATCATAATCACTGGAAATGATTCAAAGGGAATATAAGCGGTCAAACAACACCTTAGCTCCGTCTTTCAAACAAAAGATCTGGGGAACCTTCAATACTTCCTTGGTCTTGAGATCGCGAGACATCCTGATGGACTTGTCCTTTCTCAACGGAAGTACTGTCTCGATCTTCTTCAGGATGCTGGCTACTGTGGATGCAAGCCGATTAACACTCCTATGGATGTAAATCACAAACTGTGTGCACACGCCTCTGATGATGATCTTCCTCTTCGAAATCCAGAATATTATCGACGACTTGTTGGAAAACTGATTTACCTAACAGTCACGAGACCAGATATATCCTTTGTTGTTGGGGTTGTCAGCCGGTTTATGCATTCCCCTCGAATGTCTCATCTTCAGGTTGTCAAACGCATCCTAAGATATCTAAAAACAGTCTCTGATCAAGGGCTGGTATACAAAACTTCGTCTTCTACTTCAACTTTGGTTGCGTATTCTGATGCAGATTATGCTAGTTCCCCGGATGATCGGTGATCTACTAGTGGATTTTGTACCTACTTTGAAGGTCACCTTGTTACCTGGCGTAGTAAGAAACAAGCTGTGGTTGCTCGATTTTCAGCTGAAGCAGAATACCGTTCGATGGCATCAGTTGTCTCTGAACTCACATGGCTTGAAAGTCTCCTCGCTGATCTAGAAGTAAAACTTCCCTCACCAGCTGTCTTACTATGTGACAGTCAAGCCGCTATACACATAGCTAAGAACCCGGTCTTCCAGGAAAGAACGAAACACATCAAAGTGGACTGTCACTTCATCCAGGAGAAAGTATAAATGAAGAAGTTAAAATTAAAGCATATTCCGGGTACTGACCAAGTTGCTAATATTCTCACCAAGGCCTTACCAAGTACCCTATTTTATCAATTCTTGTCCAAGCTGGGTGTCTACGACTTGTACGCTCCAGCTTGCGGGGGGGTATTAGAAAAGTCCATGTAAAGTCCCATTTGGAGCCCATTTATTTTCTTGTTTCTCTCTCTTCTTTAGTCTCACATTGTGTATAAGAAACTCCTCTCTCTTTCTCCCTCCTATATATTTGTATTCATACATTGTATTTAAGATATAGAATAGAATATACAAGGTTCTGCTTTTGTCTACATATGTATATATTTTATTGTGTAATTTATAAACACACATTATGTGTGTGTGCAATTGTACATATTTACAAAAAAATGTATATATATAAATAAATTTATTTAAATATTAAAATCCAACATTGTAAAATCCCCGATATATCTCACGCAATCGGACATCCGATATTTCAGACTCAAACCGGCATGAACCCGACATCCAACATTTGCAACCTTACATAGGTCACCTATGATGGTTCTGCACTCCTTGCTTCTCATTATTCTGGAGGTACTAATACTCAGGACATTAATCTCAGGCCTACTGATAAAGAGCACTTATTGTGTGACTACTGTGGAAGAAGTCGGCATACTCGCGATACTTGCTTCAAATTACATGGATTTTCCCCATTTAGAGGTGGCATGGTACCTCATGGAGGACGTGGTCATGGAAAATATGGCTTTAGCACTCCTCGCTCTGCTCTTTTGACTGAGTTCAGTAATGATAGTCCATCTACTGGCCAGATATTTGAGCCTCCTCTTTTACCTAGTTCTTTCTCCGCTGGTGGGATGGTGACCCTTCGACGCATGTTGCAGGTGTTATCCTCTGAGCCTAGTCTTGGTTCATCCTCGTTATTTGCCCATTCAGGTACTTCAAGTGCTCATTTTGCAACCGTGTCTCCTACCACTCATTAGATCATTGACACTAGGGTAGGACTGCGAGCAGTGCGGTTTGAGCCCAAACCGACCAAAATGCGTCGCGCCTAAACCATGCGGTGCATTTTAGATTTGGTGCGGTTTGATGTCGGTGTGTAGTGTGGTTTTGATTTTTGGCAATTTTCCGCAGATCCACAATTTGCATCAAGCTTAAGTGATTAACATTAAAAAAACACAAATCAACGGTGTTGCTAGCCGCAAAACATTAATACTGTATAAACTAAGCTTCTTAAATAAATAATGCATATATGTGTTGGACTAAGATTTGAACCCTGTCAAGCAATTGAGGTACTCAGTTTATATGTTGTGCCATGAAAACAATTTCATTCCACATTTCAATTAGTTAAATATAATTTAGATTTTCACCATGAATAACTTATTCTTAAAGACTTTTCCATATTATTTTATGTTACGATGATAATCATATCCTTTGATATGCCATATATGGTATAGCCATAACAAAATTTATTATTCCATCAAATTCAAAAAACTTGAATCCTTGAACTTTGGGAGTTAACATAGAATAATCCAGATAGGGACGAAGTGAGCAGACGCAGAGACAAAATGATGAGGTTAAATAACTGCAACTCAACTTCAAGTTTGTATAGAATAAACCAAGTTTGGACGAAGAGAACAGACGCAGAAACAAGATGATGAAGTTAAATAACTACAACTCAGCTTCAAGTTTGCATAATTTCCAAATTTCTAGTCATGTTAGCTGCTTTGATTCAATTGAACATGTATTCATCTCAACTAACTAAGAATTTTACTTCTCCTTTCTCTGATTAGAGATTGATGGTCTACCGAAGATTTCATCCCTTCTTCAGTAACAATCAGTTTATTCAAGTTAAGATATATATACATAAATAGAAGCTAGGGCTTGAAGTTGAAATGTGAAAATGAAATCATGGGGATGCCTCGTATTATGCGGTTACGCCTTGACAGCCTTTTGAGTTTGCGGTTTACGGTTTCACCCAATTCCTAAATGACAGAATGAGTCATGGTGTGGTGCGGTTTGCTCGATCTTGAGGAGTTCATAACCGCACCGCACTGATAAGTGACCAAATTTCATGCACATAAAACCGAACTGCACCGACCCAAGCGGTTCGGTTTGAAATGTGGTGTGGTTTGAAGGTTTGGTGCGATTTTCGGTTTTCCTACACACCCCTACTTTGGGGCCACTAACCATATGACCGGGTCATTGCCAAATTTTGTTTCCTATTCTCCATTGTCTGGCAAAGACAAGGTAAGTATTGTTGGTGGAACTCATTCCTCTATTGCAGGAAAGGGATCCATCAATTGTTGTTCACTTACCATGACTTCTGCTCTGTACATCCCTTCTTTTAGTCGCAGTCTCTTATCTGTTAGCCATATAACAAATTTGATGAACTGCTCCGTCACTTTTTTCTTTCTTATTGTGTCTTTCAGGACCTGCAGACGAACCAGGTGATTGGCTCTGGTAGGATGCGATATGGGTTATACGTTTTTGATACTACTGCTCCCCAGGCTCCTCATGCTCACAAGACTCTTTACGCTCCGCATCTTCTACAGTTGACTACCCGACATCGCCGCTTGGGTCATTCATCTACTACTACTATGCAGTCCTTATTTGCTTATTTTTTATCTTCCGTATTTCAAGCTTTTATGTGTGATGTCTATGAACTTGCTAAACCAAAGCGTGTTTCTTTTCATCATACTTTTGTATCTTGTATTGTTCCTTTTCATACTATTCATACTAATGTGTGGGGCCCTGGCCCGATTATGTCCATCTCTGGTTATCATTGGTTTGTGACATTCATTTATGGTTATTCTCGCACTACTTGGATTTATTTGATGCGTAATAAGAGTGAAGTTTTTCAAATCTTCCAAAAATGATTTCTACTCAATTTGGTGCAACCATTAAAACTCTTCGCAGTGATAATGGTCATCAATATATTGATTTCAAATTTGAAAGTTATCTGAGTAATCTTGGAATTGTTCATCAAACCACGTGTGTCCATTCTCCTACACAAAATTGTGTTGCTGAGCGAAAAAATCATCTTCTTGAAGTGGCGAGATGTTTATTATTTACAATGTCTCTCCCAAAATACTATTGTGTGATGTCCTTCTTACTGTTGCATATCTCATTAATCATATGCATTTCCGTCTTATGGGTAATCGCACCACGCTACATACCTTCGGTATTTTTCCTACTACTCTTTTCGCTAGAGTTTATGGAAGTTTATAGTTTGTTCGCATCCATAACATCGTTTGAATAAAACTTGATCCTCGTGACATGCGAAGTGTATTCGTTGGATACTCTCCCACACAAAAAAGGTACAAATGTAATCATTCTCCTAGTAAGAAGATATTCATCTCTATGGATGTAACTTTTCAAGAAACTACGGCATATTATGAGTCCTCACTTCAAGGGGGCTCTATATCACACTTGGAAGTGAGTACTCATACTCTTCTTTTGCCTATTCCACCTCTATACAACACCGAAAATACCACTAATCAGGGGTAGAGCGTGGACATTCTTAAGGAAAAGAGTTGCAAGTATACACTAGGAGAAGAAAAGAATCAAACATTCAATCTCATTTCATAATACTAGAGTCAGTGCGGATTCATCCTCGGCGCCCATTGAATTACATATTGCTCTCAGAAAAGGTATCTGCTCATCCAATCAGCATCTTTTATCTAACTATATTTCATATGCCTCTTTAACCCTATCCCAAAAATTCTTGGTCGTATTTTATCCTATGTGTCTATTCTTGTTACATGGCAGAAAACACTTGGACACCCAAAAAGGACAAAGTCAATAATGGAGGAAATGCAGGCTCTTGAAAAGAATCATACATGGGACCTGGTAGATCTCCCTAAAGGCAAGAAGATAGTTGGATGTCGATGGATCTTTACGGTAAAGCAAAACTACGAAGAACGAAGGTATTATGGAGAGGTTCAAGACACGATTGGTGGCGTGAGGCTAAACTCAAACTTATGGCATTGACTACAAAGATAGATTTGCTTATGTGGCAAAAATGAATTCAATGTGTCTTGTTATCCTGTGACGCTTGTAAAGGGTGGGATCTACAGTAGCTGGATGTAAAGAATATGTTTCTTCACGGTGAGCTGGAAAAGGAACTCTATATGTCAATGCCTCTTGTTCTTGTCCCAAGCGGCTCAAAAGGGATAGTTTGCAAATTGAAAGTCATTTATGGATTAAAACAATCTCCAAAGCTTGGTTTGGGAGATTTCACAAAGTCATCGCCTCTTTATGCTATACTGAAAGTCATGTCGATCATACTTTATTCATTAAACGAAAAGAGATGAAGATGACTATCCTTATTGAGTATGTTGATGGTATGGTTATTGTAGGTGATGGCTTGGAAGAGATCCATGCTCTAAAGATAAAACTTGCTAGTGAATTTGAAGTGAGATTTCGGAAAGTTGTTTTTCTAGGTATTAAGGTAGCCAGATCAAAATATGGGATTCATATTTCACAACGGAAGTATGTCTTTGACTTACTTGAGCAGACAGGAATGGGTGGTTGAAAGCCTGTTGATACCCATATTGAAGTCAACCACGAACTAGGAAGAGATGATGGGGAGTTATGGAATATATTACAAGTTATCAGAAGCTGGTAGGAAAATTGATTTATTTGTCTCATGCTCGCCCTGAGATTGCATATGCAGTGGGGGTTGTAAGTCAATATATGCATTCTCATAGGGTCAAGCATCTCCAAGTTGTCCACATAATTCTAAAGTATTTGAAGACCTCCTCTAGTAGAGGAATATTCTCACCCACACACGGATGCGGACTGGGTCAGATCAGTTGGTGATATGAGATCCAAAACAGGATATTGTTCCTTTGTTGGATCTAATCTGGTCACTTGGAGAAGTAAGAAACAAATGTTGTAGCACGTTCTAGTGTTAAAGCTGAGTTTATAGTCATGGATCATGGTACATGTGAGGGGATGCGGCTTCGTACTCTCATGAATGATCTTGGCTTACTTGAAACTGGACCCTTCAATTTGTATTGTGATAGCAAAGCTGCAATCAACATTTCTCATAACTCTATCCAGCATGAATGCACCAAGCATATCGAAGTTGACCGACACTTCACTAAAGAAAATATTATGAACGAAATTATATGTACTCCTTTCATACACTCGGAGGAACAACTTGCAGATGTTCTTACTAAGGGATTGAGCGAAAAAATATTTGTAAATCATATTAGAAAGTTGGGTATGAATAATATTATATACCCAACTTAATGGGGGTGTTAGAAGTATTAATACATTTTTATTTTCATGTAATACACTCTACTATAAGTAGAGGGTCCTCTTCCTTTTTTAATAATTAATTACATCTTTATTCCAACAATTTTGTTGGTTCAACCCATAATTTCACAATCCAAAACCGAATTCTCCTCCTGCACGGCTGCACCTATCGGACCCTTTATCAACAGTCTTGTTGGCTGCCAAATCCTCTAGGAGTTTATTTAGAACCTCACGGATCTCTCCTTGAAACTGGACCCTTCAATTTGTATTGTGATAGCAAAGCTGCAATCAACATTTCTCATAACTCTGTCCAGCATGAATGCACCAAGCATATCGAAGTTGACCAACACGTCACTAAAAAAAATATTATGAACGAAATTATATGTACTCCTTTCGTACACTCGGAGGAACAACTTGCAGATGTTCTTACTAAGGGATTGAGCGAAAAAATATTTGTAAATCATATTAGAAAGTTGGGTATGAATAATATTATATACCCAACTTAATGGGGGTGTTATAAGTATTAATACATTTTTATTTTCATGTAATACACTCTACTATAAGCAGAGGGTCCTCTTCCTTTTTAATAATTAATTACATCTTTATTCCAACAGTTTTGTTGGTTCAACCCATAATTTCACAATCCAAAACCGAATTCTCCTCCTGCACGGCTGCACCTATCGGACCCTTTATCAACAGTCTTGTTGGCTGCCAAATCCTCTAGGATTTTATGAAGCATCTCACGGATCTCTCCTTGCTTGATGGTGGCTTATTCAATGTCGGCGCATTGCTCTGATGACCACGACACGAATCAAGTTCTGGGCTTTAAGAGAGAGATCAAAGTGACAGATAGCAAACCACTTCCAAAAGTTGCCTCTATGTCCTACAATGTTGTCTTCTACTTGAAATCGAAAGAGGAATGAGAGGAGTAGGGAGCCTTTCCATTTAGATTCTCTACCCTAGCCGGCGGTGAGAGGAGTGAGAAGGAGAAAGAGACATGAGGAAAAGGTAAATATAACTGATGAAATTAAAAAGTCTTTCGAATAAAAGCGATATTAAATTTGAAATTAAACGGCGCTAGTTTCAAATTTGAAAATCTTCTCCTACATGTCCATTATTCGTTGGTGTTGATGTTGCAACGGATGTACGTGCGCCCGCAAAGTGCATCGCAGACAAATCGACCCCACCACAGTTTTAAATCTAAAGTTTAAAATAAAAAATATTATAAAACAAACCTTCAAAGGCTTTTAAATCAAAACATAAATAAAAACTTCATAAAAAAGATCATAGGCCCTTAACAATTGAATTAAATCGCTAGGACCAACATAATGCGCACAAAATCATGCACCACTTAGTGTTGTGGAGGCTCCAAACCACATTCCCCTTGCTCCGAAAAAACTTTGAAGATCCCTCGTCCATCGAGTGACGCTCTAGAATCAATACTTCATGCGTCATATACTTTGCCTCTAAGTCACTATGTTGCCACATTGCCAGCCCGGAAGGATTTCACCTCAAATTTAAAGGTTCTTCATAAAATAGCACGTTGATGATACAAATGGCTCTTGCACTTGGTAAGATAAAGTAATCCACAGATTTGCCGCCTTTTTCTGACTTTTCTAAATTTGCTGAGGACGTGGGGTTGTCAGCTGAGCTGCTTACCATCCTTGGAAAAGAAATGGGTCTTGCTATGCTCGTCATAAACAAATCGCAGATCAAACTTTCATGTATGACCCAGAAGGATGTGGCACACACTATTAGGATTGAATCGCAAACAACCTCATCCTGATAGGATTTCAATGAAGAAAAAAACAAAGCTTATTTATACACTTCTACTCACATCCTTGCTAAGCCAAATGCAACTAATAAGAGTGTGAATGGGCAACCATGGTGGTAGAAATGACATTCATACGGCTGTCACTGTCTATGATCGCTCACAAACCTTTGATTCTCATCTGTCAACACATGTGCATTTAGTAATCTCTAAACAACCAATAGAGTGCCCTCATCAGCATATTTGGTAACATCAATCCCAACACTAGAGGTACCTCCTCACCAAAGACAACGAAATTCTCAACATCTACAAACTCCTGCGTCGTTGTGACCACATGATTGGGACACTCAGATGCAATGTGTCCAACTCCCAAATAATTAAAAGCAATTGATAGCACTTGATCTAGGTAGTGCCTTGAGAGTTTCAACTTTCCCAAATTCTCCCTAAGCGGCTCTATTGTAGTACTACCACGAGACGAATCCAATATGGATAATATTGTCTTCCTCAAAGGCTTGAAGGGGGTTTTCTTGTTGCTCCACAATTATTTCTCCACTTTGGTGGTGAGAGTGATCACGTCCTCTAAAGAGAATTATGATTGGAGCTCCACCACATCAGAAACCTCATGGTTCAGTCCACTCAAAAACCTAGAGATGGTTTGCTCCTCGGGCAATCATATTACACCTCATCATCAAAATCATAAACTCCTTGACATACCCCACACCCAAACCAGACAACCTCAAACCATGTAGCTTCAGATACAAATTTTGTATATAGCAAGTAGGCATAAAGCGACTCATCATCGGCTACTTCAGTTTGTTCCAAATTCGCATATCCCTATTTTCCTCTCGTCTCTTGACAGTCTTCAAATTTTAACTCCTCTTGTAATCAAATAGATGATCTAGAAGCTGGATTCACTCAATGAAATCATCTAGCGTCCGTTCGGCGCGCAGGAACTGGTTTTCTAGAGAAAACCAATATCCGCAGGAATTGGTATTATGCATAATTATAATTTTGTTGTTCGACTACAGGATGGAATTCAGTCAACAGAATTAGAATTGAAACATAAAAGTTATTTGACTGCAGGATAGAATTCAATCACAGAAATTAAAATTTTAAAATTTCGTATTTTTCTGCTGATTAAGAGAAGATTAACTAAATTTCTTGTGCAAATGACGCACTACTAATCCATAAAAAATAAAAAGATTTAAAACTGTGGAAACACACATCAAAAGTAAACATATTAGTAAAAGGAAATAAATTGGCATAGGTATTGAGGGAATGTTAAACTTGCAAAACTACAACTGTGTAAGAGTTGGATAATCCATATCTAAATGTTCACGAAACAAAAGAAGAAAATGCAATGCATGTTAGGTTATCTCCATTAAACATGTTGAATCAAGAATAAGAAAAAAAAGATGAACAAGAACCTTGGAGAAGGTGATGTAACCTCTAACATTGTTTCTGCCATTATAGCCCTCTCTTCCATTAGAGCAAGCATAGCAACAGCTTTTTCATATTTTTCCTACATGGATCTATTAAGAGTGAGTAAATATATACAGAGCAGAGAATGATTGAGCAATCGAAATGGGATTACAGAAATGCGTGGCATGCAGAGGCATTCATGGCAACTGTTCAAACCAGAAGAAGAAGAAGAACACGCGAGGAGGAGATCTGGCGCAGGAAAAAAAGGAAAAGAAGAACTCGCGAGGAGGAGATCTAGCGCAGGAAAAAGAAGAAGAAGAAGAAGAAGAAGAACTTGCGAGGAGGAGATCTAATGCAGGAAAGTCGCGAGGAGGAGACTTGGCACAGGAATGTCACGAGGAAGAAGAAGCCGGAAAGTCGCGATAGGTTTGGATTCACCATCCGCAAGAATGTTGGGCTGGAGCAATTGAACACAAAACCATAACGGGGAGATAAGAATTTGGAAATTGGTTTTGTAGGGCAATCCTAAAACCGATGTCCTTGGTTTGAAATCCAATTCCGCCGCAATTCCGTCCCGCCGAATGCAGGAATTGGTTTTACTTTTTCTCAATGTCAATTCCAGAAAGTCAATTCATGTGCGCCGAACGGACCCCTAGTGATCACCTACCTCTGAACTTAGGTATCTCCACACTCAAGTCCTCCCTATGTTTGGTCTCCTCTCTAGGAGGCCTGAATCCTCTCTAGGTTAGCAATGATACTAACTTTGTTTACTCTTGGACTTCGTCTTTTGTTTCCACTTATGAAGTAATAGGTACCATCGCACAAATCACATTCTTTTTCCTAGGCTGGGGATGCCCGTCTTGGAGTAGTTGGGTCATCTGTTAGTGAGGCACATCAACACCCCCACAATTGTTCATGCAAATCGTCAAGTCTATGTTGGAGTTTGATCCAATGTCTCATTGGATTGATTCTCATCTGAATCACTTTACTCTCTTAACCCGAACCAAACTTCCAAACGTATTATTTGAACTTGCCTTTAATACCAAATCGATTTGTTCGGTGATGGACAAGAGAGGGAATTTGCACAACGGCTGACTTTAACTTCTCCAAAAATTTGTCTGCAAACCCTATATTGGAAACAAGCACAATAATCTCAAAACAGACACAGAAATAGCACATCAACCTTTATAGAAATTTGACCAGGAACTTTATATGATTTCGAAAGCACAAAATCACATAAGACAACCAAAAGAAAATCCAAATTTTAAGCAAAGTTCATGTAAGCTTCGAGATAACATTCAAGACACCCAACACAATATAAACAAGGAATTAGCTATCCAAAATAGAACAAAAATGCACCTATCTCATGCAGCAAATAGAAATACTGAGAGAATCTAAGACAGGGATGGAGGATACTTGTTCACCACCGAAAAGAGATAATGCCACGGTCGACATGCCCACAAATAAGAGATCTCCCTATGCTTGGGTGAATGCCAAATGATAAGAGGAGAAGGATTAGAACGGAACTCCCCAAGGTGTTGTCAGGCTCAAGCCCTAGTAACACGATACAAATTCGATCCACCTCCCACACTTGTTGTCCCTCTTTTATCCATGGCCAAATTGCCATAACCCACCTCACACAAGGTTTTAAATCTAAAGCCTAAAAATATTACAAAGCAAAACTCTTGAAAGGTTTTAAATATAAGCATAAATAAAAACTTCATAAAATGACCTTGAGCCTTTAAAAACTGAATTAAACACCTAGGACCAGCAAAATGCCGTAAACTCCCGTGCGACTTAGCATCATGGCTGATCCAAATATCCTTCCCCGTGCATGGGGATGAACTTCGAAGCTCCCGTGTATAGAATCACACTTGCAAATCTTCTTTTCTTTGAAATCTTGGTTCCCGATACTCCGCACATCCTTTTCATTACAGCACATCCCTATGACGCATCCTACTTCCAGTTGCAAATTACATTGCATTCCAATTGAGACAATAACAGGAAGAATGTATGAATGACTGTCCAACGAAGAATGAACTGTAATCCTAAGGCTAGAATGGATTAACTGTGTGCATATGCTTAATGGAAAATAAACAATGAATACATACTCTACAAGAACATAGTAGATTGCCAATACACACCTTAACTTGCATTTTTTCTTCTATGACAGCTTTGCAACTGCCACAGACAGCAACCTGCAAAAGTGGATGCCTGTGCACTTGACGAGCCTTTAGAACATCAAAACAAGATGTACAAAGAAAGACCTTTCCAAAGTTTTTATGGATGTCTAGGTCTGGCGATGAGACACTATCAACGTCAATAACATCAATAATATTAACTTGCTTTGATGAATGTTGTTCAGCATTCACAGGTGTGGCTTTATCCTCCACAACTTGAAATTCATCATCACTGTCTAAGAAAACAGTCTTGCACCTCTTGATCTTCGTTTCAAATTCCTCAATATCAAGTGCATGCTTCCGGTCACCATTAAAATTGCATGTTGCATTTTCGGAACTATTTGATATATTCATACAGTTCCCCATCGGCTTTGCAGATATATCACCACCATTAGCACCCATGAAACCATTGTTAGACTGGCTTTGCAACACAAAATCTACTTGAGGATATTCAGTTGAAAACACACCAGTAAGGGCCTCTACGTCATCTGGGACCTGTTGCATAATAACAATTTATTTTATGCTTTGTAATCTTCAGTAAACTCATTAAAACTTTATAGAAGAAGGTCCATTAGGCTTAGCTAACAATATCTGAAAAACTTGGGAAAATAGCAGAGAATGAGTAACATCAGTACAGATTTCTTCAGCCTTTAACATGTAAATTTTAAGGTAAGGTCATTTACCATGGATCTCTTGCTTTTTTGTCTTTGCCTCTTCAATCTCTGTTGCAATCTATGTGTGAGATTAACATCATCCTCTTCCCTTACCTAGTAACAAAAATACTGATTAGAACTAGAATTAAAATAAAGAGTAAATTCGACGCATTACATCCAAATACAAATGAAATGCAGTTATTTCGTTGTTGTAAGTTAAATAACGCTACAACTGAAAAATGGCAAGGTAATGAGTCCATGGTGATACAATCAGTGTTGTAGATGTCGGCCGACATGTCCGACATGTCGGCCGACGTAAAGGTTTTGGACAGAAAACGCCACGATATCGACATTTTAAGGAAAAATATCGTTTTTGAAAATATCCCCGATATATCCATCTCCGGTCCCCGATATATCGGTCTTACCCGATATGTCGGGCGATATATTGAGGACGATATATAACGAGTACTAAAAATATATATATATTTCATTTCTTTCAAGTGTCTGAGCGATAATATTTTGTTTTGTGATATATTTCATGCATCTCTCTGAGCCTAGATTTGACATCTTTCTCGTCTCACTCTTATTTGATGCTCTTTATGTTGTTTGTTGTCGTCAACCACTTCTTTTTGTTTAATTTATAAACATACATTATGTGTAAATATGTTTATTGTATAATTTATAAACATACATTATGTGTATATATGCTTATTATGTAATTTATAAACATATATTATGTATGTAATGACACATATTTACAATATATATTTGAATAAATTATTTAAATATTAAAATCCGACATTGTAAAATATCCCCGATATATCCCCCGCAATCCGACATACGACATTTCAAACTCAAACCGACATGAACCCGACATCCGACATCTACAACCTTGGATACAATACCAATGAATCAATAGGTATTGGCTTGGGTCAAATATTGGAATTGTACATAACTCTCGTAAAACCATTAGCCCACAAACAGATAAAAATTTGTGTCAGACAACTTGATCAGGCTTATAGAGGTAAATAAGGTTGATGACTCATGTACTAATGTAGTGAAATGCAAAAAAAATGTTATGAGTTAGAGCATGTTTTGGTGGGTGGTGGTGGTGGTTGGAGAGGGAGCGAGATAAAGATAAAACAGTATTCTTGAACGGAGCTCCTGTGACGGCGACAAACATGAAAAGGTAATATAAAATGTATTTATGTATTTTAAATTCATATGCAAATAACAATAAATTGTAACGATATAAATAAACAAAATCCTAATGATAAAATAATACAGTGGCAGTGCACGTCGAAATTTCGATGCATCGGAATCATTTTATTTATGTCCGCCGTTTTTATAAATATTGCTATGCAATAGAGATATATACGTACGTAACAAAATTGGTTTAAATGTGTTGGAAATACTGAGTCAATGTCGGTCTATTAGAGACTTTTGGTGTATTTAGGTTTAGTCCCGCATTGCAGTTTTAACTATTCCCTGAATTTTTGTGGCCCTAATTGTTCGCGACATAATTCTATGGGTGGCTTCCTCTCTCGATTACGCCTTTTTCTCGAGTTAGAGAAGTCATTCTCGTTCTGCTCTCGCTCCCGTCGTGTGGTCTAGCTTCCGCTCCCGTCGACGAGATCGTTTTTGATTTCGTCGACGGGACGGCTTCTGCCCCCGACGATCCCGTCGACGGAGGGCCTGGTTGCCTCTGATTTCCATCAACGGTGTGCTCTATGCTGCTTCCCGCTCGTCATTGTGCACATATGTTGCTTCCAGTTGAAGCCATTTGCAATGTGTTCTTCGTCCCATCGACGAAATCGTTGTTGCTCGACTACGATCCCGTCGATGACTGCGTCTGCTGATCTCGTCGACGACTGCGTCACAGATCCAGTTCTTCATCGCAGTTCCTGTCTGCGACTTCTTCCTGCTGGTGACAATCACTCCCTCTGCCTACATCCTTCATTCTTGTCGGGCCCCCGCCCTTTGCTCGACGCTGCTTGGGCCCTTTGCTCGCCGTTGCTTGAGCTCTCTGCTCTCTGATGCTTGAGCCCGTTCTCGCCGACGGCCTTTATTCATAGATTTTTTTGTCATTGTTTTATTTCTTGTGTTTGTTTAATGTTTGTATGTCATATGCCTTCTTACACGTGTTTCATATGAGGGAGAGTGTTTGTGATGAAGGCGACTCGGATGGCATTTTCCTGACTCTTGCCTTAGTCACGCATGGCCTCTAGGTTTATGTCGTGTGTTCTTTTCTCTCCCCAATTTTTCTTTCCATTGGTACATGTGTTATGGTACGATCGTTCTTTGTTGTCTTAATCTCAGCGGGTTGTGTCGTGTGGGACCATGCCGTGTGGAACAGCCCTTTGTGCGGATTATCTCTGGTTGCTCGTTTGATGATTAGCCCTGCATCTTTTATTTCCTTCCACACGTGTGTCTAGATGATGTTCGTTGGCCTGATTCCAGCGAGTTCACGTCGTGTGTGGGACCTGCGTCGTGCATGGGTCTACGTTGTGTGTGACTATGTCCACGGTTTGGAATTTCCTTCGGTGGTTCGGCTGATGATTTGTCCCACGTCACCTACCTCCATTACCTTTATTACATGTATTCAAGCTGGAGGTTTCCCCTCCAGCTTGAGAGGGAGTGTTGGAAATATTGAGTCAATGTTGGTCTATTAGAGACTTTTGGTTTATTTGGGTTTAGTCTCACATTGCGATTTTAACTTTAAGAGTCCATGTATGTTTTATTTAATACCCCTTTGTGGATGAATAATATGCATCAAGTATTTCCTTTATATTATTTCAACAAAATGTATATTGATATGTATATATAAATGTATCTACGTGTGTATAAAAAAGAGGGGGCCCGGCTAATAATAACATTGGGTATATGTAGTATTAGAGGGGGGTCGGAGGCTAAGTTGGATCGGGTCACTCATGAGGGTTGTATGCATGCCACGAGCCATGGCCTTTTGAAGTCAGTTGGGTCACGATAAGAGGTATACACTTATATCGTGTATGAAGGAACCGAGCCCTCTTCCTTTTCTCACTAACGAGCCCTCTCCGTTTCTTCTCGCTGCCGCACACCGCAACCGCCGATCGACACTCAAAAACTGCCTCTTTTCGAGGGAATTTCTCCTAAATCACACAGTAATCCCTCCCTCTCAACTCCTATTCGTTTTTGTATGTGGCTTGGATTTTTTAGGGGTGAAAACCCGTGGAGGAAAAGCTTCTATTCTTGGATTGTTCTTCTTCCTTTCACTCTATATGATGATTAGAGGCTTCTAAAATGATTCTTCATGCCAAGCTTATTTCATTTCTTAATTTTGTCCAAAGGCAGTAAACCCTAACTTTAGAATCATGATTTTTCCCTCATCTTTCATCATGTTGATGATGGCTAACGACTGATATGAGTCAGTTTAGTTATTTCATGCAAAAAAAACATGTTAAGGGAAGACAGCTTGATGGTTGTATAGGGCGATTTTGACTATCAATTAATATGTATGTGAACATATATATGGGCAATTGGAGTATGTAGGCAGCAAGATACATCAATTTCTTGGGGGCAATGTTCATCATTTAGGGTTTCTTGTAAGCTGAAATTAGAAATTTTTCTTTCATTATTTAGAGTTTTTCATGCAAATCTTGAATGCTATGCCAAATTGAAATATGAAATTGAGGGCAATTTGATTTTTTTTGTGGTTTTTAGTTAAAATGTGGGGGCAGCACTTGCAACACGAAAGGAAGTTATAGTTAACTTGTATGCATTCATTTGGCCATGTTGACTTTATGTCTTGGCATGTTCGCATTGTTATGAATGAGTTGTACACTCATCCTCCGAAGGACATTAGAGTCTTTAATCCCAAGCAAATGTAACTCGCATGAGGAAAGAATGTTCGAGAAATGATATAACTTGCAAAACATAAGATCTTCGGGCCTTTAAATTTTGATTCACAATAACTTATGTAGGAAATGGCATCGCACGAGAGGAAGGGATAACTGCCCAAGGAAAAGAAAAGGGTAAATTTGGGTTGAGTTCTTACTTCTTTACTTGTATTAGATTTCTATATTAAATGTTTACATGTGTTATATTTTTGATTAAGTCAGTGAAAAAAAATGAAATCTCTATATGCGATCCATTATGCTCAGACAGCGTAAGGCGTCCGTAGGGAACTTGGATAAATGAAAAAAAATAAAACTCTGAAGGAAACTATTAATTAAATGTAACTCCTTAAACATTGATATGAATGAATGAATGAATGAATGAATAAAAGAAAAATGATATGAAAGATGCATCAATGCAAGGGCTTTGTTAAGGGTTAACCCAACCAGAGGAGGTGGGGTGTGAATGTCATCATATTATGAATGTCATTAGATTCAGTGAAATATGTCGAAGATTGCTCTCATAGTGTAGGATTGTATTTTGTTGTTTTAGTTTAATCACAACCTCCAACATTCGATCCACCTAAATAGTGTAAAGTATTCCCACCTTAGCAATCTCATCTCCATGTTCCTCGAGATTCGATATTTGGTATTCACTTACCATTTATTACTTCAGCCAGTACACTGCCAATGTTATTTCTACGGGAATTGTGGCCGCGCGTGAGAGCGGTCAGATATCAATGAAATTCCTAGAAGGAAAGAAAAAAGCAAGCCTTATCCTTATAATGGAGTTGTTAAAGCAACAAACAGTATAATTTTGCTAATTGTTAATAGGCTGTAACCTCTTTCACTAACTTCAGCACACTTAATAAAGCTCTATCATGTAGATATAGTAAGGAAACTAAACATATTTATAACCCCAAAATCAATATGCAGCATATCTGAAATATCAAAAACATAGACATGAGAAACATTATTGAAGTTGTTGATGCACTTACGGCAAGTGTACCGGTCACACAAGTAATATAAAATGGGCGAATTTTCCCAAGTATCGATCTCACAAGGAACACAGTAAGGTGGAGTTAATTTTAGAGGAAGGACTTGAGATTGAAGTCTTTTAGGTCGGATGGATTGCGGGAGGTGTGAATTGGATTGTGGAAAACAGAATAAAACTAAATTAACAATGCGGGTCGCCGACACCGCTTCGCAACGTGGGGGATAACGCAGGCCGCTATGCACTGCTTCGCTAGGCGGATGGACGAGTAAGCATGCGTAATGGACGAGTAGTAAAGCGGAATGGAAGAAAAGACTTGCGGAATGGAAGAGTAGGCTCACGTAGTGGAAGAGTAGGCTTGCGTAATGGAATGGAGGGTGATGGCAGAGTCGGCGCACTTCAAGTGACTAATAAACATACAACAACATTTCATAAACATGAACTATCATGAAGAGCAAATATGTTTATAGCACAACATGATCAATAAAATGAAGAACACATTCAAATATATTCACACAAGTAGAGAAAAATGCAAGAGATGCAACCGAATCCGGAGGCTTGTTGTAGAGTGACGGTAGGAGTCGTCGGGTCGTCAATCCGCGTCCTAGCTCGGTCCCAACTATCTTCCGGGGTAGAGGACGGCTGTCACTTCCTCCCAATGGACCCATCTTCTCCAGTATATTACAATCCGTCCACGTCTGATGCAAAGAACTCCTTGCTTGGTGATGAAGATGAGTGTAAAATCCTCTCCTTGAAGCTCTTGGATGATGTGAAGCGACCTCGGGCAAAGCCCTCATGGAAGATGTAAGGAGGAAGAGCCGGAGCTCCCCCTTAGGTTTTGCGGCTGAAGAAATCACGGAAGAAGATGATCAATCCGAAATAGGGCGAAATCTGCGGCTTAAATAGAAAACTGTTAGAAAAATAGGCACGCACGGTCGAACGCACGACCGTGCGTGGATCGTGCGATACTTAACACGCAAAAATCGCCCAGCCTGGCACAGCAGCAGACCGTGTGATTTTGATCACGCACGGGCAAAACAGCCCGTGCGAGAACAAAACGCACGGACAGCGACAGAGCGCTGAAAACAGGCTACCAAAGGAAGATCGTGTTTCCTTCGCACACGGTTGAGCGCGTGAAGAAAACGCACGGGCGATAAATTCATAAAATATTTAGACAAAATGAGGAGCTCGTGCGATTTTGCTCACGCACGGGCAAACTACCCGTGCGCGAACAAAACGCACGAGCGGGGCAGATCAACAATCTGGGCCACTATTGAACATGCACAGTCGGAGCTATCGTCCGTCAAGGGAACGCACAACCGTGCGATTTCTACAGAAATGGAATTTGGGAAACATGGGTGATCTGCCCACCTGCACAACAAGAAAACCAGCTAGGAATACACCTCCAGCTCAATCAAAACACCAGAAAAAGAATGGGGAGCACCATGTGCTTACCCCCAATAATAAAGCGCGCAATTGCACACCACCACAGGCCTAAACAGTGCACTTCGTGTGAGAAGGATGAACCAGTGAAATATAAGCAATAATGAGCTAAAAGTGAAGTGCATGTGCGTGAAAACGAGTTCATATGAGTCCGAAAAACCCTACATAAATCAGACTCATCACACCCCCAGACTTACTCGTTTGCTCGTCCCGAGCAAACTATCTCCCATGTGGACTAGAAAAATCATGAGTTGGCGAAGTAATGGAATATGCGGAGTACTCTGCGAAGTCGCTTGCTCGCGCGCGTAGAAATGTTAGTAGAAAAATCTTTTAAACATGTGAAGTAGATTATAATTTTCTAAATTGTGTTTCTACTTATTATTGCTACTCATAATTTGAATTGCGGTGAATCCTTCAGTCACGCGTAGGGGGAAAGTAGCATGATCACTAAGTGGAATATTGTTAGAGATCGAGGATCGAGATAACCTCCAAAGAAATCCATCAATGACGATGGTCATAAGCTTGCTCATTCACACTCTCTCCACAACACTAGTTACGTTCATAGTGCAAATCAATAGGACTTTAGGTTATGATTTAGGCTTAGGCTACGGTGCGGTAAATAATGATAAACGCAAGGGCTTAGCACACCTAACCCAAATGAGCTCGCAATAAAAGCATTATCCCAGCAATAATGAACACGTGACACTACACCCCAGACTTAAACATGAAACTATGGGGGGTGTACACCACCTACTCCCAAATACATTTCTTTATTTTCATTTCTTTTCACACATTTTTTTCTTTTTTTTCTTTTTGAATTTTTAACATTGCACAAATAATACAAACACAACTAAATCTTCGATAACGCATTGTCACCACAATTACAAAAATACACTGCATCAACACCTAACTTTTATATGCACAAATCGCTTGAGCTCAAAACTTGGTGTGCGATTAGGATAGTCATTTTGGCTTTGGTGAATTAAAGGTGGAGCTGAAACAAGCGGTAGGGGTTAGGCACAAAAAAATGCTAAGCAAGGATAGAGCATGTAGGAATGGTGCAAAGGCTCAACCGGGCCAACGAATGACCTATATCACACTTGCACAAATGAACTAAACTATATCCATGCTTCGAGAGTCGCTAGGGGCAAGTTCTTAGCCACCGAGAAAGAATATCCTTCCTCCCAGCTCAAGCAATACATCACTAGCGATCGTCTACACACTCACCTACACTACCGTCGGATTCTACTGAATTCACGAATTACGAGTGGAAAAAACAGTATTCACGTAATTAGAAACTTTTAAAACTAAATGCATGATAAAAAGCTAATTCTACAAGAATTTCAACACGAGACGCGGGCACTCGACTAGGAGCACTGCAAGAGTCAACATGTTACTCCGTCACACAATCCTATGCCAGCATCATGATCTTCCAATCACACAAAAAATAATATTTACCCGAGACGCATCGACAAATAAGTGCGCGCTCAAGTGGGTGATGTGGTGTGCGGTGAATAAAAACAACACTAAATAACTGAATAAAAATATACTTCTAGCATGCAATGAAATTATGTGTGTGCAGTGGGTGACAAATACAGCGGCTCTCCCCAGACTTAATCTAAACATTCCAATACAAGATATAACAATAAAGATTAAAATACAAGGGGAAGAGAGTACCCAATGCTCAGAAATGAGCATACAAGAAGATGCGTGCAAACTAAGACAAAGCCGCAGCATCCATCCAGAAAAAAATACCTGCAGGGATGAGCTCTGTCAAGACAAAAGAAAATAGACAACTAAAATGAAATACAATTAATTAAACCAAACTAGATAAAATAAAATAATGCAGGAAAGAGTAAGATAACTACTGGGGTTATTGTCCTCCCAGCACGACTTATTCAGAACTTTAAGAGTTCTAGCTGATGGGAGTATGGAAGGAGAAGTGGACAGGTAACTGTTCTAATATCCGTGTCGGTAACGGGTACCGATACAGTGATAAAACAGTTACCCCTCTACCTAAATAATAATAATAATACCTCCTCTTCACAGGTAGAGGGAAGAGAATGTAAGCGGAGGAGGAGGAATCCTCACTCATCTCACCAAAAATATATTTGCCCAGCAAGGTGTGGTCTTCAGGGAGGCGGCAGGAGGAGAAGGCAATGAATGAGGCTTCCTCTATGGAGGAGGGATCAACCTCCTCACATAAGAGGATACACTCTTCATTGACTTGAGCAAAATGCTCCAAGTCCTCCTGGAGTACCTGTGGAAGCTCAACCTGCATAGGCTCAGACAGGGAAAGGTGATCAGGAAATAAAGGAGAAGAAAAACTTAAATAATCAGAAATCGGGGGAGTGGTCCCGGTCTCACTCCCATGAGGTTGAAGCAGGAGGATATTGTCGGCATCGTCGACAATGTTGTGGGGCTCAGTAGGATCATCAGTGGCCTCCTCCGCGATTTGGACTTCCTCCACCGGTGCTGAGGTAGAATCCTCTTCACCTTGGAAAATATCCTTCTCTATAGGAATAGGCACAACACACAAATCACCTGCCTTATCCTGCGAAGCATCCTCAATAATGTCGCCAGAAATGAATGTCGTAGTATGCACAAGAGGGGGAGGAATAGTGCTCGGATAAGAATCAAGCACAAATTCCTCACAATGTCAAAACATACATCCGCCACAACTCTGATAAGTGTGTCTGCATCATTCCCTTCAAAACATGAAGGTGACACAGATACGTAACCAGAGGTAGAAGGTGTGTTGCCAGAGTTAGGAGTCGGGACTATCCGGATATCCGGCTGGTCATCTTCGTCCAATTGGCGAAGATACTCAACACAATCCTACAGAGCATGATCTGTGCTTTGACAAAACAAGCACCGTTTTACATTACTCCTCGGTCCTTGCGGGGCCGGAGAGGAATACAAAAACGGTAAATGTAGCGAGGAGTGACCATAAGACTTGGAAACGGAGTATGAAGAACAGTAAGAGAACGGTGCTCCATACACTGGGTCGCGAGAATTATGCCCACCATCTCCAGTAGGGCATTTATCACTACAATGGTTATAATCACCGCACCATCGGCAACGAATATTAAAACCAGCGAACATGGTGCAAGAAGGAGGGATTCAACAAGAACAAACACTCTATGCAAAATACTACACCCAACAATAAATTACTAAGACAGCCTATACGTAAAACAGGATAAAAGGAATACGAAGAAATAAAACAAAAAGGATGCAATTTACAAATGGAAGAACTTCTACCTCTCGGCTCACTCTCTAAAAACTCACACGACTGTATTCCCCGGCAACGGCACCAAAAACATGATGCACTTACGGCAAGTGTACCGGTCGCAAAAGTAATATAAAATGGGCGAATTTTCTCAAGTATCGATCTCGCAAGGAACACAGTAAGGTGGAGTTAATTTTAGAGGAAGGACTAGAGATTGAACTCCTTTAGGTAGGATGGATTGCGGGAGGTGTGAATTGAGTTGTGGAAAACAGAATAAAACTAAATTAACAATGCGGGTCGCCGACACCGCTTCGCAACGAGGGGGAGTACGCAGGCCGCTATGCACTGCTTCGCTAGGCGGATGGGCGAGTAAGCATGCGTAATGGACGAGTAGTCAAGCGGAATGGAAGAGAAGGCTTGCGGAATGGAAGAGTAGGCTCGCGTAGTGGAAGAGTAAGCTTGCGTAATGGAATGGAGGGTGATGGCGAAGTCGGCGCACTTCAAGTGACTAATAAACATACAACAACATTTCATAAACATGAACTATCCTGAAGAGCAAATATGTTTATAGCACAACATCATCAAAAAAAATGAAGAACGCATTCAAATACATCCACACAAGCAGAGAAAAATTGATACAACCGAATCTGGAGGCTTGTTGTAGAGCCACGGTAGGAGTCGTCGGGTCGTCAATCCGCGTCCTAGCTCGGTCCCAACTATCTTCCGGGGTAGAGTAGGGTTGTCAATTCCTCCCAATGGACCCGTTTTCTCCAGTGTAGTACAATCCGTCCACGTCTGATGCAAAGAACTCCTTGCTTGGTGATGAAGATGAGTGTAAAATCCTCTCCTTGAAGCTCTTGGATGATGTGAAGCGGCCTAGGGCAAAGCCCTCATGGAAGGTGGAAGGAGGAAGAGTCGGAGCTCCCCCTTAGGTTTTGCGGCTGAAGAAATTGCGGAAGAAGATGATCAATCCGGAATAGGGCGAAATCTGCGGCTTAAATAGAAAATTGTTGGAAAAATAGGCACGCACGGTCGAACGCACGACCGTGCGTGGATCATAAGATACTTAACACGCAGAAATCCCCCAGCCTGGCACAGCAGCATACCGTGCGATTTTGATCACACACGGGCAAAATAGCCCGTGCGAGAACAAAACGCACCGGCAGCGACAGAGCGCTGAAAGCAGGCTACCAAAGGAAGATCGTGCGTCTCCTTTATGCACGGTTGAGCCCAACCGTGCGTAAAGAAAACGCACGGGTGATATATTCATAAAATATTTAGACAAAAAGAGGAGCTCGTGCGATTTTGCTCACGCACGGGCAAACTGTCTGTGCGCGAACAAAACGCACGAGCGAGGCAGATCACCAATCTGGACCACTGTTGAACGCGCACGGTCGGAGCGATCGTGCGTCAAGGAAACGCACGACCGTGTGATTTGTACAAAATGGAATTTTGGCAACATGGGTGATCTGCACACCTGCACAGCAAGAAAAATAGTTGGGAATACACCTCCAGCTCAATCCAAACACCAGAAAAATAATGGGGAGCACCATGTGCTTACCCCCAACAATAATGCGCGCAATTGCACACCACCACAGGCCTAAACAGTACACTTCGTGTGAGAAGGGTGAACCAGTGAAATATAAGCAATAATGAGCAAAAAGTGAAGTGCATGTGCGTGAAAACGAGCTCATATAAGTCCGAAAAACCCTATATAAATCGGACTTATCAGTTGTGCATACACAAATTTCACTTAGCAAATATGGAATCATTCATAATGGATAATACACAGGCTTAACTAGGAACAAATTACTACTATCCACATGAAAGAACTTTGTTATGAGCCCACATAAGGGGAGACAATGTGTCGCCACGGAGGACATATATCTTCTTCTTCTTCTAGTATTTTATCTTTATTTCCCGCATTTTATGTTATTTTCGTGCACATTAATTTACTCATATATCATGTAGCCCGGATAAGGGGCATAACGGAAACATTGTGGAACATTTCTCTCTCACTATAGGGCCATGGGAAGGAAGCATGAATTAAACCTAAATCTCTCCTCTTATTCTCCTCTCCTCCCTCTCATCTTCTCAAGCTAGGGCAAGGGTTGAGTGAGGCTCCCCTTTTCCTCTTCTTCGTCCCCCTTCTACTCCAGTCTAGCTCTCTTGTTGTATCCTCCGCTATAAGGAAGATTAGGTCAAGGAAACGAAGAGACGATCCTCTCCGAAACTTTACCCTCTCATGACCGCACACCCGCTCGCAATCAGAAGCACATGACAAACTTAATCTATAGTTAAACAAAATATACGAAGGAGAATGGATGAAGAGAAGAGCATTGCTACACCAAAGTTTGAGTTGAAGCTATTTAACACAACAATTCATTAGTGTAACATTAGTTTTATATATATATACAACACTAGGTATCTTACATTATCTTTTATTCGAAAATCAAGAAATTATTTTTCCACCTTTATTTTAAACTTTTGTACAATTGTGTGAATACATATTGAGCCTAATTAATTAAAGTATTTTTTTTCTTTCATAATTTCTAATTCAGAAGATTTATATTTATTTCTCAACATGTACGACAAAGATCCCCTAATGTACTTGATTATCATATATTAAGAGTCCATATTATATCCATTAATTTATTCATCCAAAGAATGTTCTGGTTCTTGGGCTTACATAATTAAGATAACTGAAAGGCAATTGTATAAGAACATGAACCATTGCTTGGACTTCCTCTTTCTGGTCTCAATAGCGTGCATGTCATCCATAAGATCTAAAAAGCAGGTGAAGAAATAAACCCACTCATATTTATTCTTCTGCTCCTATTTTTCCTTTTCTATTCGGTACTATATGAGGGTTTGTTAGGACCCTCGTTGTCATGTAAAATATAGTCACCGATAGGATGAATTAAAAGAGACTTACTGAAGTTCTTTTTGTTTACCTCAAGCCCTACCAATTAAAATTTGATTCTCTTTTATTTCCTACAAATTAAGGTTACCGCCCATAGGCCTTACCCACATATTTAGCCTCTCCCTACTTAAATTTTCATATTAAGTATAATGAGACTTATTTATTTCTTGATTTCTTTTCCATGTGGCATTAAGATATTGAATAATTACATTATGCCTAATGAGAGTCCTTATTCTTCATTTCCATTTTCACATTCCCTTTAGGAACTCTTACATAATGGGTTCTCTTATTCATATTACATTTACCAGAGTTTAAATAAAGGATGACTACATATGCTGGAGTAGCCAGCTAAGTTACGTTGTTGAACAGCGCGACCCTGACATCGTAGGCGGATGATCTCGACGGAAGAAACATCAGCGTTTGTGGGGGCCGCACTGGTTTTGGTGGTGTGTTTCCGAGAGCCTCGCAGGTCGACGAAGGGCTTCCCGCTGTCTGGAGCCCAAAGCTGGTCCATTTGGAGCATGAGGTCGATATGTCTGAAGCATGATGTTTATCTGCATGAATCCTTACAAGTGCATATGACGAGAGAGCGGGCGACTGGTCTTCTTTGTCGGATGGGTATATCGATACAAACTTACCAAGGAATCATTCGAGCTCAGAACTCCTTTTGGCCGTTGGACACAAGCAAAAATCGATTGAAGGCCGCTAGAGTTTAGAGGCTTGATGTAATTCGGGAAGAAGTTATGACATTGGTTGTCGAAGAGGAAGCGACGTCTGTGGTAGCGGGTGGAAGTTTGGATCTGATACCAAGTTGTCATGGTACCCATAGTGCATCAATATCTCATTGGAGGTGCTGGCAGTGACAGAGATACAAGAGAGTTGAGCTCAACCCAAACCCTAGCTTAAGGGAGGAGAAGAGAGACTAACACAGAAATAAGAGATTAATTCATTCATTGTCCTTCCGCTAGCCTAAAGGGTCATTAAATAGAAGCTACATGACCTAATCGCATGGATCGTAAAAATGTCCAAGCGTAAAGGAAAATAACGAAAGACATTAACAACTCAAAACACAGGATAATACAACGACAAGCTGTGACATGCGCCAATACAAAAATAAAAAATGAAGACACAAAATTCATAACAATTCAAAACAACTACTGCATAAATATACATAAAAATAACTGATAACGGGTAGTGAGCCCATGACAGAATCTAAACATCCAACAAAAAACCAATTGATAGGAGGTGGAGAGGCCCGGGATCTATATTAAGTGCATAAGGTTATGTTAGTTTCCTGATGTGGGACTATTGTAAACAATTTTTATTAATTTATTTCCTAAATTTTCTTTATTTTTTGAAAACAATTAATTCGATATTAATCATTTACACTTAAAATAATTTATGACAAATTTCTTATTTCATAAATTTTCTAAAATTAAGTAATAGTTCAAGAAGATTGTTAAGAGCGATTTGCGAGCATGCATATGGCAAGAGATCACATGATGGGAAAGCATAGATATGTCGCATTTATCTCATTATTACGTTCTTATTTTGGCTTTATCATTTTTGTGATTTTATTAATTCTCATAATCTCGCTTTATTTCATTTACTTATAAGGGCATTGTAATAATTGTACTAATACCTGGGTGCATATGAACCGGGCATGCTGAAATGAAATGAATCATTTGGCATCAACGAGGTGTTAGGGCACCCTCTCATATCCCTCCACTGACACATCCCTCCCTCACCTCAGTTGAACCCTAGGCTCACCCTTTGAGAAGTTGTCGGGCACTCAAACTGCTCTTAGAGCAATCAGAGGCCCGATGAGCACCCTTCAGCACAGTCGTTGCATCCCTGGCTACTTCTTACGCAGTCGTGTGATTGTCACGCTCCATCCAACATGTTCAACGGCACAGCCGCTACACCGGCTACAACTGAGGTCCACTGGTTGTGCCTTCCAGCGTCGTCTAACCATAGGTGGCTCTCCAGTGAGTGGCTAGGGCCCTGTCATCGTGCAAGGTCTCGTCTTCGCACATGCTCCACTCTCTCTCGACACCCCCACTTCAAATGTCGAGGAAAGGCTCCAACTATAAACCCTATCATAGGTCGTTATCGAGGATCAATGAGGAAACAACATACGCAACAACCCCCATGTCCTTCATCCATCGCATTTCATCCTATGACTCAATCATACGCACGGGCCTGTAGCAAAGATATTATTTATTCTCTAAATATTTTATATGATAACTTTACCATTTTTCTTAATTTGCTTTAAAAAGATTTTATGGAAATAATTAAGATTTCAAAAACTAATAATTCTAATATATATTATTATTGACAATTTCTAATTTATTCTAATATCATTTTTAACCATATTTAAAGTTCTGTTATGCCACAAATTATTTATCCCTCAATCATCCCTACGTAATGAGAAAAAGTGGTATACATGATGCTGCAAAATGTTAATGGAAACAAGCTCTTAAATGTTACTATTGAGACGGTAATACATTCATTCCGACATGGTAAGTCAAATGATGTCAGTTATCAGAAAATTGCTGTGCTAATTGTGCCCAATTAATTGATAACTACTTGGTGGTGTAAAAACATTCCTTTCAACATGAATCTCAAATAATGAGAGCTACTCCGACAGATAGTTGTGTTAATTGTGCCCAAATAATTGTTAACTAATCGTTAACTCCCCTATAGCACCACAAAGAGAGTCTCGGATAAACTGCATATTTTAGCAATACATTCAAATGGATTCAAGCAATTATCGAAGCGCTAAATACTAAACACCAGTCTATGAGGCAATTATAAAGATGTGGCATAGTAGTATATGATCAAATTTAGAAACTGAGGCTCCACTTGTTTGGGATTTTTTTCCTCGTTGCGTTTTTCAGAAAACGCAGACGTTATTTTTTTTGACCGTTTGAATGGCCTCCATTTGGAACCACCAATCCCCCAAAATGATATTTTATCCTTGATTCCAACTGCAAGGAGGGAGCTCTATTCAAGAACATTGTTTTATCTTCATCTCCAACGCTCCATCTCCAGCCTCCACCACCACACAAACAGGCCCTGAATCTGGATGCTTCTAAATGGCATCTATTATCTATACTACTTCAATGGGAATTATACCATTTCGTTCAATTTTCATTTGTTTCTAATATTAGCATCTGCACTTCAGTGTAATGATGCAATCTGATGCATATCGTTTGTTTATTATTATTTTTAATCTATCTATACACAAAATGAGGTTGAGCTCTGAGAAGAAGACAATGTGGGTGGTGGGGATGGCAATGTGGAGACAGCAAGGCAACTGCATTATGGGGACGATGATGGCCGAATAAGGGAAGACGACGGTGACTCGGTAAAGTACACTGCTTCCGGCTTTTTGATCCATGCTAACGATGGTTGCAGGAGGCGGAGGAACAACTGTGAGGGAGGGACTATGATTACTATTAGCAACAATGATGATGTCGGATGTGGCAAAGGAGTTGGATTGATAGAAATATGTGTGATTCTATATCGTAAGGAACTGAACAAAGGAGAACCGCCTGGTGTATCCTTTCTTTTGCTTAGATTCCCATTGTAGTCTTCTTCTCCATGCCAGCAAGCTTCAGTCCATCTTCAGTTCAGTAACTGCATTCCATCAGCTACCCAGTTCAGAAAACTATGGTGAGAAATAAAATGTTCAACAGCCTTCTTTTATTCAACCAAGCTAATTTTATTTCTTCTAGGACATATCTTTTTTTTTCTAATTATCAAATTTTAAATTTTAATTAAATATATTTCTACAAAAAAAATAAAGAAAGTAACTGAGGTGAAACAAAAGAGATGTGTGCATGTGGGTGGAGGATGTCCTTTGTTATTGTTCTTATCTGATGTCATTTTCATGACACTAATGATTCCTGCACAGGATGCCCCAGGGGGGATTACTCCATACGGGTCCCGGATCATCCGGGTGATCTCCGTGGAGATCATCAGGATCTCTGTGGAGATCACTCTTGATCTCCACAAAGATCGGAGATCACCCGGATAGTCCGGGGACCCCGGTTCCAAAAACTTAATGTACATTAGACGGGGTTTTGACAATTTTCTCCAATGACAATAACAGGCACTAGTGACCATGCGCTCACTCAATCACAGCAAGAGATTAAAACTAATCGATTTTGAATAATATGCAATAAAAGCAGCAGCCACAACCTTTCTGAAGTTTCTCTTCTGCTCTTCTGTAAGATCAATTTCTTTTTCATTTGCAATTGCATCGGAATAGAATGGATCTCGTGAATCAAAGTCAATCTCTCCAATTTCTTCAACCTACATAAGCAGCACACAAAAAAGAACTTCAAACAAGTAACATTGAATATACAGAGATTCAGCTAAGAGTCCTAAGTTGTCGGGAAAAAATTCCAAGTAGGATGCATTAGTAGAAAGACAAAAATATATAGAATGCTAATTTCAAGAACAAACATTGAAAATAGGTACGCTATTTTAAAAAGCCGATATATTCAATAGCAACATCAGCTAGATTATAACGTGGAGAATGATCACGCAGAATGAAGAATTTTGGTACTATCAAGTTTTGCCTACTTTGTTCACAATCATACCCATATGCGAACTTCTGGAGAGAAGTAAATGCCTCTGAAGAACACCTACGTTTCACAAACATAACTTACAATATTTGAGAGCACTAAAGAGGTTCCACATTTTCCAGCCACTTATGCATAATCTTTGGAAACAAATGTACCAGAACCAGATTAAAGTAAAACAATACCCACAAAATTACAGATAATATAAGAACTTATTAAGGACGTGCTGTAATGATCATATAAAGACAAGTGCTATCAAAAGCATAAGATTATCACATGCATAAATTTCCAGTAACTGAAGGACTAAAGTAATCAACAGCAGGTCAGGTGCCGTAAATGTTACAAGTAAATATTAAACTAGTAAAGATAGTATATATAAGCCACCTCATCAACGCCAGGAAAATTGAGACCCATGTTAGCAGCTTGTAGGGGTGTGTTTGCAAGGTACACAGCAGCCCAGTTCTTGCTATCAAATGAAGTACTCTGGGAGCTCCTCTGAAACTGAATAAGCTCATTGAATGAATTCCAGTCTGCTATTTCATCCTTACCTCCAACAGAGAGCTTCCTTGCAAGGAATCCACTAGCACCAACCTCTAATAGTCTGCCATGTTGTCTGAGCAAGATTGGTGGAACAATCAATAAGGTGGCAAAAGGGTAATACATGCAAACCATCAGAAAACATTAACTAAAAGACATACCTAGGTACAGGGTTATGGGCATGGAGGTATTTTTCAGCTTCCTTAACTGATAGATTGACTTCATTTGAAACCTGAGAACCTACCCAATGGGTCCTTTTCTTCCAAGCTTCAGTGCAACAACCGTTGGGTGCTTGACTTTCAATCCACCTATATAAAGAGGGGAGCTCAATTCCAGAACCGTCAAGTTGCTCCTACGAGAAATTGCATAAAAAAAGTCGGTTCATAGAAAGTAGAGTTTAGAATATATGTCAACATAGTGCTCGGAAGAATTCATGGAAATTTAATAAACTTCTCTACAAATCACAGCCTAGAAGAAATTTACTAACTTTTCATTAAATTCTTGATACCAGTAATGTGGCTAATACAAGGGCACAGGTTAGAGTCATGTAGGGTGACCCAAGGCTTGGGAGAAATGGGATAGCATATATATATATAAATATATATATATATGTATATATATATGTGTATATATATATGTATGTATGTATGTATATATATATACGATGCGGGGCAATCCTATGTGCTCATGATTTAACCTAAAGCTTAGTCTAAGGATACTGTAGGCCTGACATTGAGTCGATTGGGAGTGAGCTAGACTCGACTCAAAATCAAAATTTTCGAGTTGGGCTCGGCTCGAAGACGACTCAAGCTTACTCAAATAGATATTGAGATGGCTCAAAATCTGGAACATTTTAACTAATTAAAAAAATTAAAATATATAATTTTCAAGTATCCATATAGCCGACCCCACTATAGTGGGATAAACGCGGGAGTGTTGTTGTTGTATATAATTTTCAAGGATTTTATAATATTAACTGTATTTTCAAGGTTAAAAAAACTATGTATTAAAGATAATAAAAGACTTGCGAGGCTATTGTTCACGCGCATCCGTGCAACCTGAAAAGAACATTTTGCCATTTGCGCCATGCTAATATAATAGACTTGCACTACTTCCTGGTCAGCGATCAGCGAATGCTCCTCTAGGTCATCGATAGGCAATCGTTCATCCTGATCGGCGAGTTACTCTAGGGAGAGCGATCGGCAATCGTCGACTACCACGCCCTAGATGCTAATCGGCGCATAATTTCAAATTCAATATAAATAATAACCAATATCTATTCATATATTAAATCATAATAATATTGCGAATCATTTCAAAAATATTTTATTAAGCAAGTCAAATAACGTGATGCATGCACAATTTGATCGAGCTACGAGTTGCTGACAAAAAAAAAATTAATAGAGAGTTTATTAAACATGTAATAAATTCTATTATTTAGTGCTATATATACGGTTTATTATAATTTTGTCGGTTATCTTCTCTCATTACGCCACAAATATAACACCTACACCTCAAGGTATATATAAGCATAGGAGCAGTCTGGTACGGGGAAACCCATGTGCCCCGCGTGTTGGTACTCGCGTCGCTCGGCTTCTCCAGTGTACAGCAATGGCGACAATGACGTCGAACGAGACTGGATTCTGGTCATCACGGGCGTCATTGTGTACTGGATAAGCCGAGTGACGCGAGTACTGTCGTCCGGGGCACGGGGGTTTCCCCGTGCCAAACTACTTGTATTAAAGATCAAAATAAATGAAATAAATATTGCATGGGAGTAATGATTTCGAATCGATTCGAATCATATTTCAAGCAAGCCAACAATCGGGTCAAAATTGAATTCAAGACCTTTTCATTTGACTCAAATTGAATCAAATCATTTTACTTCGATTTCGAATCAAGTCAAATGTCGAGCGATTTCTAAGCGAGTTTCGATTTTTATGCTCTGCTCTAGGATAGTGATAAAACTTGGATGAGAAATGTTTGGTCATGGTGATAATTTCTTTGTGTAGGAGCATGGCTTTTAATGGACTCATGAAATGTCTAGTGCTAGTGCTTAGTCATGTGAAACTTTTGCGAGTCGAGTGGACAGATAGGGTGAGACACGATCGAAATGAGTTGAGAAACTGTAATGGCCCCTTTGTTGGCTACCGCCACAATTTAAAATATGTTCATTTATCTTTTCACATCAGTGGCGTCAGGTAAAAACATTCAGCGAACATATTATTTTTCATTTCATAACAAAATACAAAAAAGAAATAAAACATTTCATTTTATTGAAAATATGATACAAAGTACAAAAATGACCCTACATTTTTACATACAAAAGAAAGGTTTATCACAAAACTGTGTTACATGTATACAACTGACTACTACAACACGACACTACATATACATGAACATGGGCATCATATATAAAGTATACTAAACAGACTCAGACTCTACATGAAGAAAAACTGAAACTCCTCATAAGGACAGTCGGGGTCTTTGCTTCTCACTCTGTGAGTATCCAAGACCTCGAACACTGTTGCAGGCACGTCGATCCATAACTTGTACTTCTTCTCCTGTCGGGTAGGGTTTGTTGCTGGTTGGCTACTACTGGACGGAGCAGCCTCTTCTTTGACCTGTTTTAGTTTCAATTTCTAATTAATCAAAAGACTAAGCGAATTCTAACTTTTCCTTAATTACCTATAATAAATAATTATACATTCTTTATAAACCAAAATTCTTTTTAACTTGTTTATTTTATTCTTTGCATCTTCATTTGTATATGCATTATTGTGCTCATTTGGCACTCTTTCACTTATTCTTGTGTATCACATGTTCTTTTACATTATAGACAATTTATCGCAAACTTTCTACTTATAGACAAATATTTCCTCCACATTTTCCTTGACTGATACAACGATCGTCCTAAAATCAGCCTGCTACAATTTATCGGACGCAAATAAATACGCTTAAGCTTCTACTTAATTGCACCGGTCATTTCCCCCTTTGTTCTCATATTTAACACAAGTTGATTGAAGCTACTAACTTAATGTGACACCTAAAAATTAAGCCGCACGTCGACTGTCTACCACCTCTTAAAGCCTCTAGGTAGGTTCCAATTGACCTAATTCCGCCAAATCAGCATTATGCCACCTACAAGTTTGCTACCCTAATTTTTGCGGAAAAGAGTTTGCTCTAATTGTGAAAGAGAACTTCCTACTAGCCCTTGACATAGGTTTTACTTGACCTAATGCCTCAAATCCAGCCCTGTATACATGGATATGTTGCTTCCCTAGAGATAGAAAAAGGGGATTTGCCCTAAGTTAATTTCCCATATGCATGCAATAAGCACAGATATCATTAATACTCTAATTTCAGCAACCTACACTCTTATATCTTGCCGCCATTATCAACATTGAAGGAGGTTTTGCTCTAATTGAGAGGTATAACTTCTTAAGAATCCTTTTTCATCCTCCGGACTACAAAATAACCAAAAATCCGTAATCAGACCACTAAGGTTTTTTTCTATTTTTGAATAGAATTGCAAAATAGAAGGGAGTAATGACATCGAAAATCATTTTAGAAACTTATTTAGCCTTTAACATGAAAAGGAAAGGGAAAAATCTCAATTAAGGTTTTCAGCCAAACGAAGCCATGAATCCACTTGAAACTGAAAAGGAGTTGAGAGGGAGGGATTACCTTGTTATAGAAGAAATCGTGGGAAACGGAGGTGATTTGGGCCTCTGGGAGGCTTCAGCGTCGAGCGGCATGCGTCGGAAGTCGACTGGAGTCTGGAAGCTTTGCGCATGGAAATGAAGAGGTCCTGGTTCATTTCTTCTCTTAATCGCGTGACCCGACCCCGCTGTTTGTGACAGGCATGCGGCAATTAGCGTGAGTCATGCCTGGACCGTCAGGGTCTTCCTTATCCGGCCATTTTATTTCTTAAACTTTATATAATAACACTTAATGTGAACCTATGATTAACCTTACTTAACGATTTTAAATGTAGTACATAGTACATCGTCACATTTTAACATCGTCGTGTACGTATATAATAATTAGCATAAATTATTTTAGTTCTTAATGCCTATCGTCGATTACGTCATCACAGAAACTGTTGGGAAAAATCTTGATGATTTGGTAGATTAGAATATTTCATATGATAAGAGTAATTGTTTTAAGCCCTTAGAATTTCAATGTATAGAATATGAGCTATTAATTCTCCATGTATGTTTTTTTATTTATCGAGCAATTCCTTGTTGGCAAAACAAGCTCCAGACAAAGCTTATACAGGAGAAAAGAAATCATATTGAGAATGTTCGGCTATAGACGATCAGCGAACGACGAGCGAAGACTAAGGCTCATCGACTGGTGATCGGCTATCGATGAACAAGATTCTGTGATCGAAAACTACTATCAAAGCTAAGCGTCGGTGATTGGTGTTCGTCGACCGAAGGAACCAATCGACCAAATTATTTGATCGATAACCAATGATGAAAATCAAAGACTAATTGAAGAACATGGGTTCACTAACTAGTGTTCCACGACCTAGGCAACACAATCAGAAACTAAGACTTAAATCTATGTCAGAGCCAGATGATCAGAGAAGGCTAACACAATCAGTGACTGTTGATAGGTGACTGGAGATCTATTGATCAGCAATCGTCGAACCAATTCAGAATGATTGAATCCAATATAACTGTTGTAGACAGCTGAAAAAATTAATGAAAATGATAATTGAAGTCAGCCATTGATGATGCATTGGGAAGGATTCCTTTTTGAAGAACAAGAATTTCTCCATTTCTATAACTATCCGAGCCCACGGGAATAATCCTAATCCAGACAGAAGAATATATATGGATTTCAAATCAGATATCAACAGTCAATTTTAGATATCAATTCTGAAACCCTACAAGATCTGCGAAAAAGAACAAACGACACTAAAACAGAAAGAGAGCTTTCAATAAAAGAAGACAATCTCTAGTCTTCTAGTTTGAATCCACAATATTCAATATTGTAAAGGATTTTCATCTTCTGTGAAGAATTCTCTCTGTGAAAAGACCACATACTTATTTTGTACAGGGATTTTTACTCTCCCTTTTCAAGTGATAATCCACATGTCAATGACCCAATTATTAATGATTTCTTTATACATGGCAACTTTATTCTAGATTTATAAAAAAAATCTAAGCATTTTTAGGCTCAGTTTGACGCGGTGGGGGCGACTGGAGAAGCAGTGGTGGGAAGCAGTGGGGGAAAAATCAGCTGTTTTGCAGAGTGGTGGCAGAATCTGTTAAACTGTTTGGAAGAACAGCATTTGCAGTGATGGAAGAACAGCGTTTGCAGAATATATATAACTTATATTAATATAATTTTTTTATATTATAACTTATATTAATATAAGTTTTTTAATATCATATTATATATTATATATATTATAAACGTAATATATTATAACGTAATATTATATAAATAAATTATATTTATTAAAATTATATTATAAAGTAATATTATTTTAATAACCAATATAATATAACGTAAATTATTTAATAATACGTTAAAAAAATAATAACTTATTTATACTAAAAAACTTATTATTTTAATGTATTGTTATTATAATACAACATTTTATTTTAATTATACACTAATTATGTGTTATATTCCTTTAATAATACATGGTATTATATTGTTAAAAATATGTTATATTAATTATATGTTATTTATATTATATAAGACTTTATTTATATTATAAATAATACGCTATCTTTATTATTATTTAGATTATAAATATGTTATATCAAAAAATTTTAAATATTATAAATTATTTATATTATAACTTATTAAATATATTTATAATATACGTTATTTATATTATAACTTAAAATAAGTATATAATAAGCTATATTAATAAGACTTTTTAAATTTTATAAAAAAAATTTAAAAAAAAAATAAAGCTGCGCTGCAGCCCTTTTTCAGGGCTGCGCTGGGCTGCAGCGCAGTTGCCTTCCCTGCCGCGGGTGCTGACCCGCGGCAAGAAAATAGCTACCTACAGCTATTATTCACGGTGGTTGATGCCACCGTGCCTCCTTAATATTTTGTTTGGCTCAGCTTTTTAAAAAAGAATGGTCCCCCGCTCCAAAAACGCCCCGCCAAACAGAGCCTTAGTGTTTTTATCAAAGAAAATTTCTATTATAATAATTTATTACGAAAAAATTCATGAAAAATTATTTGTACAATGTTTATGTTTATTTTGATTTATCTAGAAATTTTTAGAATTTCAAAGTCATGGGAAAATATAAAAAAAGGAGAATTAATTCTTAATATGAAAACTTAATGAAATATTTTCCCTTGGCATAAATTATTTTTCTAAGTTTTAATTAGGATTTTCCCGTATCTTGTTAAAACTTATTGAGCATGCGAACTAATTATCCATCTATTTTCCAACATAATTTTTAAATGATGGGCTCCACTCTTTAAGTCGACTAATCTTAGCCATCAAAACCCCTCTCCAATCCAATGAATGAGATGAAATAAGAGTTAGAAACCCTCCCAAACCTTTCATATCATACGGTTCGCGTTATTTCCCCAAACCGAGCCCTCCCTTCCTTTGTTCCACGCAAACTGATGGAAGCCGCAAGCTCCTTCTCCCCAATGCCCGTGTGGAGCTCCTTCTTCGACCCCCTTCGACGCTTATGCCACGTGGATCTCCTCCCATGGGTTGCGGCTGGACATTCCAAAGCCTCTCTACTTCTACTTAAAGCCTCCTCCCAATTAGAGCAAAACCTTAATTTCCAGACTCCAAGCAGCGCGGCGGAAACCCGTACCAATGTCGCACGTGGAGAGAGCACAAGGATGAAACGGTGCATAGAAGGGCGGACTCCTACTTCAGTTTTTTGAACTATCACTGGTTTTAATATTCTCATTGTTTAAGAGCAAACGTGCGGGGGGGGGGGGGGGGGGGGGGGGGGGGGGGGGGGGGGGGGGGGAGGGGGGGCAAGTTCACTTGCAACTTTTATTTATTTAGGCCCATTTGTTTAAGACTTGATGGGAGGCATGGGTCTATTTATAGGGGGCGAGCAGCATGGTTCCTGGCAGGTAAGAAAAATTAAGATTCTCCTTATCTCTCTCTCACTATCTATCTCTTTATCTCTCTCTCTCTCTCTCTGCAAGTACCGACACCATTCCCTCCTTCGCCGGTCATGTAACAACCCATGTTTTAATCAAATTCTTTTTATATGGTTATATAATAGCTTTGGCTAACCGCAACCCCCCCCCCCCCCCCCTTAAATTCCTTCGGCTAGGGTTTTCCGCAACCCTCCCTCTGATACCAACTGTCACAACCCGTCTAATAGCAAATATCAGAGTGCGCTACGGGCGGGTCGTGATGCCACAGACGTGGGGGAAAGAATCTTCATGTCTGTTAGGCGGAGACTAAGATACTGATACTTAGTTTTAGAATAATTACTTTAGAGTAAAATAGATTGTTTTATGCGGAAGCTTTAAAATATGGCGGTGAGATTATTAGATGCACAAAAGTAACTATTTTAAAACTATTTATCAGTATCTCAGCTTCCGCCTAACAGGCATGGATTTTCCTTCCGCCCATGCTTGTGGCATCACGACCCGCCCGAAGCGCACTCTGACTCTTGTTGAGGCGGGTCGTGACAGTTGGTATCAGAGTCAGGCTTGCGGAAAGCCCTAGCCGAAGGAATTTAGGGGGGGGGGGGGGGGGGGGGGGGGGGGGGGGGGGCTGCGGTTAGCCAAAGCTATTATATAACCATATAAAAAGAATTTGATTAAAACATGGGTTGTTACAGGTCAGCCAACCTCTCCTCCGACAGGTTCGAAGAAGAGAATACAGGGTCCTTTCTGGGATTTCTCCCTCCACAACCCCGTGACACGATCTCAATCCCGAGCACATATCAACTTGGAATCAGAGCCAAACCTCGTAGGCTCGGTGCTTCCGCTGCCGTTGTCGGGGTCGGCCGCCAACTACTCTCGCAGAGCCGGATTCCTCTCTCGTTCCAACAGCCGCACGACCACCCTCTCCCCGACTATGGGCAACCCAATCCAATACACGCAACTCATGGAGTTTATGGCTCAAATGGATGCATGCATGGAGAAACAGGAAGCACGTGTGGTGCAGCAGGAAGCCATTCTGGAAGATCGCCTACCCGATCTCAAAGGAACACACAACGACAGTGGCGCCCCTCGCACTTCGCTTTCCCCGCATCGCGTTACACCCACCAGCCAACAGCATTCCCCCACCAGCCCACACCGGGAAGGCCACTCGTCTTTTCGTTCTGATTACGGCGCGCCGCACTATCCCAAGATGGACTTCCCACTGGAGGGTCGGGAGGATCATCTCACATGACTCACCCGGTGCGAACTCTTCCTCACCAACCAATGCATATCGTCGGACGATCACCTTGAGTTTGCCTCTTTCCACCTCATGGGAGCCGCCCAGCTCTGGTTCACCCAACTCATGTAGGACAGGCCCTCCTTACAATGGGAGGACTTCTCCGGCTCCTATGCACTTCGATTTAGACACATAAATACGAACGCCAATGTAATAATGTTGGATGGTATGTGCACTCATATATAATTCAAGGTTCATAATTAGGAGTAAACCTCCTTGCATACTCTTTTATGAATTAGTTTTGTTCTGAAATAACAAAAACTTAAGTATGAGGATATTTGATAGCGCATATAATATATATATCTATACTATATTATAAAGAAATATCAGTTTTGGATCCAGGGCAAGGAAAATAGGGAGTCTATCGCAAGGAAATCGAGACATAAGCAGATCACAGCCGTTTGATCTCAAATCAAATCAGGAAAAAGGCCTGCGAATAGCCAATTTCCTAAATCTGCCCTCCCTCCCTCCCAACAGTTTCTCGTGCCCCCTCCCCTCCTTCCCACCCTGTTTTGGGCTGCTGCCGCCGGCAGAGCCGACGGCTAGCCGGCGTGAGGCCACCGGCAGGTTCGCCGGTCTCCGGCGAACCTGCTGGGGGTGTTCCGGCGGGGCTCCGGCAGGGCCACCGCCGGCGGTGGCCCTGCCCGTGAGGCCCAGACCTGCCGGTGGCCTCACGCCGGCCAGCCGGCGGCTCCGCCGCTGGAGGCAGCCCAAAACGGGCGGCGGGACGACACGGCGCTGGCGATTTCGGTCTTAAAAAAAACATTTATTTTTTTATATATATAGATATAGTATAGATATATACTAAGTAAAAATAATTAGTTTAAATTATCATTGAAAAATTAGTTAATATATTAGACAAATAATTATATAACGTCTCCAAAAAATTAGATGATATATTTTTCATAAATATTACGAACATTTCAGGGCGGGCGCGCCGTGGGCGGGCGACATGGCGTTGGCGAATCCCGTCGGGGGCGGGCGAGGCGTGGGCGGGCGCACGGCGGCGAAGCCCGCCGGGGGCGGGCGAAGCGAATCCCGTCGGGGGAGGGCGAGGCGAGCCGTGGGCGGGCGAGGCGAGCCGTGGGCGGGCGAAGCCCGCCGATTGCACTCACATTTTGATCTGCGGATAGCAAAAATACAATTTTGATTGTTGAAATTCAAATGACCATAACTTTCAATCCAGGAAGAGTTACAGAACGTGACACCCCATTTCGGAATTAGAACGATGTCATTTACAATCTGGGAAAATTTAACATCGTCAAAATTACAAGTCCTGATGCCAGGGCGTGACATCAGGGCGTGTAATCCAGTCACACCCCAGGATCTTCCCATTAGGCCATGTCTCTTTAAATTGAGGTTTAAAATTACATGCCCTCAGGTCAGAGCATGACCCGAGGCCATGTCTCTTTGTCACGCCCCCAGACATGCTAGTGAGATGTGTCATGGCCATATTTCGTACATGCCCCAAGTACACACCCTCGGATCAGAGCGTGACCTGAGTCCATCTCTCCATGTCATGCCCCGGGACATGCTAGTGAGTTGTGACTGTCTATCATGGCCATGTTCCAGTACACGCCCCATGTACACTCCCCGGGGACACGCCCTCAGGTCAAGGCGTGACTAGGCCATGTCAACCAGTCACCCCCTGACGAAGATGTTTTCTTTCGCAGAGTACACGCCCTAGGTTCAGGTCGTGTAACCCACTTTTATGGCAATTTCGGTGGTTTTCTCCAGAACACTTCCAGGCTTTATTTTGGCAGTTTTTCACCAAGTACATGCCCCCATGTCAGGCCATGGACCTAGAGCTTGTAACTCAGAAATTTCACCTATAAATTCCAGCTGAATCCAGAAGTTCATCATCCAGTCCCTGTTTTAGATTGGATCAATTTTCTTTCATTTTATGTATTTTCTTTCTTGCAATTTACTTTAAGTCTTGTATTTTTCAATTTCTAGTTTAGAATTGCACGTTATAATTTCTAGCATTGAACTTATTTTCTTGTACTTGTAATCTTCTTTTGATTAATATTAGAATTGTCTTCCTTTATAATTTCATGCCCTTGTTCTTCCTTTGCTAGCTTAGAATTGCAATTTCACTTTTACAAATCAACCTCTCATTTCGATCGATAAAGTAATAGAATATAAGTGAGTAGAAGTACTCGACAGACCCGTGGAATACGACATTTGATATTTATTTTAAATATCCTATGTTATAAACGATATGTACGCTTCCCTATAGTTCATAGAATTGGAGATAAATACTTTAAATTTTACCCATCACTCTCTCCTCTGCATACCACGCACAATCCGAAGGCCAGACCGAGGTGGTCAACCGTACGGTCAAAATGTATCTGTGATGCCTCGCGTGGGATCGACCTAAGAGTTACGTGTACTGGCTCCCATGGATTGAGTATTGTTACAATACCTAAAACCACACTGCCCTCCAAACTACTCCGTTCTGCCTCATTTACAGTAGCGACCCACCATGTCACCTCTCTTACGGCCATCGGTCCTCTTCTCTGTCGACGGTCGACCACGAACTCATGGATCGCGATCAGTTTTTGGCCTTCGCGAGGGAGCATCTCCTCAAGCTCAACACCGCATGGAGAAACGCTACAACTAAGTCCATCATGACATCACCTTCTCCATTGGCGATTGGGTATGGTTGAAGGGACGTTCGTACCATCAGATCTCACTTCACCCGCCCTCCAGATCTGCAAAACTCGGCCCTTGCTTCCACAGCCCCTTCCAAATCTTACAATGGATCGGCAAAGTCACTTATCAGCTCCACCTTCCTGCCAACAGTCGTACTCATGACGTCTTTCATGTCTCCCGCCAGAAGCCTTTCATCGACACACCACCTTCCAATTCGCTCGTCCCACTCCCAACCCAGCTTGAGGACAAGCTGCTACTCGAAGGGGACAGTGATGTTACAGGTCAAACCATCAACGACACACATTGGGTCAAAACGTACCAACGTCGCACGCGGATCGAGCACAAGAAAAGACCAAACGGCGCATAGAAAGGAGGACTCCTACTTCAGCTTTTTGGATTATCACTGGTTTTAAAATTCCCATTGTTTAAGCCCAAATGGGGCAAGTACACTTGCAGCTTTTTATTTGTTTATGCCCATTTGTTTAAGAGGCATGGGAACTATTTATAGGGGCAGGCAGCATGGTTCCTAGCAAGCAAGAAATATCAAGATCCTCCTTATCTCTCTCTATCTCTTTCTCTCTGCACGTACCGTCGTACCGACACCTTTCCCTCCTTCGTCGGTCAGCCACCCTCTCCTCCGACGAGTTCGAAGAAGAGAATTCAGGGTCCTTCGTAGGATTTCTCCCTCCACCTCCCTATGGCATGCTCTCAATCCGAAGAACGTATCACAAACTCATTTGAGTGCATCCAAGTATTGGACTAGTAAATAATCATCTAAAGATTAACTAGTATAATCTCACTTAAAAAAGCATAAGTCACCATAACTTAATTATACAAGTATTAAAGTCAATAAATAAATCGTGCTCTAGGTATAACGCTTCCTTAAGAGTTAGTTACTCAAGTAATTATAGAAAAATGCAAGAGCGTGAATGGTGAAAAAAGAAATGACAATAAAGATAAGCTTACTGATAAATTTAGTTAGGAGCTAACCCTTGAGGATGCGATTAATTTCTTTGTCATAGTTAGGTGGAGCCCCGCCATAGTTTACGTCATGATCCGACTTCTCAAGAGGGCTTAAACCCTCGGGCAGTGAGGCTTTATACATCAACATAGTTATTTCCCTAAGAGTGTGAGGTTATCCTCACTATAGTTATTTCTCATATGGGAGTAAGGAATATTTTACCATAGTTATAGATCATGCACGAGCTAAAGAAATCTGAACTAACCGCAAAGGTTAGTCTTAAGCTTTGCTTTTAAGAAAATTCACACAGAACGAATCAAAGTAAAAAAGTTATAAGATCTTTCAAAAGTCACTAATACGTAAGACCCTAGTCAGAGAATGAGAAAATCCTAGATGAAATTATAGGAAAACACATAATCAATAATAAAAAGAAATTTTAAAGCATTTTGGAATTTTAGAATAAAAGAATCACTCGATGAGTATTTTATTCACCCTTTTATTTTAACAATTTCATCGGCAAAACTTAAAAGGTACCATGGGGATTCTTGAATAGCAAGAACTCTCAAGGAGCCAGAACAAAATCATGAATGTGTGTGGCGATGGCGAATATTATTGTTTTCTTATTAGCTAGCTTATTTTATTTTTACTACAATTTTTGCGGGATGAGAGGCAATTTTATCTCATGTATTATTATTTTATGTAACTTGTTGGAAAAGCCCATGTAAAGGGCCCGTATTTGGGCCCATTAAGGCTTCTCTTCTTTAGTCCAACATCGTGTATAGGATTTCTTCTCTTCTTCTCTCTCCTATATATATGTACTCTCTCTCTTTGTATTTAATTATTAAGCAATACATACAAGTCAAGGCTTTTGTCTACATGGTATCAGAGCAAAACGGTCCTTTTTTGTCTCTAACCTCCTCGCCCTTCCCTGCGGTCTCTGCTTTTTCAGATCGCAGCCCGCCTGCCTGGGAGATCCTTGCTCCGCATTTGCTCCTTCTCCTCTTCTCCTCGTCGCTTTTATAAGCTTCTCAGCCTGATAAGTGGGCCCCTCCTCCTGCGGCCTCTCTCGCTTTTGCTCCCACGCAGACCGCCCGTGCTATCCCTCTTCCAAGTCGCAGCTCTAAGCCGCGCCCTCTGCCGACTCGCAGACCGCCCGCGTTTTCCCCCCTGCCAAGTCGCAGCTGCCGAACTCGCAGACCACCCGCGCTTTCCCCCTGCCAGGTCGCAGCTCAAGCTGCGCCCGCTGCCGGACTCGCAGACCGCCGCGCCCTCTGCCGATCTCTCAGACCGCTGCGACCTCCCTCTCTGTCCGCTGGTTTTTACTCGTTTTTTCTCGCTGCGAGCTCTCCCTCCAGATCGTGCGGTCTCCCTCCAGCAAGTTCTCCAGCGGCCTTGTCCTCTTCTCGCTTTCTCTCGCTGCGAGCTCTCCCTCCAGATCGTGTGGTCTCCCTCCTGCAAGTTCTCTAGCGACCTGATCCCTTCGGACGGCTGTCCGCTGCCGCCTCAGTCCTGTTGCCGTCTCAGTCCGTTGCAGCCCGCTCTTGGACGCGGCCTCCCTTGGTCGCTGGTGTGATCATCAAGACCGTGCGGTCTTCCTTGGTCAGCCCGCCCTTCCCGTTTTTTTTTTCAATGGGATCATCTGTGGACTCCACCACGGTGCATGCCCCTCCTCAATCAGACCGCCTGGGTCAGCCTCCGGAACTTCGTGATAAGTTGCGGATAACCACAATCTCCCTCTCAGGGAAAGTAAACTTCGTGCAATGGGTACACTCGGTCCGGCGAGTTCTTCAGTCTAAGGGACTACTAGGTCATCTCACTCAAGCACCTCCGTCCCCCCCTGTGGAGGACTGGCTCAGGAATGACGGCCGAGTTCAGACTTGGCTTCTCAACTCTATGGATGGAGAGTCATACCAAATGGTGATGTACCACGAGACTGCTAAAGCTATGTGGGATGAGCTTCATTCTTTATACTCGGGCAAGGACAGCCTTCAACATCTCTACGACATCATCACAGATCTCCAGGCGTTAGATACGGCCGAGGCTGCTAACATGATCTCTTTCGTTGCTCGCACCAAGACTCTGGCCGAAGCATGGATCCAGCATCAACCCTCCACCAATGATCATGCTGCTCAACGTGCTCAGAAGGAAGCTGTCATCATTGTTATGATCATGGCTCGTGTTCCTCCACACCTGCAAAGCACCCGCAATCAGGTTCTGGCCTCGGCCATTACTCCTTCCCTCTCAGATGTGTGTTCCATGCTCCTCAAAACCTCAGCACCTCTGGCAGCTCCGGCTCTTTCCTCACCGGCCCTTCTTCAGAACACTCCTGCTCCCTTACTTCCTTTGCCTCCACCGGCTCGTGGTGGACATTCGGCCACTCGGGGAAGGGGACGCGGTGGTCGTTCTCGACCAAAATATTCATTCTATAGGCGAGATGGCCACTTTGAGACGACCTGCTATCGGAAGCCTGGTAATCCTCCTCGTTCAATTGTCGTTGTTGCTGATGACAGCCCCTCGGCCTCTCGCGTCGATCTTGATGCACTCCGCCTCCAGCTCCAGCAGCTTCAAGGGATGATGTCTCCACCTGCCTCCGTCGCCTCCGTCTCCGATCCAGGTATAACCTGTCTTTCATCGAGTCCACGCTGGATAGTGGACTCTGGTGCTACTCATCATATCACCTCGCTACAGCCACCAAAGTATTTAAATGCTCCTCATCCGAAGTGTATCACAGTGGCCAATGGGGAGACTGTTCTGGTCTCCGGCTCGGCTGACCTTTCTCTTAGCCCCTCCATCTCTCTCCGCTCGTCTCTTCATGTTCTGGGATCCCCGTTCAACTTGCTTTCTGTTAGTCATCTTACTACTGACCTGGACTGCTCCCTAACATTTACATCCTCTTCTTTTCTGATACAGGATCGGCGGACGCGGACTACCATTGGTAAGGGGCAACTGCGTAACGGGCTCTACTTTCTCGACGACTCCCACTATCCTCTCATCTGTCTCCTCGGCTGAGTCGCATCAGCGTCTTGGACATGCTCCCCTCCCAGTCCTCCAGAAGGCACTTCCCGATGTATCTTTTCCAGCTTTTAAATATGATTCTTGTATTTTGGGCAAACAACCGCGTTCTTCCTTTCCCGCACATTGTACTCGGAGCTCTGCTCCTTTTGATCTCTTACATTCTGATGTATGGGGACCTTATAAAATTACTAGTATTTCTGGATTTTGATATTTTCTCACGTTTATTGATGACTATTCTCGGGTCACTTGGTTATACTTACTTCGCGATCACTCTGAGCTCCCTCGTGTTTTTCAGGCGTTTGTCCTTGAAACCCGCACAAAATTCTCCACTACCATCAAAACTCTACGTATCGATAATGCTCGCGAATATTGAATACACAAGCAACGAGTTTGCAAATTTATGTTCTGAGTTCGGGATTATTCACCAGACTTCGTGTCACTACACCCCACAGCAAAATGGTGTTGTTGAACGGAAGAACCGGCAGTTGCTTGATGTCGCCCGCTCTCTCATGCTTCACATGAACGTCCCCAAAGTGTATTGGAACTTTGCGGTCTCCACGGCCTGCTTTCTTATTAACCGTCTTCCATCCTCCGTCCTCAACAATGCCACTCCTTTCAGCCTGCTCTTTTCTTCCACTCCGGCCTTTCCCCTCACACCTTGAATCTTCGGGTGTACGTGCTACGTTCATATCCTGAGACCGTCTACGGACAAGCTGGATCCCAGGGCGGGCAAGCAAATTTTCGTTGGCTATTCACGTACACAGAAGGGCTATGTTTGTTATTCCCCTACCACCCGCAAGATCTCTATGTCGCCTGATGTCACCTTCCGGGAGGATCAGCCATTCTTCTCTGCTCCAGTACCAACATTTACTCCAGTACCTCTCCCACAGCCTGTCCTACGACCTATCATTCCCGTTCACACACCGGTTCTTCCTTCTCCAACTCCTGCTCCTGCCCCCTACAAGCCACCTCTTATCCGTGTCTACTCTCGCCGCACTCCTACTCCCGTTGCCCCTACGCAATCGGCCTCGACCTCGGGTACTCAGCGCCTGGCTGATCCGGTAACAAAATCAACCGCTCATCCTATGGCGAACTATGTTTCCCTACATCGCCTCTCTCCCCACCTTCAGACACTTGCTACCTCTTTGTCCACAATTGTTATTCCTAACTCTGTGCAGTTGGCTCTGCAACATCCTGGCAGGCGCGCCGTCATGGAGGAAGAAATGGCTGCTCTTTGGGCTAACAGAACATGGACTCTGGTACCCCGTCCTCCTGGACAGAAACCAGTTGGGTCTAAATGGGTTTTTGTTATCAAGCATGCGCCTGATGGAAAAATTGACCGGTTGAAAGCTCGGTTAGTTGCTCGTGGCTACACTCAACAACAGGGTATCGACTATGAAGAGACCTTCTCTCCGGTGGCTAAACTCAACATTGTTCGTGTGCTTATCTCCGTAGCTGTACATCGTCGGTGGCCCTTATTTCAGCTGGATATTAAGAATGCGTTTCTTAACGGCGATCTCCATGAAACTGTTTACATGGAGCAACCTCCCGGGTTTGAGACCACGGGGGAGTCTCTGGTATGTCGTCTATTGCAGTCTCTTTATGGTCTCAAACAATCACCTCGAAACTGGTTCGACAAATTCAGCAAGGCTCTTCGGGAGATTGGCTTTACTCGGAGCTCAGCAGATTTCTCCTTGTTCACTCGCCAACAGGCAACAGGAGCAGTTATTCTTTTGGTTTATGTGGATGACATCATAATTACTGGAGACGAAGCAAAAGGAATACAGGCGGTCAAACAACACTTTAGCTCTGTCTTTCAGACAAAAGATCTGGGTCATCTTCACTACTTCCTGGGACTGGAGGTCGCCAGAAGACCAGATGGTCTTGTCCTCTCTCAGCGAAAGTACTGTCTCGATCTCCTTCATGATGCGGGATACTCAGGTTGCAAACCAACTAACACTCCAATGGATGTTAATCACAAACTATGTGCTCAGGCCTCCGACTCAGATCTGCAACTTCAAAACCCAGAATACTATCGTCGTCTTGTTGGAAAATTAATCTACCTAACGGTAACAAGACCTGATATATCCTTCGACGTGGGTATGGTCAGCAGATACATGCACTCCCCTCGAAGATCTCACCTTCAGGCCGTTGAAAGGATTCTTAGATATCTCAAAACAGCTCCTGGTCAGGGACTGGTTTATAAAACATCATCTTCAACTCCAAAATTGGTGGCATACTTTGATGCTGATTATGCTGGGTCCCTGGACGATCGACAGTCAACCAGTGGTTTTTGCACATACTTTGGAGGACACCTGATTACCTGGCGGAGTAAGAAACAAGCTGTCGTTGCGCGATCCTCAGCTGAAGCAGAATACCGGGCAATGGCATCTGTGGTCTCTGAACTCACATGGCTTGAGAGCCTCTTGACTGACCTTGGTGAAAACTTCCTTCACTAGCTTTCCTCTTGTGCGATAGTCAAGCTGCTATACACATTGCCAAGAATCCGGTCTTCCACGAAAGAACAAAGCACATTGAAGTAGAATGTCATTTCGTCCGGGAGAAAGTTCAAATGAAGAAGCTAGAGTTAAAGCATGTTCCGGGTACCGAACAAGTGGCGGATGTCCTCACAAAGGCCCTATCCAGTACTCTCTTCTATCAATGTCTGTCCAAGCTTGGCTCTTACGACTTGTACGCTCCAGCTTGCAGGGGAGAGTTGGAAAAGCCCATGTAAAGGGCCCGTATTTGGGCCCATTAAGGCTTCTCTTCTTTAGTCCCACATCGTGTATAGGATTTCTTCTCTCCTTCTCCCTCCTATATATATGTAATCTCTCTTTGTATTTAATTATTAAGCAATGCATACAAGCCAAGGCTGTCTACATAACTGATGTAAGAAATTGATTTTTTGATGATGATGATGAATATTTGGTGTTGCCTCTTATTAGATGGCCCTTTATATGATCATGGGGATTGGTAACATTACGTTATCGTTACTTATTGTTGCACAATCGATTCGTGTAGTCTTCTGGTTAGTTCTTATAACTTCTTATACAAAGCACATTGAAGTAAAATGTCATTTCGTCCGGGAGAAAGTTCAAATGAAGAAGCTAGAGTTAAAGCATGTTCCGGGTACCGAACAAGTGGCGGATGTCCTCACAAAGGCCCTATCCAGTACTCTCTTCTATCAATGTCTGTCCAAGCTTGGCTCTTACGACTTGTACGCTCCAGTTTGCAGGGGAGAGTTGGAAAAGCCCATGTAAAGGGCCCGTATTTGGGCCCATTAAGGCTTCTCTTCTTTAGTCCCACATCGTGTATAGGATTTCTTCTCTCCTTCTCCCTCCTATATATATGTAATCTCTCTTTGTATTTAATTATTAAGCAATACATGCAAGCCAAGGCTTTTGTCTACATAACTGATGTAAGAAATTGATTTTTTGATGATGATGATGAATATTTGGTGTTGCCTCTTATTAGATGGCCCTTTATATGATCATGGGGATTGGTAACATTACGTTATCGTTACTTATTGTTGCACAATCGATTCGTGTAGTCTTCTGGTTAGTTCTTATAACTTCTTATAGAAAGTTATGTTTTAAGATCCTTAGATGTTATACTAAGAGTTTTCTATGAAAAGACTCCGGCTTTGGATGAGCAGTGGATTCTCATTTGTGTGGAAGAGTGGAGTACTCATGTTTTATAGAACAAATATAAACTTTTGTGTCCCTCTGCTCTATAGCATATATTTAATTTCAAGACTTTACTTTCATATCATAAGTTGATTCATAGTTTTTTAGATTTGTGATTGATTTTATAGATAGTGGCTTAACGTTTTTAAATCTCTATTCACTATCCACCCACCCACACACCCTCTAGAGAGATTCAATCATATTCCGCACTTTCAATTGATATTGGAGTGAGGTTAACCTTCAAGGCCAAACAGCTTGGTTAATCAAGATCCCTACATTGAATCATCCCTCTACGCTATTTGTGAAATCATGTCACGGTCTACAGACTATGCATCTACATTCAGACCTCTCTAGTGCAACTTTGACAAGTTTGCACTGTAGAAATCAGGAAGTAGACTTTATATGTATTCTATTAATAAAAGAATTTTTAATGCTGTCCATACAGATTCTTTCACCAAACCAGAAGCCACCGAAGGATGGAAGTTGAAAAGCCCTAAATAGAATGGTCGGATGAAGATAAGACGGCTAGGTTCTATGATGCCAAAGTCATGAACATCCATGTGTTAACCCTCTACGATGAGTTGTACCGGAGTGTCATAAACTGCACCACAACAAAAGAAGTTTGGGAGACTTTTGTGGGTATGGTAGAAGGAAGTGAAGATGTGAGGAAGGACAAAAAAGAAGATCTAATAATGCAGTACAAAAACTTCAACATGAAGTCAAGAGAAACCATGCCCGAATGATATAAAAGATTTAACATTATCAAAAATTGACTAATAACCAATAGAAGGGATATCTAACGAGAGCAGAAGAATGATAAGCTACTCATATTTAACATTATCAAGAGCTTATATGCAAAATATTACCCATATGCATGAACCATAAGACAACTGAGAAGATTAAGAGCAATATTGATGCTCTCTATGGTAGGCTTGTCTATTGAAATGGACGTCTTCTCCATAAAGGAAGTAGTTGAAACAAGCACACCACTTAGTTCATCCACTTGCAGAAACTACTTGCGAGCCCCTTTGGGCTTGCCGCCGACCTCGCTACATTGGGGCTCATCCAACCAGTGAGCTCGCTAACTGAAGACCCGGCACCTAAGGTCACCTCCTAAGGAGGTTCCCATAGACAAGTCGTCAGGAACCAGGTTTCCAGTATCTCAAAAGGCGGAGAAAGGCACGTTGACCCCCCCCCCCCCCCAGGTTCACTTCAAACAGTTTCGTGCCTTCCTTGTGTCAAGCTCAGCCTTGGCTTGGGAGGGGGAAGTTCTTCTACACTTCTGATTAAGAGGTGGGACCTCCACGCTGCAACCCGAGGTCCAATTTATAGGCGGTTCGAGAACTTTCCAACTCTTCAACTCTTTTTAGTCTCAATTCGCTCAGGCGTCTAAGCCTTCAATGTGTGAGTCGATCTAAGTCTAGGACTACAGGATGGTTGTTGACCCCTCGAGTGATCCTTCACTTAAGCCTCGAATGGTAAGTCGATCTAAGTCCAGGCCTTCGGGTTGGTCGTTGACACCTCGAGTGTCGTTACTCCAAAGCATCGAATGTGTGAGTCGATCTAAGTGCAGGCCTACGGGCTGGTCGTTGACCCCTCGAGCATCTAAGCCTCGAAAGCGTGAGTCGATCTAAGTCCAAGCCTTCAGGTTGGTTGGTGACCCCTCGAGTGTCGTTACACCAAAGCCTCGAAGTGTGAGTCGACCTAAGTTTGGGCATAAGGGCTGGTCGTTGGCCCCTCGAGGGGTAGTCCCCCACAAGTCAGAAGCTAACGTCGTCCTATGAGCCTAAACACACTCGCTTCTTGCGTCCTATGGAGCCAAAGCGCTCTCGCTTTTTGCGTCATATGATTGTAAACGCTCTCTTTTTGCTTCCTATGAGTCTAAGCGTTCTCACTTTTTGCTTCCAATGAGCAAGCGAATTCCTAAATTTCTGTAAAGACGTTTAAAAAATATAAGACAAATGCAGCCGACATAAGCAAAAATATTATATCTTTCTTTCATGAATAAATATCATAGGTACACAATCATTAGAAAGAACAAAAGGAGGTGCTCAAAAAACGACCTCGCCAAAATGGCCTCGCCAAGCCGGTGACCTAATCACCCAGCATCGGTTGGAGACTTGGCTCTGGAGTGCCGCGAGTTGGAAGAGCGGCCGCTCGAGGACGAGGACGAACCATCGCAATGAGAGAGCTCACCTCTCGATCCGCCGGCTGAGCCGTCTCTTTGAGAGGACAAGCTCAAATCGATGTCAAGGTCCATCTCGTCAGATGAGGTCTCACCAAGCTCGGCATCGAACATCTCTGGAAGAAGAGACTCGGCAGTTATGACCTCGTTTGCTTCAATCAACTTCTCTGTCCGCCGCAGATGGCTGAGCATCAGCTCGTCGCCATCCCTGCATACATATGTTGCATCGACCGAAGGTCGGCTCGCGAGAACTTCAAGGGTTCCTCCTTAAAGGCAGTCCTTAGAGCCGGCGAGGTAGCGACCTGCGACCGCGCAGTCGCGAGATCAATCTTCAAGGCCTCCACCTTATTTTGGAGAGCCTGGTTCTCTACTCCGAGAGCGAGATTTCAGTCGTGGAGAGAACTTCAGCTGCCTGAAATAGGAAAAGAACCAAATTAGAACGGAACCTCGCAAGTCGAGCCCGAACAATGGGAGGCAAGATGAATTTACCTCAGCCTCGTCACGCACCGCCTTGGCCTTGCAGAGCTCGACGAGCTCTCCTTCGACGCCGGCGAGCTTTCCGGCGGTCTCAACCAATTGCTCAGCGGCCTCGACATTCTTCTGTGCTACCTCCCCGCTCTCCTTCGTCGCTTTCTCCACTTCGACCAGAGCCTCCTTGGTCTCCCGCAACTCTTTGACACAACGAAGATGACGCCTTACTAGTGATTGCGTCATCTTGGCACCTCGCAACAACGAGCATGAAGACTGATATCCGAGATATCTGGGCGAAGCCTGAGAAAGCTCTCAAGCGTCGTCTTGCCCGTACATGGCGTAGAGGACGTTGAAGGCGTCGTCGTCGTTAGGTTCGTCATCCCCTACCCAGGAGGGCAGGAAAATGTTGGTGGATACCCAGTTCAGTTGCGTGTCCCATGCGAGCAGGGGCTCACGGGTGATATCCCCCCCCCCCCCCGCTGCTCCCTCGCCCAAAATTATGATGGGACTCGGCCACTCAAGGTCTTCGAGGTTCTCGGGGGGTCGAAAGCCAGGGCCTCGGTGAGGTCGCTGTGGGCGATGGCCTTTTTTATTCTTTTTAAGGCCCCACCAGCTCCGGTGTCGGCATCCTCGGCCTCTTGCTCTTGAGGTCGCCAGGCTCATCTCAGGATACCTCCAACAGATCGACGGGAGGAGAGGAGTTCGCTTCGCATGCAAGGTCATCGCCACGTCGATGCTCACTCCAGAAGGGAGAGAGCGAAGTCCTGCAAAAAAGAAGCGAAGAGTCAGTATGCTTTTCGGGATGCTAAAGTAGGTGACCCCCTCGGCATTCGACTTTATGGAGAGGAGTATGCGGAAGACGACGAAATCGAAGATGACCCCGGCCTCGCGCAGGAAGCAGATGATGGCCATCATGGCCACGACCCCATTTGGGTTGCTCTGGGCGGGGACGAGGCCGTAATGGTTCAGCCAAACCACCAGCCAGAAGGGGAGGTGAAGTCCCATCTCGAGTGGGCAAAGGGAATGGCAAGCTCGTCCGTGAAAAGGGAGTTGAGAAACTCGGCGAGAACAGAATCCCTCCGGCAAGAAGTTCTGTCGGAAGGTAACGAGCTCATCGACCGTCTTGCTACGAACTTGGCAGCGACGAAGTTGTCCGCACAATGGAGGCGACCCTCCATCTCCCTGGTGCGCTTTCCCTTAGCAGGAGAAACCATTACTGAAAAGTGGCGAACCAGAAAGAAGAACTCGCAACAGGGAGTTCTTCTGGTGAACTCGGCTGAAGAAATCGCATTGGTAAGGCGGCTAGGGTCCCCCCTATTTATAGAGGTCGGGCGCCAACATCGCGAGGCCGAGTGTATGGTGCGCTCAAGCGAGGCTGCACATTGCGGGTGAGAGGATTTCCTAGATAGCGAAAATCGCGAGGCGAGATGTCCTGCATAAGAACGAACTCGGAAACAACAAAGAAAAGAACTCGCCCACTGGCAAGGTAAACAAACTGCGAGCAAAAGATCAACCACAAAACACCAGCGAGGCCTATTATTAAAATAGAACAAACTTGTTCGGCAAATGGTTAAAAATATTATTACATGATTAAAAGTAAAGGACAAGTAAAATAATAAGAGTGAGAGCTATTTAGGCTCCGCGGAGGGGTTTGCGGATCTCCGAGGCCAAGACATGCGTTGTCCACTAGCTAACCTCTCGCGCAGCCCGCAACTCCTCCTGAGCTTTGTGGAGACCCTCTGTGTGGTGGAGGATGATTTCTTCAGTCCGCCTGATGCATCCTCGCCATATCACCAGGGAGGTCCACGCTCCAGGAAAGGTGGTGGATGTCGTTCTCTAGCTACGCCATCTTGTGCTCCACCTCGGCCATCCGCACCTCCAGGCTCTGGATGTCAAAGTATTTGCGCTCGGCACTCTCAAGACGAGGGGAGAACTCCTCGACAAGGGATAGTCGAGACTCCACCGCGATAAGACGGCAATTGAGCTCGTCCGCGCCAATGCCTTCAGCCACATTTCATGCGAGGAGAGAAAAGCGAGGATGTGAGCCTTGAACTTGCCGAAAGATTCACCCGGGTCGGCAAAGAACACGCTAGTTGGCGAGGAGGGCCGGCGACGAGGCAACCCCAAGAGAGGGGTTGGGCCTGCAAGTTATGAGTTGTTAAAACATCGTTCCTCGACGGCGATTAATTAACGAAGAAAGCGTGAACGAGGAGAATCTTACCATGGAGGTACCGCGGGCTCTCCTTCGCGCGAGGAGAGCGGCGACAATGTCCCTTTTTCCCGTGACCAAGCGGGAGATCTTGCGAGTCGTGATAGCGGCGAAGCCCACTGGACTCGCCCCATTCCGAGCAAGGCGCCACCTCCGGCCCCTTCCCATGGGATGCGTTCTTGCTGTCGGGCATGCTGTGCGAGGGATCAGCTGCTGACGAGGAGGCCGTCCGCCGCACCGAGGCCGAGCCCGGCACCAACATCAAGGGAGTCCCCCGCGAAGGCGGACCACTGGGAGTCGGTGGCAGGAGAAGCGAAGGAGACCGAGGTCGCAAGGACGGAGCTCGACAGCGGCACAGCGGGCTCCAATGTCCCATGGGGTTCCCGCCCGCTCAGCAGGGGCGGGGTCGATGTGTCCTTTAGATCCTCCAAGTGGCGTAATTGGAGTTCGTAGTCAACTCCTTGGCCTCCCCGTCAGCAGGAGGCGGAGGCAGCTTCGCGGCCTGCGAGATCGTGGGAGTAGTCGCCTCGGGCAGGGGTGAGGGCGCCAGGTCCTCATCACTAGCGCGCGCTGCACAAGAACTTGATTAGCAAGCCATCTGGATTCGCTTTATACCAACACTGTGAAGGATGGACTCTACTCACTAGGCGTGATGGCAAGTATCACCTCGCCCTAGGGGACTCCACCATTCCCTCCTCGCAAAGGAGAGGGAATGTCTATCGCTAAGGGTCATGTCAGTGGCGGACCAAAAGGCTGCCTGGGAATGCTGTCAAAGAAGAGTGGGAGCGGTCAAATTCAACGCTACACGAGACGTCGGCAAGACAGGAACGAACTCAATTTTACCTCTTCAGCCCGCTCCGGACGCGGGTCCGGAAGCGAGTCCGCAGTGGCGGAGAAGGCAGCTTTCTTCACGGGGGGAGGGGGGCTCCTCTTCCCCCAAGGAGCTCGGCCTCGCTCAGCCTGTGTTGCTTGGAAGCTCGGCCTCGACCCGCTTCCTCTTCTTTGCCCGTTCCATCTTCTCCCGCCTAAAGAGGTCGGGAGAGGGAATGAATCCCAACTTCACGCGGAGGGTACTCACCGCCAGGGTCTCCGTAACTGGAACGAGGCGGGCCATGTGAGAAAACCCTCCCTTCTCCACGGTAGGCGAGGTGGTTATCATCATAACAGGTGAAGTCTCTTTCTTCTCAGCTTCCATAGTCCTAGAAGTGACATTCAGAAGTCCTGACCCCTATTTATAGGGGGGATGACCGATACGACCAGCTCGGTATAACCGCAACTCGCCGAATAGGGGTTGGATGATTCTTTCCGAGCTCTAGGCGAGCTCACAAAGAGCGGGGATTGTGTACAACCCGTATTCAACGAGTTGGGCCCAAGCCTGCAAATTGACCTCAGGACCTCAATAGGTGGACCACATTCCCAGAAGCATTCATTCCATGGACAACAGGAGTTCACCCCGAGCTTGCCTAGTTCTTGTTGATCAACTCGACGCGAGCTTAGCAGGGTGGAATGCAGCTCGACAATGAGCTCGCCATGTTCGAAGCTCGACTCCCCTCTTAGTTCAGCCACTTGCAGAAACTACTCGAGAGCCCCTTTGGGCTTGCCGTCGACCTCGCTGCATTGGGGCTCATCCAACCAGCGAGCTCGCTTACTGAAGACCCGACATAGGAGGCCTCACCTAAGGTGAATCCAACCAACTCGCCTCCTCCGGAGGTTCCCATAGACAAATTGCAAGGAACCAGGTCTCCGGTATCACAAAAGATGGGGCGGCTACTCGCAGACCATGTACCCCCACCCTCTTTGGATTGCCTTTAAATAGGACCCCAGGTCATAAGAGAATGGCACGTTGACCACCCCCCCCCCCCACCACCCCAAGGTTCACTTCTGACAGTTTCGTGCCTTCCTTGTGGCGAGCTCATTCTTAGCTTGGGAGAGGAAGTTCATATACACTTCTGGGTAAGAGGTGGGACCTCCACGTTGCAGCCCTAGGTCGAGTTTATAGGCGGTTAGAGAACTTTCCAACTCTTCAACTCTTTTTAGTCTCAATTCGTTCGGGTCGACCGCTAGACAAGTTGTTTTTGGTCATCCTTTTGGTCTGACCATTGGAACAAGATTTTTCTGGATCCAACAAGTCAGCTATCAGGTAAGGTAGTGTATGAATGGTTCAATATGTAAATAAGATGTCCAAATACAGAATTAAGTAACATTATCATCTAATTCGAAAATTTATAAACGACTGTACTCATACACTGCCCTAAACCACTACGTGATTTAGGGTCTGTTTGGCGCAGATTTTTTTGGAGTTGCACACCACAGTTTCTCTAAAATCCGCGCCAAACAGAAATATAGGGCGCCTTTACTCCCACTGCCGACCGTCCTAATTTGGTGTTTTGAGCTATTTTCGCACAGCGCATCGGTGGACACGGTGCACCGCAGCTTTGAGCTTTTCTTTCTCTTCGCGCGAGCTAGGGTATGCGCCTCCTCTTCTGATCGGTCTTGCGTCCAGGCATCTACGCATCCAGGAGCAGATCTTCCGCTGGTCTTGGCCATTTTTGCGTCAGCTTCTTCCTAGTAGGTAACCTCTCACGATTTCCTCCTAGTCCAGTGTTCGATATGTTTTTGGATCCTACTCAAGATTTCGGCTCTATTTTTTGATCCTACTCAAGATTTCGTTAGATTTTTTGATCCAACTACAGATCTGTTTTTTGATCCTACTCCCGATCTATTTTTCCATCAGTTTTTTATTTCGAGAGCAGAGTTTTTTTGGGCATTTTTTTAACCTTTGATTTTTTCAAGATCCAAGCATAGATGTGTTTTATTTGGCCACTCGATGGAGACAAGTAAATTAATCTGAGATAGGTTAATGATATGTGAACCAAAAAATTATATGTGAATGAAATTTGATATGATATGAAATCTGAAATATGAATGCTATCGACCAAATTGCCTGTGATCGTTCTCCAAATCTATTCTTTTTCCACTCAAGAAATCTAAAATGTGATTGTGATATGTGTTATTAGATGTGTAAACAAAAAACAGTCGGACTTTCGGCAAGATTTGCGTGATCTTCTTCCTAGCAGGTATCCTCTCCCGAGCTCCTAGATCGGCGATGTTTTCCCGATTGAGATCCGGTGGTCCGGCATGTTTCTTTTTCGTTTGATTTCTTCTATGTTTGTTCTCCCGTTGTTGGACGATCGAAGTGCAGTTTCTCTTTTTATAGCCATACATTGACCCTGTAACAATTGAAGGGATTGGAGCAAATGAAATGTCTGCATTACGAGATTTTATAGCCGACCAGTTGCAAAATGATCGCAGGTACAATGTTTTTTAGTGGTTAAAAATAATAAATAATTTACATCAGAATCAGTGAAATATTAATTGCAGTTTAAAAAGAGAAACTGCAGTTTAATGAGCTGCAGTTTAATTTTATGGTGTCTACAAACTATAATTATGAAATATTAATATTTGACAGAAAATTTAAATTTTCATATTCAGTTGCAATTGCTTTAGTTTTGAATAAGGCACCACACAGCTACTCTGTCAAACAGTATATGCAGTTTCTCTGTTCAAACAGCACTGGTTCAGCAGATCTTCCAAACAGTTTCACTGCTTCTCTCACCACTCTACAAAACAGCTGATTTTCTCACCACTCTGCAAATCAGTTGCTACTCCAGTCGCTGCATCTGAGTTAAACAGACCCTTAATGAGCCTACAGTCTACACTTACACTCAATAACAACAACTAAACCAAATGTCATTGTATATATATGAGCACACACTCATTATATATCATCATTCATCAAGTTCAAAAGTTAGAACATTCTAATACCATGTCATTGTATAGCTATGATTTGTTTATATTTCGCAAACTTGCATTATATAACTTCAAAAGCTAGTTGGTGAAGCAATGAAATCTAGTGATACATGGAAAGACTTAGTAAATTCAATCGATGAGATAAGAAGTGTCACTCAAAGCGCTCGCATCAAGATCAGCTCAGGGTCAATTCTCGTTACCGACAAATCCTGTATCCTTTGGACAATTGAAGCTTGTTGATGGATCAGTGCTCGTACATTTCTGTATTTTTTTATTTTTTCGAGCTATATTTTCTTTTTTTTGGTGCGATGATTGGGTGATTACAACAACTCATCGTACTTAACATAGGTTTAGGATGTTAAAAATAAAGTGTTATGTGAGAGAAGGTACTGAGGGTTTCTTCAATCCCCTTAGATCATTCTGCGAGGCGTCGAAGCTGAAATTGTCTCCCACTCTGCAAATCAGCTGCTACTCCAGCCGCTGCATCTGAGTTAAACAGACCCTTAATGAGCCTACAGTCTACACTTACACTCAATAACAACAACTAAACCAAATGTCATTGTATATATATGAGCACACACTCATTATATATCATCATTCATCAAGTTCAAAAGTTAGAACATTCTAATACCATGTCATTGTATAGCTATGATTTGTTTATATTTCGCAAACTTGCATTATATAACTTCAAAAGCTAGTTAGTGAAGCAATGAAATCTAGTGATACATGGAAAGACTTGGTAAATTCAATCGATGAGATAAGAAGTGTCACTCAAAGCGCTCGCATCAAGATCAGCTCAGGGTCAATTCTTGTTACCGACAAATCCTGTATCCTTTGGACAATTGAAGCTTGTTGATGGATCAGTGCCCGTACATTTCTGTATTATTTTATTTTTTTGAGCTATATTTTCTTTTTTTTTGGTGCGATGATTGGGTGATTACAACAACTCATCGTACTTAACATAGGTTTAGGATGTTATAAATAAAGTGTTATGTGAGAGAAGGTATTGAGGGTTTCTTCAATCCCCTTAGATCATTCTGCAAGGCGTCGAAGCTGAAGTTGCCTCCCCCCCCCCCCCCCCCCCCCCCCCCCGCCCGCCCCTTCGTGCTGACACCAAGATCATATCATTCCCTGTTTCCAGGTGCCACTTAGTGTCGAAATCGGGAGCCCACCGCCATCTACAGCTACAGTCGACGTACGTTCCCCCCAGTGCCTCAGTCTCACCCTCGCAAGACGGCACTGCCTCTAGCCCAGCCACCTCCGCCTCCCTCTCCTTCCTCGATAGCCTCCACGCATGCCTCTTTTCCAACCACTGCACATACTTCCCTCCCTACCTCCCCCCACCGTAGGTAGAATCAACTACCAAATACCCTCCTCCTTACCTCACCAACACCCCCCATTGTTTGCCTTCTTCCCAATTAGCAATCGATTTACCCCTCCTTCCACCAAAAGCCATAAATCCCACTAAAACCTAAGAATCACATTGATTCCCCACAAACTGCACACATATGTATCGCTCTCATTACTACTCGAATTCATCTACTACATATGTGTCGCATCCATCCCAAGTACTCAATGAGTCTTTATATTTAGTTCCATTTTTTCATATTTTTGTATTGTATGGACATCTGTATTTTAAATGGCATTCAATTCTTGGTATTTTGTATCTTTCATTACCTTACATGTGTACAGTTTATTCGCTTGATATTTAATGTCTACCACGTTCATTTGTCGTGCAGTTGTAACTTGTTAATCTTGCTTGAACCAGTTGTAATCAATTATAGATAATTGCACAAGTTTAAAATATTCTTGTTTAATTAATTACGTGGCAGATAGTATTGCATATTGGACGAGTATAATTGCATTGCCTATGGCACTAGGTTAGTTGTTATTCAGTTGCATTTGTTACATATTTGTCTGCATCCTCATATAGAGTTAGATTGACCCTATACCCATGTCCGGTGTTACATCATAATATAAATTCAGAAACATCAGCAAGAAATTTATCAAAACTAGCCATATAAATTATGTTCTCCTAAAATTATGTACACAAAAAGGACAGTATTAGATTAGCATTATAATAGGAGTTAAGTTTATCTCCAAATACGTACACAGATAAAATGGAGGTTAATACTAGAAATCAGATATGCCAGCATTCCAAAAATATATTTATGTACATACAAACCATATGGTTTCCCTACAAGTAAGAATAGCCATGGCAGTGGAAATATACCCACCAGTAGCAGAGCACTCTTAGTCTCAAGGTCATCAAGCACAGCCTCCCATTCTTCTCTGAATGTTTGCATTTCAGTTGATATAGCGAAATTAAGCTACACAAGGAAACATGAAAAGCTTCATCAGTATTGTATTTATATGGAACAAGAAAAACAAATTTATACATTTTATGTAAATATAGGTTTGGGCAAAAGGACCAACAGCATCCCCATGAAGATTTTGTGCCAGCTCTTCTCTTACGTCATTTTCAACCTGAGCAAGAGACTCCTTCTCAAGTGATTCTTGGGCTTCTGCTGCCTAAAAAGTAGGATGAGAAATGGAAAAGGGAGGAACAAACAAGCTATGCAGGAAAGAAAAGAAACAAGATAACTAAAAATACCTTGCTTTCAATTTCAAGAAACTCTGCAACTAACTCTTCAATTTCCAGATCAGTTAAAGGTACCTAAGAGTTTAAGACATGCAATGCCTAAATAAAACATACACTTAAATTATTTTAGACAAGGTACAGACCAAAAGTACCAGTATGATAAACGTAAGCAGCTGACATACATCACTCACTTTCATTGTTAACTCTAGAAAAATAAAGAAAACCAAAGAAAGCATAGCCTAAGAAATATTTCAAAGCGCCTACCACTATCATGGAAGGAGGTCACTAAACTGAAGCATATCATTATGTCATGCTAGATCATTTTTCTAGGATAATTTAATGCGAAACCAAGCCATTCCAAGTATCTTGAACTAGTGTTGTCAAAAGAACTGCAAAGGTTGCTCTTTAGAAGCTAAGCAATCAAAATAACAAAGCAGCACTTACTATTCAAATATTTTGGATGGCATTAAATTGTGATGTAAACATCAGCTGTGCTTTTCAATTGTAAAGCACAAAGCAATAAAAGTGTGCATTTCAACTACAGAAACTATTTTTTACAAGGACTTGCTACATCTTTCAGCAATTTCTGATATCTCTGATTTTCATGCTTCGTGGTCTCTCTTGTTGCAATCATTTGTGATGCTTATACGGATGCATCACGACAACTTGGAAGCGAGGTTGAAGATATTCGGAGCAGTGGAATAGGAATCGACGGCCAAAATAGAGCTTCACAATGCATTTGCTTCCAACTCATGAAGCATTTCATAAGGCCGCACCCATCTAAATATCCTCTAGGTTCTAAACATCCCCCGAATTCGCCTAAATCTAACTTGACTCCAATATGCCAATGAGGTTGGTTACAGAGCTTAGGATCTGGGCGTGTAGGCTCTGGAAGTCTAGGGTTAGGGTTCGCCTCAAGTGCAAGAGGAGGTGCTCGCTCTAAGTGTATGGTGGCTTCTATGTTGTTGACTGATGTGCATAACCCAATGCATTATGTGGCTTACATCTCTCGTACTCGTAATGGGGGTTTCGATCATATTTGGTAGATTTTCCATTTGATTATTAAAATCACTAACACTCATTAAATGACCCACACGATTTTTTAAAATAAAATTTAAAATGTTTAAAATAACTTAATTTTTTGATGAGAGAGAAATATTTAATTTGAAAATATTTGAAATAACTTGAATCTTAAAACACCCATTTTTAGTTAATCTTAAAATGATTTTCAAATTAAAGAAACTCTTTTTTATGAGTAACACATAATTTAAGAGATGTTAAAATAAATAAATATATACTTTTTAAAATTGATTATTTTTAACTTTAAATTTAAACTATTTTGAATTAAAATTCCATAGGCTATAAGAAAGTACAATCTCTTTTTTTTAAATCTTGGATCATCTAATCCGCATGAGGAGTGAAGTAAAGATATTATGATACCAAACTAATGGAAAACAAGATTCAAAAGGTTTTATATTAATTAAAGTTGATCTTGATTAAATTAGACGATGCTCATGTCGACTCATTAAATAATAAACGAAAATAATTAATCTAGGGTTTGTAACACTCGTGCAACGACATAACATTCGAACGACAAATAAACATGAATTAACATTCCACATGCATGAAAATGGGAGGATGAAGAACACGAAATTCTGAAAATTAACATCAAAGAGATACAACAATAATTTAGGGCAAGCTCTGAAATTATAAGAGATCAAATAAATAAAAGCATTATATTAATCTAACAAGAAAAGAGCAAGAGATCGGTAACACGTAAACCTCTGGTACAAGTGCAGCGTTGATCTAGCCTTTGTCAAGTCAACTTGGGGCTAAAATGACTGGAATTTCAATATAAATCTTAGAGGTTTAGAAGAGACGTTATGGAGTATGTTTCTTTTTGAGACCCAGGACAAGGGGGCGACCGAAAAAATTCTGGGTTGGTGATTAGGGCTCAAGAGGAGCAGTCGGCAGCCCGTGAGCTGTTTGTGTCAAAGAGGCAAGGGATGGGGCTGGAGGTGTTGCCAGAGGAAGAAACTGATGGAGCATGACTAACCGTAGATTGGCATACATGCGAACAACGGCGACGAGCTCAAGCGTACAGTCTTCAGGATCATCATGGTCGGAGAGGGCTTCATCGTGGATGAATCATTGTCGGGCAGGATTGACGAAACAGAGTAGTGCATCAGCAATAATGCTTGGAATGATGAAGTTACTATGAATTAAACTTGAATGCTTTGGGGTGTTTGTAGCAGTTTATGTATTTTCTTAAGTATAGATTGTTGTTTTATCACACTTTTTGCGAAAGAATTCAGCTGACGTGTGATGGGGAGCAGCCTGCCTGACCCGCTCGGGTCTACTCACGCCGACCTCGGGCACAATGACGATCGAGACCGCTCATCATGAGCGGATTGCCGATCTTAGCATTAGTTGTTTTTTAGGTTTTTTATTTCGAGTTGTATTTTCTTTATTTTGGGGAGCACAACAATCGGCAAATCATTGTCGTCTGTTGTCCCCCCTAGTGTTTATATATTGAGAGTGGGGGCTCTCATTTAGGGATTTGAAGAATTGAGTATAGAAGTCTTTTTTTTTCAATTCGGTGTCGAAGCCGACCCTCGAGCATGAAGCCTGAAACTCCTCCCGTTGTCGTGAGCCTCAACTTCCTCCTCCTTCGTTCCTCTGACGTACACCACATCCTCCTCTACCCCTCCACATAGCAGCCAGCCTCCACCATTTCCCCTCCCCAACCAACTGCCAACCTCCCTCATTCCATTCCATCCCTTCCACATAGTAGGCGTCCACCTCTTCTACCTCTCCATCCTCTACCGACCACCCATCTTCCCCACCCTTGTCGTGGATCCACTTCTCCAACAGTCCCTCCAACTAAATCCCCAAAACCGACCCATCCACCCCCTCAAATCCCCTCTAGTTCGTCTTCGGTGATCACCGGAATCATTCTCCGGTCACCTCGGGTGATTCCCCTCCATCCCCTTACCATTTACACCAATTTTAAGTTTTTCGGCGATCGCCGGAAAACGTCTCCGGCCACCACCACCATCTCCGGTGAACCTCGCCGGAAACCACCTCCGGCGACCACCTTCGGCAGCCACCACCTCCCCACTACCCCACAACTACCCAATAACCACCTCCCAACCTCTTCCACTACCCCACTTACCAATCCCCTAAATTTTAGGATCCTTTCCAAAAATAAAGCTTACACCTCCCCTCTCCACTACTCCCACTACAGCCGGACCCCATCCTTTCACTACAGCCACACATGGACCCACTTTTACCCCTCCAAACTGAGTCCCCTTCTCACGTCCACTCCCAACCAGCCCAACCTCCTCTCGGCCTAGTCGTGGAAGGCAATTACAGCCTTCCAGGCCTTCACCCCTCAGCCCCCACGCCTTCAGAACACTCAGCCGGCTGCTGTAACTCCTCCTCCAGCAGCCCCAAATCATTACTTGATCCCCCATTCTCCTATAGCCTGCTGCCTGCTCCTCAACCAGCCAGCACCTGCAACTCCCCCATTTTCCAGACGCCAGGAACTGTCCAGCAACTGTGTGCTGCTTCCAGCCCCTCCCGCCCTACTTCCTTGCACCTGACGGCAAAGTCCAGCAACCGTTGCCGTGTCCAGCAGTTGGGCTGTCATCTGGAGATCTAAAACCAGTCCCGGTTTGCGATTTTGGCTTCCGGACAACCCTCCGAAGACACCTCCAGCACTCTCCTTTCAATATTGTGCGGGTCCAAGGTGTGTTTGTTATTGCTGATTTCAGTTATTTAAGTCTTTGTATTTCCTCATTTAATTAGTCATTTGATTTCACGCACTCTCCCGTTTGTACTCCTCTCTTGTTTACTTATTCTAAGTGCTTTATTTTCCGGTGGCAAATTAAATAAAGTGGTTTAAAAATTCGCTATTGCAAGTTCATCTTCGTGACCCTGCGTCAACGTGGATGTGTCCTCTGATGTTGATCTTATTGAAGTGATTGGGAAAGCTTGGAGGCAATTTTTGGGGCTGTTGCATAGTAAAGTTCAGCAAAGGATCTAGGGCATATGGTAAGTTTGTTTGAACCCTATTTCTCAAGAGGGTTGGACAAATTTTTGTAAGTTTTATTTTCAGATATCTGTAATGTATTTGTTCTCTTCACCGACCCAGAACCCATCATTTGGCATCAGCTTGGGGTTTGAAAAGCAAGTTGAGAATGTGTTGGCTGGTAATTAGGAGGTTTAAGCAAAATATTTTGAGGATTAGGAAACCGTTTGATTTAGCGTGATAACGGTTCCACCAAATGCCACCGTTTTGCTCAACTCGCAACGCACAACAGTCAAGCACAAGAGAAGGGATATGTAGTTGACCAAAACTGTTCAGGTGAGCCGGTAGGTGATGATTCATTTAACATCGGTTCAGCAGGCAGCAGCCGAAGAGAAGCTGTTTGCGGTTTAGAGAGGAGCACCTACATGGGGATAACATACGAGTTGAAATACCCAAATTTAGAGGGGGATAGTCCCCGACGAGTCAAGTGGCTCTAGATACATGAATGCATTTTTTATTATAAGGAGTACTTTGACCAGAAGAGGTGCAAGATGGCAGTGTTGAAGCTGAAGGAGACTGCTAGCTTTTGGAGGGGAAATCTGAAATGCCAAAGGCGACATGAGCAAAGGTGAAGTGACGAGCCAATTTGTTCCAACCAACAATAGGTCGGATATATGGCACAACTAGTCTGATGAACTAATGGGGGTCGACGAGACATTGGAGTACGAGTTTTGAGGTATGTTCGGGGTCGATCGGTCATCTGTCATATTTGGCACCACCTGATAGACGATTTGAGTCCACAATAGCGTTCAGAGCGACGTTTTGATATTTTCCATGTATTTGTTTTATTTGTGGTCTTTTATTTAGTGAGATTAGGCAACCATCGTGTATGACCAATCATAGTCGTCCAAGATGGTTGCCCTGAACGTATTTCAATATAAATACGGAGGGGCTGGTTTGATGGCTTATCGCAGATTTGGAGGTTTTCCCAAGGTCTTTTGGTCATCCCGCAATGCTGACTCCGCGACGCCTAGGTGTCGACTCCTACGTAATATCCTGCCTTTGTGTTTTCCTTGTTCTTCTAGTGCAGCCACCCCCTTCCACTAGCCCTAAACCTCCAGCCGACCACCCTGATTCACCCTGCTGCTATAGCCCCCTCCCATCCAAGCCTTCAATGCCTAACCCCTCCAAGAATCCCCTTTCCACCCCTGTTTGAAACCTTCCAGCCACCTTCCTGCAAAACCAACCATGTACGAACCCCATCTGGAGTAATCCATCCATCCCCAACTCAAAATCTGCAACTAGCCTTCCATCCAACCCTTCCCCATCAAAAATATCCAACCAATCCAACCCAAACCACACAGCCACCTTCCCTAATCCACATGTACAGCAGCCGAACCCTTCTTCCAGCCACCTCCACCTCTGACTAATCTCGTTCAGGTCTTGTTTGGGCCTGTCCGAGCATTCCTATCCCTTCCCTACCCAAAATCAGACCACCAAACAGTCCCTCCCATCCACAAACACACAGATTTTCTCTCGCAGCCATCGTACAGCTGTTGTCCACCATTCCGGATCATCACAGCCGCCCCCACAATCTCCGAATCTGCCAACATGCACCGACAACCCCTCACTCCATATTGTTTGGTTTCATTATACTCTTCATAATTGGTGTATGTTTTGTGGCTCTAGTATGATTATGAGTGTTTTGTTATGCTAGTCTGATTGTTTTGAGACTAATCGTGACTGCAGTATTTATTCGCATGCACATTTACTCACGGTACTCCAATCGGAGTATTTTTTGCTTGCTTGCTTTTAAAATCTATATGAATATCGCTTTGTGCTGTGTGTCTAAATTTAACGCATTAATTATTATTTGCAATACGTTGGATCACCTCGCATGCATGCATCATCTTAGGTTTAGGTAGGATTTATTCTCTGGCATCACACCTAGGGTTGTATTATTTATAGTCCACTTTCACAACCTACCTTGCGTCAGATTTGGTATCAGAGTGAGTTTTAGGCCACGTTTTCGCTTCATAGTGGTTGGTTATTTAGATGACTCGTGTCTAGTTTGGTCTCATTTATAGGTTATCCATGGCTCGTCATAGTGAACATTCTATGCGATTTTATGATGATAGGGACGAGTACCACATAGGACATCGTAATTATGCTCCTTTATTTGAGGATCTGGAGCTCATTTATGCTTGACCCATTAGAGCTCCTCCTGAGAGATCATCGTACTATTATGATGATCATTTTCCTCAGTCCTCCATTCATAGAGATCGACGTCACCCTCTGTCACGATTTGATTCCACTAGTGACGACTACCATGTTGATTATCATAGACCTCATGGAGAGTATTTTTATGAGGACATCACGCATAGATTTCAGATAGATGCGTCATTATTTTACAGTTAGCTAGACTCAAAGGGGTTTATGGATTGGATCTTAGATATTTATTATTATTTTGATTGTTTCATTATACTCCTCATAATTGGTGTATGTTTTGTGGCTCTTGCTTTTAAAAATCTATATGAATATCGCTTGTGTTGTGTGTCTAAATTTCACGCATTAATTATTATTTGCAATACGTTGGATCACCTCGCATGCATGCATCATCTTAGGTTTAGGTAGGATTTATTCCCTGGCACCACACCTAGGGTTGTAATATTTATAGTCCACTTTCACAACCTACCTTGCGTCAGATTTGGTATCATAGTGAATTTTAGGCCATGTTTTTGCTTCATAGTGGTTGGTTATTTAGATGACTCGTGTCTAGTTTGGTCTTCATTTATAGGTTATCAATGGCTCGTCATAGTGAACGTTTTATGCGATTTTATGATGATAGGGATGAGTACCATTTAGGACATAGTCATTACGCTCCTTTATTTGAGGATCTGGAGCCCATTTATGCTTGACCCCTTAGAGCTCCTCATGAGAGATCATCGTACTATTATGATGATCATTCTCCTCGGTCCTCCATTCATAGAGATCAACGTCTCCCTCTGTCACGATTTGATTCCACTAGTGACGACTACCATGTTGATTATCATAGATCTCATAGAGAGTATTTTTGTTAGGATGACATCACGCGTAGATTTCGGATAGATGCATCATTGTTTTACAGTTAGCTAGACTCAAAGGGGTTTATGGATTGGATCTTAGATATTGATCATTATTTTGATTGTTGTGAGATATATGAAGAGCGTCGTATTATACGTGCTGAGACGAAGCTTCTTGATCGAGCTAATGATTATTAGACTGGCCAGTAGCATAGGATAGAGCATTAATGTCTTCGACCCATATCCCGATAGGTAGACATGAAATGGGAGTTAAAAAGGAAATATCTTTTTGCATCATAGACGTCAGCGCCTCAATCAATTATACACCATGTAGAAATGGATGATTATGAATTGATTTGACGAGCTTGTTGTGAGGAGCAATATTCAGTAGGATCCACTCGCGGATGCCTCCCGGTTTCGATTTGGTCTTCGCACAGAGATTCATCGAAAGTTAACTCTCTGCCACTTAAGAGTCTATTGATCAGGTATTTCATCTTGCCCTCCATCAAGAGCAGTTCTTAAGATCTGTTAGAGTTAGTCGAATGGACATACACATCATGAGGTCTGCCCAACCTAAGACCACCACTGTGGCTACTCGTGACCCCTTGGACAAGAAATATTGAACTGATGATACCGAGTTATCTCACTTCAGTGAGGTTCATTGTCCGATGACGGATATGCCACTTAACGATGGGATTGAGCCTAATGGCAATGACAAAAAGCAGTCATGAACGACTTAACGAGCCCAGAGTAGTAGGATGCCTATCCTTACTCCCTGCTTAAGACCTCTACCATAGTCCTTCTTTGACACTCTACCTAATGACTCATTCTTGAGTATATGTTCTTTTCACACTTACTTCGTCGTTGTCCCAAGTCTCATCACAACCAAGAGTCGAGAGCCAAGTGTTGGCCTCGTCGTGGTCTCCTTACCTATTTAGGAGGACACTACCTCTGTAGATGATACTCATCTGCAAGGTTGTAAATATCGGATGTTGGCGACATGTCGGATTGAGTTTTATAACATCGGATGTCGGAAATCGGAGACATGTCGGGAATATTTTAAAATGTTAAAAATTAATTTTATGTATATTAAGTATAATTATATTTTCTAAAAGAAAAAAATTAATATAACAAGTAAACGAACAATGAGTCATGTATCCCGAAATAAATTCGAAAAATATCCAGAATAAAATATTATAACAAGTACAAATTAGTACAATGTAAAATATATTAAGTATAATAAATTTATTTTATTAGTACTAAGTTTTATAGCAAATAAACAAGATTTAAAAGCTAAATATCCTTTTATTGATTATAAGTCTTTCCACGTTTAATAAGTTTATGTTAAAATCATATAAATAACAATTAATAAATGTGTTAAACTTTTTCACATCTTTGTAATATGAAATAAGAAAAATATAGTATAAATAATTATACAAAAATGATTATAAAAATAAAAAATTAAAAGAACGAAACAATAAGTCTAATTGATTTAAACATGCATAATATAATATATAAATATATATATATGTGATTTACACATGTACTGTTAGACTGCTAACATAACATAAAATAAAATAGCGGGCGATATGTTCAAAAATCGTGTCGTCCGATATATCGAAAAAAATCGGATATATTGGCCTATATTTTACAAAAGGTCCTAATCGAGTTTTTTAGGAAAAATGACGTTTTACCCTCAAAAACGACATGTTGGACATGTCGAACATGTCAAGGGACATTTAAAGCAGTGCTCATCTGGATGATCAACCCGTCATTAACGAATTCTTTAATGAACCTCCTGATGAGCCACGGCTTCTTTGTGAGGATGAGATTCAGATGAGTGACTCATTTATGAGCATTGGATCATTGATGTGTCTTCAAATCATAACTCCGATTTTACCCCTGAGCGAGCATCATGAGCTTATATGCAGAGGTTGCTTCACATACGCTAGAGGATACTCTCGATGTTTCGAGAACCTGCCTGATTGCCCCTCGCACTCTTGACAAGTTCTTGGATAAACCGCTTGATGATCCACCAGATGAGTTTTTTCTTCTTGGAGACACTTGACAAACTCAAGAGTGGCATCCTATTGTCGATGTCTTGGGTATTCATTCAGGTAATCATCGCATTCGCGAAGAATTTTCTTACATACCACCTAGTGAGCATTCTGACGAGTCACGTTTTGAGATATATATATGCCCCGCCATTAACTGGTACCTGAGTGCCAAAGAATCACATAGTTATTTGGTTGTTCGTAACACACTTGACGAATACTTTATACCCAACTCAAAAAGCCACCTTACAGGCCACCCATTTTTAGAGACATTCAGCTCGTTCTCGGACCTCCACCTAGAGAGTGTCATGTTTGTTGTACTTCATTTGTATCATTTATGTACGGCTGTTGATTCTTTTGTTCGTCATTTGCATGAGTCTATTTAGTCATGTGTTCGTCATTTGCATGAATGAATTCTCTTGTTCGTCATTTGCATGAGTCTATTTAGTCATGTGTTCGTCATTTGCATGAATGAATTATCTTGTTCATCATTTGCATGAGTCTATTGAGTGCTTTGTTCATCATCTGCATGAGTTACATAAGTCGATCCAACGCAAAAATGGATCTTGTAATGAACTTTATAGAACTTATGTAGATAACCACAGGCGGGAACAGATTTTTGGCGAAGGTGAGCAGGTGATGGTCTGAATCGGTGCGAAGAGGCACCCTAAAGGGCCTACTAAAATGAAAGCCAAACGAATAGGTCCTTACACAGTCGTGAGAAGAATCGGAACGAACATCTATGAGCTCGACATCCATAAGAGTATGGATATTCATCCTGTATTCAATGTTGAAAATTTGACAATGGGGACCCGTACCTTCAGCCTACCCCTGAGCCTCACATTCTTCAGCCTCGCTCTCATCCCCACCTTACTCTTAAGCCTCGCATACCCAATTGGAAGGTACCTAGGGTTTCATTGCACCGCTAGTAGTCTCTTCGGGACTTGTTACGCTCACACATTCGCCCAAGCGCACACCCCCTCATCGGAATTCATGAAGCACGCATATTGAAGTCGTCGTGATAAATTCATATATAATAAGTTGTAATTAACTAGTTAATATTAATTAATGAGTATTAATTAATAATATTTTGTATGCCCTCCCTGATCCATATAAGGGGGAGAGGTTTGAGTTTTTGGCATATCAGAGGATCATTAATGTATGGCTCTCTCTCTCTCTCTTCCTCTCTCCCTCCATGTAGGACTCTCCTCCCCAGCTCTCATGCATGTATTTCTTTTATGAATGTAATGCAATGTTCGTCGTTTTGAGTCGCTCATTCTCTCTCGCCCGCGCATCGCATTGAGTGGGCCGCACATCGAAGATTCTTGTTCGTAACAATTGGTTCGATCTGCTGTTTTCCGGTTGCGGTCTCCGTCTCCGGATTCCTACCCGCCCTTTCTTTTGTCGTCGGTAAGAAAATCAGCCCCTTCAACACATTCACTGGTCTTCGCCATGACAACCATTGTGCGCTTGCTACACGAGCGCTTCGATCGATATGAAGCTTTCCTCACCAACATCCTCGTAATGGCCCACAGGCTCCATACCAAAATTGACCGTTGGGATGTGCTCCGCAGCCAGCCAAAGCAATTGGAGCACCCAAGCTCTCGGCGCTCCCTACCCACGCTCGCCCCCCCCCCCCCCATCATCCCGCGGACCTCCACTGTTGCGCTCTATGTGGGGCAGCAAGACACCATGGCAGATTCATATGCCCTTGTCGTCGACGAAAAGGTTCAGATAAGCCACCTCTTGGTGGGCCGGTAGGCCTTCGTGTCTACATCCCCGACCCCTGTCACCGCCCAACAACAAGCACCAATAAACTCACAGACGTTTTATCGTGATATCCTCGTCATCCCAAAGTTCCTGGTCATGCCTCCAACAACCCCCGCCTGCAACATTCGGGATGTTGACGCACCACACCATGGGTCAAAATGTCATGCCTCGGCCTCCACGGACTCTACTCCCGGTAACATGTTATGTTCCCGTAAAACTCTCGTCGTCATCGTCACCGGCAGATCCACCAGATGCCAACCTTCTACATGGTCGCCGCAACCCTGCTCCTCTCACGACCACCTCCGAGTACATGAAAGCTACTTCGCATGCACCTCCAGTTAGCTTCACCTCCATGACCGCTCTTCGCCTCCATGACTGCTCTTCGCCTCCACAACCGCTCTTCAGAATCTGGCCCACCTTCGCACGCCCCTCCAGTCAGCTTCGCCTCCAGTTGGCTTCGTCTAGCTTCGCCTCCACGGCGTTATCAGGCTTGTACCACCTTCTGCTCCCGCCCACTGTCAGCCCTCCACACAACCGCACACTTTCAAACCTGTTGGGAAAAACTCATTTTGATTTAACTTAACAAATTAACTATATGTGATTTTACTCCCTAGGGATATTACTCATGTTATATAGTAAGAGTAATTTGGTCATAGAAGCCTTAGGAGTCAATTGAGTCAAAGTCATAAGAAAGGCAAACTGAAATCATGGAGAAAATTAGCCAGAGTAATTATGCGTCGACTAGAAGTCGACGCAACGTCAACTGAAAATCGACATTACTCCAACTAGATATCAGCGCAACTTCAAAAGTCAAGTCGACGCTTCATTTAATCGGTAGTCAACGCAACATCGACTAGATATCGACGCAGAACGCAGAAGTCGATGCATACATTCTTTCAAGATGAAGTCGACGCAACATCGATTAAAAATCGACGCAGAAGCCAGAAGTTGAAGTCCACGGATACGTCGATAAGGAATCGACGCAACGTCGATAACAGAGTTCAATTCAAAGCTGGGGTTTTCTGAAGCAGATTTCGACGTAGCTTCTAATAGAACTCAACGGCACGTCGATATGAAGTCAGAAGGAATTCGACGCAACGTCGAATACAGTCAAAGAATTGGAAACTTCCTGGAATGGATTTTGAATGTTATTTAGAGTGTATATATGGAAGATATTTGAATCCTAACGGGTAGCAATAGGATATAAAGAGAAAGAAATGTATTAAAGACTTAGAGGTGATATAATTGGAAGATATATTAAAAATATTGACGGGCTGTCAACAGACATAAATGGAAAGCTGCAATTCTCATTCTATACTTTCCAATTGAAGAATCGATCAGAAGGGAAAGAGATTCAATTCAAAATTGACAGAGGATTATATACATACAGCATTCAAAAAAGGAAGATAGAGCTATGGTCCTCTCTGCTGTTCTCTCTCTCTCTCTCTGACTCTACCCAACAGATCTCTGTACAGCACTTCTTCTTCCTCAAGCTGCAGAAAGCTTCTTCTTCCTCTCTCTCAAAAAGAAGCTAACAAAAGATACAGAGATCACTCTGAAAAGGCTGGATCAATGCTTATAATCCTTGCATCTTCTTCTAAGCAAGGATTAATCATCGACAAAGGATCCAGAACACTTAGTACCTAGAATCCTCAGTGACTGCTGAAAGAGGATTCAAATCAAAAGATTACGCTTCATCTTCTTACTCTAATTCTCTTTTCTGTGAGTTGAGTAAAGAGTTTTAAGAATCCCTCTTCAAAGAATTCGGTCTTGGTTCAAGATCTCCTTATCAAAAGATCTGGTTTGGTTCAAGATCTCCTTATCAAAAGATCTGGTTTGGTTCTAAGAGTCTCCTTATCAAAAGACTCAGTCCCTAGTTCTAATAGTCTCTTTATCAAAAGACTCGGTGGTTCTAAGAGTCTCCTTATCAAAAGACTCAGGCACTGTGATAGTGTATTCCTACCAAGGTGATAGAAGAGTGGACTACCCAGATTTTGGGGAACCACTATAGCTTTTGTGTCTTCTGTGTTGTGAATTTTTTGTGATTGTCTCTTGTCAACTTTTATTATTCTGTGATTGATTTAATTCTGATAGGAATCTTGGATGCTTAGAAATTAGGATTATTTTTCTGTGCACTTCTTAGTAAAGTTTTTAAATCTCTATTCACCCCCCCCCCCCCCCCGCTAGAGAATTCTCAAGGGAGCAACTATGCACTTTCAATTGGTATTAGAGGGAGGTTGATTAGAAAAAGGTTAACACCTTGATCAAAAAATCATCTCACTTATATTTTTATATTTCAAAAACATTTTTAAAAAAATGAGTTCTAAGGACTATGCATCCACTAGACCACCAGTGTGTAACCTGGACAGGTTTACACTCTGGAAGACCATAATTAAATTTTATATAAATTATATTGATGAGGACATATTTAATGTTGTGTTGACAGGTCCTCTAATGCCTTACAGAAAGGATGCTAGAGGAACCTAAACACAAGAACTGATTACCATATCTGAATGGACTGGAGCTGAGAAGAAAGTAAAGGCATGTGATGCTAAGGCTATGAATATGCTAGAAATCAACTATGTCAGATGACATATTTCAGAAAGTGATTGAATGTCAGTCTGCAAAAGAAATCTGAGATTCCCTATCCAGTTTAGTTGAAGGAAGTTCTGATGAAAGGAAGGACAAGAAGAAAGGAAGAGGTTTCAACCTGGAGTGACTCAGAATTTGAGTCAAGTTCCTCATCTGAAAGTGAGGAAGAAGATGCTGCTGAAGAAGCCTGTCTGATGGCTTTGGAGGCTTCCTCAGATGATAAAGAAGATTAGGTACTATATTTTAATAATTTTGATTTTTTCTTCCAATGAATTTAAATCTTGCTTTAAAGATTTCTGCCAAGATGAACTAGAGGTAGAAAATCAAATAAAAATAATTAAGGAAGAGTTAGAAGAACTGAACAGTAAAACGCTAGATGAAAATCATCACTACGTTAATCATCAACTTAGGATTAAGGTAGGAAACCTAGAAAAACAAATAGATAAGATAAATGCTAAAAATCTAATACTAAAGGAAGAGCTTACAAATGCAAAAGCTTTTGAAGATTCACTCAATTGGAGGAGTCAAAAGCTAAAAGATATCTCAGAGAATCTCTCTAGGAGATTCAAATATCTTGGATTAGGAACAGATCCATCAATCAGTAATGGATCTTCCAGCAAACCTGCATGGGAGAATCTAGTAGTATTTGCTAGATATAGTGAGAATCAAGTAAATGAAAACAGTGAAATTTGTGAAAAATTACATGATCATCCTGATAAAGTTACAGTATTCAATAGGGTGAACATTAATAATCAACAAGAATATTAGGCAAACATCCTTTAGAAAAATCCATAAACAACAATCAATTTTTGAACAAAAGGAACTATGCGTCGAGTAGAAATCGACGCAACTTTGAAGTTACGTCGAATCCAATTCGACGAAATTCTGCAAATGCTTTGACATCAATTCGAAGCAGGCTTGAAGGTGCGTCGAATTATACTCAACGCAACCAGCAACCTGCGTCGATTGTATATATACGCAACTTTGCAGGCACGTTGAATTCCTTTCGACGCAACCCTATAGATGCGTCGACTTCTACTCGACGTATGTTTCCAGAAAACTTTTCATGAAAATTCAATTCTAGATTCTCTCATGCAAACTCACTCTTTAATTTTAAATGTTATTGTTGTAAAAGTGGACACAATGCTAAAACTTGTTGGTTTAACAGACTACCACTCTACCTGTCTACCATCTTAAGGGGTATCATGAAATGCCTGCTTACACTTTCATTTCACCATTTCAAGGTAGAAGCAATGGGCCCAAGGTAATTTGGATTCCTACTGATGTTTGAGTTACATGTGCAGAATGAATAACATAGGACAGACCACTTAAAGGAAGGGTAATATAGATATAATGGACTTTAATTTTAGTTAAATGAGTTACATGTGCAGGATGTACCTTTGACCTTCTTTCTGGAGAAGCAGAAGCAGAGCTATCTAACAGAGAAATAAAAGAGATGCTGAAAATGATGAATTCTTCAAAGGAAAAACCAATTCACCTGAAGAACATTAATCTCTCTGAAAAGTACCGATTCCTGACAGATATTGTTGGGAAAATACTGCTATGCAAAGTCTCTGCCCATGTTGTCATATCCAGAGTCTTCTATTCCACCAAATCAGGCCTTTCAATCACCTCCTCCCTCATTAATTTTCCCTCCCACTAATGCTCCTACTTCCTCCACTATGCCAACTTCTTCTCCTCACAATCTACATTCTATAATTCTTCAGGAAGTACAGATGGGCACTAGCACAATCTCAATATGAATGAGCATGCTTTGCAAAATTCAAACCTTTGAAACCATGCAAACACAGTTTGGTGAGGTCACTATCTCCGTACAGTCCTTACAGTCAAGAACTTCTGTGACTAGGTCATTCTTAACCTCTCATGCTGATGAGGTTAAGGGGGAGAAACAGAAGGAGGATCAAGTTGATAAACAGGGGGGGATTGAGATTGAACATGCTGAATAGAGTGCACATATTCAGGGGGAGATTGAGATTGAACATGTTGAACAGGGTGCACATATTCAGGGCGAGGAAGATGCTAATCAAACTCCTAATCAAGTCACTGAACTTGAAGGTGATGAAGAGGAGTCGCCTCTAAAATTGCAAAAAGCGCTATCTATGTTAGATATTCAAAAAAAACGAGTCATTTCTTCCCAAAGATTTGAAGAATTTTTACAGAAACAGGAAATTATCTCTCAGGGTAGTAAGTTAGTTGATAAAAGAACAAAGAAACAAAAGCTGAATGTTGATGCTGAATTTGTAAAGGGCAAAGTTTAAAATTCAATCTTAAAGACACAAGCTTTCATTTGGCTGCTCATGGTTTCTTCTTGCTCCTTATTAATAAATGATGTACATTTTTGTGTTATTCCTTTATTCTGTAAAATTACTTTAAACAATCTATAAAATTTGTTTAAGATAAATAGGGGGAGATTGTTGAGAAAAACTCCTTTTAATTTAACTTAACAAATCAACTATAGGTGATTTTACTCCCTAAGGTTATTACCCATGTTGTATAGTAAGGGTGATTTGGTTATAGAAGTTTTAGGAAGTCAGTTAAGTCAAAGTCATGAGAAAGGCAAACTGAAATCATAAAGAAAATTATCCAGAGTAATTATGCGTCGACTAGAAATCGGCGCAACGTCAACTGAAAATCGACGTTACTCCGACTAAATATCAGCGTAACTTCAAAAGTCAAGTCGACGCTTCATTTAATCGGTAGTCGACGCAACATCGACTAGATATCAACGCAGAAGGAAGAAGTCGATGCATACATTCTTTCAAGATGAAGTCGACGCAACATCGATTAAAAATCGACGCAGAAGTCAGAAGTTGAAATCTACGGATACATTGATAAGGAATCGACACAACGTAGATAACAGAGTTCAATTCAAAGCTAAGGTTTTCTGAAGCAGATTTCGACGTAGCTTCTAATAGAACTCAACGGCACATTGATATGAAGTCAGAAGGAATTCGACGCAACGTCGAATACAGTCAAAGAATTGGAAACTTCCTGGAATGGATTCTAAAAGTTATTCAGAATGTATATATGGAAGATATTTGAATCCTAACGGATAGCAACAGGATATAAAGAGAAAGAAATGTATTAAAGACTCAGAGGTGATATAATTGGAATATATATTAAAGATATTGACGGGTTGTCAACAGACATAGATGGAAAGCTATAATTCTCATTTTATACTTTTCAATTGAAGAATCGATCAGAAGGGAAAGAGATTCAATTCAAAATTGACAGAGGATTATATACATACAGCATTCAAAAAGGAAGATAGAGCTCTGGTCCTCCACTCTGTTGTTCTTTCTCTCTCTCTCTGACTCTACCCGACAGATCTCTGTACAGCACTTCTTCTTCCTCAAGATGCAGAAAGATTCTTCTTCCTCTCTCTCAAAAAGAAGCTAACTAAAGATACAGAGATCAATCTGAAAAGGCTGGATCAGTGCTTATAATCCTTGCATCTTCTTCAAAGCAAGGATTAATCATCCGACAAATGATCCAGAACATTTAGTGCCTAAAATCCTCAGTGACTGCTGAAAGAGGATTCAAATCAAAAGATTACACTTCATCTTCTTCTTCTTCTTACTCTAATATTCTCATTTATGTGAACTGAGTAAAGAGTTTTAAGAATCCCTCTTCAAAGAATTTAGTCTTAGTTCAAGATATCCTTATCAAAAGATCTGGTTTGGTTCAAGATCTCCTTATCAAAAGATCTGATTTGGTTCTAAGAGTGTCCTTATCAAAAGACTCGGTCTCTGGTTCTAAGAGTCTCCTTATCAAAAAACTTAGTGGTTCTAAGAGTCTCCTTATCAAAAGACTCAGAAACTGTGATAGTGTATTCCTACCAAGGTGGTAGAAGAGTGGACTACCGATTTTGGGGAACCATTATAGCTTTTGTGTCTTCTGTGTTGTGAATTTTCTGTGATCGTCTCTTGTCTACTTTTATTATTTTGTGATTGATTTAATTCTGGTAGGAATCTTAGATGCTTAGGAATTAGGATTATTTTTCTGTGCACTTCTTAGTAAAAGTTTTTAAATCTCTATTCACCCCCCTCTAGAGAATTCTCAGGGGAGCAACTGTGCACTTTCAAATCCTTCTATCAAGTGCAGACCTCGCACAATTTTCTCTCTTCCGCGACAATGACGCCTCCGGACCTCGAGCCCCCTTCCAGTCACTCCACGCCAAAAATATATCTCATTTTCCCATCTCGGGTCCCACCACAACAGCCTTTTCCCGGTGCGCCCTCCAAAAAATTTTCTATGCCGCTTCTTATTCAGCCTTCCCGCCGACGTTTCTTGCCATCACTCTTGTTATCAACTTTTTCCAATGCGCCTCTTTTACCGCACCCATTATCCCCCTCATTTACACCCACTGTATGAGCCAACCTCTTATATTTTATTTCCCTTATAGCTGGCCCCACAATCCCTTCCACACTTATTAAGACCTTTTTGGCACCCTTCTTTTTTCAACCACACCCCACTCATTTTTCAACACTTATCTACCCGTTCCCAACGGACCCCACTAACCTTCCTACATAATCCACTTTTTTGGCTCCTTTTTATCCACAGGCCACCACACATTTTTATTTGATCCACGGCTCATCTGCCACTATCAACGACAACAACGACCGTTGTCTTTTATCCAAACCGTGCCTGCCACCGGCATTATTACAAATCCTAAGAACTCTTGGAGTCTCGGCCTTGAGGGTAAGGTCGATTTTCAAGGGCGGTATAGTATTACACTCACACATTCGCTCAAGAGGACACCCCTCGTCGGAATTCATGGAGCGTGCAAATGGAAGTCGACGTGATAAATTTAATATTAATTAATAGTATTATGTATGCACTCCATCATCTATATAAGGGGGAGAGGATTAAGTGTTTCGCATCCTGGAGGATCATTATTGTATGGGCTCTCTCTCTCTCTTCCTCTCTCTCTCTCTCTCTTCCTCTCTCTCACTCCCCCTCTCTCCCTCTCCTCGTAGAACTATCATCTCTACCTCCCACGTATGTATTTCTTTTATGAATGTATTGCAATGTTCGTCGTTTTGAGTCGCTCATTCTCTCTTCGCGCGCGCATCGCATTGAGTGGGTCGCTCATCGAAGATTCATGTTCGTAACAGACCAACAGCACACCATTTAACTACTAAGAGCATTACTGACATCGTGGCTCACAAGTGCATACCCACGCTCGATGGATAGACAAAGAGGTACTTGGTCAATTGGTGAGGACGGCCTTTCATAGACGACACTTGGATGGCGTTTGAAAAGCCACATCGATACTTACCTGGCCTTCACCGAGAGGATACTCATCTCCAATCATCGGGAAATGAATTCTCTTAAGTCGGGGAGAATGATGGGGATTAACGAGAAATTAGAGCACAAGTTTTGAGACATATTCGGGGTCGATTGGTTACCTGTCATATTTGGCATCACCCGATGAACAATGCGAATCCGTTGTCACTTTCAAAGAGATGTTTCGATATTTTCATGTACTTACTTTATTATATTACTCTTTCATTTAATTAGATTGGACAACCATCGTGTATGGCCAATCATAGCCGTTAAAGATGGTTGCCCTAAGTGTATTTCATTATAAATATGGAGGGCTTGGTTTGACTACTATTTCAGATTTGGAGGTTTTCCCAAGATCTTCTTGTTATCCTGCGGTGTCGAATTTGTGAACCCTGGGTGCCGACTCCAAAGCAATATCCTACCTTTGTGTTACCCAAATTCTTCTAGTGCAGCCACCCCCTTCCACTAGCCCTAAACCTGCAGCCTACGACCCACATTCACACTGCAACCAAAGCCCCTCCCCATCCAAGCCTCTAACTGCCTAATCCCCTCTCAGGACCCCCTTTCACCCCTGTTTGAAACCTTCCAGACACCTTCCCACAAAACCAACCATGTACAAACCGCAATTGGAGTAATTCATCCCTCCCCCACATGAAAAGCTGAAATTAGCCCTCCATCCTGCCCTTTCCCATCTAAAATATCCGATCTAACCAGCCCAAACCATGCAGACACCTGTCCTAATCCTATACAGCAATCAAACCCTTCTTCCAGCCACCTCCACCTCTGACTGATCCCGTCCAGGTCTTGTTTTGGCCTGGCTGAGCATTCCTATCCCTTCCCTACCAAAATCAGACCACTAAACAGTCCCTCGCATCCACAAACATCCAGACCTTCCCTAACAGCCATCATATAGCACCTGTCCATTATTCTAGATTGTCACTGCCGCCCCTAAAATTCATGAATCTGCCTACATCCACCGACGGACCCTCGCCCGTGAGTTTCTTATTGGTTGGTTGCACTTTTTCCTTCATTATTGTATGCTCGTGGTTCTTATATGATTATGAATATCTTGTTATGCTAATGTAATTGATTTTAGACTAATCATGACTAGTAGGATTTATTCGCTTACACATTTACTCACGGCCCTCCGAGTGGAGAAAAGCCTAGCTTGCATGCTTTTAAAATTCATATGAATATCGCTTGTACTATATGCTTAAATTACGCTTTAATTATTATTAGTAACACATCGTTGGATCACCTCGCATGCAAGAAAATCTTAGATTTTGGTAGAATTTATTCCCCTAAAGCCGCACTTAGGGTTGTATTATTTAAAGTATACTTTCACAACCTGACATGCGTCATGAACAATGTTGGAAGAGGCACAGAAAGAAGAGAAGTTGTTACTCATGTACTCTTTGGTGTTGTCAGTACAAAGAGTTTTAATGGATATACCGAACTGATTTTTATGTATAAATTAAACTTCAAGACCATAATTAACACTATAATTAAGTTTTATATACTTTATAAATAGTTTAGAAGAAATATTTAATTAACAATTCAATTAGTTGATATTAATTATTTTGATAATTAAACAAGAATTCAATAAATTTGATTAACTAAAATTAATAACAAACTCAGTTAACCAAAAACGCTAATTTTCACACTAAAGGCTTTTAGAGGATCTTAAGAAGAGTTGGTGTTTTGGTAACATGTAAAAAAACCTTAAGGGATGTATTCAGAGTTTTGAAAAATCATCCATCTCACTTTCAAGAACAAAAACAACTCTATTTAAAACATATAACATAAGCCCTTTTTTAAAATAAAAATGAAGTATGCGAAATAGAAAAGATAATAACCCATTGACTTAAGAAATTACAAAATAGGAAAAATATAATATGTTTATAATGCTAAAAAGTGTTTATCATACCTCTGATATGTTTCCATCATCATTTCCTGATGAAAATGATGATGATTCTTCTTCAACATCCGAATCTTCACCAAGGGTAGCGACAGAATCACTATCACAGTCCTCCAAAGCACCATTTGATCCCACTATCTTTACATCTCTGTCATCACTTTCAGAATCATTTCTATCAAGATCATCTTCTGTAAATCCACAAGCAACCATTTGCTCACTCCTGACACTTTGTAGAGCATCTCTCTTAGAATTTTCTTCTTTCATTTGGCATTCCAAATTAAATAAGTCCTTATCCCCCTTCCCTTTCAAGAATTTCACTGAATCCTCCTTATCTTCCATTACCACTCTTGCTTCACCCTAGCTACTGCAATCCCACATGCAAGATCGATTTAGTTTTTTGTTAGAAAGATTCACAATGGATGAGATTTTTGTACTCAAGCAATTAATGAAAAAATAAAGAGCAAAAAAACTATACATATGATTTTATTGACATTGAAAAGTTATGTGCTGGGGTGACACAATAATTGATTTTGTGATTATTAAGGAGAAAATGTTGTGTCAAGGAATATTAAAGATTATGTTTAGTGAGGGATTGACTAGTATTAGAATTAGTAAAGAAGGATATAAATGATAGGGATTGAGTAGTATTAGAAGAACTTGTGGAGCAAGCAATCAAAATCACCGAATCATGCAGATCTACAAAAATTAATTAGTATTAAATCCTTGTATTTATGTATTAGTTATAAGAGCTTAAAATGGATATTCAACCGGACATTGGTGTATACTCTTTATGACTATAGTTTTTCCATGACAACTTGGTAACTTTGGATATCTTATGCATAATTGTGGAGATGTAAATGTGCTAACTTCTAGAATAAAGATTGGATTAGTTAAGAGTAAAAGTTCCTACATAGCATCGTAGGATAAAAGAAAAATCATGGAGACAAAAGTAAAATTAATAAAACTACAAATAGGTAATTACGATATGCAGATATAACCGTTGAGCAATTAAAAAATAATTATCCATGGAAGAAATTAAATAGCTAAGATGGATTGAGGAAAAACTAGGAAAGTGTTACGCCTGGCGTCATTACCAGATTCTCCGAAGATTACTGTGCACGTCGACCAAAGGAGAAGGCGGAGGAAGACCGGGCTGAACCATCCGGTTCAGCCCGCCAATATTAAATAAGGAGCAGTGGGGCTGAACCGCACCGGTTCAGCCCCTATGGGGGCCGGCCGGCCCCCATGGGTCCGGGTGCTATATAATACCGGACCCTCTTTGGAGAAGGCATGAAAGAACTATTCAGGTATTCCCTCTCTTCCCCCTCAAACCCTAACCTTAATCTCTCCTTCCTCTCTAGTTTCCTCTATTTCTCCCCTTTCTTCTTGCTAGTTCATAACATTTGGTATCAGAGCAACCTTCCTGCGACCATGGTGACACGCTCGGAGGCGAAAACCGCACGATTGGCAACCCTAGAGGAGAACTACGTAGGGTTGGCGGATTCGGTGGCGGCAATCGAAGATCACTTGAAAACGTCCACAAAAAAAATGGAGGAACGCATGGATGGACGCATGGAGGAGATCAAGGCGTTGTTGATGCAGTCCTTGAAGGGGAAAGCGGTTCCGGGCAGCGATTCCAAGGCGGAGGCGTCACACAATGCGCCGTCGGCAACCAGTGGAGGGACGGGGTGTGAGGCCCCTATTCAGACCCCACATGAAACTGTATCAAAACTTATTTTCATATCATTCATGCCAGGATGTTACGTGCAAGGCCAATGCTCTGGATGTTGAATGAAGGAAGCATGGTTATGTGCACATAAATCAAAATGGATTCTTGGGTTCGGTCTTTCTCCTCTGAGAGAAGCCACTTTGTGCATAGGGCCAAAGGTTAGGTCTGTTTCCAATCTTCCCCCGCCCACACCCCCAATGATTGGGGACTATATGGGTTCTGTTGTTGTTGTTGTTGTTGTATTCATGCCAGGATGTTCTAGAAGTAAGTATAGTGAATACAGAATAAAACACATAATAAAAACTCATACCTTAGTTTGATCTTTAGTTTTCTTTTCCTTTCTGAACCACTTTGATTTCTTAAGAGTCATCAGGAAACGCGCATCTTCCTAAAAAAATGAAGTCAACAGGCTTAGTCATAACGAATATGACTAAGTGAATAACATACTTCTTTAACTGCGGTACATGCAACCAAGAAATATCAGTATCAATATGCATACAGTTCTTTAGGTTCTTCAAGTTCTTGATATTCTTATGTTCTTTCAAGTTCATTTCGTCGAATGTTCTAGTCTTATTCATTCACGTTTATATTCGTTCATTCTTATATTTCTTCTTCGTTCATACCTCTTATGAGTCACTTTCAATTATCAGAAGTTTTATTCATCTTTCATCATCGAATTCAAATTACAGTTAGATAAATGCATTAAATAGGAAATGACATATCAATAACGATACGTTTACTTTTCAAATTCTTGTATTCATTTCGTTTCTTCGTAACTTCTATTCACATTCAGTCTTTATTCGTTCACGGTCGTTTCATTTCTTTTATTTTGTTCATCAATTTCAGATTCTTTCAACTGTAGTTCAGCTAATTCATTTTCCATCGTCAATCATCAGATGTTCTCATAATCAGTTTCTGAATCAGATTCCTCGTTTATCTTTCGCTTTATTAAATTAGGAAGTCATAAGGGTTGCTGTAGATTCATCTCTTCTTGGTCTTCAACGACCTCTTGGCCTTCAACGGCCTCTAGCCTTCACGGCCTCAAATAAAGCTCAAAAACACATTCCGTCGTAGCGTATTCACACCCCCACTACGGCTACTGGGTTAACCCTTATCATTTCCAATGCATCGAGGCTCATTATCTTTTCGTTCTGTTCTTATTCACGTATTCATAGTCAATATTCAAATTTAATCTTCGTATCAGGTATCATTGGTTTTATTCAAACATTTTTAAGATCATCACTTAATTCTTATTATTTCCGATTCAACAGGTTCTAGCAATTTTCATAATTATCCGTGCTTCATAAATGCAAACAATTTCAATTTCATGTCAATGCACATTCACTAAAATATTTTCAGTATGAGAAGCTAATCATGTGTGTATCAAAATAATTCAAAGCTATGCATAATTAAAGAAATAAGTACTCACCTTGCTTTTCTCTTCTTTTTTTTGTTCTTGAAATTCTCGTCCTATCTGCCAATATCGGTTATTAGTTGTCAAATGAATTAGGCATCTTTTTAAGATCATTGAAATCTTATTTATATACCACCATAAGAACTTCTATTTTATTCCCCCCCTCCCCCGATATAAAAGCATAAAGATCAGGGGTGCTACTTGGCCTTCACACTAACATGAACATTTGCCACATCTTATACCACATACATGTATACACAAATAATATTAGGGCTGCCTTGAAGTACTTCAGCTCGATACACCACTAATCCCCTTCCCTACAAGGTAATTGGAAGGCTAAATAAATTAGGGTTTGCTGTCCCAACTCCATACATAATAAATTGGCACTATTTCAGCAAGGGAATTTCATAATAACCCATAACATAACCCTAATCAGCGATTTGGTGTCAAATACCCAACATTTGGTGGCTGCCCTAACATGGAGGCAAGGGGTTTTTTTTGCCCGAATTTCGTAGGACGGCAATAGGTAACCTAAATAATGCTTTGGAAACACTAGAGAACTGAAAGTAGGAGTGTACCCATCCTCTACCCAACTAGGGTTTCGGGTTTCGTGCATGAAACTCAAACAAAACAACTAAACATGCTAAAACACCCTTCTGAAACTCAAGAGCAGGAAACAAGAATAATATAGCTTTTAGGGTTTTCATCCATGGAAAAACGAGGCTAGAAATCCAAGCAAGATTTAAAAGGAGTTGAGAGGAAGACCTTACCTTTCTATAGGAAGAAAAATGAAAGAATTCCGAGGAGGATTGAGGCTTCAGGAGCACTTGGCGCCGATCGGCTCCCGTCCGCCTGTCGACGGGCTCGCAGATGCTGAGAGGGGAAAATGAGGTATCGGGCTTGAGTTATCCCCTTTTACGATATCCGGCTGCCCCTCTTGATGACACGCACGCTTTTAACGAGCGTGAGTCACGTTTATATTAGACGGTTTAAGCCTCTTTTCTAATTGCAGCCCATTACAATGCTAATCAATTCAGCCTAAACCAACTATTTTACTATCCGCACACCACATTTCATCAAATTATCTTAATAAAGCAACATTCAAAGTATTATTGGCACCCCAAGTTCAATAACCTTTTATGTTATATTGTCATCTATTAAATCGATCTTTAAAACTAGTCGCTCCATCGACACAATTGCGTGACATGCACGATACATTGATTTATTTCTTTTTATTAGCAATTTTGGGTCATTTCACGTTTTGGGTCGTTACAAACTCTTCCCCTCTTATAGAAATTTTCGTCCTCAAAAAAATTGCTCGATGTCTAATCGTTTTCTTTGACTCGTCATTCTCTTTCTTTCTTTCATATGTTCAAAATTCATAGACGATTCAAATTTGTAGTTATCACTAGATCATATCTCAATTTCTTACATTATCTAGATTTCATATCTCATACATATTAACCCATGATTGACCTAGCCTTTTCAAATTTTTATTCTTGCTTCCTTTATCTTTTGTAATCTATTTCGAATTCACTCAGTCAAGAATCTCAGTTTTCACATTAAGTTGCAATAACAAACTTCATGACTTAATATTCGCATCAACTTATCACTTCGCAGACGATTTCGGAGCTTCTCAAGCCCTTCCACTAAGATTCCCTCAAGTTCATATCATGTATACTTATTATGTACTCACTGCAACAAACTTCTTGCAAACCTGGCTCTGATACCAAATTGTGAGGCCCCTATTCAGACCCCACATGAAACTGTATCAAAACTTATTTTCATATCATTCATGCCAGGATGTTCTAGAAGTAAGTATAGTGAATACAGAATAAAACACATAATAAAAACTCATACCTTAGCTTGATCTTTAGTTTTCTTTTCCTTTCTGAACCACTTTGATTTCTTAAGAGTCTTCAGGAAACGCGCATCTTTCTAAAAAAAATGAAGTCAACGGGCTTAGTCATAACGAATATGACTAAGTGAATAACATACTTCTTTAACTGCGGTACATGCAACCAAGAAATATCAGTATCAATATGCATACAGTTCTTTAGGTTCTTCAAGTTCTTGATATTCTTATGTTCTTTCAAGTTCATTTCGTCGAATGTTCTAGTCTTATTCATTCACGTTTATATTCGTTCATTCTTATATTTCTTCTTCGTTCATACCTCTTATGAGTCACTTTCAATTATCAAAAGTTTTATTCACCTTTCATCATCGAATTCAAATTACAGTAGATAAATGCATTAAATAGGAAATGATATATCAATAACGATACGTTTACTTTTCAAATTCTTGTATTCATTTCGTTTCTTCGTAACTTCTATTCACATTCAGTCTTTATTCGTTCACGGTCGTTTCATTTCTTTTATTCGAAATTTGTTCATCAATTTCAGATTCTTTCAACTGTAGTTCAGTTAATTCATTTTCCATCGTCAATCATCAGATGTTCTCATAATCAGTTTCTGAATCAGATTCCTCGTTTATCTTTTGCTTTATTAAATTAGGAAATCATAAGGGTTGCTGTAGATTCATCTCTTCTTGGTCTTCAACGACCTCTTGGCATTCAACGGCCTCTGGCCTTCACGGCCTCAAATAAAGCTCAAAAACACATTCCATCGTAGCGTATTCACACCCCCCACTACGGCTATTGGGTTAACCCTTATCATTTCCAATGCATCGATGCTCATTATCTTTTCGTTCTGTTCTTATTCACGTATTCATAGTCAATATTCATATTTAATCTTCGTATCAGGTATCATTGGTTTTATTCAAACATTTTTAAGATCATCACTTAATTCTTATTATTTCCGATTCAACAGGTTCTAGCAATTTTCATAATTATCCGTGCTTCATAAATGCAAACAATTTCAATTTCATGTCAATGGACATTCACTAAAATATTTTCAGTATGAGAAGCTAATCAGGTGTGTATCAAAATAATTCAAAGCTATGCATAATTAAAGAAATAAGTACTCACCTTGTTTTTCTCTTCTTTTTGTTGTTCTTGAAATTCTCGTCCTATCTGCCAATATCGGTTATTAGTTGTCAAATGAATTAGGCATCTTTTTAAGATCATTGAAATCTTATTTATATACCACCATAAGAACTTCTATTTTATTCCCCCCCCCCCCTCCCCCGATATAAAAGCATAAAGATCATGGGTACTACTTGGCCTTCACACTAACATGAACATTTGCCACTTCTTATACCACATACACGTATACACAAATAATATTAGGGCTGCCTTAAAGTACTTCAGCTCGATACACCACTAATCCCCTTCCCTACAAGGTAATTGGAAGGCTAAATAAGTTAGGGTTTGCTGTCCCAACTCCATACATAATAAATTGGCACTATTTCAGCAAGGGAATTTCATAATAACCCATAACATAACCCTAATCAGCGATTTGGTGTCAAATACCCAACATTTGGTGGCTGCCCTAACATGGAGGCAAGGGGTTTTTTTTGCCCGAATTTCGTAGGACAGCAATAGGTAACCTAAATAATGCTTTGGAAACACTAGAGAACTGAAAGTAGGAGTGTACCCATCCTCTACCCAACTAGGGTTTCGGGTTTCGTGCATGAAACTCAAACAAAACAACTAAACATGCTAAAACACCCTTCTGAAACTCAAGAGCAGGAAACAAGAATAATATAGCTTTTAGGGTTTTCATCCATGGAAAAACGAGGCTAGAAATCCAAGCAAGATTTAAAAGGAGTTGAGAGGAAGACCTTACCTTTCTATAGGAAGAAAAATGAAAGAATTCCGAGGAGGATTGAGGCTTCAGGAGCACTTGGCGCCGATCGGCTCCCGTCCGCCTGTCGACGGGCTCGCAGATGCTGAGAGGGGAAAATGAGGTATCGGGCTTGAGTTATCCCCTTTTACGATATCCGGCTGCCCCTCTTGATGACACGCACGCTTTTAACGAGCGTGAGTCACGTTTATATTAGACGGTTTAAGCCTCTTTTCTAATTGCAGCCCATTACAATGCTAATCAATTCAGCCTAAACCAACTATTTTACTATCCGCACACCACATTTCATCAAATTATCTTAATAAAGCAACATTCAAAGTATTATTGGCACCCCAAGTTCAATAACCTTTTATGTTATATTGTCATCTATTAAATCGATCTTTAAAACTAGTCGCTCCATCGACACAATTGCGTGACATGCACGATACATTGATTTATTTCTTTTTATTAGCAATTTTGGGTCATTTCACGTTTTGGGTCGTTACAAACTCTTCCCCTCTTATAGAAATTTTCGTCCTCAAAAAAATTGCTCGATGTCTAATCGTTTTCTTTGACTCGTCATTCTCTTTCTTTCTTTCATATGTTCAAAATTCATAGACGATTCAAATTTGTAGTTATCACTAGATCATATCTCAATTTCTTACATTATCTAGATTTCATATCTCATACATATTAACCCATGATTGACCTAGCCTTTTCAAATTTTTATTCTTGCTTCCTTTATCTTTTGTAATCTATTTCGAATTCACTCAGTCAAGAATCTCAGTTTTCACATTAAGTTGCAATAACAAACTTCATGACTTAATATTCGCATCAACTTATCACTTCGCAGACGATTTCGGAGCTTCTCAAGCCCTTCCACTAAGATTCCCTCAAGTTCATATCATGTATACTTATTATGTACTCACTGCAACAAACTTCTTGCAAACCTGGCTCTGATACCAAATTGTGAGGCCCCTATTCAGACCCCACATGAAACTGTATCAAAACTTATTTTCATATCATTCATGCCAGGATGTTCTAGAAGTAAGTATAGTGAATACAGAATAAAACACATAATAAAAACTCATACCTTAGCTTGATCTTTAGTTTTCTTTTCCTTTCTGAACCACTTTGATTTCTTAAGAGTCTTCAGGAAACGCGCATCTTTCTAAAAAAAATGAAGTCAACGGGCTTAGTCATAACGAATATGACTAAGTGAATAACATACTTCTTTAACTGCGGTACATGCAACCAAGAAATATCAGTATCAATATGCATACAGTTCTTTAGGTTCTTCAAGTTCTTGATATTCTTATGTTCTTTCAAGTTCATTTCGTCGAATGTTCTAGTCTTATTCATTCACGTTTATATTCGTTCATTCTTATATTTCTTCTTCGTTCATACCTCTTATGAGTCACTTTCAATTATCAAAAGTTTTATTCACCTTTCATCATCGAATTCAAATTACAGTAGATAAATGCATTAAATAGGAAATGATATATCAATAACGATACGTTTACTTTTCAAATTCTTGTATTCATTTCGTTTCTTCGTAACTTCTATTCACATTCAGTCTTTATTCGTTCACGGTCGTTTCATTTCTTTTATTCGAAATTTGTTCATCAATTTCAGATTCTTTCAACTGTAGTTCAGTTAATTCATTTTCCATCGTCAATCATCAGATGTTCTCATAATCAGTTTCTGAATCAGATTCCTCGTTTATCTTTTGCTTTATTAAATTAGGAAATCATAAGGGTTGCTGTAGATTCATCTCTTCTTGGTCTTCAACGACCTCTTGGCATTCAACGGCCTCTGGCCTTCACGGCCTCAAATAAAGCTCAAAAACACATTCCATCGTAGCGTATTCACACCCCCCACTACGGCTATTGGGTTAACCCTTATCATTTCCAATGCATCGATGCTCATTATCTTTTCGTTCTGTTCTTATTCACGTATTCATAGTCAATATTCATATTTAATCTTCGTATCAGGTATCATTGGTTTTATTCAAACATTTTTAAGATCATCACTTAATTCTTATTATTTCCGATTCAACAGGTTCTAGCAATTTTCATAATTATCCGTGCTTCATAAATGCAAACAATTTCAATTTCATGTCAATGGACATTCACTAAAATATTTTCAGTATGAGAAGCTAATCAGGTGTGTATCAAAATAATTCAAAGCTATGCATAATTAAAGAAATAAGTACTCACCTTGTTTTTCTCTTCTTTTTGTTGTTCTTGAAATTCTCGTCCTATCTGCCAATATCGGTTATTAGTTGTCAAATGAATTAGGCATCTTTTTAAGATCATTGAAATCTTATTTATATACCACCATAAGAACTTCTATTTTATTCCCCCCCCCCCCCCCCCCCTCCCCCGATATAAAAGCATAAAGATCATGGGTACTACTTGGCCTTCACACTAACATGAACATTTGCCACTTCTTATACCACATACACGTATACACAAATAATATTAGGGCTGCCTTAAAGTACTTCAGCTCGATACACCACTAATCCCCTTCCCTACAAGGTAATTGGAAGGCTAAATAAGTTAGGGTTTGCTGTCCCAACTCCATACATAATAAATTGGCACTATTTCAGCAAGGGAATTTCATAATAACCCATAACATAACCCTAATCAGCGATTTGGTGTCAAATACCCAACATTTGGTGGCTGCCCTAACATGGAGGCAAGGGGTTTTTTTTGCCCGAATTTCGTAGGACAGCAATAGGTAACCTAAATAATGCTTTGGAAACACTAGAGAACTGAAAGTAGGAGTGTACCCATCCTCTACCCAACTAGGGTTTCGGGTTTCGTGCATGAAACTCAAACAAAACAACTAAACATGCTAGAACACCCTTCTGAAACTCAAGAGGAGCAGGAAACAAGAATAATATAGCTTTTAGGGTTTTCATCCATAAAAAAACGAGTCTAGAAATCCAAGCAAGATTTAAAAGGAGTTGAGAAGAAGACCTTACCTTTCTATAGGAAGAAAAACGGAAGAATTCGGAGGAGGATTGAGGCTTCAGGAGCACTTGGCGCCGATCGGCTCCCGTCCGCCTGTCGACGGGCTCGCAGATGCTGAGAGGGGAAAATAAGGTTTAAGCCTCTTTTCTAATCGCAGCCCATTACAATGCTAATCAATTCAGCCTAAACCAACTATTTTACTATCCGCACACCACATTTCATCAAATTATCTTAATAAAGCAACATTCAAAGTATTATTGGCACCCCAAGTTCAATAACCTTTTATGTTATATTGTCATCTATTAAATCGATCTTTAAAACTAGTCGCCCCATCGACACAATTGCGTGACATGCACGATACATTGATTTATTTCTTTTTATTAGCAATTTTGGGTCGTTACACGGGGGGCTCGGGCATGACCCTCCCTGGCGGGATCGGGACCGATCCGGGCCGCACGGAGCCAGTCGGCGCCGGATCGGCCCCTGCCTGGGTCGGGGATCCGCAAAGCCAGGCGGGCTGGGCGTCGGGCCCGGAGGGGACCGGCCACGGCCGGCCAGGGGGAGGCTATCCCCCCCCCCAGCCGCCGGCCTGGGCCGCCCAGCAGCAGACGCACTCGGCTGTGCAGATAGGTAGCGGGCCAGGCGGCCCTTCCGCCGCCCAGGAGAGGGTCGGGGCTGCCCCGTGGAGGGGCCGGGAGGCCCCAGCAGCCCCCTATTGACCACCGGGGGCTGTCGACGCCATTTTCGGAGGAGGAATGGGTCTCCCACCTACGCCACAACACGCTGGAGGGGCAATGAGGTTCAGAAACGGCGAAACATGGCACGAGCAACCTCCCAGGCAGGGATTTCATGGCGGAGGACAGCAATGGGGCGGCGGCCAAGGGGGAGCGAATCTCCATGACCCTTGCGGCCGACCACAGCACGGACCGGAGGCCAACGGGAGACATGGGGATATGCAACAACGACCGTACATGCCTCCGAAGAGAACTCGCATGAATTTCCCTAAGTTTCGCGGCGGGGATGCTTTGGAATGGGTGCAGAAGGCGGAGTTGTTTTTCACTTACCAGGAGATTCCAGATGACCAGTGGGTACAGTTGGCGTCCTTCCATCTGGAAGACGACGCATACCAGTGGGCTCAGTGGTTCATACGGGCCTACGGATACGCAACATGGACCAATTTTGTGGAACGCTTTGGGTCGTTGGATTATGAGGATGTTGAAGCCACGCTGCAGAAACTCCGTCAGAAGGGTACGGTGAATGGTGATGGAGTACCGGGCGGACTTTGAGAAACTGGCAAATCGGGTCAATTGGGAGGAGAAGACGCTCCTCAGCTGTTTCATATCCGGCTTGCGGGATGAGTTGCGGGATGAGGTCCACGCCTATATGCCACGAAGTCTGATCCATGCCATCAGTTGGCAAGGATACAGGAGGAGAGATTCAACCGGTAGAGAACCCATACAGCGGTGAGAGCTCCTACGGTTGTACACCCTCCTCGGGGGGCTCCCCCGGCCGAGGGCCGACCGACAGTGACAAGACTGACGTGGCAGGAACTTCAGAGCAGGAAGGAGAGAGGGTTATACTTCAACTGTGATGAGAAGTACACCCGAGGGCACGCATGCCAGAAGGTCCAAGTATTCATGCTGCAGGAGGAAGCGGAAGATGTTCCTCGCACTGAAGAGGAGGGCGAGTTGGCTATTGAAGACTTTGGAGTATCCATCCAGGCCCTGGAGGGGGGTACCCCATCTCCGACCTTACGCCTAGCCGGGAGGGTCGGCAGGGAGACGGTGACGATCTTGATGGACAGCGGGAGCACTCACAACTTCATCCAACCCGCTGTGGCCCAGAAGACGGGGTGTGACATAGATCGCGGCGCCGCTTTCCACGTCAGGCTAGCGGATGGACGTACACTGCAGTGCGAGGGAGTGATGAAGGGGGTGGAGCTCCGGATACAGGGTTACACTGGACATATTGATGTTTACTTATTGCCAATCCGGGGTTCTGACATGGTGTTGGGCGTGTCGTGGCTGCGGCGACTTCGGCGGGTGACTTTCGATTGGGACCAGATGGCTATGGAGTTCAGCCAGCACGGGAAGGGGTATTGCTTGGAAGGCCTCAATTCGTCTCAGGTAAAGGAGATCTCACTCCGCAGCGTGGAACGACTAGGGGCACCGGTCCACCGGATAGTACGATGACCATCGTTACGGCGAGTAGAGCAGAGCCTACGGCTCCAACAGAGGTCTCGTCTCAGATGCAAGCCAGAGCCGACTTGTTCCAAGAGCCACACGCTCTCCGCCTCCAGCTTGAGGACAAGCTGGCCCTTGATGGGGGAGGGACTGTTACGCCTGGCGTCATTACCAGATTCTCCGAAGATTACTGTGCACGTCGACCAAAGGAGAAGGCGGAGGAAGGCCGGGCTGAACCATCTGGTTCAGCCCGCCAATATTAAATAAGGAGTAGTGGGGCTGAACCGCACCGGTTCAGCCCCTATGGGGGCCGGCCGGCCCCCATGGGTCCGGGTGCTATATAATACCGGACCCTCTTTGGAGAAGGCATGAAAGAACTATTCAGGTATTCCCTCTCTTCCCCCTCAAACCCTAACCCTAATCTCTCCTTCCTCTCTAGTTTCCTCTATTTCTCCCCTTTCTTCTTGCTAGTTCATAACAGAAAGCTACATTAAAGAATAATTATATTAGAGGAACATCAAGAATAGCAACACTTAAAGGAAGTGAAAATGATGTAACAGTTGAGAGAAGCCGAAAATTGTTAGATTAGAAAATTAGGGTAACATACAAAGACCTAAGTCAAACAAAAGAATATAAATACAAGTGGCATACCGCGTGACGTTACAAACAAAAGAATATAAATAAGTACATAGACTCAACTTTCTCCGTCAAATCGGGAGTATATGTCAATCATTCCCAACTTGAATGAGTTATCAGTAAAATTGTCACAGCTTAACCCTTTGGTTAAAATGGCAGAACGTTGATCTTGGGAGTTTACAAAGAGTGTTCAGATATTGTCTTTGTCAAGATGATTTTTAATAAAGTGTCTATCCACTTATATGTTTTGTCCGATCATGTTGAACTGGATTGTGAGCAAAATTAATGGTTGTTCTATTATCGAAATAAAGAGTAATAGGCTTGGCCTCGAGGAGACCCAGATTTTGAAATTTTGATTTCAACCATAATACCTCACATATGCTTTGTGGCACAGCTTTATATTTTGTCTTAGCATTAGGTCTTGCAACAACATTTTATTTCTTACTCCTTCAAGTTACAAGATTTCCACTTATAAACGAACATTATCATGTAGTTGATTTCATCGTCTTGGCTACCCACCCAATCAGCATAGTAAAATTTCAATTTTCAAGAGGTGGCTACAGACATGGAAGGACAGGGACGTCATCCAGTGTGGCGGGTATACAAGCGCCGCGAAATGCCAGCTAGCGACACGTCGACGGAAAACCAATAAGACACATGTATCTTTTGGAATTGAATGTATCTTTTCGTATTTAGTATTTCGACCAGGGATGTTATATAAACCCCACTGGGCTATGTATTTTCTAATCTTTAGAGTATTATGAAATTGGGGGAACCCTAGAGGTTCTTTTCCTTCCTCCCTCTTCCTCTCCTCTCTTAGATCTAGGGTTTCAATTCCGAGTGGTAAAAATTTGGTACGACCTGCCACGCTTCTCGTCGCGGTTTTTGTCGCCCGAAGCATTCGATCCAGCGCCTTTTGTGACTGCTACGCACGCCTTCTGCGACCGCTACTCCCAAAGCATTCGTTCCAAATGCTCGTCTGATCCTTCAGTGTCGTCCCAGCGACCGATTCCCGTGTGCGTCGTCGGCGTTCCTCCCGCGCCATCCCAGCGGCCGATTTCCGTGCCCGTCCCAGCGGCAATTTCACGCACCCGAACCCGCCCTTCCAGCGGCTCCCAGCACTGACTGTCCAGATCGCCTATTTTTGCTTCTCGCACGCCTGACGGCGCCTTCATCGCTCGTCCGGCTGCGCACCGCTCTCCCTCTCACGTGCATACCCCCATGGCTCCGCTCTATGGCGTACTCTGACACACCCGCGCCTTAACCTCCTGTGGATCCAGCATTCTCTCACCGCCTCGATGCTCACGAGGAGTTCATCGTCTCGCTCCAGGCCCTCATGTTGCAAATGGTGCTAAGTTTGACGCCCTCCTCGCCGGCCGGCCAAGCGTCTCATCGACCTCCAATGTGGAGTCCACGTCGCCTCTCGGGGCACACCTAGACGTCTAGGCCTTCCCCGGGATCCTCTTCCGTCACTGATAGGCTATCCACCTTCACCCCACTCGTTCGACGTCCCTTTCTTCAACGGCACCCACCCGATGGGGTGGATCCCCCGCGCAGAACAGTTCTTCGACGTTCATCAGATCCCGGAGCCGCACAAGGTCAGTACGACCCTCGTCAGCATGGAGGGCTCCACTCTCCATTGGGTTCGTTGGCAAAGTCAATCCAAGCCCACTCTGTCGTGACCGAACCTGCAGCAGGACCTTATTCGTCGTTATGATGTTCATTACTCGGGTACCTTTGTGGAGAGTCTATGTGGCGTCCGCCAGACGGAGGTCCCTCGACGACTACATCGATGAATTCATTGCATTGGTCGCGTATGTGTCGGATCTTCCTCCGGATCATTACCTCAGTTTCTTCATGCATGGCTTACTACCGCATATCCGTGCCCACCTGTGCGCACATCACCTGTCTTCTATTGCTTCAGGTCATGGACCTCGCCCGTTTGGTCGAAGCTAGATCTTGTCACTTCAATCCCCAAGAAGTATTTCAACTTTCTCATATCTTTAACTTCAAATTTTATGCACAATTGCTCTTTCAGGTGAATGATTTCCTAAATAACATTCCTTGTAATGATGTCATGCACATACACAATGAGCACAGACACTTTGGTTCCTTTCTTCGTAACAAAGAGGGTCTGATAAGCATGTCCCTGTTCGTAGCCTAACTGTACCATGAATTTATGAAATCGCACAAATCAAGCTCTGGGGCATTACTTCATCTCGTATAGGGATTTTTTTAAATGACAAACTTTTCTGAAAGACCCTTGGGAAAAACCAGGGGTAAGCTTTATGTAGACTTCTTCAAACTCACCATGTAGGAAGGCAACCTAACTGGTGTAGGTCCCACCTAAGACACGGCACATTAAAGGAGCACCTGAATAGACTCCATTGTTGCAACAGGGGCAAAGGTTTCCTGATGGTCAATTCCTTGGGTTTGGGTGTATCCTTGACCAAACTAATCGATTGGGCAAAAAGTTAAACCGAAATCGCAAAAAATCGCAAAACCACGCCGCACCGATTTCAAACTGCGTCGCACCGATTTCGAACCACACTGAACTGCTTTGTTGAGGAGTTGTTTTGGTGATTGGAAAACCATTCAGCTTGCAGTGCGGTTCGGTTTTCGGCTACGAAAATTGGATAAAAAACTGAACCGCGAATATTACAAATATAATATTTTTCTAATTTTATTTCTAAATCCAGCATCTTGACATCTTGTGCGTTCCTTTCGGTTGTGCGGAATGCGGACCGGTGATTTAGTCATTTCGAACTATAAATCAATATAACACATTCACATTTCACAATTGATAAACAATAGTATTAATATCCCTTAAAAGTTAAATATATTCTGATTTCTCATTTCTAAAACTGCCCTAGCCTGACTCGCCTGAGAGACACAAATCTCTCGCCTCTGTGCTTGTCGTCGTCGAGAGAAGCTTTGTGCGGCATGCGAAGCTCCAACCTTCATCCATGTCGTCGTCAACTTCAAGAAAGTCTGTGCGGCGTGCGGCGTGCGGAGTTCCATCTTCCATCCTTGTCTTCTTCGTCGAGAGAAAGCAAAATGTATAACGTTATAATATGTTTGTTGGATGATATATATATATATAGAGAGTGAGAGAGTTGAAAAAAGAAACACGAGAAAGTCCAAATCATCTTGTATAGGAAAATGTATAGTTGTAATGTTGGTGTAATGTGCATGTGATTGAAGATCAAATGGGTTTTGGACTTATTGCTTTTGCAATCTTATTTTACTTTAAATAATTTGTTTAGAGAAATTTACTAGTTACTCTACTTTGACTCATTTATCTGCTTCTTAGTTATTAATGGCTCAAGGCGCACCAAGGCACAAACGGATCTTGGAGCCTAGGTTGAAGGCGTGGAAGCGCGCCTAATGAGTGTAAGGCGCAACCACATCCATTTTAAATAATCAGGCATCAAACATCAGTTCATCTTTTTGATCAAATTCTTCATCTATTATACTCATTAATTATTCATTAATATCAATTATATCTTTTAAATAATATAATCAATGTGGTCAATTGCATCATATCTAATAAGTCTCAACGCTCGATTATGTTAAAATTATTGAGTTTTTACATTATTTTTTTCTCTATTTTGAAAAAAAATACAACAGAGATCACTCAGACGCATCTTTTATGCTCCAAAGAAACAAAAAGGCGCACAAGGACGCAAACCTTTAAGCCCGGTTAGCCTAAAGCCTTAGGGCGCCTAAGGCGCGCCTTCAAAAACATAAGTTTCAATCATATATATTTTTCATGATTACTACTAAATACTAGTTGTATGCCCTCTATATTTTTAGCACAAAAGATTTCAGAAAAACATGAGAATAAAATTGTAAATACATAATGTAACCGCATAAAAACTAAAACCGCACCGTAAAAACCGACTCCACATTGCACCAATGCCAAACCGCACCGCACGGTTTTGGTGCGGTGCGATTTTGTTCAGTCCAAAATAGACCCCTTTGGTGTGATTGGCGTTTGGGCTCAAACAGCACCAACCGCACCACTTACACCCCTAGTAATCGAGTTTTAAATTGCTCAACAATCCCATCTTAATTCTGTTTGATGGAGAAGATCCAACATGTCCTGACCGGTTTTTTTTTCCAGGAGGAAGACGTGCAAGTTGACATGTTTAATTTTTTTATAAAGCATGCATTTCTTCTTTCATTATCTTTCTCCATTCAAGTATCTTGATAACATCCTATCAGTTCTTAGAAATCACAATAGACGAAATAGATGAGATAAAAGCTTTGTGAGTAGGAGAGAGATAATGATACGAGGTATAATTGACTTTAAGATGCTCAGTGCAACCTGTTACCCTTTAGATGGGCAACGGGGATATGGAGGGCATCACCAGAATCTAGAGCGGAAACAGACACTTGCAGAGGTTGAACATCAAGGGATTGTACGTGCTCAGTATCACAGGGCCTGCAAGAGTATGTATGCAACAAGGGAGGCAGGGTCCACGAAGGAAATGCAAGAGCAGGAAGGATATGTAAAGGGATGGGTGAAGAAGCAACGATAGGAAGGGGAATGTCAGAGGTCTCGTCTCCCTCTAACGAGGACTAAAGTAAGACTCCAATTGACGAGGACCAAAGTAAGACTCCCCCTTACGAAAAGAAACATCAACGGTACAGAAGAAGCGATGAAGGAGGATAATATCATCGATAACCCTTGGTGGTGGAAGAGTACCCAACAAAAACACATTTGAGAGAGAGCATATAATTCGTCACGATGTGGAGTATGAACATGAACAAGACAGACGCACCCAAATATGCGATGGGGAAATATGAGAAGTGTGAATAGAGTGTTTAGTGGAAAGGTGAGTGAGAGTTCAGAGTAGTATATTGTAGAGAGCGTGAGAGATGACGATTAATAAGATGGGTTGTGGTCAAAACAACATCGCCCTAGTAGGACTTGGGAAGGTGCATGGTAACAACAGATAATGGGCAACCTACAACAAGTGTTTATGTTCTTGTTCTGAGACACCATTTTGAGTGGAGGTGTAGACACAAGTGATCTAGGCGATGGAGGTGAGCTTCTCTAAAGAGAAAGAGGCTCAAAGATGTGAGAGGGGTGGTGATTTTTTTATCTGGAGCATGACAAACATGAGACTCCCCCATAGTCTCATATCCATGAGGCTGCTGCATATAAGCGATCTCTGATACAAATGTCGAGGAAGACATTCATGACATCAAGTTGATGCAGTTTACAGCAGTGTAAAATGCGAGGGAGATCATGATACAAAAGGTGTTCAACTCATCCCCTCATATAATGAGCATACCAGCTTAGATGTTGTGGTCTCTCATGAACAGAAGAGAGTGGTAACAGCAAAGAGAATAAGAAAATTTATGAAGACGAGTGGCCAAGTGATTAAAATAAATAAAGTCCGACAAAGGATGAGCTATGCAGGAACATTTACCTTTGTGAAGCGCAATGCAAAGATTTTAAGGAGCAAAAGTAGCAACTATAAGAGGTTGATCCATTAGGTGAGCTCGACGAGGTAGACAATATTTGATAAGATAGGGATGGAAAATTTTAAAATGTTTTATAAGTAATGAAGGAAAGGATATGACATATGAACATTATGAGATGTTGAGGATAATAGTAGAACCTGAAAAGATGGAGTAGAGGACTCATATAATAAATTTACAAGGGAATCAGTTAATGTAGATGTGAGAGGGGTGGTGAACGTTGGTTTTTAAGGATTATGACATCGGCATAAAACACAAGTTTGTGAGTCTGAGGAGAATAGCAAGCATAGTCGTTCTGAGACCGAGAGTACCCAACAAAGATATATTTAGTTGCATAAGGTGTGAATTTGTCCATAAAGGAGCTCAATTGATGGGCAAAGCATGTACATCCAAAGACGCACTTAGTAAGAGCAAAAGGGGGTGCCAAAGGAAAAAAAGGATAGATATGCAAGAAACAAAGTTAAGGAGATTTTATCTTAAGAGTCTTTTGTGAAGTTTATCATCAATCCCTTGCATCTTTTAAGGTCTATTCGGTTGGAAGGAATTTGAATTGCAAAAAGGAATTCAGATCAATTTTAATTTTCACAGAAATTAGAATTTGTCTTAATTCCAATTATGATGTTCAGTTAGATAATATAATTCAATATGGATTTGACAATTTTGTTGTTCAGATGAAGAAAGAAATTCAATCACAAAAATTGAAATTGGAATAATAAAATAAAAGAATTTAAATTGTATGAAATATAACTACACATAATATAAATTGTTCTCTTCACCATAAACCAGCTCAAGTCCATAAATAAAATATGATAAACATCCAACTAATCATCTAGATATACGTGTAACCAAATCTTTATAATACGATCAAGCAATGACATGAAAAATTCAAATTTCCTTTCATCAGCACTAAGCATATCGATAGCTTCTATTAGCTTCAAGGTTGTAGATGTCGGATGTCGGATTCATGTCGGTTTGAGTTTGAAATGTCGGATGTCGGATTGCGGGGGATATATCGGAGATATTTTGTAATGTCGGATTTTAATATTTAAATAAATTTATTTATATATATACACAATTTTTATAAATATGTATAATTGTATACATAATTTATATCTATAAATTACAAATTAAACATATATACATATAATGTATGATTGTAAATTACATAACAAAGAGATGTCGACTGCAATAAATGGCATAAAGATTACCAAATGAGAGCGAGATGAGAAAGTCGTCGACGCTAGACTTAAAGAGATGCACGAAACGATATATCGGTCGCGAAATATCGCCAGATATATCGGATTAAACCGATATATCGGGCGATATTTTCAAAAACGACATTTTCGTTTAAAATATCGATGTCGTTGCGTTTTATCCCCAAAACCTTTATGTCGGCCGACATGTCGGCCGACATCTCTGGCATCCTGGCAAGTGCTACATATATTTTAAGTTTTTAACAGCCCTCGTAATTGGAGGCAGAACCAAAACAATCGTAGGACGTTCAAGTGATTGATTCATACTTCTGGCAATCGAAGACACAACGTCTGCTTCATAAATTCTATCAGTTTCTTGTTATTTTGTTATATAATTGCCCTAAAAGTGTCCTCAAAGCATCATCAATGTCAAAATCAATGGTTTTTTTGGGCACATTATGACTCATTATGATGACAGCGGATGCAGCAAGAGATGTTACAACTATGATTCATTGGATTCTTTGGTAGGTGATTACATAAAAAAATATTCTCAATAAACAGATAAGTAATATTTGGTCAATAGGTAGATGGAAATACCTTTGTTGGCACATGAGTGCTCGATTTAGGTCGACAAATCCGAACAAGCGAGTTGGATGTTCTCTGTGGTGGAGGTCGTCGTAGGAAGCGCAGAAGCGTATAGGATTTTTTTTAGAAAAGAGGGAGGTAGTAGAGTTCGTTGGACACCGATGGAATAGGGCGGGCATGGTTTTTCCCTCAACAGGGTCAACAGGGAAGCTTCGGTTTTCCTGTGCCTTGATGGACAAATTCGACAATGGAGATGGTTTAGGCTGGGAGACTTCAAAAAAATTTAGAGGAAGAATGTGGTGGTTGGGATTACCATACACAAGAGTAGAAGGCTTCACAAGTGCAAATAGTGGGCATAGTGGGAGCTCGATTTTGAAAATGGTGATTCCTACCTATTTATGTCGGAATTGGAGGAGCCCGAATTCCAATTCTAACCTGGTTTTGCGCCGACCCAAACGGTAGAAATGAAATGGGAAGTACAATTCCAATTATGATACCACAATTCATGTCATTCAAATGAGGCCTTATGAATTTTTTTTACATTTGTTCTACATATTAGTTCCTCCATCTATTTTGAGTTTCCTTCAAAAACGAAACAAAACAAATCTCCAAAAACCACCCATCTGATACCCCCATTGCAAAAAATTCGTCCTGATAATTTCATACATCAATTTTACTATTTGAAACAGCTACAAGTTAAGGTAGGACAAGGGAGAAGTTAGAGGACAACCTGATATGTCATCCAAGGGAGAATAAAGACAAAAATCATAGATGAAAAATTTTATAGTTAATGGACCGAACCGGAATAAAGGCCATAACATGGAATAACTATATAAACCGGAACAAGCAAGAGCCCTAGATATCTCCAACAAATTCGAGTCACGTCAACGAGGTAAAAACAGAATCTTCACGGGTGAACACCCGTTATCATTGCACCTAAACTGAAGGGAGCCAACAATATGTAAAAGAAACCTAAAAAGGATCAAAGCGCTCTAGTACATAGGCTTCGCTCGATTTGCAGTTGGAGCTAGGGAACTAGTTACCAGCATGGTGCTAGAAATCTGAACCTGCGAAACAAAGCATTGACACATAAAAGAGTCCAGACTCGTCCCCGATAGATTTTCCGCGTTCTGGCTTCTATCAGCTATTGTTGGGAAGAAGAGGCACCGGGGGGAAATGAAAGGGCGGAGTTTCAAGTCCGACGAGTCCTCTCAAAAAAGTTCCTGGGGTCTGCTGGGTCCGAACCAATTTTTGGGTACGTATGCGTACGACACTGTTCATGTGCAGGTGAATATCCAGCCGTGCGCATACACATCAAAATTCGTGCTAACATGATTGATGTAAAATGCACGGTTTGGATGCGTATGCGCACGTGAACAGTGCTGTGCGCATACGCACCCAAAAATTTTCGGTCCGAAACTAGGGTGTAATTCAGGTCGGGTTTCAACTTTTTGGAATTAGAATTAACTCATGTAGGTGATTACATTTAAAAATCACATAAAAAAATATTCTCAATAAACGGATAAGTAATATTTGGTTAATAGGTAGATGGAAATACCTTTGTTGGCACATGAGTGCTCGATTTAGGTCGACAAATCCGAACAGGCGAGTTGGATGTTCTCTGTGGTGGAGGTTGTCGTAGGAAGCGCAAAAGCATATAGGAATTTTTTTTAGAAAAGAGGGAGGCAGTGGAGATCGTTGGACACCGACGGAATAGGGCGGGCATGGTTTTTCCCTCAACAGGGTCAACAGGGAAGCTTCGGTTTTCCTGTGCCTTTATGGACAAATCCGACAATGGAGATGGTTTAGGCTGGGAGACTTCAAAAAAATTTAGAGGAAGAATGTGGTGGTTGGGATTACCATACACAAGAGTAGAAGGCTTCACAAGTGCAAATAGTGGGCATAGTGGGAGCTCGATTTTGAAAATGGTGATTCATACCTATTTATGTCGGAATTGGAGGAGCCCGAATTCCAATTCTAACCTGGTTTTGCGCCGACCCAAACGGTAGAAATGAAATGGGAAGTACAATTCCAATTATGATACCACAATTCATGTCATTCAAATGAGGCCTTAGGAAATTTTTTTACATTTGTTCTACATATTAGTTCCTCCATCTATTTTGAGTTTCTTTCAAAAACGAAACAAAACAAATCTCCAAAAACCACCCATCTGATACCCTCATTGCAAAAAATTTGTCCTGATAGTTTCATACATCAATTTTACTATTTGAAACAGCTAGAAGTTAAGGTAGGACGAGGGATAAGTTAGAGGACAACCTGATATGTCATCCAAGGAAGAATAAAGACAAAAATCATAGATGAAAAATGTTATAGTTAATGGATCGAACCGGAATAAAGGCCATAACATGGAATAACTATATAAACCGGAACAAGCAAGAGCCCTAGATATCTCCAACAAATTCGAGTCACGTCAACGAGGTAAAAACAGAATCTTCACGGGTGAACACCCGTTATCATTGCACCTAAACTGAAGGGAGCCAACAATATGTAAAAGAAACCTAAAAAGGATCAAAGCGCTCTAGTACATAGGCTTCGCCCGATTTGCAGTTGGAGCTAGGGAACTAGTTACCAGTATGGTGCCAGAAATCTGAACCTGCGAAACAGAACATTGACACATAAAAGATTCCAAACTCGTCCTCGATAGATTTTCCGCGTTCTGGCTTCTATCAGTTGTTGTTGGGAAGAAGAGGCAGCGGGGGGAAATGAAAGGGCAGAGTTTCAAGTCCGACCAGTCCTTTCAAAAAGTTTTAGGGGTCTGCTGGGTCCGATAGTAGGGCGTAATTCGCAGTTCGGATCCGTTTCACTCCGAATTAAGAATCGAGTCGTATAAGTTCGGTTTCAATTTGTTGGAATTAGAATTGACTTATACACGAAACCTAGAATCATATTCGAATCAAAAAATTCGATTAAGTTCCGATTCAGTTCTCAATTCTACTCATCGTATTATTTTTCACTATTTTTTAATAATATTATGTAGAGTTATATAACAAATTGTAAGTAAATTATAATAAAAAATTTCCACTATAAATAATAGATTATGTCAAACAATAAAATATATATATTAACAACTAAGTATTAATGATTATATAAGGGCATTGTTAAAGGCAAACCAAAATTAGCTATTGGCAAACCAATTTCTATGAGTTATTACGCGCCTTTTGAAAATACGCTTTGTACATGCATTTTTAGGAAAAGTGTTCAACACGAAAATTGTAGATCTCGTCGAGATCTACAGCTTTCGTGTTGAACACTTTTCCTAAAAATGCACGCACAATGCGTATTGTCGCCTTGATCGTAACTATAGTGAATTTTTGAAAATAACAAGAAAATACGCTTTGTACATGCATTTTTAGGAAAAGTGTTCAACACGAAAGTTGTAGATCTCGACGAGATCTACAATTTTTGTGTTGAACACTTCCTAAAAATGTATGTACAAAACGTATTTTCAAATGACGCGTAATAACTCATAGAAATTGATTTGTCAATAGCCAATTCTGGTTTGCCTTTAACAACGCCCCTTATATAAATATATATATATATATACACACACATCTTCGCACGGCGCTACGCCCGTGTTCGATGCTCTCCGCGCGACAGTACCCCTGTCTCGACAGTATCCCGGCGTGACGGCGTTCCTGCAGCTCGCAAACTCCCGCACGCCACAATACCTCGGCTGCAATAGCGCGCGGGGGCTCACGAGCTGCAGGAGCGCCGTCACGCCGGGATACTGCCGAGACAGGAGTACTATCGCGCGGAGAGCATCGAGCACGGGCATAGCGCCATGCGAAGATACTAGTATCTATCCTACCTGTAATTTAATTACTATTTATCTATAAACTTTTTATGAATTTTTTATCTAAAAACTTTATATAAAAAATTTATCTAAAAACTTTATATAAAAAAATTATCTAAAAATTTTATATGCAAACTTTATATATATAAAAATTTTATATAAAAACTTTATATAAAAATTTTATCTCTTCCTCCTCTCTCTCTCTCTCTCCCGCTCTCTCTCCCCTCCCGCTCCGGCTCCCTCCCTCTCTCCCTCTCTCCCTCTCTCTCTCCCCTCCAGGTCAGGCGGCCCCCCCTCTCTCTCTCCTCTCTCTCTCTCTCTCTCCCGCTCTCTCTCCCTCCGCTCCGGCGCCCCCTCCGTCTCTCTACTCTCTCTCTCTCCCTCTCTCCCCTTCCGCTCGGGCGTCCCCCTCCCTCTCTCTCTCTCTCTTCCCCTTCGATCACGTCCTCGATTTTTCTTTTTTTACCGAGACGGCACTGTAGATGTGGACGAACGGGTTGGCACTGTAGCAATCTAAATCGCCTTATTATATAGTATATATATATATATATATATATATATATATCTTATATTAATAAGCGTATTCTGCGTTCTTGAGTCGCGGTCGTCGGTCACGCAAGCTATTTCCCGAATCGCCCTTCCGCCGCTTCCTCCTGTCGATCCCCCTCCGTCACGCCCCGACGCGCTGGCAGCGAGGCAGAGCGGCACCGTTTGCGTCCGCGTCTCCTCTCGCCGCGTGTGCTCCCACCGCCGTTGTCGTCGCTGCCCGCTAACTAATGGATCCCCTTCCTCGCTTCTCCTCCTTATTTCCGCAACATCCGCCGCCGATAGCTCACTTCTCAGCCGCTTCCTCCTCCGCCGGTACTCCTCCTCCTTCGCTTTTTAGTTTCTTTTACCGTGCTTTCTCATTTCCTTTCTTCTAAGCGCAGATGGTTGTTTTTCTCCGATTTCTAGGTCGCCTGTTTCTTCTTTTCCGCCGTCGACTCAGCATTCCACATCGCTTGCAACTGCTTCCTCCGCTTCTCACCGGCCTACGAGCGCATCCTCCACTCTGCAACCACCGTAAAATAATCGGTCAGCTTCCATTGACATTTCTTTAATTTTGCGCACTCTTCTTTGCTTCGCTCATGAGTTCTTTACTGTTTACCTGCAATTATATCTCAAGTTTGCACTCCTTCTTTGATTTGGTTGCACTCTGCTTTGGTCTCTCTACTTTCTGCACTCTGATGTTGCACAGGTAATCATAAAATTTTCCTTCCATTCTCCCTCCATTTCTTTGCTTATCTCCTTCCATTTCCATACTTCATTTGAATAACTTCAGCTCAGATGCTTAAGTCAAATTTTTCCCCGATTCCCCCTTCCGCCGCTATCCGGCTTCGTGTCGCCGTCTCCGTCTGCAGTTCGGCATGGAGAGATTAAAATCGCGTGGCAGCCTCCCTTCGCTTCCTCAACTCGGCAAGCCTCTGCGTCGCTCTCTGCCGTTGCCGATTTCGCCCTTCCGCCTCTGCGTCGCCAGCTATCCCCCTCCGTCACGGATCCGCGCGCTGGCAGCGAGAGAGGGCCGATTCATCTTCAGCGGCGCCGCGCTCTGCCACAGTGCGACATCACGCTTCTTGCCGCTCTTCTACGCGCCGACTGCACTCTCGATTACTCCGTCCGCTCCACCTCGCATTTCTCAATGCCCTCACTTCTGCGCCGCTCCTCCTCCTCCGCCTCTCCATTCTCGCCTCCTCCCACCCGCGCCAGGTACGCAACTCCTTCGACATAGGTCTTTCTTTTTCTTTCTCTTCTTCTTTTCGTTCACGTCTGTGACTCTCGATCTCCATCGCTGCTTCTCCGCCTCTGTTTTTCCATGTCCATCGCTGCTCTCCATTCTCTTTCTGCATCTCCTTCCCTTTCTCCATCTCCACGGTTACGTAATCTGCTCCTCCGTCTGTTTCTCCACCTCCTCTTCCATGCAACCTCGGTCTCCTCCGCTAGTGACCTCCAGCTTCTCGATTTTCTTTCTGCTCTTCAGTTCCTCTTCTCGAATTTGTCTTTCTTCTTCATTTGCTCTGCGTTCACTTCCTCCATGCCCTTTTTCACTTCCTATAGGTTTTTCTTAATTTCTTTTCTCTTCTGCTAGGTCGCCCAATCTTTATTGTCCACCGTCCACTCCGGCGTCCAGATCGCTCGACGGTTCTGACTCGGCTGCTGCCCACCCTTCTTCGATCCCGGTATACTTCCTCTTTACCTCTGTATCTCCTTTTGCCGCCCTCTGGACTGCCTGCTGCTATGACCAGCATCGATTGATGTTCTGTGATCACCAGGAATTACCTACCAATCGTTCAACTTCTATCGATAATTACACTGTTTAGTTTTGAATGTTTAATCTGTATGCATGGACTGCGTTAGTATGTTTGCTGTTAACTAAATACTAATTTATTTATGCAACCTGCAAGTCTCAATGATCACACATCACATTATTGATGAGTTCATGCTTAGCTGCTATTTCTACAACTTTAACCTGATAAATTTTGACTTCCATGTACTGACCTATGTTACTGTTCAGGTTTTTAAGAGACAGAATGTCCAATTGTTCAAACTTTAACCGTTTTCAGCTGCTACTTCTGCCATAGAAAATTTATTATTCACGTCATTATTGTATAAAATGGTATTCACTGTATAACACAAAGAAATAACTCATAATTGAAGGGATGTCATGAATCATGTGAAGCATCCATCATTGGTTAATCAACAAGTCTTAATTGTAACATCGGGATAGTTTAAGTTATATGCATGTTTTGTTAATTTGCAGTTATTTTTGTACTACTTTTTAATCTTTCTGTCAGTAGGAAATATAATTTTATTAGGCATGTTTCCCCCCTCAATCAACTGAGGACTTGCGTTAAATGGATTCTAATAAGAACTGATGGACTTGCTGTTGATTTCTGATCTACGTCGGGCGGTGCGAGGGGCAATTTTTTAAATTGTGCCTGTGAAAAAAGACAACCAGGGGGAGTTCCCGGCATACATCAATGGTGGATGGTAGGAAGAGGCGGATCCAGAGATGGCGGATGGGGCCGACGAGGAGGTCAAGGGTGCGGACACCCCTAACCAGAATGATGTTCCGGTGTGGCGCGATTGAGAAGGAAATGAGTAAGCAGTCGATGGTACTGTAATTTTGTAGCAAGCAATATTTCTATTATGAGTTAATTATAGCAACAATATGTCTATCTGGCAAGAAATTGCTTTTGAACATTACTCATGATTTTATTTGGGGGGTGGAGTTTCACTATAGTTTTGCTAGCTGAACACCCACTCTTTGTGAGTATTTTATTACGTATAGTTTATGAAGAAAATTTAACAAAGTATTATTGTTAGGCTCTCCTAATGTATCCACTACACACCAAAAGGTAGAATTTGGAATTCCTTCAATTCTATGGCCATAGAACTCAAGCACTTCTCCTTAGAATGGCCAGAATCTATGGAACTACAAGATTGCGGTGAAATGCGGATTTTACTCCTCATGACATGAGGGAGTGATGGGATTGTTATAGTAGGCGTACGCGTACTGGATGTAATAGGAGAGGTAGCTGGAATTGTTGTGGTGGAGGTGAGACTAAGGGCTATGGAGGCAACAAGAGGAGTTATGATGTTGGGTGAAGCTACACCGATGAAGGGGTGGCAGAAGTGGAGGGGATAGCAGAAGTGGTGGCCCTAAATGAAGAAGGTTTGAGCTACACATTGTCAGCTGCCCTCCATTTTCTCCGATTCTACATAATGTGAGCTCCATTTGAAGTGAAAAAATTGATTTCTGCCATTTGAGGTAAAATCATCAATCTTCCTATTCCTTTTTTGCCCACTCAATAGGGATCGACTCACAATGAAGAGCTGCTAGCGTTTGGCCTCTTTCAACTGTCCATTACTCGAATTTATCATTGTTTAAATCTGCTTTTACTGCTTCTCAGGTTTTCGCAACCGTGTCCAACCCTCAACAACCTTCACTTTAGCATGTTATATCAAGTATACGTTTATGGTTCTCTTGGATTTCCTGTTTGGTAGGAAAAATTATGATAGAAAATTATTTTTAATTTTGCTATTGGAGAATTTTTTTTTAAAATATGTTATACTGCAAACCATGTTACTTCTTTGGTAGAGTATTAAAAGCTTCATTTTATAAGCTTTACAGCACTGGAGAAATAACTTTTAATATTGTCTGATCCAGAGATAGAAAGAACTATAAGAGCTTCATTTTAGAGCACTGGATTAAAATGAAGCTCTTTGGTAGAGTATTAAAATGAAGTTCTTAATAGTGCACTAAAGCTTCATTTTCGAGCACTTTCAGATTCTCCAGTGCTCTAAAGCTTTGGTACAGTATTAAGAGCTTCATTTTAATACTCTACCAAAGAACTATACGATTACATCTTATCACTACAGAAAGCACTATAAGAGCTTCATTATAACTGATCCAGAGATATAAAGAACCTTAATTTTAACTTTACTGTTGGTTGATGTTTCTACACTTGGCTGCATGCTGTTTTAGAGGAGGTGGACATCTACTGTCTCTTGGGTTGTGCTTTCTGTATTGTGCATTTCATTCGCTGCTCATGATTTCATCCAACTCGGCTGCAATTTCTTTGCTAAAATTTTGTCTTCTACTCTCCTTCCATTTTTTGTGTGCTGGTGTTCATTAATTTTTTGCTATTATCCATAGTACTTCCACAACTACTTTTCAGTTTCCTGCATACTGGTGAATTTTCACGTTCCTATACATTACACTTGCTCTGTTATTTAATTTCATTCCGCTTCGGTTTCTCTAATTTCTACACTCTGACATTGTAGAAGGAATCCAAAACGACATCTCTCTCAGCTCCGCTCAGTCTTCTTGGTAATTATTTAAGTTCAATAGACTTGCGTCTTCTTTGCTTACTTTTGATACTGTGCTCCTCCACTTATGCCTTATTTGTTGTAAAGTAGATACATATTTTGTAACAGCTATTTTTGCCATCTTATCATTTTTATTATAAAAATTTAGGATAAACTGTCATTTATGTTGCGTGGTTTGCACCGATAATAAAGACGACTACATGAACCTCACTACATTAGCACAAGATCGATCAACACAGTTGCTTCTTAGGATAATTGTTTTCTGTTTTAATCACTACTACCTCATAGAGGGGATGCACTTTAGGAAGAGTAGTCCACAGCGAACAGAAGAGAGTGGAGGGCATTGATGCTGATGATGAATAATTTTAGAACTAACGTATCATAAATGAGACATACGTGCTCATAAAACACCGTCAATGTTGCGTGGTTTGAACATATAAGAATGACGCGTAAATGAACCTCAGTACAGTAGCGCATGCTCGATAAACACAGTTGCTTCTTAGGAACCTCATATTTTACTCCTTTGATATTGGTTTTTATATTTTGCTCATCATTTATATTCCTTCATTTTTTACTTTCCTTTCTTGATTCACCTATGACAACCTCCACATTCTGCTCAGCAGCGCAGCAATTACTTTAAGAAGATCCTCTTCAGCTATCATCACTCCCATTGTTCTCTATCTTCACTGCTCCCTCTTGATGAAATTGTTCTACTTTTTGATATATGCTGCTACTTTTGTTATATGCTCCTGCAACACTTAATAACTTCATATAGATTTCGTCACTTCGCGCCTTTGTACGCCCTCTCTGTGTAATGTTCGTATGTACTCTCTCTGCACGTATGATGGATCCATATAGATACCTGGAGGATTGCTATGCCCTCTACGATCTTTAGCACCGACGCATGATAAGAATTCAACACCCATCTCCATTTCTCCAAAGCGCGCTCTCTTATCAAATTTCGAGTTTGAAATTGCACTTACATCACATGCAAGTATAACTACTGTTTGATGTGAATATCAGACAAGCTACGTACAATTTGTATTTTGATTAAATTTTTTTCTTTTTGTTTGGATCTATAAAAACAAAGAGAGAAATGTCCTATTTATGGTTCACTGATTTACTCCCTATTGCAATTTACACAGACTTATGATTCAATTACTCAACTAGGCATAACCAAAAGAACAAAACCCCCAAACAACTGATGATTCGACACCATAGTAATTATAGAGTGAGGATATCTATGTTGTGATTTCATTTCACATGCTTTCTTTGCGTAGGTGCAAATATGTTTTTTGAGCAAACATCATTTTTTGGCTAATTCCAATTAAACAATTTGTTTTACCCGGGGGCCTGCGCGAGTGATGTGTTCTACTGTGTTCCCTCAACTGTTCAAGATAAGCATGTTACTGAATCTGCTGGAGTATTTGAGGCATAAATCTCCGCATTGTATTCGTACAATTTCATTGAGTCTACTGCATTAATGAATTTTAATTTAATTACATATATTTAAATATGATATTGGCAATTACGCAGCACACATAAATTAATATTTATAATATATATTTTCTAGAAGTCATGCAAGAGATCCCGCACATGCGCGCGATCATCATTCCAAGCAACGATCAAATACTATCACTGCTGCACATTGCTCTTGGAATTTTGAGCGATCATATAAGTGGACTGCCACGAGAATTTATATATAGAGAGAAAGAGACGAGCATCTTCGCACGACCTACAGCCGTGCTCGATGCTCTTCGCACCGACAGTACACTTCCATGCAGAATGGCGCCCGCAGTCAGAGTATTGTTGTGGCCGGGGTACTGTTCTGCACGGGGGTTTGCGAGGTGCAGGATTGTTGTCGCGTTGCGAGACTGCTGAGGCGTGGGTACTATCGCGCTACGTTACGGAGGCTCCCGGCGCACTGTGCATTAACCGAGCGCCCGAGAAGGGGTGACTTTGGGCAGAAGTACCGTCGCTGCAAGTGTACTGTCGCTGCGAAGTGCATCGAGCACGGCCGTAGGCCGTGCGAAGATGCTCGTATATATATATTAAATGCAACTTTAATTACAATTAAATTGTCAATAATTCGGTTCTTACCAAGAGATCGGTTCCAAATCTTTTTGGAACCTGAACTGAACCGAGAATAATTAGAACCGATCCAAATGGATCGATTCGGTTTGGTTTCGGGTCGGTTTTCTGGTTCTTTTTGCACACCCCTGAGTTCTAGGTGTGATAAACGTTGAATTAAATTACTATATACCGAGCAAAATCCATAAAACAATCATTATATTTAGAATAATTATATATTTATATAAGTTCGTTATTTGCAAATCACGATTACGTGCAAACTAAAAAAATTTGTGCAAAGCAATACGATAAATGCTAAACAAAACAAAAAATAGTACTCCATCTTTCTAATCAAGATAGTTAATACATAAAATTAGCGTTAATCCAAAAATTTTATATAACAAAATCCTCAATAAATTGTGATTTCATCCTTTTCCATATGCAAAACGTCATGATGGAGTTACTAGCACACTACATTAAAGTATTAAATGTTGTGAGATGAGTAAATAATCTTATAAATTTATACTATAAGTTAATTAATTACTTACGTTTATCCTTAGAATAATGATCGAATATTTGAACGTGTATCATGCTAACATGTTGAAATGTAGTAATGTTAGCAATATTTAATAAAAGTTTCGACATATTTGAATATATTTTAACAAGAGAAATAAAATTGTAACTTTAATTAATTAATTTTTTCAAATTAATTGTCTCATTTTTATTGAGTTTGTCTCATTGCTCCGTATTTCTTCCCGATATCTTCTCCAAAGTAATATTGTTGGAGGCAATGAAAAATCTTCACGCATTTCCAATTTAACAAAATAGTTCTCATTGACAAATTCGATGTATACTATCTTGTGAGAAGTAGGGGCCGATAAATGCAATGGTAGTAGTGTGAATGACTGATATCTAGATAAGTGAACAAATGCGATATTATAGCAGGAAACAATCACCGATCCAATAGCAAACATTGACAGCCACTTATCATATGGAGCAGGAGTAATAGTACAATCAAGTGATCAAAGTAACTCCGATTTTCTTTCTTTTTCAATTATGATGTCATACAAGTGTTCCATGTTCTGTAGCTCTAGAGATAGTTCAATGCATACTTTTAACTAGTCATTATTCATGCTCATTGCATTGCTAACTATTATGTACCCACAATGTCCATCTCTTAATACATCGATCAAATATATAACATATTCAGAAACACATGGAAGCATTTTCTTTCGCGCACTACATAGCAATCTGCTCTCTTTCAACATCACCTTTTTTGCTTTAACTCATTGTAGTTGTTGTTGACACTTGCTCACACATCAAGACATGCTCAAATATTGATGGATCGCATTTTGTAGATTTTGCTATTGGAAAAATTAAGTGTGTTGCTACAAAAATTATATTATCAAAAAATTTAGGATAATTACAAAACATTGAATGTAGCATGATGAATGCATGATTGTCTTATTCAAAAACTATTAATCTCTATTGGAGTATTAAAATGCATGATTTATAATTTTCTAATTAATTAATAAAACAGTAACACAAATAAAATGAAGCTTGAACGAACAATAAATTTACTGCAGTGCGGATATTAATTTATACCGCTCTTAGCTTAAAGCTCGTGTTTCATCGTTGTGGCGATACCTAAAGACCTTCACGCGTTTCTCCTTATAAAATTTTCAACGTCAAGGGATTTCGTTAGCATACAAGAGAGTCTACAGAAGTGATCTCTTCAACAAAGGAGAGTTAGCACAAAAGTGTAGGCAAACAATAACTAAATCTGAATTTTAGATCAATCACGTGTTTTATATTCTTGATATGAAGACAGTCATTACCATTAAACAAAACTTGATCTAGAACATCACCACCGCATGATGATATAAGCTAAATTGACTTTGATCGTGAAACTCTATGTTGTATACGACGAGCTTGAGTGGTGTACTTGATCACATCAAAACTCAATCAATATAAGCACTTTAATTTTATATCCAAAGATCAAATGAAATATATGTGAGATCTTATTTTCCTGGTAATAGAAAACAGAAATTACCTTTCAATGCTTTCAGATTTCATGCCAAACCCAAAAGATGAATAAAAAAATCCATACAGGAATCAGTAGGATTTGTGAATCTCGGTCAAAGCATGGACCTTTGGAATTCATGGTCAAAGCTTCCTGCACTTTCACCTTCTCCCAGAGCCGAAACAGGAAGAGGAATAAAGGAGAGGATTTATGGCTCTCTGTCCTCCAGGAACAGAAGTAGAGGAGATCTATTTTCTATGGATCTGGGAAATGAGGTCCGGCATGATTCATGTCAAGAGGATGAATCCGCTGTAACATTCCATCTTTCAATTGAACCATCTAAGAGTTTAGTCGGTTCAATTGACCTGCGCGAGCGGTCTAGTTGAGTCTTGGTAACTCATTACTCGAGCATGACCTACACCCATCGGTTTCTCACGAGCTAAGCAAATGACCTCGAAATCGAATTCAGTTAGCATCGTTAGACTCGTGAAGTCTATACGAGCCCAGCGAAGTTGACCACGCTCAATTCCAATGAGTATCAAAGAATTTGACACGTCGACCCAACTTTAAGTAACATTTTCACCCAAAAGTGGAAATTGAGTAAATGATGTCATAATCAATCTCGGTTAGCGTTGTCACACTTGTGAAGCCAATACGAGTTCAACGGAACTGTCTGCGCTCAATTTCGATGAGTAACAGAGAAATTATCACGCGAACACGAGTTTAAGTTCCAAAACGATGAAATCAAGCAAATGAACTCCGAATTGACCTCATTCAGTTTTGTTAACTCTTAACAATAATATGAGTACAATGGAGTCGCCCGTGATCAATTCAGATGAGCATCGAAGAAAGTGACACGTCGACGCGAGTTTTAAGTATCGTAATTATCCAAAAAAGTGAAATCAAGCAAACGGTCTCAGAATTGGCCTCAATCATTTTTGTTAGACTCATAAAGTCCATACGAGTTCAACGGAGTCGTCTGTTTGCGATTGCGACATCATTTGTGCGGTTTTTGACGTATAAGTCAAATCGGGTCGCAAACGCTCCGGGGAGCGTAAAATGAGCGAACGAACTCGGAATTGACATCAGATCATTCTGATGCGTGTCAACAAGATGGTCAGAATGAGTCCGCCCGCAATAGATTCTAGTCCACTAGACAAATCTACACGCGTTTGCATGGAATTCAATCAAGGCCCCTGTAACATCCCAAACTCCCGACCTAACTGATTGAACCACCTAAGGGACCTAACCAGTTCAATTGACCCCTTTGGTGAGTCTATTCAGGGCCAGTGCGATCTTGTTGGTCTGGTGAATCAATTACAATTATTTCACTCCGTATTTTGAGCTATAATGACTAAAATAGACTTTTAATCAAATGAGTTCAGAATGGACTCCCGTCAATGATGTTACACTCGTAAGACCAATATCAATTCATCAATGTTCGTTTCGTCGCATTCCGATATATAGATATGAAGTTGGCCAAAAATGATCGCATCGGGCTACGCAACACCTGAAATATGACTTATGAGCAAATTACCTCAGAATTGAACTCAGTCAGTTTTGTTAGACTCGTGAAGCCTGTTAGTTATGGAACTATCACCTAGAGGGGGGGGGGGGGGGGGATTAGGTGATATGCCTGTTTTTAAATTTTATGCACAAGAGCTTAAGCTATTTTATCACAAAGCACCAAGCAATCACAGAAACACCACACACAAAAACAATAAATGTATAATGGTTCATCAAGACAGGGTGTCTTGTGCAGTCCACTCTCTCTCTGTGCCTTTCTAGGCTTCTAGCAGTGTGCTAGGGTCAGCAAAACTCCACCAAATACTCAGGCCCGCAAGCCTTACAAACTCAGTCCCTCAAGCCCTACACTCAGGCCCTTAAGCCCTAGAAATCTCAGGCCCTCAAGCCCTACAAAATCTCAGGCCCTCAAGCCCTACAAGTCTCAGGCCCTCAAGCCCTACAAGTCTCAGGCCCTCAAGCCCTACAAAGCTCAGGCCTTCAAACCCTACAAGTCTCAGGCTTTCAAGCCCTACAAAGCAATAGAGAAATAGTACAAGAACTTTCTTTAGCTGGATGGAGATTGACTTCTTGGACTTGAAGAGAGTGTTTTTGATCTTTCCTTGGATAGCACAGACTTCTCTTCAATCTTTTCTGGAACACTTCTCATCAGCCGATGTTGCTAGACTGAAACTTAAAGAACTTGATGAAGATTTTGTTGATCTCTGGTTCTTGTTCCTTCTTCTCGCAGTCGTATTACTGTTCTATTGAAAAGTTCGCGAGTATTCTCTGTTTTTTAATTAGGGCAGACACTTATTCCATTTATACCTCTGAAAAGCCAACTAACGGTCTCCTAGAATGTACCTCAAGTGCCAGGAGCCCATTTCTTAATGACACGTGATGATTGGACCATCGTGCGGCGGCATTAAATGCAGACAACACGATTTGAAATGTCTTGACCTGTCTCGACGATATTTGCAACGTCTCGACGACATATCTTGTCATTACGACGATCCATCTTGGACTTGGACAATCTTCAAGTCTTCTTCAGAGAATGATATCTCGACGATACTTGATATCATAGCTCCACTTGCACTTACGACGATGTGAATATGCCATCGTAATCTTGTTTGTAACATCTGGTCTTCTCGACGATGTCGTTGAAAGCATACTATCTTTTCAGCGATATCGTCTTGAAATCACCTCCCAACTTGGTACAGGACGGGATGATCATGGCCGTTGGCTGATTGGAGAAGATGAACTGATGCCCTCCATTTAGACAGTTTATTAATTTTATAATTAATTAACGTCAATTTTCCCCTAGAAATGCACATTTTTGAAACTGAAATTTGAATCCTTTAGACGTCGTTTCAGGAAAAATAGCCAGATACAAAAGTTGTAGGTCCTTACGTCTAGTTTATTTTAAAATTAATTTAAGCCGATTTGGCCTACTGGTTTGACTGCAGCACTCAAAATAGTGCAACTTGTACATAGGGTTGACCAGAGAATGATTTGAATGCCCCCGCTACACTACTCATCCAAATGCTTTGAAATTTGAAGCATAGGCTAGACATATCCTTACCCTCAACTATCCAAAAATGGGAATTTTTGGACAAATTTTTTCTATTGTTTCTGTAGAAATTTAATAAAGCGTTTGTGATTTAATTTTAGGGTCTATAGACCTCCAAACCCTACCAAATTTTGGAGGGCGATCCTTAGAGTCATGACATGACTCTGGTAAAAATTTCATCTAATTTAGGATTGATTTGATTGGGTAATTAAGTAACCCAAAATCGGTCAAACTAGGGGATATTATGACAAATGTGCACTTGATGGATTTGAGGGTTCCACCCTCATCTAAATGTTGTGAAACTTTGACCACTGATTTAGTATCACATAAAACACCCCCACAAGTGGTTTTGGGTGATTTAGGGTGGATATGCCCTAGAACTCTAGTTAAACTCTATGGTTGATTATTGAACCTATTGAAGGACATATGGTCATATGTCATCAGATTGACTTGAAACTTAGTATATAGTTTCATGGGATGGAAATATGTCTTGGATAATTTATCTGGAAAATTTAGGTACATTTATCCTCTCGGAATTAATTATGAACCAATTTGGATATTTCCTTATAAGAGGAATTTATATGTTTACATAACCTTGAATGTTCATGAAATTTTGGCAGTAAGTTGGTACTCGTGATATTATTCTCTGATAATTTTGTTATGAATTTTGGATTGATGTATATAGTACTTCTTTCATAACCCCAATATTTGCTCTAGTTGTAAGAAAATTAATTATGGATTTAGTACTCACTGGAAAATCATGAAACTTGGTCAGAGGACTTTTTAGGGCAAGAATATGATCTCTAAATTTTAGTATAATATTTGGAAGAACTTATACATGATTCTCTTCACAAATTGCCATATGATTTGTTTTTTTAAATAAAAGATTTATATGATCAAATGAATCGGGAAAATTATGAAATTCAACTAGTAAACTTTTCTGATCGCCCTAGAAATCTGTTAATTTTCTTGTAATTTTTGAATGAGGATTTTTGGTACGCCCTTTGTAAATCCCTAATTGCGATAGATTAATCATTATTTTAATTAGAGATCAAAACCTTGCGATAAGTTTATGAATTTCATATGTGGCTGTTATTTTAATGATATATAGTTGTACAAATTTTTGTAAGGTCATAGCTTATCAGAAAAATATACTTGATGTTCAAAGTCATAGGTTCCCTGATTTTGCGAAAATTATAATAAACGCCAAATAAATTGGAAAAGTTATGAAATTCTGGAGTTAGTATAAAAATGTTATAACACACCCCCAGTAATAATCTTGGGTCATTTGGATGATTATTTGGAGTACCTCCTCTCATGCACCTCATATAGTTTAAGTGGTCTGTGTATAGTGAAACACTGAATAAGGATAAACATGTAGGTTTTACATGGGAAATTAAGGAAGTTGGTGCACCCAGACTGATTGGATTTAGGAGGGGTCACCAAAAGAAAGTATGAGTGAGATGCTTTGTAACATCCCCAATCCTTCTAGACCCCTAGTTGGTATTAAGGCATGGGTGGTGTGCTGAGTGGCCACTAAGGCCCTTGGACCAAGTTGAGTGTGCTAAGTGCACACCAAGGGCACAAAATCAACATAGCCCAATACCACTCTCTTAGGCCAATTGATCCTCAATTAACCAAATTGACCTCCCCCATACCACCCTAACCACTAAGGAAGACCATTACCTTGAGAATTGCACTTGGGTGGGACCCAATTGCATGAAATTGACCAAAGTCAACAATAGGTCAACATTAACCAAGTTAAGTCAATTAGGGTTCAATTGACTCCAAATGTTCAAATTAACCTTTCCACCACACTATAAACACTTTAAGGAACTCATTGGACCTAAAAGCCCCATCACTTGGTCAACCAATTGATCAATTTGACCAAAGTCAACTCTAGCTTGATTTAGGTCAAAATCACACCTTAAGGCTAAATTAGCCCAATTGGGGCCCCACCTTGGACCAACCAAGGTTGGGTGATGTTAAGGGACCCATGACCCCCAAGTGGGGTCAACCCAGCCACCTTGGTTGACCAAAGTCAACCATGGTCAACCTAGCCCTTTAAGGTGAATTTCAAGCCTAAATTGAATGGAACCCCAACACCAATCAATTAACCATTACCCATGGACTTAGGCCTTGCCCATATCAGCCCTAGACTGAACCCTAGCATTGAGTTTGATTAGCCAAATAAGAGGGGATAAAAAGGTGATTAAAAGGCCTAAAGCAAAAGCAAAAGCAAAAGCAAACAATCCCCCCTACACTCCTCCTCCAATCAGCCTAGGGGTCTCCCCTGATTACTATGGCTCTGGGCTTGACCCAGGTGGAAGCAAGGGGCCAGCTGGTGCAGGAGGGTGGCAGCCATGAGAGGACCGAGGAGGCCTAAGTTCAAAACAACATGTAGAGGCCTCCCCACTTCAATTGAACCACACCACTAGCTTCAGGAGGTCGAGAGCAGTCGAGAACGACACCTGGAGCAGAGCTTTAGCTGGAGAATCAAGATCGGGAGCGGGGTCGCCGGAGCAAGGAAAATCCATGGCCAACCGTCGCCGGAGCCGCCGCCACGCACCAATAGTGGTTCGTTTCTCCTCCCCTCCCCCCATGCTAGCTTCTCATCACAAAATGCTGAAGGATCGGGCTCAATTGAGCCCGGATCCACCTCCGAAATCCATGGATTTCGGAGCAAAACGAGACACCCAGGATCGCCGGAAAATGCCCCCTCCGGCTGCCATGTCGCCGGGAGTTGTAGCCCCGACCACCACGAAGGTGGTGGCGGTGGTGGCGGTGGTGGCCGGCCGTGATGGCCACCAGGTGGCCGGGAAATGGGGGAGTAACTCGGCTCAGCACGGGAGTATCCCGGCCGTTGGCCGAGGAAGAAGACGACGGCGCTGCCGTTAGATCTGCGCCAAGATTCGTGCAGATCTCATATTTTCTATATTTAATTAATTCAATAGTTAGATTTTCTGCCTCTAATATTCAGTCCACTTCAATAATTAATTAAGGCCTCTTAATGGCCGAATTAGAAAAAGTGCCCAACATAAAAGTTGTAGACCTTGATCTTGACTTTCAGTAGGGCTTGAGTTCAGGTCATTTGGTGACCTACAGCTCCTTAGGGAGCTGTTTTACTAGGACTGGTCCTACACTAGGTCAGTCCACTAAATTAATTACCTAGGTCAAACCCTTCAAGCTTTGGAGCTGTGCTTTTAACCATGGGTTGGTTTACCCTAGGGGCACCCCCTGCCAAAGGGACAGCCCTTGGTGGACACTTTTACCTAGGGTTTTTGTGGTAGTTAGAATATTTAAATTAAATTGATTTTTGGAGCATATGATGTCCAAATGACACCAAACTTTGGTGGCATGCTTTTTTGTACATGTGTAGTGCCTACCTAAAATTTCACTCCATTTGAAGTTAATTTGATATGGAAAATGGGAAACCCTAATGAGGGCCTTTAAGGGTCAAATTAGGGTTTAGGTCATTTTGAGGAGTTGAGTGTGTTAGCCTCCTCCCATCATGATGGCTATGTGGGTATGGATATGCAAATGCATGTGACACTCCCTATTGGTCTATTTGGAGCCATTAGGGTGGTGTGACCTAAAACCCTAAGGGTAAACCCTTAAGGGTGCAAAGTGAGATTTGTGAAGGGCATAAGACCAAATGTTCTTGCCTTGGCTCAGAACTTTGTAGATATGTTTGTAGGAGCATAAAATGACTTAGTTAATTTAATGAGAATTTTTAGAGGTATTTAAGTATTTTTCTTCCTAATAAATGAAATTGCCATCCTTTCCTTAATAAAATGAAATGCATGGTCATAGGACCTTGTATGGTGTTGAAACTCTATCAGTGGATGATTAGGGATGAAAACAGACTATAGTAATTTTTTTATGATTTATTGAAGTATTATTCCTTGTGTAGGAAATTTTAAGTACTTGCCAGCTTAAGGGAATTTAATTTTGAAAAATGTCAAATCATGGGGCAAAATTGTGAAACTTGGTTATCTGTCATTCCTTGCTATTATAAGCTCATGATAATTATTTGGAAGCTTGTAGAATTATATTTCATGTACCTCATGTAGAAACTAGATTTTACAACCCTTTGGTATTAAATCATTTTAAAATATCAAATCATGGGGCTTTGTCATGATACTTGGTGATCTGTATTTATTAGGTTAATATGTGCCCACGATAATTGTTTGGGAGCTTGTAGAATTATATTTCATGTACCTCATGTAGAAATTGGATTTTATAACCCTTGGGTATTAAATCATTTTAAAATATCAAATCATGGGGCTTTGTCATGATACTTGGTGATCTGTAATTTTAGGTTAATATGTGCCCATGATAATTGTTTGGGAGCTTGTAGAATTATATTTCATGTACCTCATGTAGAAATTGGATTTTACAACCCTTGGGTATTAAATCATTTTAAAATATCAAATCATGAGGCTTTGTCATGATACTTAGTGATCTGTAATCTTAGGTTAATATATGCCCATGACCATTGTTTGGAAGCTTGTAGATTTGTAATTCACGTACTTCATGTAGAAAATGGAATTTACATCACTTAGGTATTAAATCATTTTAAAATGTCAAATCATATGTTAATGACACAACCCTTTGGCAGAGGACTTTAGATCCCCATCTGGACACTTGGTAATATTTGTAGAATTTTTAGATGTGAAATACTATTTTTCCTAATCATAGTGGCAATTTGGTAATTATACAACTATGATGATTTAGTAGGCCAAATCACACCCTAGGGTCATGGGACTCAGTGAACCACCTTGATATGGGATATTACCTTACTGATAATTTTCATGTAGCATGAGGAATCATTTTGAGGGTAGTTCATGTGTAATTTGACTTAAGGCTCCCACTGACCTTGACCGCGGTCTGGAAGACAATCCCTAATAACCCACCCCGACCTTAAAGTCTGGTGGATTCCAGCAAGAGGCAGGAGCTCCGCTGTTGTGTTCTTAGCGTTGAGGCGTACATGAGGTCTAGGCTTGGTAGTGACCATACCCGCTTAGGATGTGGAGTGCCCGATCCACTGCCACCGTGAGCCACGACGGTCGGTACCCGAAAGGTTGGCTTCCTTTCTAACAAATTGAGAACTATAAAGGTCTGTGCGCATAGAGTCGTGTGGGTGAGTCACATTGCATAAACACATTAAAACATCATGAACATAACATAGCATAACATTCACATTAGCATACCCCCATCATATAAATTAGTATGGGCTCTTTTATATGATGGGTTACCTGGACATCTTAACTTATATGTTGTATGGGCGTTCATATAAGTTAAGGTACGAATCTGTGATGGTAGTTTAGTCCTACTTATTGCACCGCATTTTCTTTCCATTACTGCTTTATTTATGCTCTACCTTACTGTCATTTACCTGCACTATACTGCTAGCTAGTTTTACTGTTTTGCATATACCTGTTAGATTAGTGCCATGTCACCTCTTCCTTTGTTTACCCCTTGATGTCCTCCGCTTCTTCCTCCCGCTCGGTACCTAGGAGTCGTGGAGGGAGGCGAGGACAAAATGGCTTAGTCTTTATGACTAACGGTCGGTGTGACCGCAGGAGTCTGAGGAGACGGAGTTGTCCCGCGTGCAGCAGGACGAGATGGCCGGACCTGAGCAGCGGATGCAGCATACTACCACGACGCCACAGGTTGATGACTAGATAGTTAGACTTCCGCATTTTGAGAGTTTTGTTGTAGTTTCCGCATGTTGTAGAGAGAGAGAGTACATTATTTTGGATATGTATCGGGCATAAGCCCCTTTTTCCTTGTACTTCTCTTTTGGACTTTCTGTTTTCATTATATACATATATATGATGCTGTGACATTGTGGACATGCCCTTATTCTGTTCTTCCTTTTTATGGCATATTTTACTTATGATCGTATAGCCGGCAGAGTTGGTGCTGAGCGGTGTTAGCCAACCCGAGTGTTGGTGACACCGCAAGGCAGCGATTTTGGGCGAAGATCCACCTCAATCGTACGATACGGGAGAGTTTCAAGTTTTCAAGTACCCGATCGGGTTTTGGAAAAAGAGATCTTACGTGCTTGGTTGACTAGGAGGCAAGAGTGTGCTTGAGATCGACGAAAGATCGTCGTTCCTATGGAGTGAAGTTAAACACACTTAGCGTTAGTAAGTGTAACATTAATAGTGGCCGGGTCAATGGTAGATACCAATAAGATTAAGTGTCTTGGAAAGGGAGCTTTGGGGTTCAGCCCATCATAGCTCCTAATACCGTTGCGAGCCCCTCATAGGGTAGTCCTCAGGAGGTCCATGATTAACCCAAAGCCGCAGGAATAATTTGTTATGCAAGATTAACTCAATAATACACTCACTCACACCCCATTGCTACGGGTGGTTAGTTGGTTTGGCCTTACGAGTGGTAGGCTCGGTGGTTGTAGGTACGGACGGGTTAGTCCGGCGAGCCGATGGCTCTGAAGGTTATGATGACAGGCAGGTTAGCCCGGGGAGCTTATGGCTCGGAGATATAGTAATCATAATTGCATGTGCATAAAGGTGGTGGGTCTTCGGTATTGACAATCACTCACACCGATGTCAATGCGCTGATTCGGCAAGTGTGGATTTGCACTTGGCCAAGGAAAGTTTGGTGGTCCAGCCAGTAAAAGTACGCAGACTTTCAATGGTTGTGTTCTTTGTGTTGAGGCGTACGATATGTTTAAGTTAGGTAGTGTGAATACTAACCTAGAGGTGGGCGAGGCCCAACCCACCGCTTTCGTTTGCCACTACGAGGTTATCCTGGGAGTTTTGCTAGCTCCAAAAAGGGGAAACTGAAGGTCTGTACGCATAGAGTTGAAGTGTGTGTGTTGCACTTGTGTGATCATAACATTAATCAGCATAACTCTGCATATCATAGCATAAGCATTGTATTTCAACCCCTACCCCTATCGTATAAATTGGTATGAGACTTTTTATACAACAGACCTTGCTAAACGACCCCTTGGTCTATAGGTTTGTATGAGCATTCCGATAAATCAATGGTTACTTTTCTATTCTATACTTGTCTTTACTTACTTTACTTGTTCTCACTTTGCTTTATTTACTGCTTCACTTATATATACACACATGTGTAGTGGTAGATATTCCTGTAGCTAGGCCATGCCATCTGCTTTGATATATACCCCTTGATGTCCTCCGCTTCATCCCTCCTGCACGGTGCCTAAGAGCCACCGGGGGATGAGTGGTGGGAAACGAGGCTTAGTCTATTTGACTAACGGTCGATGTACCATATCATTTTAGGGGACCGAGGAGACGCAGCACTACCAGAGGCCGGTGCAGATGGAGGCGAGCCAACCTAGCACAGGAGCACCAGTTTTAGGATTAGTGAGTGAGTATTAGTAGATGTGTTTCCGCGAGAGATTTTGTAGTGATGCTATGATGTACTGACCATGTGCCCTTTTTATTGCTACCTCTTTTATTCAGTTATTATCTGTGGACATCTATCTTTTGATTTATATATTATGTGATTTTGACTTGAACTTATATTGGTTCAACTATACTTTTCTTCTTCTGTGATCGATATGGCCGGCAGGATTGACATTTTGTAGTGGCGACCTTCCCGAGTATTGGTGTCACCGCAAAGAGGCGGTTCTGGGCATAAGACGCAGTTTTGTAGCGAAAATAAATGGGGTCTTCCAAACTGGTATCAGAGGAAAAACCTCGATCAGAAAAAAAGAAGTCCATAAACCCTGGGATAGCTCGCGCGAGTTTAGTTTGAGGACAAACTAAGCAGCGGAATCAATGGTGTGCCCATATGAGGAATCACATGAAAGAGTCCACTATTAACTGAATCTTTGTAGCCAAATCTCCTTACGAGTGACATGTTTTCTTTTATAGCCTGCGACAAACTCTGCCCCCAGCAGGGAATACCTCCGGCTGCAAAGATCTCTTTAGATAGTCCTTTAATCAATGAGTTAGACTCAACCCCACTAGGACACATGACTTACCATGACAATTTATACCATGCCCTAATCTGAAATAGACCGTATGTATAAATATGATTAAGGTACGAGGATACCCCAAAGTGGATAGAGGAGGAATTTAACGCGAGAACGACACCTAAGCCATAAACTCTGATGTCCCTACTTCACATACCAAGGATTATCCAAACTGATAGGACCGCCTTAAGGAGATTGACACTTAAGTAGAATGGTAGGGGACTCGTAGACTCATCCCTCATACTGATGACATGTTTACATTGAGACAACCACCATGAAAAACACCGAAGGTCGGATAAGAAGTCAAGTTTATAAGAGACCCATTTGGGATTGGGTCACATGTTGACCCTGATAAGGTTGTCGTAGAGGGTACCTTGAAGAGTCTAAAGTATGGAGTGTACCAACAGGTCTCAAGATAGAACCCCAAGTCTAAGGTTGTATGCCCTAAGGATTCTTTGCATACTTGGGATGAATATTACATGGGGATATCAAAGATACTTTGCCCAAAATAGATAGTGACTTATCTTTTGTTTATTGGGGCTTACCGTTTGTTTATTGGGCAAATTGGTTACTGACTTTGGTATACCTTAGATCTAATTTAGAAAGTGTTGCGTCGTGAACATAATGATTTTGAAGTCGATCTTATCCAAGGTTACTTGGGCGAATATGTGATTCTGTAAAAACACGTTAGGAATGGTGACCGGTAGTATTACCAGGACAATGGATAGTTATCGTTGATCGAACAATGACTTGACCTTAATTGAAGCATTAGAAATGTAAAGTTGCCAGGTTCTGTGACTTAGGGATGCAGATGCCCTTCTCGAAGTTGGGAATTGAAATTAGGGCTTGCAAACTATAGTTATATTTGAAAGTTCTTGTGGTTTGGGACTTTTGGAAGTGACTAACTTATGATTTGTTAAAAATCACGCTCTATCATGGTAGAAAATATTAACTACAATAATAATGATTGGTTAACATATACTCATAAAAGTTCACGAGTACACCCCCTTAAATTTTGAGGAGAATTGAGACGCCTGACGATTAGATCAGTTCCATCAATGGTAAGAACTGAATAAGTTGCAGAGTTGAGTTGATTAATTACTCGGACGTACGCGAAGGAATAAGAATCTGAACTTGTAGAGAAAACTTTATAGAGGTGTTGTCTACCCATACAAACAAGAGCTTTAGACACCAGAAAAATGGTGTATTCCGGAGCGTGTATTTCCCCGTAATAAAGAAAGACATCATAGATTTTGTGATGCACAGTGAGGTCTGTCGACTGGTGAAGGCCAAGTGCAAGAGTCTTTGGGGAACTACCACAGTCACTGACCGTGTTAGAGTGGAAGCTCGAGGATATAATTATGGATTTCATACATTGGTTACCATATCTCCACTCCAGGCACAAGTAAATTTGGAACATCGAGGATAGATTGACCAAGGTAGCTAGGGTCACCACGGGCCGGAAGGACGCTCCCGTTGGTGTTTGATGGGGTTTGTTGAGCTGGTTGTCCATTATCGTTGTGTGTCCGGGACGATCGTGTCGGATCGGGATGGACGGGATACATCCAAGAAGGGAAGATCAGTCCAGGCTTATCTGGGCTCTTGGTTGACGTTCAACACAACTTTCCACCCTCAAAGGGACGGAGGCGCAGGACTCCACTATCTTGGATGAAGATTTAAAGGCACTCGGCTCAGAATTTGTGGAGGACACAGATGCCCAGGTGCGACTGATTTGAGTAAAGATGCTGGAGGCCCAGAGCAGCCAGACCAGGTATTACAATGTGGTGCATCATCAGGTAGAGTTCCAGGTTGGAGACCGGGTGTTCCTAAGGATACGTCCGATGCATGGAGTCTCGCGGGTACGCGGGCGGAAGAAGCTCGGTCCGAGATAAATGGGGTTCTACAGGATCCTGGAGTGGATCGGCCCGTTGGCTTATAGACTGGATCTACCGCCAGAGTTAGCGGGTTTGCATGACGTCTTCCACGTCTCCTCTCTTTGGAAGGCTCTACTGCGGTCAGAGCAGCAGGTATCTACTGTAGAAGGCTCGGTAACTTCTGACCGATCAGTTCACATGGAGCCGGTCAGGATAGATGATACGATAGTGCGAGTCTTGCGACGCAAGAAGGTTCCGTAGGTAAAGTCATGTGGTAAAATCATAGACAGGAGGAGATTATTTGGGAACCACTGGAACTGATGCAGTAGAGGCAGCCGGTACTCTTCGCGTCAGGTATAACTTCAATTCTTAGGGGATGTTACATTCAGTTGCCTTCGGTAGAAATCCCACAAGCCTAACCTGAATTTCGGGAATGAAATTATTATTTTTGTTTATTGGGATTTGTAACATCCCCCAAATAACTAGACCCCTAGGTTGGTTTTGTCATGACTAGGTCATGACAAAACCCTAGGATGCGCAAAGAGATCATAAGAGCTTAGGCTCGATGTGAAAATCACCATGGTCCGCGGATAGTAATTTCCAGTTACCCCATTAAGGGGTCCCTTCGTAACACCCCAAGTATCCAACTGTAGAAAGAATGGGTACCTTGAATGCTGAGCAAGCGTCGGCGTTAGGGGCTAGCGCTGGCGGTAGTGGTGGTTTAGATGAACTGCTGAGACAAGCTCGGAACCGCTGAGACGAGCTCAGAACCGCTGAGACGAAACATATACCGTCGAGAAACTAGCGCAGGTGGTAGTTGCCGAACCGGCGAGCGTTACGCCGTCGAGACGCTAGCGCTGACAGTAGCATTAGGGACGGCGGTAGCTCAATCGACAGACTACGGACGAGATCGTTTTTGGTGGCCAAATTCATGGCCAATGGAGGCCAAAAGTCCTCCCAATTGATGGAGATTCATTCCCCTATCAATTAGAAGAAGTTTAAAGGGTTTTTCAACTCTTACAGGGGGCTAATTTTGATGGATTTTGGGGATGACCGAAATTCTCACCATGAATGGTGTTAATGGCGGAATTCCAAGCCTTGCCTCTTCCCCTCCCTGAATTGACTCTTTAAAAGACCTCAAAGGGGTGAAGGGAACTAGTTTCCATCACTTTCTAGAAGAAATCCACCATCTAAGCACATATCGGCATGGCACCCAAGAGCTCACGACCAACCATGGCAGACCGGCGATCGGCATGGCTACAATCCACCACTCAGGTCCTACCCTCCTCCTCTCTCTTAGTGGATAGATCTTATCTTGTTGGCCGCAAGGTTTGAGGCCAACTGGCCTTGGATTGGCATGGCCGAAAGCTTGGGTTCAATCTTTACTTTCTTGCTTAAATCCCCGACTCCGGCCATCTCCGGCCGGCCAACCACCGTACATCGTCGATCGCCGCCTCAACGGAGGTGGTGGTGGCATTGGCCGACTAGAAGAGGGTCTAGGTGGCCGGGAAATCACCTCCCAAGTTGGTACAGGATGGGCCGATCGTGGCCGTTGGCTGATTGGAGAAGATGAACTGGTGCCCTCCATTTAGACAATTTATTAATTTTATAATTAATGAACGTCATATTTTCACCTATAAATGCACGTTTTTGAAACTGAAATTTGAACCCCTTAGATACCGTTTCAGGAAAAATGGTAAGATACAAAAGTTGTAGGTCTTTACGTTTAGTTTATTGTAAAATTAATTTGAGCCGATTTGACCCACTGGTTTGACTGCATCACTCAAAATGGTGCAACCTGTACAAAGGGTTGACCAGAGATTGATTTGAATGCACCCGCTATACTACTCATCCAAATGCTTTGAAATTTGGAGCATTGGCTAGACTTACCCTTATCCTCAACATATCCAAAAATGAGAATTTTTGGAGCACCATTTTCTATAGTTTCTGTAGAAATTTAATAAAACATTTGTAATTTAATTTTAGGGCCAGAGACCTCCAAACCCTACCAAATTTTGGAGGATGCATGGTCCTTAGAGTCATGACATGACTCTGGTAAAAATTTCATCACATTTAGGATTGATTTGGTTGGGTAATTAAGTAACCCAAAATCGGTCAAACTAGGGGATATTAGGACAAATGTGCACTTGATGGATTTGAGGGGTCCACCCTCATCCAAATTTTGTGAAACTTTGACCACTGATTTAGTATCACATAAAACACCTCCACAAGTGGTTTTGAGTGATTTAGGATGGATATGCCCTAGAACCCTAGTTCAAACCCTAGGATTGATTATTGAACCTATTGAAGGACATATGGTCATATGTCATTGGATTGACTTGAAACTTGGTAGGTAGTTTTATGGGGTGGAAATATACCAATGATAATTTATCTGGAAGTTTTAGGGACCTTTATCCCCTTTGAATTAATTAAGAACCAATTAGGATGTTTCCTTATAAGAGGAATTTACATGTTTACATAACCTTGAATGTTCATGAAATTTTGGCAGCAAGCTGGTACTAGTGATATTATTCTCTGATAATTTTCTTATGAATTTTTGATTGATATATATATATATATATATATATATATAGTACTTCATTCATAACCCAAATATTTGCCCTAGTTGTAAGAAAATTAATTATAGATTTAATACTCACTGGAAAATCATGAAACTTGGTCAGATGACTTTTTAGGGCAAGAATTTGATTTGTAATTTTAGTATAATTTTTGGAAGAACTTATACATGATTCTCTTCACAAAGTGCCCTATGATTTGTTTATTTAAATAAAGGATGTATATGGTCAAATGAATCGGGAAAATTATGAAATTCATCCAGAGAATTTTTCTGATCACCCTAGACATCTGTTAATTTTCTTGTTAGTTTTGAATGAGGATTTTTGGTACTTCCTTTGTAAATCCCTGATTACGATAGATTAATCAATATTTTAATTAGAGGTCAAAACCTTGCTAGAAGTTTATGAATTTCATATGTGGCTGTTATTTTGATGATATATAGTTGTACAAATTTTGTAAGGTCCTAGCTTATCAGAAAACTATACTTGGTGTTCAAAGTCATAGGTTCCCTGATTTTGGGAAAATTATAATAAATGCCTAATAAATTGGAAAAATTATGAATTTCTGGAGTTAGTCTAAAAATGTCATAACACACACTGTACAACCCTCATATTTGCCGAGTCGATGTGACCCGACGTGGATGAGGTCGTGATAGAGAGAGTGGTCGTGACGTAGAAGATCGACCAATTGGAGGCCGTCGGGATCAAAGATGAAGTCCCAGGGGGGGAGGAAGTGGACCGGAAGTCCACTTCATGGGCGAGTGGACCTAGTGGTCCACCCATCCAAGCCCCGGGCTAGTGGACCATGGTCCACTCACCCAGGGTGAGGGGCGAGTGGACCTATGGTCCACTCGCCCCGGGCACACAGGTGAGTGGACCATGGGTCCACTAGCCCCTGAGGAGAGTGAACCGAGTGGTCCACTCGCCAAAGCCCAGGCAGTGGACCATTCGGTCCACTCTCCCGACCCCCTACAAGGGGGGGGGGGAGTGGACGTCTCAAGCTCCACTCGCCCCCTTCCTGTTTTGGTCGTTCAGGTACGTTATTGAGCTGCGTATAGTAGATTTTTGGCTATCCGCAACCCAATTTTGGGAAGTCTATAAATAGACCCCCATGGGCACCTTGGGAAGGGTTGGACTCCCCACCCCCCCTCGTGTGTGTCTTGTGAGCAAACACTACCCCCCATGTTAGTGAAGGTTGACGGTGAGGTGGTCCTCAGTGCCCTCCAAGGTGCCCAGGCTCAGCATTGGCTTGGGAGGGGAAGCTCTCTTTGAACTTCCGGGTGTGTGGTGGGACCTCCACGCTGCAGCTTAAGGGGTTCGTTTTGGGCTCAAGTGTTCTTTAAGGGCAAGGTATTTCGGTTCTTAGCAACTGGTCAATGGTACTAGCTCGGGTCAAGTAAGGGTTAGCTGCATCCCCCATTCGAACGTCGAGACCAGTTCTCTGGTTTCAACATTATGGTGCGGTGAGCGTGGACGTAGCTAGTTCGGAAAGCTCTGAGCAAGTCTCATGGATGGAAGCGATGAGCTGGGGGACTCACCCCTACCAGCAAGTGCGTGAAGAGAAAGGATTTTGAGGAGTTTAGGAAGTCGATCCTGGAGCTCTTGCGGGTCGTACTCCCCCCTCACGACGAGTGCTCGACACCACCTGCACCCTTGCACTCCTCTCCATTTCCGATGGAGACAGAGCCAGCACGTCGACAAGAGAAGGGGTTACCCTTAGAGGAAGGCTTGAACCTCCAAGCGTGGGTGCTCTTCAATAGCCCTCCTGGGACCGGCTACCCTAGAAAGGAGGTAGGGAGAACGCCTTCGACTCGCCAGGGAAGATGGGGGAGTCCCTTCTGCGAGCGGATTACCTTAGCTCCAGTTCCAGATGGGTTCAGTGAACCTGCCATGTCTTACTACACGGGCAAGGATGACCCTCTCCAGCACCTCCAGTGGTTTGAAGACATGATCTCGATCAGGCAGATAACAGACGCCTCCAAGTGCAGACTCTTCGCCATCACTTTCAAGGGAGAGACAAAAGACTGGTTCCACCAGCTCTCATCAGGTACCATCAACAACTTCAAGGACCTGCGTCGGAGTTTCTTGTTGAGGTTCTCCACCTCGAGGAAGGGGAGGAAGGGGGCGGAGTCCCTGTTCTTAATTCAACAGAAGCAAGGGAGACGCTGGGAAGCTACGTAGATCGGTTCTAGGAGCAAGTCTTCCGCCTCCAGGTTGACCAGAGAAGCAGGAGGGACCAGGAGAAAGGGAAGGAATAAGACGACAAAGAAGATGGAGGAAGTAATGAAGGGGATGGCCAAGGTGCATGTGGTCGAGTAAGCGCGAGAAAGCGCATTGTAATGATATGTAATCTATTTATAACGTATCGAAAGTAGTTAAAGATAGCATCTAGGTTGAGTCCCCGACTAGAGACCATTCACTGGGCTCAGTAATGCCAGCAGATGGGAGACTCATCGAGTCGACTCGCTATAGGATGATTGGTTTGGGAAGGTGTTGAGTTTCTCTGCCTCCAGGTGAGGTAAGCACCTAGGACGCGGACTGGTTCTCCGCCCCCAATTGGTAAGATCCCCGACTAGAGACCATTCACAAGGCTCAGTAATGCCGACAGGTGGGAGACTCATCGTGTCAACTCGCTACAGGATGATTGGTTTGGGAAGGTGTTGAGTTCCTCTTCCTCTAGGTGAGGTAAGCACCTAGGACGCAGACTGGTTCTCCGCCCCCAATTGGTAAGATCCCCGACTAGAGACCATTCACAGGGCTCAGTAATGCCGGCAGATGGGAGACTCATTGGGCCGACTCGCTATATGCTAATTGGTGTGGGAAGAAGTTGAGTTCCTCTGCCTCTAGGTAAGCTAAGCCCCTAGGACGCGGACTGATTCTCCGCCCCCACTCGGCTTGGGAAGGTGTTGAGTTCCTCTGTCTCCAGGTAAGCTAAGCGCCTAAGGTGTGGATTAGTTCTCCGCCACCAATTGGTAGGATCCCTGACTAGAGACCATCCACCAGGCTCAGTAATGCCGGCAGATGGGAGGCTCATCGGGTCGACTCGCTACGGGCAAGACTTCAGAAAGGGTGACTGGTTTTGTAAGACGGTTGAGTTCCTCCACCTCCAGGTGAGGTAAGCACCTAGGACGTGGATTGGTTCTCCGCCCCTAGTTGGTTTGGTAAGATGGTTGAGTTCCTCCCCCTCCAGGTGAGCTCGGCTCCCTGGTAGGTGTGGAGTTTCATCCACCTCCAGGTGAGCTCGGCTCCCTGGGAGGTGTGGAGTTTCCTCCCCCTCCAGGTGAGCTCGGCTCCCTGCGAGGTATGGAGTTTCCTCCCCCGCCAAGTGAGCTCGACTCCCTGGTAGGTGTGGAGTTTCCTCCCCCTCCATGTGAGCTCGGCTCCCTGGGAGGTGTGGAGTTTCCTCCACCTCCAGGTGAGCTCGGCTCCCTGGTAGGTGTGGAGTTTCCTCCACCTCCAGGTGAGCTCGGCTCCCTGGGAGGTGTGGAGTTTCCTCCACCTCCAGGTTAGCTCGGCTCCCTGGTAGGTGTGGAGTTTCCTCCACCTCCAGGTGAGCTCGGCTCCCTGGGAGGTGTGGAGTTTCCTCCCCCTCTAGGTGAGCTCGGCTCTCTGGGAGGTGTGGAGTTTCCTCCACCTCCAGGTGAGCTCTACTCCCTGGTAGGTGTGGAGTTTCCTCCCCCTCCAGGTGAGCTCGACTCCCTGGCAGGTGTGGAGTTTCCTCCCCCTCCAGGTGAGCTCGGCTCCCTGGGAGGTGTGGAGTTTCCTCCCCCTCCAGGTGAGCTCGGCTCCCTGGGAGGTGTGGAGTTTCCTCCACCTCCAGGTGAGCTCGGCTCCCTGGTAGGTGAGGAGTTTCCTCCCCCTCCAGGTGAGCTCGGCTCCCTGGTAGGTGTGGAGTTTCCTCCACCTCCAGGTGAGCTCTGCTCCCTGGGAGGTGTGGAGTTTCCTCCTCCTCCAGGTGAGCTCAACTCCATGGTAGGTGTGGAGTTTCCTCCCCCTCCAGGTGAGCTTGGCTCCCTGGTAGGTGTGGAGTTTTATCCCCCTCCAGGTGAGCTCGGCTCCCTGGTAGGTTTGGAGTTTCCTCCCCCTCCAAGTGAGCTCGGTTCCCTGGTTGGTGTGGAGTTTCCTCCCCGTCTAGCTCGACCAGAGGTGTTGAGTTTTCCTCAGTCGAGTTTAGCTCGGCCTAAGGTGTTGAGCTTTCTCCACCTCCAGTTGAGCTTGGCTCACAGGAGGGTTCTCAAGTGGAGAAAGATTCGTCGTCTGCCTCAAGCCAAGTTCAGCTGAAAAGCTCGACAGAAGCAACCCGCTGGTGGGGCCCTCCGGGGGTTCCTCTAAATCCCCACCTACTCGTCAAATAAGTGGGTTGGACTTTCTTTCCGAGCTTGAGATAAGCTCGAAAAGAGCGGGGATTGTGTATAACCCTCATATTTGCCGAGTCAGTGTGACCAGACGCGGATGAGGTCGTGATAGAGAGAGTGGCCGTGACGCAGAAGATCGACCAATTGGAGGCTGTCGGGATCAAAGTGTTGGGGATGGAACGTTCACATAGAGGGGGGGTGTTAGGTGATCTTGGTACTTTTTGATCTATTAGTGTGAGTTATCAATATTCAAGCAATGCACACAATTAACACACGAATAAGTCACCCAGACGACACAAGATCTATAGAGGTTCCTTAAGACGGGGTGTCTTGAGTAGTCCTCTTTCCCTCTACGCCTACCCAGCAGTGTGTTAGGCTCGGCAAACTCCGCCAAAATCTTCAGGCCCTCAAGCCTTACAACACAGACCCGCAAGTCCCAATAGCCTAAGCCCTCAAGCCCTTACTGCCCCCGAGCCCGCAAGCTCGACACTCAGGCCCTCAAGCCCAACACAACACAGACCCGCAAGTCCTGTGCCTACAGCCTAGGCCCGCAAGCCCCTACTGCACCCGATCCCTCAAGCTCGACAAGTTGCACCCGCAAGTGCACTGCCCTGGCCCTCAAGCATCACAGCTCTCCAGCCCTCAAGCTAGACAGTTTGGCCCGCAAGCCTTACAAGAAAATACAATAATAAAATGTTTCTTCTGCCGGATGAAGATCGACAACTTTAGCCTGTTGAAGATCGGCTCCTTAAGATTGAAGAAGATTGTTCTGAATCAGATCTTTGAGCGCACAGTTCTTCTTCAAATCTTTTCTTAGCTAGATGAGGATTGGCTTCTTAACAGTCGATGAAGATGACTGCTCCTTCTTTTTCTCTTTCTTTCTTGCGGCGCTTGTGTTTTTTGATTCGCTATGTGCGCAAGTTCTTTCTTGATGATTGACCTTTTAGGGCAACCTCATGTATCCCTTTTTATAAGACTGCGAGTGTTGACGCCAGGAAAATCCTGACCTCAAGATTCGGACCGATGCAGCCGGAGGCTACTCGCCCAGCAACCCGACGAGATGGCTTGGCTGGCAACGACGAAGAAGCTAGAAGAGCAACAAACAGGACCCCAGGTGCTGCGGCAGGGAGGTCCCACCACGTACCCAGAAGCTCCGAAGAGACTTCCCCTCCAAGACCAAAAATGGCCGAGCAGGGTACAAGGAAGGCACCGACTTGGCTAGTACCGGGAGTAGCGACCAAGTGCGACAGGTTCTAGAATGCAAGAGCAGGGTTTCGAAAGCTCAAGTCCAGGTGCCAATCCAAGTACCCCTGGGGTCCTATTTATAGGAAAACCAAGGGGTAGGGAGGGTTTTATAGTCCAGCCCCCAACCTGGCGACTATGGGTTACTCGGCGAGTATCCTGCCATAGTCGCCCATCTGGCGAGTATTGGGTGCTGCTCGCACACACCGGGCTAATAGTCGCCAGGTCTTCTGTTCCATACTCGCCACCCTGGCGAGTATTGCCTGCATACTCGCCGAGGTCTTCTCTGCTCTGCCTTGATCTGCCGGGCTCTGTGTTGACCTCTTTGACTTTGACTTCTGCCTACGTGGCCTTGGGGGGGGGGGGGGGGGGGTCCACCCTCGGAGAATGAGGGTTGTACACAATCCCCGCTCTTTGCGAGTAACGTAGTTGCTCGGAAAGAATCATCCAACCCTTCATTCGACGAGCTTCCCTGTTTGGCGAGTATTGGCCTATACTCGCCATCTCGCTGGCCGACGCTCGAGCTCTATAAATAGAGGGGCAGGGGTCTCTGATGGCACGTCTTTTCTGAGCTCGCTCAAGATGGTGCGCGACTATGCTGCCGAGGCTAAGGCGGCCATGGCTGGTCTTGTCGGCCTTTTTGAGGGTTCTTCGCTCCCTCCTCACTTGGATCCCGCATCTGGCGACCTTCCATCTTCCAGGAAGAGGAAGAGGCTCGCCCAGAAGAAGAAGAAGAAGGAGAAGAAGAAAGCCGCCGAGGAAGAGGTTGCTGCTCCTTTGGGCGACCTGCACCAGCAGCTGCTGGACGACCTGGGGCTCTCCAATGAGGGCGACTCGCCGACCGCTGATCCTCCTGCTCCAAATGTTGCCGAGGAAGCGAGCATTCCTGAGACCTCGACCCAGAATCAACCGGAGGATCTCGCCTCTGCGCGAGGTGGGGGTTACCTACTCGCCGCCTTCTTTGATTGACCTCGACTTGGGCCGAAATGCTGAATATTTCTTTTATGCTCGCAGATTCTTCCACCATTGGTGCGCAGGAGGAGCCTGTAGCCGCACCCCCTCTGAGATCGTCGCCTATGATCTCGCATAGAGGTGGAGGTCGCTCAGGGCGAGTTCTTCACAGCTCCTTGCTGGAGAGGAGGCCGATGAGCGAGCAACGTGCTCCTTTGGCGGGCATCGTGCTTCCGCCTCCACCGCCACCGCCTCTTCAGTCTGTAGGGACAGCGAGTAGCTCGCAGCTGCCTGTAGGCGGGCTTCCGCCACCTCCTCCGTTCCCTCCTTCTGCTACTCCTCAGGGCGATCAGCGCCCTTCGACTTCTACTGCGCCTTCTACTCATCAGGGCGAATCCTCGCGCCGTGGCGGGACTGGGGGCTCCTCGGGCTTCTTTCCTCCAAGAGGAGGAGGACGACCAGGCGATGGTCGCGGTCGCGAGAACGCGCCTCCTAGCCGGGATCAGACGGCTGGATCCCATCCTGCTCGGCGGGGCGATCATCATCATAGCACGTCTCCTCAGCGAGGCAGGGGCTCTCCTCGCCATCGCTCTCGTAGTCCTCGGCCAGGTATTAGGTCGCCATTCATGATAGTCGCCACTATCTTCACTTGGTTCCTTCAGTTGTCAAAGCTCTGACATTTTTGCCCTCTTTGCAGCTCGCGCTCATACTCCCATAGGAGCCTTGATCGACGCGGTCGGGCTTCCTTCTCGCGAGTACCAGGAGAGGGCTACTCGCGCCATCCTAGAGCTGGAGTCCAAGCTGGAGCGCTTGGTGATCTGCGAGCCTCATCGCCGCCTGACTGATGTCGAATCGCGGGTTGAGCGCTTGGCGAGCATTGATGCTCACCGTCGTTTGACTGCCGTGGAGTCGCGCATAGAGCGTCTGGCGAGCAGCGATGCTCATCGCCGCCTGGCTGAGTTGGAGGCGCGGGTTTCTCGACTGGAAGAGTTCGATACTCGGCTGGTCGCTACAGAATCTCGCCTTCAGTCGGTCAACGATCTTGAGTGCAGACTTGGGAGGCTCGAACATCGCCAACAACTGCACCATGATGAGCTGGTGGGGATGCGCGCGAGCATGGGCTCGGTTGGTCGGCTGGCGAGGATCGAAGACCAGCTACGTCAGGGCGAGGACGCGATGTCTGTGGCCTCCGAGCACTTCAGGCGAGCTCGCGGCTTGGGATGGGTCGGGCGACAACCTCAACAGCCAGACACTCAGGCGATCCTTCAAGCTCCTCCGTAGATGTTGCTTTTTCTTTATTTTTCTTCCTCCTAGGTCATGTCGCCTTTTGGCGAGTATCCCTGTACTGCTGAATTATTTATTAATATTTATTCGGCGAGTATTAGAAACTCGCCTTTTATTACTTGCTTCTGCTTTACTTTTCTGCTTTTCTTGCTTCTGCTTTACTCTTCTGCGATGGTTTTCTTGATTGTTTCTATCTTCTTTTACCTTGGCGAGTATTGTCTGCGCGTCGCCTTAGGCATGACGAGTTTGTCGATCTTGGCGATTATAACTTGATACTCGCCACCCCCTTATTCCTGATCGCGCCGTCGTGCTCGATACGCCAAGCTACCCGACCACTATAAATAGGGGGTGGGGGGTGGGTGAGTCTTAATTACGCTTTGGCGAGTTCCGAACTCTTGCGCGAGTATCCTCCGTCTCACTTTCCCCTTCTCTTCTTTGATACTCGCCTTTCTTTCCGTCCTTTCAAAAGATGACTGACGAGGCGACCATCCGGCGTGCCAATCACGCCAGGAATTTTGCGGCGACCATCTTCAAGAAGGCAATCAAGACCGAGAAAGAGTTGGAGGTCATCAGGGCGAAGTATCTCCCGCCAGGGTATGTCGCGAGGCTTCCTCGCCAGAGCGAGCGACTAAACACCGTTTTGACTAATGAGCGGGTGATCCCTATTCGCCACTTCGAGGTGGGCTTGCGACTACCATTGTGGACGGAGTTCTCCCAGATACTCCGTTACTTTGGGATAGTCCCTGCCCAGATCAACCCCAATGGGGTGGCGATGATCGTGGGCTTCCTCTGCTACCTGCGCGACCAGGGAATAGCCTTCGACCTGCCGGTCTTTAGGCGAGTATTCCATTTCATGGCGACTGGCGAGGGCGTCGTCTTCCTCTGCAGCCACGTCTGTACGTTGGTCGGCACCGCCAACAAGAATCATCGCTGGGGAGAGCGAATAGTCGTCATCGCTGGCGACTTTCAAGCCGTCCCTGACAAGTCCTTCCAGCCACCGGAGAGCGTCTTCGGGGTTTCCTTCCTAAGCGCGGGTGGCGAGAAGCTGCTCGAGGCTTTCAAAGGTTGCCGCCTTGATGTGGTGCACTGGAGAAGGCGAGTAGATGAACTCGCTGAGGTTTTCGCAGGCGAAGGTAACCCACCGCGCGAGTATTCACAATACTCGCTCTTCGTCTTCATCTTGGCGACTAACCGGATTTATTACTCTTCTTGCTGCAGCAGTCCATGTCCTGCCGCGCGAGCTCCTTCCTGCGGTGGTGAAGGCGACGGCTTCCACACAAGGAGGTGCGGGGACTTCTGCTCGCGGGGAAGGGGTCTACTCGCCCATAGACTTATCGCCAGGAGGCGATGAGCCCTTGATCATCGGCGAAGGATCTGGGCCTTCAAAGAAGCGGAAGGAGAGGGGCGAGCCCTCCGAGCCCTCGAGGAAGAAGAAGGAGGTCGCTCATCGAGACCTTGGCAAGAAGGCGGACCCTTCTGAGGCCGGCGAGCCCTATACCCACCCGAATTTCAACTTGGGTGTTCGTGGTGAGGACGCCTATGGTCGCCGCCTAGTCGCCTGGTCGGAGGACGATCATGTGGTATCTCTGAGCTCCAACCTTCCCCCTGGTCAGAGGACTGGGAGGATCAGGGCGAGGCCTTTGACGTGCTTCATGCCGTCTATGGTCGCGAGGACGCTGAGAGGCTGCGGGAGGAGCCTGCCGAGTACTTGGCACACCAGACCTCGCGATCTCTGCTGCGCTCCGCCGAGCTGGCGCACATGACGGCGAGGAGGTTGCTGGAGTACGAGGAGGTGATCCGGATCAGTACTAAGAAGATGATCGCCATGGGGCTCAAGGCTAAGGAGCATGAGGTACTCGCTTCTCAATGCTACTCGCCTTCGGGATAGTCGCCACTTTGCCGAATAACTTGCTGACTTTGCGTCTTCTCTTGCTTTTGTAGGTCGCCGAGGTGGAGATGGCGACAAAGGTGTCCCAGCTGGAGAAGGAGCTGGATGACACTCGGCTGGCCTTGGAGGCCGCCCAAGTTCGCATCGCTGAGCTGGAAACTCGGCCCGCCGAGCAACAGCCAGCGGTGGCGGGCCCCTCTAGGGTCGGCAAGCAGATCCGGATGCATGGCGACAATATGCCACGCGTTCGTCGAGAGATCGCGCGAGCTACTGGGACCGTCATCCTGAGTCAGCTGAAGGCGGACGATCTCCTGAAGCCGGCGGCCATGGAGTTGACGGTGGAGGACATCATCCCGGCGCTGCTCGCCGAGGAATCCACCTCCCCCTTGCGGGCATCCTCGCCGCCATCCAGTGATGCTGAGGATGACGATTCCGAGGATAAGGATGACGACGATGACGATGATGTTGATGACGATGGCGGCGACGATGGTGGCGACGAGCCAGACGCAGACATTAATGGCGAGAATGTCGCTTAGTCGCCTGGGCACCCTTTTTTGCTCGCCCGGCGACCCTTTGTAAAGCTTCTGAAAATTTATGTAATTCATTTAATTATTTATAAATGAAAAATCAAAGCTTTTGCTCGCCTGTTTCTTTGGTGCTTGCTTTCTTTTTTGAATGTCGCTTAGGCTCCTAGGCTCGAGGCGAGATTGTGTGCTCGCTAGGCTCTTAGGATTGCGGCGAGATGGCGCATTTCTTCATTCTCGCACCTATATACTCGCACGTCATGCTCGCACCTGTATACTCGCACATTATGCTCGCACCTGTATACTCGCCTAGGTACTCGCGCATGTATACTCGCACTCTTCAATAACTCCCTTGGTGGAGTCGAGCTGTGGAGGCGACTTGGAGGGTTCTGAAGGACACATGCTCTCAAGGCCCCACTCTGTACCTGGTGAAGAGTTCATTAGACTCGTTCAATAAATTTTGAAGGGGAAAGAGATAGGGAACGGCAGTCGGGGAGGCCTGGCGGGACATATCTTCCCGAGGCCTCCATCCTACTTGGGTGCTGGAACGTCGACGAAGAGTGACGTTAAGTAGGGAATGACGGTCGGGGAGATCCAAGGGGATACACCCTCCCGAGGTCTCCATCCTACTTGGGTGCTGGAACGTCGACGAAGAGTGACGTTAAGTAGGGAATGACGGTCGGGGAGATCCAAGGGGATACACCCTCCCGAGGTCTCCATCCTACTTGGGTGCTGGAACGTCTCCATCCTCTGGCCGGTCGAATCGATCGCTCCCCTTCTCAAGTTGGAGTATCGGCTTCCAGACTTTACCCTAGTAATCTCTACAGCCGGACGAGAAATGCAGTCGGTGGGAACCGCGGCCAACATGCAAGGGGGGAGCTAATCTCGGCCGTCATTGCAGAGGCTTGGTCTTAAGGGAACGCATATCCGAGGCACTGTCCCATCATCCATTCTGAGTTGTTACAAGGGTCTAGTCGGAGGCTCGTCTTCCAACCTGCGGCGGCGAATGTTGATGTAGGATGACGTCAAGCAGGGAGTGGCAGTCGGGGAGATCCAAGGGGATACACCATCCCGAGGCCTCCATCCTACTTGGATGCTGGATGTGGATCGGACCTGCTTCCTGTTGCTCAATGAGTTTAGCAGGGAGTTAAGCACACTTTAGGCACAATAACTCATATGATCTAACACAATAATTTAGAAAATGAAATGCTTTGCTGCGAGCTTTTTAGCTCTCGAGGGTACATGACGCCTTTTTTCAAGGGTTCCCTGAGCTAGTGAAATCGATCATCCCTTCGCCGAATCGGAAGGTCGGCGTCCAGACTTCTTCCTGGCAATCTCTACAGTCGGACGAGAAATGCAGTCGGTGGGAACCGCGGCCAACATGCAAGGGGGGAGCTGATCTCGGCCGTCATTGCAGAGGCTTGGTCTTAAGGGAACGCACACCCGAGGCACTGTCCCATCATCCGTTCTGAGTGTTTACGAGGGTTAAGTCGGAGGCTCATTTTCCAACCTAGCGTGGAGATTGACTTTACCTGACTTCTTTAGTATGAAAACTTTGTTGATGCGAAAGAAGCTGCCTCGTCCCATGTTTCAGGGAGATGCAGATTTTATTCAAAGAAATGAATTTACAAGGATGGGGTATACAAATTCCCCCTTAGGGATAAAACCTTTTCAGGTCATCACCGCTCCAGGTGCTCCCTAGCAGCTCGCCCTCTTGGTTCTGTAAGCGGTATCCTCCTGTCAGGAGTGCTTCCTGGATGATGAAAGGTCCTTCCCAGTTCGGGTTGAGCTTCCCAACGGCCGCAGACCTTCCTGCTGCGTCCACCTTTTTCAGGACCAGATCGCCCGCTTGGAATTGTTTGAGGCGAACATTTTTGTCAAAATGTTTTGCCATCCGGCGCTTGATCTCCTCTTGCCTGGCTGAAGCTAAATCTTGGAGTTCCTCGATGTAGTCGAGAGATAACTTTTGAACCTCTTCATTCTCTAGTCGCCATTCTTCGCTTCCGTTCTCCGCAGCTACCACCCTTGGGCTTTTGACTTCGAACTCTACTGGAATGATAGCTGCCGACCCGTGAGAGAGTTTGAACGGTGTTTCCCCTGTGGCTGAGCTAGGAGTGGTCCTCAGAGCCCATAGGACCGAGGGGAGCTGGTCCGCCCAGTTACCTCTTAGGTTCTCCACCTTCTTCTTCAGTAGGTTGATGATCAGTTTGTTGGCGGCCTCCACCTGGCCATTGCTCCTTGGGTGATGTACGGAGGCGAACCGAAAGTCGGTTCCTAGCTGCCTGCAAAAGTCTTCCAGTTCTAAGCTGGCGAACTGGGGACCATTGTCGGTGATGATGGCGAGAGGGATCCCAAATCTGCAGACGATCTCTCCCCAGATGAAGTTCTTCACGACTTGAGAGGTGGTCTTGGCCAGGGCTTTGGCCTCGATCCACTTGGAGAAGTAGTCGATCATGACAAGAATGAACTTTCGTTGTCCACTGGCTTGAGGGAAAGGGCCGATCAAGTCCATCCCCTAGATGGCGAACGGCCATGGGGAGATGATCGATCGGAGCTGCTGAGCCGGCTGCAACTGAAGGGGGGCGAAGAGCTGGCACTTCTGGCACTTCTTCGAGAAGATCTCCGCATCCTTCCGGATAGTAGGCCAGAAGTAACCATGCCTCAATACCCTCTGCTCCAAAGTGCGAGTCCCAGAATGACTTCCACACTCTCCCGAGTGGATCTCTTCCAACACTCGGGGTACTTGGTCTTCGGAAACACATCTGGCCAGGGGTCCCGAGATGGTCTTGCGGTACAGCTCCCCATCTTGCAGGAGGTAGTATGCCGCCTTATACCGAAATCTTCTTTTATCCCCCTCGTCTGCCGGGAGCTGGCCGCTGGTCAGGAATGCCACGAAGGGATCCATCCATGAGGGGCGTTGCTCGATCTCCATCAACTCTCCCTCTTCAATGGACGGGCGGAACAGCTCGGTGATAGTTCCTCCGGCCCTTGGCCCGTACTTGGCGAGGCGATCTGCTGCCGAGTTCTCCTCCCTTGGCACATGCTCGACGAAGAAGGATTGGAAGCCTCCCATCAGCCCTTTCACTTTTACCAGGTACTTCTGCAAGATGGTGTCGCGCACCTCGAACTCGCCTCGAATCTGCGATGCGACCACCATCGAGTCTGTGAAAGCCCGGACATCACGGATCCCCAGCTCCTTGGTAAGGCGCAAGCCTGCCACTATTGCCTCGTATTCTGCCTGGTTGTTTGTGACGGGGAAGAGGATCTCGACGGCTTGCTCGATTCTTGTTCCTTGTGGGCTGACGAGCACGATGCCCACCCCTACAGAGCTTTTACCCGAAGCTCCATCAACAAACATCTTCCAAGGAATTGGATTGAGCCCCTCTTCTCCTGGCTCCGCTTCCACCGAGAAGTCAGCCAAGAAGTCTGCTACTGCCTGGGCCTTGATCGCTACTCGGGGAGAGAAGGAAATGTCGAACTCGCTGAGTTCTACCGACCATTTCGCCAACCTCCCTGAATGATCCACTCCCTCCAGGACATTGCGGAGAGGATGATCAGTTACCACTCGGATGGAGTGAGCCTGAAAATAAGGCCGGAGCTTCCGTGCCGACACCACCAAGGCGAAGGCATGCTTTTCCAGGATTGGATACTTCAGCTCCGCCTTCTTCAGCACCCGGCTGACATAGTAGATAGGTAGCTGCCTCTTCCCTTCTTCACAGACCAAGATGGAGCTAACTGCCTCCGCTCCTACTCCGAGATAGATGAGCAGGTCTTCGCCTTCCTTCGGGCTCTGAAGGAGAGGTGTCTGAGTCAACTGCTCCTTCAGCCTTCCGAATGCTATCTCACATTCTTCGGTCCACTCGAAGCTTTCTGTTTTGTGGAGCGTTTTGAAGAATGGAGAGCACTTCTCTCCGGCCTTTGAGAGGAAGCGGCTAAGACCCGCCAGCCTGCCTGTCAACCTTTGGACTTCCTTCATCGTTTTTGGGGATGGCATCTCCAGGATCGCCTTAACCTTGTCGGGGTTAGGCTCTACTCCCCTCGGAGTAAGGAGATGTCCCAGGAACTTCCCCCTGCCTGCTCCGAAGACGCACTTCGTCGGATTGAGCCTCATCTTGAATCTTCTTAGCGTCGCGAAGGTCTCTACCAGATTGGCTATGTGTTCCTGGACACTCTTGCTTTTGATCAAGAGGTCGTCCACATACACTTCCAGGTTCCTCCCCTTTTGCTTCTTGAAAATATGGTCCATCATCCGTTGATAGGTGGCTCCCGCATTCTTCAAACTGAAAGGCATCATTTTGTAGCTGTAGCAGCCATCGTCGGTGATGAAGGAGACATCGCGGCAATCGGGGGGATGCATCTGGATCTGGTGATATCCTGAAAACGCATCAAGGAAACTCATCACAGAAAAACCGACGGCCGAATCAACCAGCTCGTCGATTCGAGGCAAGGGATAACAATCCTTCGGGCAGCTTTTATTCATTAAGGAAAAATCCACACACATTCTCCAGCTTCCCCCCGCCTTTGTCACCATTACAACATTGGAGACCCAGCCTGGGTACTGGATCTCTGACACAAAACCTGCATCAAGCAGTTTTTTAACCTCCTCCCTAATTGGCTTCGCGAGGATGGTGGCGGTTCTCCTTTTCTTCTGGCGGACGGGCTGGACAGTGGGATCCAGGTTGAGGCGATGACACGCAACCTCAGGGTCGACTCCTGGCATCTCGGCTGCGCTCCAAGCAAAGATGTCGACGTTCTTCTGCAGACACGCCGCCATCTCGATCTTCTCTTCGGTCTTCAGCGACCCGCCAATCTTCAGCAGCCCCGGCACTCCCGCTGCAGAGAGTACCTCGATCTCCTCGACCTCTTCAGCCACTTCCAGCCTGGCCGGGCTCTCCAGCACTCTTCCGAACTCTTCCGCGTCAGCCATCCAGCTGATGGTACTGACGACGCTAAGATAGCACTCCCTAGCGGCTCTTGGATCGCTCCTGATCCTCACCTGGACGTCTCCCTTACAGTACTTCAAGCACTGATGGTAGGAGGATGGGACGGCTTTGAAGGCGTTGAGAAGCGGCCTCCCAAAGATGGCCCTGTAACAGCTCGGGGCGTCGACGATGATGAATCGACAGCTGATGGAGGTGCCACCGAGCGTTACAAGGAGATCAGCTCCTCCTTCCACTTCCTTCTTCTCTCCGGAGAAGCCGAAGAGGGGACCATCAGGTGCCCGAACCCTGGCAGCTTCGACTCCCAGTCCGTCAAACGTCCCCTTGAAGATGACGTTTACAGAGCTACCGTTGTCGATCAGAATCCGATCAACGGTGAAGTCCTCCACCGCGGCTTGAATCACGAGGGCATCATGGAAGGGATTCGCGTTCCCTAGCATGTCCTCCTCGGAAAAGGTAATCTCCTCCATCGGGGGCGGTGTTTGTGAGGTCGAGGCGACACTCCTGCGGTAGATCTGATGGAGGCTTCCCTTGCGGGAAGCTTCCAGCCCTGCTCCCCCATGGATTACTCCAACTCGGCCTTCCTGGCCCAGGTCTCCCCGACCTCCCTGGTCGACCCGATCCTCGTTCCTCCTGCGAACGACTGCAGCCTGTCCTTCCTGTGGCTCGGCAGGGGCCTCCATCCTCCTCTGCTCTCCTCCAGCCTCTCCTGCTGCCAGCCTCCTCCGGGCTTCCCAAAAGTCTGGGCAGGCAGCCATGGCATGTCCCCCCACCTGGTGGAAGTCGCAGTAGAGAGGAACCTCTTCTGCTTGACTCCTCCTAGGCTTCGGCTTCTTCCTTCCTTGACGGCGGCCTCGCCCGGCTACCGCCATTGCTTCATCCCTCCTCCTCTCCTGACGCCTCTCTGGTTGGCGAAAGGGCCTTCTTTCTGGGGATCTCCCCCTTTGATCCTGACGCTGGTGCCGTCCAGCCGGCCTCCAAGGTGGCCGGTTGACGGGGACCTGGTAGCGTCTTCCCTCCTCCTGACGCTCAGGGGACTCGACGGGCCTTCTCTCCACGATCCTTCCGGTTTCCTTCTTCCTGAGCTCCTCCTTCTTTTTCTCCTCTTGCCGCTCCGGACACTTCCTTTCCTCCCTTCGGGGCTCCTCTCTCTTCCTTTTCTCAGGGATCCCATCCCTCTCACCACGGTCACCTCTGGTCACCTGCGCCAACCTTGCCAAGAAGTCAGGGTTGGAGGCCTCTCCCCGGACAAACTTATTGGCCCTCTGAATGAGGTTGTCGTAGGAGTAGGGAGGGTTCTCACTGAGCTCCAACTTGAAGAGGCCTTGACTGATGCCGAATGTCAGGGCCAGCAACAGGATGTTGCTATCCACCTCCTGGATTTGCAGAACCTCCTCCTGGAAGCGCTCGATGTAAGGTCCCAATGCCTCATCTGGCCCTTGCACGAGGTAGAACAGGGCCGTGGCCTCCTTCTTCAGCTTCCTGGCCGTGTCGAACCGGGTCGTCAGCCCACGACACAGGTCTTCAAAGCAGTAGATTGAGCCTGCGGGCAACTGGTGGAACCAGTCCCAGGCCTTTGCTCGGAAGGTAATGGCAAACAACCTGCACTTGAAGGCGTCCGACATGGTTCGGATAGAGACTATATCCTTGAACCATTGGATGTGCCTGACGGGGTCCTCCTTTCCCGAATAGTAATTCAAGGCTGGGTCCCTGAATCCTTCTGGCACGGGCGCGGCGAGAATCTCCTCGCAGAAGGGGCTCCTCCCTCCTGCCCAGCGACGACCCTCCACTTGGCGAGTATCACCACCATACTCGCCATGTGGGCGAGTATTCGGGTATCTCCCCTGCTCGCACGGCTCGCGGAAGCGAATACCTTGCGAGGTTGGCTGGTAGAATTGCGACCTCCTTGGTCGCTCGGTTTCATCTTCCATGTGCTCTTTTCCTGCTCGCCGAGGGGGACTCCCTCCCTCAGACGGAACTGGGCGATGCGGCGAGGTTGCAGTGACCTCGGCGTGCGGCTGAAGCGCTGCTCGCATGGCTCCCTCCATGCGCTGCGCGAAGGCTTCGAAAACCTCCAGCGTCACGAACCTGCCAGTTCCCGTCGAGTTGCCGACCTCCTCCTCATGGTCGCCACCTACGACCATCTCGCCTTCTTGCCGAACTTTCTTCCAACGACTACGGTCCACGCTCACCGCACCAAAGTGTTGACGCCAGGAAAATCCTGACCTCAAGATTCGGACCGATGCAGCCGGAGGCTACTCGCCCAGCAACCCGACGAGATGGCTTGGCTGGCAACGACGAAGAAGCTAGAAGAGCAACAAACAGGACCCCAGGTACTGCGGCAGGGAGGTCCCACCACGTACCCAGAAGCTCCGAAGAGACTTCCCCTCCAAGACCAAAAATGGCCGAGCAGGGTACAAGGAAGGCACCGACTTGGCTAGTACCGGGAGTAGCGACCAAGTGCGACAGGTTCTAGAATGCAAGAGCAGGGTTTCGAAAGCTCAAGTCCAGGTGCCAATCCAAGTACCCCTGGGGTCCTATTTATAGGAAAACCAAGGGGTAGGGGGGTTTTATAGTCCAGCCCCCAACCTGGCGACTATGGGTTACTCGGCGAGTATCCTGCCATAGTCTCCCATCTGGCGAGTATTGGGTGCTGCTCGCACACGCCGGGCTAATAGTCGCCAGGTCTTCTGTTCCATACTCGCCACCCTGGCGAGTATTGCCTGCATACTCGCCGAGGTCTTCTCTGCTCTGCCTTGATCTGCCGGGCTCTGTGTTGACCTCTTTGACTTTGACTTCTGCCTACGTGGCCTTGGGGGGGGGGGGGGGGTCCACCCTCGGAGAATGAGGGTTGTACAGCGAGGTCTCCCAACGGTCTTCTAAAAAGTTTCTTTACGTGTCAGACCTCCATTCCTTTTTAGCACGCGCTGATATTTTTATTTCTTTTGGAGTACGCGCTAATACCTCGATTCATTAAGTGCACGCGCTGATTGGACAATCAGGCGGCGACATTAACTGCTGACAGTACGTACGCATGATTTGAATATGTCTCGATGATATTTCCATTGTTATGACGACATGGATAATATCTCGACGACAGGCCTTTGTCGATGCCATGTACTATGACAGACCTTCATGTCTTCTTTCTTCTGCCACTGAAGCTGGTATCACGACGATACAAGATATCATGGCGATTCTGTATATATGACGATCTTCTTTCTCTGACTTTGTCGTCGCGATATTCTTTCTTACAATATGTCATCGTAATCATATTGTTTACTCGACGACATGCCTTCTACACGACGATGTCCTGTGGCATCTCTGCGTTCGATGAACAACATTCTGCAATTGACGAACTTGCCATCCTTCGTTCGACGATCGCCACGTCTCAGCATTCGACGTTCGACATTCTTCGTTCGACGATCTCGCCATGTCTCAGCGTTCGACGATCGGCATTCTTCGTTCGACGATCTCGCTAAGTCTCAGCGTTCGACGATCGACATTCTTCGTTCGATGATCTCGCTAAGTCTCAGCGTTCGACGAACTCGCCATGTCTCAGCGATCGACGAACACGCTACTTCTCGGCGGTTACTTTACTCATTATCACGACGACAAGCATTCTTTGTCGACGATATCGCCTGTTCTTCTCAACGATATGTACTTATATTTTCCTGAGATTATGAACTAGATGTACGATCAAATACAAAGTGAAGTACTCTTGACATGATGACTTCTTCAAATCAGGAATCTTGTGGGCAAGATTCCCAACAATCTCCCCCTATTTAAAGAAGTCAGAATCTCAATTCAAGCCTACTTTCACTTGGCATTAAATATCATAATCTTAGATGGAACTGTTTACAGATTTAACTTATCTTTTGCAGAACTCTTGGAGTACATCAAGCTTGTAGCTCCCCCTTGATTTGATGCCTCTTCCTTGCTCCCCCTGCCTTTAAGGTCTTCTTGAGCATCAATTGAGCACCATTTCTCCCCCTTCCTGACTTCTTGCCTTCTGCTTTTCTAACCAAGGAGTAGCACAAGCTCCCCCTTGCTCAGGCATGATTATTCAAGGTCCTGTGAGATTTTTTGACCACTCATCTAGAAAGGCATTAGTAAATAGTAAAGTTGAGGGTTACTTTAAGTTTAACATTCCCAATTGGAATTTGAAGAAGTTAAACTTAGCTTCATCTAGGGGCTTTGTAAATATATCAGCGACTTGTTTGTCTGTTGGGACAAATTCAAGGGTGAAATCTTCATTTTCCACATGCTCCCTGATGAAGTGATACCTGATCTCAATATGCTTAGTCCTGCTGTGAGATACAGGATTCTTAGCAATTGAGATATCACTTGAAGAGTCACAAAGCAGGGGTGTTTTGGTCATCTTTAGATTGTAGTCTTCAAGTTGATGTTGAATCCATAGCAGTTGGGCACAACAGCTCCCAATAGAGATATACTCTGATTCTACTGTCGAGATTGCCACACTAGTCTGCTTCTTACTACTCTAGGAAATCAGTCTTCCACCAAGGAATTGGCATGTCCCTGAGGTACTCTTTCTATCTTCCTTGCACCCTACATAATCTGCATTTGAATAACCAGTCAGTTCACACTCATTGTTCCTAGGGTACCATAGGCCAAGATTTGGTGTACCCTTTAGACATCTTAAGATTCTCTTGACAGAGACATAGTGAGATTCCTTAGGATTCACCTGATATCTAGCACAAACACATGTAGCAAACATTATGTCAGGCCTACTTGCAGTTAGATAGAGCAAGGATCCAATCATGCATATGTACTTAGTTTCATCAAAGGGTATGCCCTTCTCATCCTTGTCCAGAGACACATTGGTTCCCATTGGAGTTTTCATTGAAGAAGCACTCTCCAATCCAAATTTCTTGACTAGCTCCCTAGTGAATTTGGTCTGAGAGATGAAAATCCCATCTTCAGATTGTTTCACTTGGAGACTTAGGAAGTATTTGAGCTCACCCATACTGCTCATCTAAAACTTTCCCTGCATCAAGTTGGCAAACTTTTTGCAGAGATTGTTATTTGTAGAGCCAAAGATGATGACATCTACATAGATCTGCACTAGCAAGATCTTGCCCTTCACTTCCCTTAGGAACAATGTCTTATCAATCTTTCCCCTTGAGAACTTGTTCTCAATTAGAAAGCTTGATAGAGTCTCATACCAGGCCCTAGGTGCCTGCTTTAAGCCATAATGTGCTTTTCTAAGAAAGTAAACATAATCAGGATAAGTAGAGTCAACAAAACCTGAAGGCTGCTCTACATATACTTCCTCTTTGAGGTCACCATTTAGGAAGGCTGACTTCACATCCATTTGGTAGACCTTGAAACCTTTGTTTGCTGCATAGGTGAGGAACATTCTTATTGCTTCCAGTCTGGCTACTGGAGCGAATGTCTGATCAAAATCTATCCCCTCCTCTTGTGTGTAGCCTTTTGCCACTAGTCTTGCTTTATTCTTGGTGATGATTCCATTTTCATCCAACTTGTTCCTGAGACCCATTTGGTTCCTATGATGTTGTGCCCTTGGGGTCTTGGAACCAATTTCCACACTTTGCATCTTTTAAATTGGTTTAGTTCCTCCTGCATTGCAGCAATCCAAAATGGATCCTGATTTGCTTCCTCAAATTTCTTGGGTTCAATTTGAGAGAGAAAGCTCAGGTACAATGCTTGATTTGCAGCTCTACTCCTTGTCAGCGCCCCTTGGTTGACATTTCCTATTATCTGCTCTTGGGGATGATCTCTTACTTGTCTTAAGGCAGTGAAGTGTTCTGGGTATTTCTGCAGGAACTACATCTGCAGGCCGCAATTCTTCTGCCGCTTCTGTATATTTTGCAGGTTCTACCTCTATTTCAACCATCACTGGCTGATTCTTGTTGTTGAATGAGGTGTCAGCATTGTCTTCAATGGATAACTTCTCTAATCTTTCCAATGTACCTGCATTCACTAGAGAACTAGACCAGCCCTTATGGATAAGGCTAGTCTCATCAAATACAACATGAACAGATTCTTCCACTGTTTGGGTATTGAGGTTGTATACTCTGTATGCCCGGCTGTAGGAGCTGTATTCAACAAAAATACCTTTACAGCTTTTCTCAGCAAACTTAGTTAGTTTGGATTTCCTATTATTAAGGACATAGCATTTGCTACCAAAGATCCTAAAGTAGGATAGAGTTGGTTTTCTGCCCTTCATTAGCTCATAGGGAGTTTTCTTGTGGTTTTTGATGATGGAGGCCCTGTTTATCACATGACAAGCAGTGTTGACAGCCTCTGCCCAGACGTATTCTGGTAATGAGGAGTCACTTAGCATTATCCTGCTAGCCTCTATCAAGGTTCTGTTCTTCCTTTCAGTAACCCCATTCTGTTGAGGAGTTTTGGGAGAGGAGAATTCTTGGGAGATACCTAGGTCTTGGCAGAATTCTGTCATGGCACCTGACTGAAATTCTATCCCATGGTCACTTCTGAATTTGACCACTGTACAGCTCATCTCATTCTGGATCTGCCTGACAAAATTCTTCAAGATATCAAGGGTATTTGATTTCTTTTGAGGAAGAATACCCAAGTGAACCTTGAGTAGTCATCAACAACTACAAGGGTGTATGCCTTCCCTCCTAAGCTATGAACTGACATGGGACCAAATAAATCCATGTGCAGTAAAAATAAGCACTTTGTGGACTCTTTGTTAGAGATGATTTTAAAGCTAGTCCTAGTCTGCTTTCTAAGTTGGCAGGCTTGACAAGGACCATCTTTGATGCACTTAATGTCAGGTCCATTTCTGACCAGGTTTTGTGAGAAAAGCTTGCCTATTGTCTTATAATTGATGTGTGCAAGTCTCTTGTGCCATTGTACACATAGAGCCTCTTTGCCATCAGCTATAAGACATATGGGCATGGAAGAATTTATATTAAGGAAATTTAAGCAATAAATGTTCCCACTCCGAGTGCAGTTAAGGTAGTCTCAGAATTTGAGGACTTCTTAATTAGTCACTTGTCCTTGTGGAAAGTAATAACGAAGCCTAGATCACAAAGCTGACTTATGCTTATGAGTTTGTGTCTCAAACCCTCCACATAAGCTACCTTTGTGATGGTAACTAACCCATTAGTTATGTTGCCGTAGCCCCTGGTCACTCCCTTTTCTGAACCTCCAAAGATAACAGTCGGTCCATTCTCCACAGGGATGAATTCTTTCAAATACTTTCTGACACCAGTCATATGCCTGGAGCAGCCACTGTCCAAATACCAAATTGGAGATTGGTTGGCATTTGGATCTGCCTGCAAAACAAATCACTTCCCCTCAGGTACCCAATAGGGATTGGGTCCTTGGTTTTTGTTAGGGTGATAGAATGGAATCGCAAACCTCGGAGGATTCTGCACTCTCCTTGCATTGAGCCCAGTTGGGTTGAACCAATAGTCCAATGCAAAGTGGCCTACTTTCCCGCAACACCAACACTCATATCTGTTATATCTTCTCTTCTGCGTCATCATCTGAGTAGGATGACAGTGCTGATGAGCAGGAGAGAAGGCTTCTTGTCTAACAGATCTAGGGTGAACCTCATGTGTGTGAGCCTGGGGAGGAATTGGCTTCACCACTCTTTGGTTCAGCTTCTTGGGAGCAGGCTTTGTAGGAACAGCCTTTCCCATTCTCTTGTCTGCTGTTGCTGCAGGTTTGTGGGGTGAAGGGCTTGCTAACAACACCTTCTTGTAAGAGGGTCTAGCTTCAGGATCTTTGCCCATGACTGGCTCCTGATTGAACTGATACCAGCTCTGAACTGTCCAGAGAAGGTGTCAGTTGCTGGCAGGATAGTTTTGGGCATTGAGAAGCTGGAAGTAAGTTTCTTCTCGGCCAATAACATTTCCTCAAGGTCCCTAATGACCTTGTTTTTCTGCCCTAACTCAGCATTCTTAAGCCTTATGGCTTCCTTAAGCTTGTCCACTTCTTTGCTCATAGAAGTTAGCTTCCCAGCTGTCTCCTGGAGCTTGGATTGGATAGGCTTCAAGGATTCTAACTCCTTGGTTTGCACCTTGAGGAGTTTCTTACTGCTTTTGAAGGCTTTCCATAAGGCTTTATATTGCCTTATTAGTTCAGATTCAACTTCATACTGAGATCTTGAGGCTGTGCTGTTGGCAGCAGACACCTCCTCATCATCATGCAAAGAATCTGCCACAGATCTAGAATCAGAGGCAGATAGAGAAGTTCTATGTTTTACCTTTCCAGGAGAGTTGTCATCCTGGTTACCGTCATTGATGGCCATCAGTCCAATAAGTGCTTCATCCTCAGTCCCAGAGGAGCTTGAGTCAAAGTCACTCAATGTTTTAGTCTTCTTTGCCACAAACCCCTTTTCAGAGGTTCTCTTGCTCCTAGAGCTTCTTCTCTCTGCGTGGTTCCTTGACTCCTTTTTCTTGGAGGGGCAGTCTGCAGCCATGTGACCTGTTTTGCTGCAAGAATAGCAAACAATATTATTTAAATCATATTTACTGGAGTTGGATTTATACCTGTCCTCCCTAGGAGCCCTGGATCTGTTCCGATAGTCAGATCTTCTGGAGATTGTGGAGGAGCTTCTACTGTTGTCCCTCCTCCTTCTGTGTAGCAGATTTCTGAATTGTTTTGAGAGGAGGGCCACCTCTCTATCAGTATCATTAGAGTCAGAGGAGCTGGCTTCTGATTCCTAACTGTTCTCAGTTCTATTCTGAGAAGCAGAGGTCTTGCCCTTGAATCTTCTGGTGCTCTCAGCCTTTAGAGCCACCGATCTTTCTCTTGAGCTCACCTTTGAGCTTTCTTCTTCTTCAGCCTTCCTTGTATTAAGCTAAAGTTCATGAGGCAGCAGCTTCCCATATAGGTTCTTGGGCTCCATGTTGCCCAGTTGGCCCATCTCTCTGATGGCATATATCTTGATATCCCATTCCTTTGTGAGGGATCTGAGAAATTTGTCATTTAGATCAGAGTTTGTGAACTCTCTGTCATAGTTTCTCAGTCCATTCATGATCTTGAAAAATCTCTCATAGCAGTTGGAGATTGTTTCATTCTTGCCTTGTTTGAAGGCTTCATATTCCTGGTTGAGGAGAGATTTCCTGTCATCCCTTACCTCTTCAGTACCCTCCATGTATATGACCAAGGAGTCCCACATCTCCTTGGCCGTTTTGCAGTGAATTAGATTTTGGAGGGTTGAGTCATCTATGGCACTTACGATGATGTTTTGTGCCCTCTTGTCTAGACCTGCCAAGGCCAGCTCGTCCTTGGTCATGTCTTCATATTTCTTTATCACCTGCCTGGTTGGATCAATAGTGGAGGCAGTGGTAGGGATGAAGGGACCCTGCTTGATTGTCAGGTAGATTCTTGGGTCAGCTGCCTCCATAAAGAGTCTTACTCTTTCCTTCCAAATGGGGAAATTCTCTTTTGTGCAGATGGGAAGCTTCATGGCTCTCATTTCACGATTCGGATCTCCACCGGCCATGGTGAGTCATTCCTGATCTAGATCGGACTGTTAAGTCTCCTTTTGATCAACCTCGCTTTGATACCACTTGTTGGGGATGGAACGTTCACCTAGAGGGGGGGGGGGGGTGTTAGGTGATCTTGGTACTTTTTGATCTATTAGTGTGAGTTATCAATATTCAAGCAATGCACAAAATTAACACACGAATAAGTCACCCAGACGACACAAGATCTATAGAGGTTCCTCAAGATGGGGTTTCTTGAGTAGTCCTCTTTCCCTCTACGCCTACCCAGCAATGTGCTAGGCTCGACAAACTCCGCCAAAATCTTCAGGCCCTCAAGCCTTACAACACGGACCCGCAAGTCCCAACAGCCTAAGCCCTCAAGCCCTTACTGCCCCCGAGCCCGCAAGCTCGACACTCAGGCCCTCAAGCCCAACACAACACATACCTGCAAGTCCTGTGCCTACAGCATAGGCCTGCAAGCCCTTACTGCACCCGAGCCCTCAAGCTCGACAAGTTGCACCCGCAAGTGCACTGCCCTGGCCCTTAAGCCTCACAGCTCTCCAGCCCTCAAGCTAGACAATTTGGCCCGCAAGCCTTACAAAAAAATACAATAATAAAATGTTTCTTCTGCCGGATGAAGATCAACAACTTTAGCCTGCTGAAGATCGGCTCCTTAAGTTTGAAGAAGATTGTTCTGAATCAGATCTTTGAGCGCACGGTTCTTTTTCAAATCTTTTCTTAGCTAGATGAGGATTGGCTTCTTAGCAGTCGATGAAGATGACTGCTCCTTCTTTTTCTCTTTCTTTCTTGCGGCGCTTGTGTTTTTCGATTCGCTATGTGCGCAAGTTCTTTCTTGATGATTGGCCTTTTAGGGCAACCTCATGTATCCCTTTTTATAAGACTGCGAGGTCTCCCAACGGTCTTCTAAAAAGTTTCTTTATGTGTCAGACCTCCATTCCTTTTTAGCACGCGCTGATATCTTTATTTCTTTTGGAGTACGCGCTAATACCTCGATTCATTAAGTGATCGCGCTGATTGGATATTCAGGCGACGGCATTAACTGCTGACAGTACGTACGCATGATTTGAATTTGTCTCGATGATATTTCCATTGTTATGACGACATGGATAATATCTCGACGACAGGCCTTTGTCGATGCCATGTACTCTGGCAGACCTTCATGTCTTCTTTCTTCTGCCTCTGAAGCTGGTATCACGACGATACAAGATATCCTGGCAATTCTGTATATACGACGATCTTCTTTCTCTGACATTGTCGTCGCGATCTTCTTTCTTGCAATATGTCGTCGTAATCATGTTGTTTACTCGACGACATGCCTTCTACACGACGATGTCCTGTGGCATCTCTGCGTTCGACGAACAGCATTCTGCGATCGACGAACTTGCCATCCTTCGTTCAACGATCGCCACATCTCAGCGTTTGATGATCGGCATTCTTCGTTCGACGATCTTGCCATGTCTCAGCGTTCGATGATCGACATTCTTCGTTCGACGATCTCGCTAAGTCTCAGCGTTCGACGATCAGCATTCTTCGTTCAACGATCTCGGTAATCTCAGCGTTCGACGAACTCGCCATGTCTCAGCGATCGACGAACACGCTACTTCTCGGCGGTTGCTTTACTCATTATCACGACGACAAGCATTCTTTGTCGACGATATCGCCTGTTCTTCTCAACGATATGTACTTATATTTTCCTGAGATTATGAACTAGATGTACGATCAAATACAAAGTGAAGTACTCTTGACATGATGACTTTTTCAAATCAGGAATCATGTGGTCAAGATTCCCAACACAAAGATGAAGTCCCAGGGGGGAGGAAGTGGACCGGAAGTCCACTTCCTGGGCGAGTGGACCTAGTGGTCCACTCGCCCAAGCCCCGGGCGAGTGGACCTATGGTCCACTCGCCGAGGGTTGGCGAGTGGACCATGGTCCACTCGCCCATGGTGAGGGGTGAGTGGACTCGTCCCGGGCACTCAGGTGAGTGGACCATGGGTCCACTCGCCCCTGAGGAGAGTGAACCGAGTGGTCCACTCGCCCAAGCCCAGGCAGTGGACCATTCGGTCCACTCTCCCGACCCCCGACAAGGGGAGGAGTGGACATCTCAAGCTCCACTCGCCCCTCCTGTTTTGGTCATTCAGGTTCGTTGTTGAGCTGCAGATAGTAGATTTTTGGCTATCCGCAGCACAATTTTGGGAAGTCTATAAATAGACCCCATGGGCACCTTAGGAAGGGTTTGACTCCCCACCCCCCCTCGTGTGTGTCTTATGAGCAAGCACTACCCCTCCCTGTCAGTGAAGGTTGACGGTGAGGTGGTCCTTAGTGCCCTCCAAGGTGCCCAGGCTCAGCAATGGCTTGGGAGGGGAAGCACTCTTTGAACTTCTGGGCGTGTGGTGGGACCTCCACGCTGCAGCTTAAGGGGTTCGTTTTGGACTCAAGTGTTCTTTAAGGTGAAGGTCTTTCGGTTCTTAGCAACTGGTCAAGGGTTCTAGCTCGGGTCAAGTAAGGGTTAGCTGCATCCCCTTTCGAACGTCGAGACCAGTTCTCTGGTTTCAACACACCCTCAAAAATAATTTTGGGTCATTTGGATGATTATTTGGAGTACCTCCTCTCATGCACCTCAAATAGTTTAAGTGGTCTGCGTATAGTGAAAACATTGAATAAGGATAAACATGTAGGTTTTACATGGGGAATTAAGGAAGTTGGTGCATTCAGACTGATTTGATTTGGGAGGGGTCACCAAAAGAAAGTAGGAGTGAGATGCCTGGTTAACTAGGAGGGAATAGTGTATTTGGGATCGACGAAAGATCGTCATTCCTATGGAGTGAAGTTAAACACACTTAGCGTTAGTAAGTTTAACATTAATTTTGGTCGGGTCGAGGGTAGAGACACCAATAAGATTAAGTGCCTTGGAAAGGGAGTTTTGCGGTTCAGCCCATCATAACTCCTAATACAGCTGCGAGCCCTTCACATGGTAGTCCTCGGGAAGTCCATGGTTAACCCAAAGCCATAAGAATAATTTGTTATGCAAGATTAACTCAATAATACATTTAGCGTTAGTAAGTAACCATTGATTTATAGGAATGTCCACACAAACCTATAGACCAAGGGTTCGTTTAGCAAGGCCTATCGTATAAGAAGTCCCATAACCGACTTATACGATAGGGGTAGGGGTTGAAATGCAATGTTTATGCTATGACAGGCAAGGTATGCAGTTATGCTATGTTCATACAAGTGCAACTCACCCACTTCGACTCTGTGCGCACAGACCTTTAGTTCCCCCTTTTTGGAGCTAGCAAGACTCCCAGGATACTCCCGTAGTGGCAAATGGAAGCGGTGGGTTAGGCCTCGCCCACCTCTAGGTTGGTATATGCACTACTTAACCTAGACTTATCGTACGCCTCAACGCAAAACCGCGGAGCATCTGCGTACTCTTACTGGCTGGACCACCAGACTTTTATGGCTAAGTGCAAATTCCACACTTGCCGAGCCCGAGTATCAACGTCAGTGCAACGACTGCCAACACTAAGGACCCACCACCTTGTGCACATGCAACATGTTCTACTATTTATCTACAAACTCTAACATAAACCACCTTGACTTAACTTGCCCAACCAAGTACCAAACTGAGTCACAAACTCCCGGATCAACAATCCGCACCAACCACCACCGAGCCTACAAATCGGGGTACCAAACCATCCAAACTCCCGTGACCACTGAGTGTGAGTGAATGTGTTATTTGTTAGTCTTGAGCATCTTCTATACTCCTATGACTTATGGTTAATCTTGGACTTCCCGAGGGTTACCCTGTAAGAGGCTCGCTACGGTACTAGGAACTGTAATGAGTTGACACACCAAAGTTCCCTTTCTCAAGATACTTACTGTTATTGGTATCTACCCTTAAGAATTCCCTTCTACCGTTTCACTTGAGTTAGACTTAAGTAATTTAAGACACACCAGGGGAAAGACGATCTTTCGTCAATCCCAAGGACAACCTTACTCTTAACCCACCAAGTACACTTTCCTCACATACACTTCCTTGGGTGTACTCACAACTGTCTAATCAACCCATGTGCACCACCTGCACCCCATTTCCACCTAGCATGTCACTAAATTCCTAAGTTTCACAGTTTTACTATACGCAGACCAAACTGACTACATGAAGCTTACAACTAGAGGTACTCCAAATATTCATCCAACTGACCCAAGCTATTTATTGGAGGTCTATCATGATATTATAAGGCAAATTCCAGAGAATCACATTTTTCCCTAATTAATTAATATTTATTTTAATTTCCCCAAACATCTGCCAAGCCTGAAAATGAACATGAACTATAAGTAAATCTTATGATATGACTTTCCAAAAATTATGATAAATCTATGGTGACTAATTATCATCAGAAACAAAATATCATGTTTTTACAGTAAGAAATTATCCTCTAATTTAATTATTTACCATCTATCCAAAATTATGGTTTTGTGAAGGAACTACCAAAAAGATCAACACTAAAATTATGAGAAAATTACCAAGCTCTTATATTTACCAGAAAAGGCAGGATTTAAGGAAATCAGTTTCTCACTAAAATAAATAAATTAAGAAAACCTCAAATTCAACGAATTGTGAAGTAGCCTACTGATTTAAGTCTTCCAAAATTTTATAAAAATTACAGAGGTTCCTAATGTTCAGAAAGGGCCCATCACCAATTTTCAAAATTTAACAAGGAGTTTTGGACCCTCAAATATTTTTCTTAAGTTTAAATCAAAACAAGTGCCTTGTGAAAGAAGTACTGATTAAATTACTTAATAAAACTCACAAAAATTACCAGAGGTCTAAAACATGATTATAATGGCATAACCAAAGTCTCATCATCATCCAAGACTTTTTAAACATGTAAATGTTTCTTTTAAGAAGTTTCCCTAAAGGGGTTAAGTCCTAAATCAAAGGGAATATTGGCTCCTAAAATTCTTATAAAATTACCCAGTTCCTATTTACACCCTATGAACCTATCCACCAAGTTTCATAACTATCAGGGGACTTTTTACCATATGGCCTTCACAAGGCTCTAAATGCACAACTAGGGATAAAACTAGCATTCTAGGGCTTAACCACCTCTACACCACCCCAAACCACTCATGGGGATCCTTTAGGTGATTCTAAACCAGTTACCAAGGTTTCACTACATGGTGATGAGTTTTGACCACCATACCCCAAGGTAAACACCTTATCCTAACTTTGACCCTAATTGTCCTAACTTGTGCTGATAATTTTACCAAGGTATACAGTAACCCTAAGGAGCAACCACCAAAATTTGGAGGGCATTGGAGGTCATTTAACCCACTAATTAATTATTAGATGATTTATGAAATTATTTCAAAAACCTTAGAAAAAGGTTCTCCTAAAAATCCCATCTTTTGGTATGATGTGTGTGTAGGTATAAGTAGACTATGTTTCAAATCTCAAGTCCATATCATTTCCCAATCAAAAGTTATACCAGAATTGGTGGCTGTCCTATACTAGGGACCAGCCCCACTAAAATGGACCTACAAGGAGCTACATAACTCTTTTTGGGGTGAAATAAATTTTGAAATAAAGTAGACCCTAAGGGATACAACTTTGGTGTTGACCACTTTTCCTGTAGAGGGGCCTAAGTATTTTTAACAATTAAATCTAAGTACAGCAAAATATATGACAGAAATCTTAAAAAAAACATATATTTATATAACTGTTCTGAGCTCGACGAAATTCGAACTCTACGTTCGACAAAAGCAGATCAAATCTGCGGTCGACGAAAGCAGATCGTAACTGAGTTCGATGAAAGCCGAACGCAGCTGCGCTCGACTAAAGTCGAACACCTCCCGTTCGACGAAATTTTTGCTCGACGAAATTCATACAACGTTCGACGAAATAAATGAAATAACGTAAACATTGAATTGAAGATCCGACGGCTCTCCGTCATCATCCCCGATTGTTGAACGGCTCACGACAGCCCATCCTGGGACTCTTTGCGGGGTGATTTCCCGGCCACCTACGTCTCTTTCCGGCCGACCAATGCCACCAACACCTCCGTTGAGGTGGTGGCCGACGATAGGGGTGGTTGGCTGGCCGGAGGTGGTCGAATCCAGATTTTAGAGGAGGAAAAAGAGTACGTAACGTACTCTTTTGGAAACACCAATCCGAGCCCTATTGTGCACGGATCAAGCCACGAAATGTGAAGAGATCTAGCACTAAGGGAGGAGGAGAGGATCGGACCTGAGCAGGGGATTGGCGGCGTGAATACCGGCGAGTCGCCATTATTGGTGCTGGAGCTTGTGATGCCATGCCTATTCAGTCCTCCTCTGCCCGATTCTCTCTGGAAAGTTGGGGGTTTCTTCCTATCTGATCACTGAAGGCATTAAGAGGTCGAATTGGAGGAGGTGGGGGGCCAATTCATCAATTGCCATTAATGACCTTGAAGGGGGATTTCGGTTACACTTAGGGGGTTTGAATTGGGCATCAATGTGGCCGGGAAAAGGCTGGAAACTCCTCTCCCCAAGGGGAGATGAATTGGGCCATCAATTGCTCTGAATGGGGAATCAAATGCATTCAATTTCCATGAATGCTCCTTCTATCTCCCTCCAATTTGGGGCTTTCTCTCTCCTGGACGAAATCCTTCAAATTGAAGTGCCAAGTCAGCAACATTCAATCACCACCAGGTGGTGAATCACACCAATTGGGTTTAGCCCAAGTGAATTGGGTTCAATTTGGGGGAAAATTGGGTTATTTTGACCAAATTAAAGCTAAGGTTGACTTTGGTCAAATTGACCAATTGGGTTGACCCCAATGGGTGGTTTAGGTTCCAATGAGCTCCCTTAAGGGTTAGGAAGGTGTTGGTGGAGTCAGTTTGACAAGGTGAGGGTGAATTGCCCTTTATTAGGACATTTTGACCAAATTAGGGTTTAGGGCAAATATGTTAAATTGGAGGCCCCATGATGGGGCTTTTTGGTCCATTAAGATCCTAGTACCCATACAAGGATAGGGGAATGGTCAATTTGGCATGGTGGGGGCCAATTGATCTTAATTGAGCTAGTTTGACCAAATTAAGGTTAAAGTTGACTTTGGTCTAATTGGCCTCTTAATTTGACTCCAACAGGTTCTTGGTGCTTCAAGGAGACCTCTAATTGGTTAGGGATGCTATTGTGGGGTCAAGGTTCAGGGTGGGGTCCTAAAGTCCAACCCTAGGCTTGGTATTTTTGAATTGCTATTTGCAGACCACTTAGGTTTTCTCCTTCTCAACTAAGTTCACAAGGCCTTAAGTGCTTCCTATGGTTTTGTCATGACCTAGTCATGACAAAAACAACTTAGGAGTCTAGTTGTTTGAGGGATGTTACAAATCCCAATACATAAAAAAAAAATTTCGTCCTCGAAATTCAGGTTAAGCCCGAGGGGGGGTTTCCACTGAAGAAAAGCAACATCCCGAAAAAATAAATCATACCTGTTGTGAAAAGCTGCGGGTACTTTTGCTGCATCAAGTCCAGTGGCTCCCAAGTATGCTCTTCCTGTCCATGATTCCTCCATAGGACCTTGACCAGCGGAACCTTCTTGCGCCGCAAGAATCGTAACTCCGTGTCGTCTATCCGAACCGGCTCCAGGTGAACCGACCGATCAGTAGCTACTGTCCCCTCTGAAGTAGAAACCTGCTGCTCTGGCCGAAGTAGAGCCTTCCTAAGTGAGGAGACGTGGAAAACGTCGTGCAGTCCCTCTAACTCCGGCGGTAGCTCAAGTCTGTAAGCCAAGGGACCGATCCGCTCCAGGATCCTATAAGGTCCCATATACCTCAGACTGAGCTTCTTCCGCCCGCGAACCCGCGAGACTCTATGCATCGGACGTACCTTCAAGAAAACCCGGTCTCCCACATGGAACTCCACCATACGATGACGCGCATCGTAATACTTGGCCTGCCTGCTCTGGGCCTCCAGCATCCTATCTCAAATCAGCCTCACCTGAGCCTCTGTGTCCTCCACGAACTCTGAGCCAAGTGCCTTGGGATCCTCGTCCTGAATCCAAGACAATGGTGTTATACATCTCCGTCCGTATAATGCCTCATAAGGTGCCCCGCCTATACTAGCCTGATGACTGTTGTTGTATGAGAACTCTACTAATGGCAACAGTCTCTCCCATGGCTCCCCGCGGTCCAGAATGCAAAGACGCAAAAGATCCTCTAGGGTCCGGTTGGTACGCTCTGTTTGCCCGTCTGTCTGAGGGTGAAATGCTGTACTGTCAACCGGGTGCCCAGGTAGGCCTGCACTGCTCTCCACTCCCTTGACGTAAATCGTCCATCCCGATCCGACACGATCGTCCTCGGCACACCATGATATCGAACAAACTGCTCCGCGAATCTTCGCACCAAAACACTGACCAACTCGTCCTTCCTGATCGGAATAAATCTGGCCACCTTCGTCAATCTGTCGACGATCACCCAAATCGAGTCATTTCTCGTACGAGATCGGGGAAGACCGTGTATAAAGTCCATAGCGATGTCGTCGAACTTCCACTCCGACACCGGAAGTGGCTGCAATAATCCTGCTGGGTTCTGGCACTCCACCTTCACGAGTTGGCAAGACTCGCAGTGGGTCACAAAATATATGATGTCTCTCTTCATGCCTGGCCAATACATGGTCCTCTTCAAATCTGCAGTCATCTTGGTAATGCCCGGGTGCACGGAATATCTACTGCAATGAGCCTCTGACATAATATCCTCCCGAATCCGGCCCCCTGCCGGTATATACACTCGGCCTCTAAAACTCAACAGGTCATCCTTCAGCGAATAATCTCCAGCTGAGATTGCCTCCAAGGCTCTGAATATCGGCTCCAACTTGGCATCCTGCCTCGGCCCATCCCTGATGTGGTCTCGAATGTCGTAAGTGGCACCCATCGCTGCTAAGTACTCCTCGTACAGCTCCGGATCGTCCTCAGATACTAGAGAGATCTGCAGGTCCTCGAACATCCGCACTAACTCCATGGCCATCAACTTAGGCTCTGCTCCTGACGCAGTGGCTCTCCGGCTCAGTGCGTCCGCTACTACATTTGCCTTCCCTGGGTGGTAATGCATCGTGTACTGATAGTCTGATAAGAACTCCACCCATCGCCTCTGCCGGATATTCAGCTCCTTCTGCGTATCTACATACTTCAGGTTCTTGTGATCTGAGAATATATCGCAGTGGACACCATAAAGGTAGTGTCGCCAGATCTTGAGAGCGAATACGACTGCTCCCATCTCCAAGTCATGCACCGGGTAATTCCGCTCATGATTCTTCAACTGGCGGGAGGCGTAAGCTATCACATGCCCGTTCTGCATCAGAACAGCACCCATCCCCTGATATGACGCATCCGTATACACCTGGAATCCTTCCCTCCCCGACGGAAGGGCAAGGATGGGGGCTGAAGTAAGCCGACCCTTCAGCTCCTGGAAGGCTGCCTCACACTGCGGCGTCCATGTAAAAGCAACATCCTTCCTCGTCAGGGATGTAAGCGGGAGGGCTATCTGTGAAAATCCCTGAACGAACTTCCGGTAGTAGCCGAAAAGTCCCAAGAAGCTCCTCACATCGGTGGTCGTCTTCAGCGGTGGCCAATCCCGTACTGCCCGAATCTTTGCTGGATCCACTGCTAGGCCAGCTCCACTAATGATATGGCCTAGAAAGGCCACCTCCTTCAATCCTAGGCATCTCCCGCATCTGTAGAGGCTGAGGAGCCAGCACTACCGCCTCTCTCTGCTCCTGCCTCTCCTCCTGGTGGGGTCGGACCTCCGTCTTTCTCTCCCCAGCGTCTCGGCCTCTCGGCTGGTCCCTTCTGCCTCCTCGTCCCTGCTCCTCCATCGGTCTCTTTCTCCCACGAATAGCTTGCTGGTCTATCTCCAGCTTCTTGGCCATCTCTAGAATCTTTGTCATGCTGCCGTCGGAGACGAAGAGGAGGGCCTGCCTCAGCTCATCACGGAGGCCCTTGTAGAATCTCTTTGCAAATCCTGCGTCATTCAGCTGATATGAAACCGCAAACCGGGATAGATGGGTAAACTCCCGGTGATACTCACGAACCGTCCTGCTCCCCTGCCTCAACCGCAGAAACCTATCCTCCAGCTCGTCTCTCGTAAACTGCGGCACAAAATGCTCTAGCAGTGCCGCCTTGAAATCCTCCCACGAAACGTCCGCATCCTCCAGTCCCGGATAAGCTGTATCCAGGAACCTCTTCCACCACCTCTTGGCATGAGACTCCAAGCAAGAAACCACCAGAGGCACCTCCATGTCTGCCGGGAACTGAATTCCTGTCAACATCTCCTCCATGATATCTACCCATTCCTCGGTCCTCACAACGGTCTCCGTCCCGATGTATGATGGCGGGGAGAGACCTCGAAAGATGCTCAGCCAGTTGGCCCCAGGGTTTTGCTGAGGGGCCGGTGCCTGTTGTGCCCTGAAAGTCTCCAGAATGGCAGTCAGTGTCTGTCCCAACTCTGTCTGCTGGAACGGGGTAGGAGCCAGTGGTGGTGGGACGACGTCTGGAGTCGGTGGGACTCCATGCTGCGGCGTAGGGTTCGTCGTGGGCTACACAAGAAAAATTACGCTCGTAAGGAACTTAACTAAAGAAAATTCAGTTATAAGTGGACCTTTTCATGCGATTTCCCTTATGGGCACACCATTGCTTCCGCTGCTAGTTTGTCCTCAAACTAAGCTCGCGCGGGGTGGCCTAGGGTTCGTGGACTTCTTTTCTTCGGATCGAGGTTTGCTTTGATACCACTTGTAAGATCCCATTTTCTTAAAAGAAACATCCGGGTCTTAGGCCCAGAACCGCCATTTTGCGGTGACACCCTCGCACGGGGAGCTCGCCACTACAAAATGCCGATCCTGCCGGCCAAATCGATCACAAAGAAAAGTAAAGCTTAGACGACTAAAATAAGCCAAGTCCACATCACATATAAATAAACTATCAAAAGAGATGTCCACAATCATATCTGAAATAAAAGAGATAACAAGGGCTCCTGCCCGATACATCAAAGCCTCACTACAAAGTTCACTCGCGGAAGCAAATCAACTATAACTAACACTCACGGATCCTGTCATCGGTGCTCCAGTGCTAGACTGCCCCGCCTCCATCTGCACCGGCCTCTGGTGCTGCTCCGTCGTTGCGGTCTCCTAAAATGATAAGGTCCACCGACCGTTAGTCAAAAGACTAAGCCAATCCCCCACCCCTCCCCCGGTGACTCCTAGGCACCGAGCGGAAAGGATGAAGCGGAGGACAAACAAGGGGTAATAACAAAAGCAGCTGACAGGGTATATTCTACAGGAAGTGTTCTACCACTACTCAAGTATATGTACATAAATGAAACAGGTAATAAACATAGCAACAACATGTAAAAGAGTAAGTAAAGAGCAGGAAGTAAAGACAATAATAATAGAAAAGTAACCATTGATTTATAGGAATGTCCACACAAACCTATAGACTAAGGGGTCGTTTAGCAATGCCTATCGTATAAGAAGTCCCATAACCGACTTATACGATAGGGGTAGGGGTTGAAATGCAATGTTTATGCTATGACAGGCAAGGTATGCAGTTATGCTATGTTCATACAAATGCAACTCACCCACTTCGACTCTGTGCGCACATACCTTTAGTTCCCCCTTTTTAGAGCTAGCAAGACTCCCAGGATACTCCCGTAGTGGCAAACGGAAGCGGTGGGCTGGGCCTCGCCCACCTCTAGGTTGGTATATGCACTACCTAACCTAGACCTATCGTACGCCTCAACGCAAAACCGCGGAGCATCTGCGTACTCTTACTGGCTGGACCACCAGACTTTTATGGCTAAGTGCAAATTCCACACTTGCCGAGCCCGAGTATCAACGTCGGTGCAATGACCGCCAAAACTAAGGACCCACCACCTTGTGCACATGCAACATGTTCTACTATTTATCTACAAACTCTAACATAAACCACCTGGGCTTAACTTGCCCAACCAAGTACCAAACTGAGTCACAAACTCGCGGATCAACAATCCGCACCAACCACCACCGAGCCTACAACTCGGGGTACCAAACCATCCAAAATCCCGTGACCACGGAGTGTGAGTGAATGTGTTATTTGTTAGTCTTGAGCATCTTCTATACTCCTACGACTTATGGTTAATCTTGGACTTCCCGAGGGTTACCCTGTAAGAGGCTCGCTACGGTACTAGGAACTGTAATGGGTTGACACCCCAAAGTTCCCTTTCTCAAGATACTTACTGTTATTGGTATCTACCCTTAAGAATTCCCTTCTACCGTTTCACTTGAGTTAGACTTAAGTAATTTAAGACACACCAGAGGAAAGACGATCTTTCGTCAATCCCCAGGACAACCTTACTCTTAACCCACCAAGTACACTTTCCTTACATACACTTCCTTGGGTGGACTCACAACTGTCTAATCAACCCATGTGCACCATCTGCACCCCATTTCCACCTAGCATGTCACTAAATTCCTAAGTTTCACAGTTTTACTATACGCAGACCAAACTGACTACATGAAGCTTACAACTAGAGGTACTCCAAATATTCATCCAACTGACCCAATCTATTTATTGAAGGTCTATCATGATATTATAAGGCAAATGCCAGAGAATCACATTTTTACCTAATTAATTAGTATTTATTTTAATTTCCCCAAATATCTGCCAAGCATGAAAATGAACATGAACTATAAGTAGATCTTATGATATGACTTTCCAAAAATTATGATAAATCTATGGTGACTAATTATCAGCAGAAACAGAATATCATGTTTTTACAGTAAGAAATTATTCTCTAATTTAATTATTTACCATCTATCCAAAATTATGGTTTTGTGAAGGAACTACCAAAAAGATCAACACTAAAATTATGAGAAAATTACCAAGCTCTTATATTCACCAGAAAAGGCTACTGACTAAGTTTCAGGATTTAAGAAAATCAGTTTTTCTCACTAAAATAAATAAATTAAGAAAACCTCAAATTCAATGAACTGTGAAGTAGCCTACTGATTTATGTCTTCCAAAATTCTATAAAACTTTAGAGAGGTTTCAAATGTTCAGAAAGGGCCCATCACCAATTTTCACAATTTAACAAGGAGTTTTGGACCCTCAAATATTTTTCTTAAGATTAAATCAAAACAAGTGCCTTGTGAAAGAAGTACTGATTAAATTACTTAATAAAACTCACAAAAATTACCAGAGGTCTAAAACATGATTATAATGGCATAACCAAAGTCTCATCATCATCCAAGACTTTTTAAACATGTAAATGTTTCTTTTAAGAAGTTTCCCTAAAGGGGTTAAGTCCTAAATCAAAGGGAATATTGGCTCCTAAAATTCTTATAAAATTACCCAGTTCCTATTTACACCCTATGAACCTATCCACCAAGTTTCATAACTATCAGGGGACTTTTTACCATATGGCCTTCACAAGGCTCTAAATGCACAACTAGGGATAAAACTAGCATTCTAGGGCTTAACCACCTCTACACCACCCCAAACCACTCATGGGGATCCTTTAGGTGATTCTAAACCAGTTACCAAGGTTTCACTACATGGTGATGAGTTTTGACCACCATACCCCAAGGTAAACACCTTATCCTAACTTTGACCCTAATTGTCCTAACTTGTGCTGATAATTTTACCAAGGTATACAGTAACCCTAAGGAGCAACCACCAAAATTTGGAGGGCATTGGAGGTCATTTAACCCACTAATTAATTATTAGATGATTTATGAAATTATTTCAAAAACCTTAGAAAAAGGTTCTCCTAAAAATCCCATCTTTTGGTATGATGTGTGTGTAGGTATAAGTAGACTATGTTTCAAATCTCAAGTCCATATCATTTCCCAATCAAAAGTTATACCAGAATTGGTGGCTGTCCTATACTAGGGACCAGCCCCACTAAAATGGACCTACAAGGAGCTACATAACTCTTTTTGGGGTGAAATAAATTTTGAAATAAAGTAGACCCTAAGGGATACAACTTTGGTGTTGACCACTTTTCCTGTAGAGGGGCCTAAGTATTTTTAACAATTAAATCTAAGTACAGCAAAATATATGACAGAAATCTTAAAAAAAACATATATTTATATAACTGTTCTGAGCTCGACGAAATTCGAACTCTACGTTCGACAAAAGCAGATCAAATCTGCGGTCGACGAAAGCAGACCGTAACTGAGTTCGATGAAAGCCGAACGCAGCTGCGCTCGACTAAAGTCGAACACCTCCCGTTCGACGAAATTTTTGCTCGACGAAATTCATACAACGTTCGACGAAATAAATGAAATAACGTAAACATTGAATTGAAGATCCGACGGCTCTCCGTCATCATCCCCGATTGTTGAACGGCTCACGACAGCCCATCCTGGGACTCTTTGCGGGGTGATTTCCCGGCCACCTACGTCTCTTTCCGGCCGACCAATGCCACCAACACCTCCGTTGAGGTGGTCGCCGACGATAGGGGTGGTTGGCTGGCCGGAGGTGGTCGAATCCAGATTTTAGAGGAGGAAAAAGAGTACGTAACGTACTCTTTTGGAAACACCAATCCGAGCCCTATTGTGCACGGATCAAGCCACGAAATGTGAAGAGATCTAGCACTAAGGGAGGAGGAGAGGATCGGACCTGAGCAGGGGATTGGCGGCGTGAATACCGGCGAGTCGCCATTATTGGTGCTGGAGCTTGTGATGCCATGCCTATTCAGTCCTCCTCTGCCCGATTCTCTCTGGAAAGTTGGGGGTTTCTTCCTATCTGATCACTGAAGGCATTAAGAGGTCGAATTGGAGGAGGTGGGGGGCCAATTCATCAATTGCCATTAATGACCTTGAAGGGGGATTTCGGTTACACTTAGGGGGTTTGAATTGGGCATCAATGTGGCCGGGAAAAGGCTGGAAACTCCTCTCCCCAAGGGGAGATGAATTGGGCCATCAATTGCTCTGAATGGGGAATCAAATGCATTCAATTTCCATGAATGCTCCTTCTATCTCCCTCCAATTTGGGGCTTTCTCTCTCCTGGATGAAATCCTTCAAATTGAAGTGCCAAGTCAGCAACATTCAATCACCACCAGGTGGTGAATCACACCAATTGGGTTTAGCCCAAGTGAATTGGGTTCAATTTGGGGGAAAATTGGGTTATTTTGACCAAATTAAAGCTAAGGTTGACTTTGGTCAAATTGACCAATTGGGTTGACCCCAATGGGTGGTTTAGGTTCCAATGAGCTCCCTTAAGGGTTAGGAAGGTGTTGGTGGAGTCAGTTTGACAAGGTGAGGGTGAATTGCCCTTTATTAGGACATTTTGACCAAATTAGGGTTTAGGGCAAATATGTCAAATTGGAGGCCCCATGATGGGGCTTTTTGGTCCATTAAGATCCTAGTACCCATACAAGGATAGGGGAATGGTCAATTTGGCATGGTGGGGGCCAATTGATCTTAATTGAGCTAGTTTGACCAAATTAAGGTTAAAGTTGACTTTGGTCTAATTGGCCTCTTAATTTGACTCCAACAGGTTCTTGGTGCTTCAAGGAGACCTCTAATTGGTTAGGGATGCTATTGTGGGGTCAAGGTTCAGGGTGGGGTCCTAAAGTCCAACCCTAGGCTTGGTATTTTTGAATTGCTATTTGCAGACCACTTAGGTTTTCTCCTTCTCAACTAAGTTCACAAGGCCTTAAGTGCTTCCTATGGTTTTGTCATGACCTAGTCATGACAAAAACAACTTAGGAGTCTAGTTGTTTGAGGGATGTTACAAATCCCAATACATAAAAAAAAAATTTCGTCCTCGAAATTCAGGTTAAGCCCGAGGGGGGGTTTCCACTGAAGAAAAGCAACATCCCGAAAAAATAAATCATACCTGTTGTGAAAAGCTGCGGGTACTTTTGCTGCATCAAGTCCAGTGGCTCCCAAGTATGCTCTTCCTGTCCATGATTCCTCCATAGGACCTTGACCAGCGGAACCTTCTTGCGCCGCAAGAATCGTAACTCCGTGTCGTCTATCCGAACCGGCTCCAGGTGAACCGACCGATCAGTAGCTACTGTCCCCTCTGAAGTAGAAACCTGCTGCTCTGGCCGAAGTAGAGCCTTCCTAAGTGAGGAGACGTGGAAAACGTCGTGCAGTCCCTCTAACTCCGGCGGTAGCTCAAGTCTGTAAGCCAAGGGACCGATCCGCTCCAGGATCCTATAAGGTCCCATATACCTCAGACTGAGCTTCTTCCGCCCGCGAACCCGCGAGACTCTATGCATCGGACGTACCTTCAAGAAAACCCGGTCTCCCACATGGAACTCCACCATACGATGACGCGCATCGTAATACTTGGCCTGCCTGCTCTGGGCCTCCAGCATCCTATCTCAAATCAGCCTCACCTGAGCCTCTGTGTCCTCCACGAACTCTGAGCCAAGTGCCTTGGGATCCTCGTCCTGAATCCAAGACAATGGTGTTATACATCTCCGTCCGTATAATGCCTCATAAGGTGCCCCGCCTATACTAGCCTGATGACTGTTGTTGTATGAGAACTCGACTAATGGCAACAGTCTCTCCCATGGCTCCCCGCGGTCCAGAATGCAAAGACGCAAAAGATCCTCTAGGGTCCGGTTGGTACGCTCTGTTTGCCCGTCTGTCTGAGGGTGAAATGCTGTACTGTCAACCGGGTGCCCAGGTAGGCCTGCACTGCTCTCCACTCCCTTGACGTAAATCGTCCATCCCGATCCGACACGATCGTCCTCGGCACACCATGATATCGAACAAACTGCTCCGCGAATCTTCGCACCAAAACACTGACCAACTCGTCCTTCCTGATCGGAATAAATCTGGCCACCTTCGTCAATCTGTCGACGATCACCCAAATCGAGTCATTTCTCGTACGAGATCGGGGAAGACCGTGTATAAAGTCCATAGCGATGTCGTCGAACTTCCACTCCGACACCGGAAGTGGCTGCAATAATCCTGCTGGGTTCTGGCACTCCACCTTCACGAGTTGGCAAGACTCGCAGTGGGTCACAAAATATATGATGTCTCTCTTCATGCCTGGCCAATACATGGTCCTCTTCAAATCTGCAGTCATCTTGGTAATGCCCGGGTGCACGAAATATCTACTGCAATGAGCCTCTGACATAATATCCTCCCGAATCCGGCCCCCTGCCGGTATATACACTCGGCCTCTAAAACTCAACAGGTCATCCTTCAGCGAATAATCTCCAGCTGAGATTGCCTCCAAGGCTCTGAATATCGGCTCCAACTTGGCATCCTGCCTCGGCCCATCCCTGATGTGGTCTCGAATGTCGTAAGTGGCACCCATCGCTGCTAAGTACTCCTCGTACAGCTCCGGATCGTCCTCAGATACTAGAGAGATCTGCAGGTCCTCGAACATCCGCACTAACTCCATGGCCATCAACTTAGGCTCTGCTCCTGACGCAGTGGCTCTCCGGCTCAGTGCGTCCGCTACTACATTTGCCTTCCCTGGGTGGTAATGCATCGTGTACTGATAGTCTGATAAGAACTCCACCCATCGCCTCTGCCGGATATTCAGCTCCTTCTGCGTATCTACATACTTCAGGTTCTTGTGATCTGAGAATATATCGCAGTGGACACCATAAAGGTAGTGTCGCCAGATCTTGAGAGCGAATACGACTGCTCCCATCTCCAAGTCATGCACCGGGTAATTCCGCTCATGATTCTTCAACTGGCGGGAGGCGTAAGCTATCACATGCCCGTTCTGCATCAGAACAGCACCCATCCCCTGATATGACGCATCCGTATACACCTGGAATCCTTCCCTCCCCGACGGAAGGGCAAGGATGGGGGCTGAAGTAAGCCGACCCTTCAGCTCCTGGAAGGCTGCCTCACACTGCGGCGTCCATGTAAAAGCAACATCCTTCCTCGTCAGGGATGTAAGCGGGAGGGCTATCTGTGAAAATCCCTGAACGAACTTCCGGTAGTAGCCGAAAAGTCCCAAGAAGCTCCTCACATCGGTGGTCGTCTTCAGCGGTGGCCAATCCCGTACTGCCCGAATCTTTGCTGGATCCACTGCTAGGCCAGCTCCACTAATGATATGGCCTAGAAAGGCCACCTCCTTCAATCCTAGGCATCTCCCGCATCTGTAGAGGCTGAGGAGCCAGCACTACCGCCTCTCTCTGCTCCTGCCTCTCCTCCTGGTGGGGTCGGACCTCCGTCTTTCTCTCCCCAGCGTCTCGGCCTCTCGGCTGGTCCCTTCTGCCTCCTCGTCCCTGCTCCTCCATCGGTCTCTTTCTCCCACGAATAGCTTGCTGGTCTATCTCCAGCTTCTTGGCCATCTCTAGAATCTTTGTCATGCTGCCGTCGGAGACGAAGAGGAGGGCCTGCCTCAGCTCATCACGGAGGCCCTTGTAGAATCTCTTTGCAAATCCTGCGTCATTCAGCTGATATGAAACCGCAAACCGGGATAGATGGGTAAACTCCCGGTGATACTCACGAACCGTCCTGCTCCCCTGCCTCAACCGCAGAAACCTATCCTCCAGCTCGTCTCTCGTAAACTGCGGCACAAAATGCTCTAGCAGTGCCGCCTTGAAATCCTCCCACGAAACGTCCGCATCCTCCAGTCCCGGATAAGCTGTATCCAGGAACCTCTTCCACCACCTCTTGGCATGAGACTCCAAGCAAGAAACCACCAGAGGCACCTCCATGTCTGCCGGGAACTGAATTCCTGTCAACATCTCCTCCATGATATCTACCCATTCCTCGGTCCTCACAACGGTCTCCGTCCCGATGTATGATGGCGGGGAGAGACCTCGAAAGATGCTCAGCCAGTTGGCCCCAGGGTTTTGCTGAGGGGCCGGTGCCTGTTGTGCCCTGAAAGTCTCCAGAATGGCAGTCAGTGTCTGTCCCAACTCTGTCTGCTGGAACGGGGTAGGAGCCAGTGGTGGTGGGACGACGTCTGGAGTCGGTGGGACTCCATGCTGCGGCGTAGGGTTCGTCGCGGGCTACACAAGAAAAATTACGCTCGTAAGGAACTTAACTAAAGAAAATTCAGTTATAAGTGGACCTTTTCATGCGATTTCCCTTATGGGCACACCATTGCTTCCGCTGCTAGTTTGTCCTCAAACTAAGCTCGCGCGGGGTGGCCTAGGGTTCGTGGACTTCTTTTCTTCGGATCGAGGTTTGCTTTGATACCACTTGTAAGATCCCATTTTCTTAAAAGAAACATCCGGGTCTTAGGCCCAGAACCGCCATTTTGCGGTGACACCCTCGCACGGGGAGCTCGCCACTACAAAATGCCGATCCTGCCGGCCAAATCGATCACAAAGAAAAGTAAAGCTTAGACGACTAAAATAAGCCAAGTCCACATCACATATAAATAAACTATCAAAAGAGATGTCCACAATCATATCTGAAATAAAAGAGATAACAAGGGCTCCTGCCCGATACATCAAAGCCTCACTACAAAGTTCACTCGCGGAAGCAAATCAACTATAACTAACACTCACGGATCCTGTCATCGGTGCTCCAGTGCTAGACTGCCCCGCCTCCATCTGCACCGGCCTCTGGTGGTGCTCCGTCGTTGCGGTCTCCTAAAATGATAAGGTCCACCGACCGTTAGTCAAAAGACTAAGCCAATCCCCCACCCCTCCCCCGGTGACTCCTAGGCACCGAGCGGAAAGGATGAAGCGGAGGACAAACAAGGGGTAATAACAAAAGCAGCTGACAGGGTATATTCTACAGGAAGTGTTCTACCACTACTCAAGTATATGTACATACATGAAACAGGTAATAAACATAGCAACAACATGTAAAAGAGTAAGTAAAGAGCAGGAAGTAAAGACAATAATAATAGAAAAGTAACCATTGATTTATAGGAATGTCCACACAAACCTATAGACTAAGGGGTCGTTTAGCAATGCCTATCGTATAAGAAGTCCCATAACCGACTTATACGATAGGGGTAGGGGTTGAAATGCAATGTTTATGCTATGACAGGCAAGGTATGCAGTTATGCTATGTTCATACAAATGCAACTCACCCACTTCGACTCTGTGCGCACATACCTTTAGTTCCCCCTTTTTAGAGCTAGCAAGACTCCCAGGATACTCCCGTAGTGGCAAACGGAAGCGGTGGGCTGGGCCTCGCCCACCTCTAGGTTGGTATATGCACTACCTAACCTAGACCTATCGTACGCCTCAACGCAAAACCGCGGAGCATCTGCGTACTCTTACTGGCTGGACCACCAGACTTTTATGGCTAAGTGCAAATTCCACACTTGCCGAGCCCGAGTATCAACGTCGGTGCAATGACCGCCAAAACTAAGGACCCACCACCTTGTGCACATGCAACATGTTCTACTATTTATCTACAAACTCTAACATAAACCACCTGGGCTTAACTTGCCCAACCAAGTACCAAACTGAGTCACAAACTCGCGGATCAACAATCCGCACCAACCACCACCGAGCCTACAACTCGGGGTACCAAACCATCCAAAATCCCGTGACCACGGAGTGTGAGTGAATGTGTTATTTGTTAGTCTTGAGCATCTTCTATACTCCTACGACTTATGGTTAATCTTGGACTTCCCGAGGGTTACCCTGTAAGAGGCTCGCTACGGTACTAGGAACTGTAATGGGTTGACACCCCAAAGTTCCCTTTCTCAAGATACTTACTGTTATTGGTATCTACCCTTAAGAATTCCCTTCTACCGTTTCACTTGAGTTAGACTTAAGTAATTTAAGACACACCAGAGGAAAGACGATCTTTCGTCAATCCCCATGACAACCTTACTCTTAACCCACCAAGTACACTTTCCTTACATACACTTCCTTGGGTGGACTCACAACTGTCTAATCAACCCATGTGCACCATCTGCACCCCATTTCCACCTAGCATGTCACTAAATTCCTAAGTTTCACAGTTTTACTATACGCAGACCAAACTGACTACATGAAGCTTACAACTAGAGGTACTCCAAATATTCATCCAACTGACCCAATCTATTTATTGAAGGTCTATCATGATATTATAAGGCAAATGCCAGAGAATCACATTTTTACCTAATTAATTAGTATTTATTTTAATTTCCCCAAATATCTGCCAAGCATGAAAATGAACATGAACTATAAGTAGATCTTATGATATGACTTTCCAAAAATTATGATAAATCTATGGTGACTAATTATCAGCAGAAACAGAATATCATGTTTTTACAGTAAGAAATTATTCTCTAATTTAATTATTTACCATCTATCCAAAATTATGGTTTTGTGAAGGAACTACCAAAAAGATCAACACTAAAATTATGAGAAAATTACCAAGCTCTTATATTCACCAGAAAAGGCTACTGACTAAGTTTCAGGATTTAAGAAAATCAGTTTTTCTCACTAAAATAAATAAATTAAGAAAACCTCAAATTCAATGAACTGTGAAGTAGCCTACTGATTTATGTCTTCCAAAATTCTATAAAACTTTAGAGAGGTTTCAAATGTTCAGAAAGGGCCCATCACCAATTTTCACAATTTAACAAGGAGTTTTGGACCCTCAAATATTTTTCTTAAGATTAAATCAAAACAAGTGCCTTGTGAAAGAAGTACTGATTAAATTACTTAATAAAATTCACAAAAATTACCAGAGGTCTAAAACATGATTATAATGGCACAACCAAAGTCTCATCATCATCCAAGACTTTTTAGGCATGTAAATGTTTCTTTTAAGAAGTTTCCCTAAAGGGGTTAAGTCCTAAATCAAAGGGAATATTGGTTCCTAAAATTCTTATAAAATTACCCAGTTTCTATTTACACAGTATGAACCTATCCACGAAGTTTCATAACCATCAGGGGACTTTTGACCATATGGCCTTCACAAGGCTCTAAATGCACACCTAGGGATAAAACTAGCATTCTAGGGCTTAACCACCTCTACACCACCCCAAACCACTCATGGGGATCCTTTAGGTGATTCTAAACCAGTTACCAAGGTTTCACTACATGGTGATGAGTTTTGACCACCATACCCCAAGGTAAACACCTTATCCTAACTTTGACCCTAATTGTCCTAATTTGTGTTTACAAAATACATAAACAAAACAGTCCCAATTGGGCTGATAATTTTACCAAGGTCATACAGTAACCCTAAGGAGCACCCACCAAAATTTGGAGGGCATTGGAAGTCATTTATCCCACTAATTAATTATTAGATGATTTATGAAATTATTTCAAAAACCTTAGAAAAAGGTTCTCCTAAAAATCCCATCTTTGGGTATGATGTGTGTGTAGGTATAAGTAGACTATGTTTCAAATCTCAAGTCCATATCATTTCCCAATCAAAAGTTATACCAGAATTGGTGGCTGTCCTACACTAGGGACCAGCCCCACTAAAATGGACCTACATGGAGCTACAGAACTCCTTTTGGGGTGAAATAAATTTTGAAATAAAGTAGACCCTAAGGTCTACAACTTTGGTGTTGACCACTTTTACTGTAGAGTGGCCTAAGTATTTTTAACAATTAAATCTAAGTACAGCAAAATATATGACAGAAATATTAAAAAAAACATATATTTATATAACTGTTCTGAGCTCGATGAAATTCGAAATCTAAGTACAGCAAAATATATGACAGAAATATTAAAAAAAACATATATTTATATAACTGTTCTGAGCTCGATGAAATTCGAACTCTACGTTCGACGAAAGCAGATCAAATCTGCGGTCGACGAAAGCAGACCGTAACTGAGTTCGACGAAAGCCGAACGCAGCTGCGCTCGACTAAAGTCGAACACCTCCCGTTCGACAAAATATTTGCTCGACGAAATTCTTACAGCGTTCGACGAAATAAATGAAATTACGTAAACATTGAATTGAAGATCCGACGGCTCTCCGTCATCGTCCCCGATCGTTGAACGGCTCGCGACAGCCCGTCCTGGGACTCTTTGCGGGGTGATTTCCCGGCCACCTACGTCTCTTTCCGGCCGACCAATGCCACCACCACCTCCGTTGAGGTGGTGGCCGGCGATAGGGGTGGTTGGCCGGCCGGAGGTGGTCGGATCCAGATTTTAGAGGAGGAAAAAGAGTACGTAACGTACTATTTTGGAAACACCAATCCGAGCCCTATTGTGCACGGATCAAGCCCCGAAATGTGAAGAGATCTAGCACTAAGGGAGGAGGAGAGGATCGGACCTGAGCAGGGGCTTGGCGGCGTGAATACCGGCGAGTCGCCATTGTTGGTGCTGGAGCTTGTGATGCCATGCCGATTCAGTCCTCCTCTGCCCGATTCTCTCTGGAAAGTTGGGGGTTTTCTTCCTCTCTGATCACTGAAGGCATTAAGAGGTCGAATTGGAGGAGGGGGGGGGGGGGGGGGGGGCAATTCATCAATTGCCATTAATGGCCTTGAAGGGGGATTTCGGTTACACTTGGGGGGTTTGAATTGGGCATCAATGTGGCCGGGAAAAGGCTGGAAACTCCTCCTCTCCCCAAGGGGAGATGAATTGGGCCATCAATTGCTCTGAATGGGGAATCAAATGCATTCAATTTCCATGAATGCTCCTTCTCCCTCCCTCCAATTTGGGGCTTTCTCTCTCCTGGCCGAAATCCTTCAAATTGAAGTGCCAAGTCAGCAACATTCAATCACCACCAGGTGGTGAATCACACCAATTGGGTTTAGCCCAAGTGAATTGGGTTCAATTTGGGGGAAAATTGGGTTATTTTGACCAAATTAAAGCTAAGGCTGACTTTGGTCAAATTGACCAATTGGGTTGACCCCAATGGGTGGTTTAGGTTCCAATGAGCTCCCTTAAGGGTTAGGAAGGTGTTGGTGGAGTCATTTTGACAAGGTGAGGGTGAATTGCCCTTTATTAGGGCATTTTGACCAAATTAGGGTTTATGGCAAATAGGTCAAATTGGAGGCCCCATGATGGGGATTTTTGGTCCATTAGGATCCTAGTACCCATACAAGGATATGAGCATGGTCAATTTGGCATGTTGGGGGCCAATTGATCTTAATTGAGCTAGTTTGACCAAATTAAGGTTAAAGTTGACTTTGGTCTAATTGGCCTCTTAATTTGACTCCAATGGGTTCTTGGTGCTTCAAGGAGACCTCTAATGGGTTAGGGATGCTATTATGGGATCAAGGTTCAGGGTGGGGTCCTAAAGTCCAACCCTAGGCTTGGTATTTGAGAATTGCTATTTGCAGACCACTTAGGTTTTCTCCTTCTCAACTAAGTTCACAAGGCCTTAAGTGCTTCCTATGGTTTTGTCATGACCTAGTCATGACAAAACCAACTTAGGGGTCTAGTTGTTTGAGGGATGTTATATGGGGAGCTTATGGCTTAAAGATATAGTAAACATAATTGCATGTGCATAAATGTGGTGGGTCTTCGGTATTGACGGTCATTCACACCGACGTCAATGCGCTGACTCGGCAAGTGTGAATTTGCACTTGGCCAAGGAAAGTCTGGTGATCCAGTCAGTAAAAGTACACAGGCGCTCCGCGGCTGTGTTCTTCGTTTTGAGGCATACGATAGGTTTAGGTTAGGTAGTGTGAATACCAACCTAGAGGTGGGCGAGACCCAACCCACCTGTTGAAACCGATTTCTCGGTCTCTTGTGAAGCTCGGCCCCCAAACACGTTGAGGGGCAGCTTGCCCTTCCTGGTACCTCGAAAGGAGCAGACTGGAGACTCGGGACTAGACTAAGACCTTAGTCACAGTGAGGAGGTCCCACCACAAACCCGGAAGATCGTTGAGCGCTTCCCCTCCCAAGCCAAAGCTGAGACTCGGGCACCTTGGAGAGCTAAAGAGCTAAGCCAAAGTAACCAAAGGAGGGAGAAGCTCAGAGAACTGAGATCGGAATCCTCTCCAAAGGTGCCCCTCAAGGTCTATTTATAGTTTTTTGTTCGTGGTCTGCTAATAACGGAAATCTGCCTTTTGGTTTTTCTAAATGTACCCCAATTTGGCCTACAAACAGCCAAGCTCCGCTGTTTGGAGGAGCTAACGACAGGCCACCAGGGGCAGAGAGGTAATTTCATCGAACACAGAATCTTAGCGGGTTCGTCGAATGCAACAGCTTGGCGAGTTCATCGAACGCAACAACTTGGCGAGTTCGTCGAACGCGGAAGCTTGGCGAGTTCGTCGAACGCAGAAAAGTTTGTCAAACACAGAGAGGAGTTCGTCGAACGCAGAAACTGAAGCGCCAACCGCGGAGACTCAAGCGTCAACCGCTGAGATTGAAGCGCCAACCTTGCTGACCCACCCAGAAGACCACTGTGAGCGGACCGCGAGGATCAAGATCGCCCAGCCTCCTCGCGAGCAGTCTGCGAGTGCCCTGCTCGCCCATCTTCTTGCGAGCGACCTGCGAGTTTCTAGCTCGCCTACCTGTCGATCCCTCAGGTCTATGCCTGGTCTGCGTGCATTCCTGCGAGCCCTGCCCGATCTCGCGCACCTTCATTGCGAGAATGTGGAACTGGAATTAAGATTGAGCACGCCGAGCTGAGCTGCAGGTGAAGGTAACCCGCTGAGATGGCTGACCCGCTGAGACGGCTGACCCGCTGAGACAGATTCAAAGGTACATTTCGTCGAACACAAAACGCACTTCGTCGAGCGCTGGGCTGAGTTCGTCGATCTCAACTGAGGTTCGTCGAACACGGAGACTTGGAAGAAATCCAGCTTGTCCGCCTTCTCACGAGCGGTCGGCGAGTACCCGACTCGCCTTCTCTCCTGCTGGCGACCATTGAAGCTCTGGCTCGCCTTCTTTGCCACTTCCACCTGTTGGAAATGTTATCTGCTGAGACGACTGTCTCGCCTTCCTGCGAGCGACCATTGAACCTCCAGCTCGCCTTCTTTGTCACATCCACCGAGGCCAGATCTCGCCTGCTATCCAGCGAGCTCCTCTCCGCCTCGCGAGAGTGCTGAACTGGAAGGAAGTATGAGCTCGCTGAGCTGAGCTGCAGGTGGAGATAACCCGCTGAGACCGCTCTATCCCAGCGAATACGCTGAGACGGGACATAAGTAACCGCTGAGACGGCTAACCCGCTGAGACAGATTCGAAGGTGCCGTTTGTCGAACACAGGACACACTTCATCGAGCGCTGGGTTGAGTTCGTCGATCTCAAGAATCTGGATCGCTCGCGTAAATACGAGTGGCCCGCGATAACCCGACTCGCCCGCTTTCCCGCGGGCATACGGCGAGTGCCCGGCTCGCCTTTCTGCTTACTTCCTACACCTGCTGACTCCTCGCATCTTTGCCCACCTCTTGGCGAATATCGGGGTTGTACACAATCCCCACTCTTCGCGAGGCTACCTGGGCTCGTGAAGAATCATCCAACCTCGGATATTCGCCAGCCTTTCGATGACGTGGCGCGAATCGTTTGTTGGGGCCCATGCCCACCACTATAAATACCACCCTTCCCGGCTGGTGTTCAAACTTTTCTATCCCTCTCTCCCTTGTCTTGTTCACCGCGATCCCCAACGCGATGTCTAAGAAAGACGAAATATTGGCTCGCCTGAAGGCCTTGCAAGCGGCCCGAAAAGGGAAGGCCGCCGCTGTCGCCTCTTGGGCCTCTCCGCAGCGAACCTCGCCTCCTCCCTCCATCAAAGTGGCGAAGGCCGTTCGGCGCTCTCCTGGCGAGGATGGGTCCTTGTTTTTGTCTCCCTCCTCTCATGACGGGCTCGCCTCGCAGGTACTACTGTCAAGTTTGCCGATTTAATGTCAAGCTCTTTTAACATTGCTCCTTCACTCGCAGAACGCTTCCCCGGGAGAGAATACCCTGGGGAAGACAATCACAGAGACCCATGTTGGAACCTTAGTTTTGATTTGAGTTAGGATCCATCTTTAATGTCTAAGTTTCTATCATAACATATCTTATAACTTAGATCAAATCCCATTAAGAAAGAAGGCTGAAAATATACTTAATTAATAGGCTGAGAAAATAAGAGAAGAATAAAATTTATACATGTTCTCTGCGTTCGACGAACGGCAATCTGCGTTCGATGAACGACGATCTGCGTTCGACGAACGGCTTACATTCTGCGTTCGGCGAACGGCTTGCTCAGGCTCAGCGATCGACGATTTTATCCAGCGTCTCAGTGTTCGACGAAAAGCTGCGTTCGACGAAAAGTTCCGTTCGACGATCTCCAGTCTGCGTTCGACGAATATTCAGCAGATGTTCAGAATGACAAATTAAATGTTCAGATCGACGAACTGGAAGCTGAGCTCGACGAAAATATTATTTATTATTATATTTCTCATTCTCAGTTCGACTAATATTATTTTATTCTTATTAAAGCAATATTTTAATTATTTCTATATATTGCTGCATTAACAATATATCCGTTGCAGGCATTAAATGTTATAGCTGTTGACATAAAGCTGCTGCAGAAAAGCAACATATGGTAGTTTCTCTTCCCAAGGAATCTAGGAAATGAAAGAGACATTATCTCTCTCCTCTCTTGTCGGCAAGAATTCAAATCAGCCGAACATATATATAGAGAGAAGAACAGAGGATAAAATAAGAAAGAAAGAAGAAGAGAATAGGAAGAACCAGGCAGCAAAAAGAAGAAGCAGATCTACACAGTTCTTAATAAGAACAACATATATTATTTATCTTCTTTTTGCTAACTCTTCTCTGCAGGTCATATTCATCCTGAGACACCAATCAATATTATTTGCTCAGGATCACAACTGCAGAAGAAGAAAAAGAGTACTACATCCTAGAGAAGAAGCTCCAGCCAATCAACTGTCAAATAATTTCATATCAGACAGGGGGAGCTCCTCTTCAACATCATCAAAGATCCATTCTCAACATCCAATCAAGAAAAGAGAAGAACAACACTTTCTTTTCCCTCTCCATCTTGTACAGGGTTATAACTCCCTTCAAAAGTTAACTCTTGGTGACAGGGCACCTTAGCAAAAACCCGTAGCTTGGTTTTTGAGTTACCTTATCAAAAGCTCATATGGTGGCAGGGCACTTGATCAAAAACCTGTAGTGGATTCCTACCAGTGGGTAGAAGAGTAGATGTACCCAGGTTGATTGGGGAACTACTATATTTCTGGTGTCTTCTGGTTGCTTGTCTTGTTTATGTTTTTATTCTTGCTGTGCTGTGTTGCTGTGCCTTCTTAGTATTTGTTTTATATTAACTCACTCATATACACATATATATCATTATTTTGAAATAACCTTAAAAAGAGTTTTAACTTAAGAACTAACCTCACTTTCAACCCGCATTTCTCCTACCGGCGGGGTTGGTACTCTTCTCGCAGACGAGAGGGTCGCCGACCTGCGGAACTCGCCCTCGCGACGAGGTGAGTGGTTTGCCTCACCTTCTTCCATATTTCTTTACTTGTTGAATCACCCTTATTCCTCATGCAGTGTCCCCTTTCGCGAACCCAGAGGAGCGAGTTCCTCCTCCCGCAGACCCGCCGGCCCTGCCGAATCAGACTATCATCACTCCCGGATTTGGTATTCTGGGGTTAAGGAGCCCCGGAGGGACACTACTTCCCGAGCCAGGACTTGCTACAAAAACCGCGTTCCCTTCCGGGCTGGGGAAGGCCGTCACTCCCGCCTTCATCGAAGCATTCCAGGGCCGACCTGGCACCTCCTGCCAGCGACCCAGTACCCAAGTTTCTCCATTAGGTTAGACTATCCCTGCAGGGTGTCATTTTCCATTTCCTTGCTGATTTCTACTTCGCAGGTGATGCTCTGACCCGCCGACTGAGTCGGAGCAAGGTGCGCTGGAGATATCGCCGCCCCCCTCGCCAAGTCAGGTCGCGGATTTCCTAGGGGACCCCGACGATCCAGAGCAGATGAAGAGGCGGGTCACCGAGATATTCAAGAAGCATACCTCCCTGCTGCGGGGCCAACATGAACAAAATCGGCTGGACCGGCTCGCGCATGAGGAAAGATTTGCCGCGATGGAGGACGCGAACGCGCGCATCCTTGCTGAGGCGCGGCCGATCGATCATGGCGAGGTGACCTCCACCGGGGTGTACATTGCTCAGATTGAAGATTACGCGCGGCTGATGAACCAGGCGGGCCAGTCACTTCGCGAGTATCACTACCCGCGAATCCCCCCTCGCTCTGGTGTGCGGGGTCGCGGTCGCTGGAAATGGTTGCGTTATTAAAGGCTCTTCGCAGTTTGCATTTTTTTTTATTTTTTCCTTCCCCTCCCCTTTGTAGGGAGGGGTCGCAAACAATTCCACGGTCTGCAATAATGATATTTTTGGCTCGCCTGCGAGCCCGTACCTTCCGCTTTTATTATCTTTTCTTCCGCTATGTCTAGGTCGCTTGCTCATTGATTACTTCTACCGCTTATTATGCTTTTATCACTCGCTATCGCGACCTGCTCTCGCGTTTCGCTTAATTTCATTATCTAGCGCTAGCTCGCCGATGACTAACGGGAAGAATTTCGGCGAGACGTTGACTTGCTGGGAGCGAATAGGACCCCTGGAGGCAGAAAAGTACCGCGCGAATCCGCTATCCGCAGACTCCGGCGCTTGGACTTCTTCCCGCCTTTTTCATTTCTATAAATAGCCGGTCTCTTTAACCTTTCAACCACCTTATTTATTGCATTCCTTGCTCTCCCTCTGACCTTCTCGCGGAACCTAGCTCGCACTCGCTACCTTTGTGACTCGCAACTTTTCATCGCCATGGTCGCCGACGTGGAAGCTGAAGGGCGAGCCAAATGTGCTGGAGCCTTCCTCGAGGGCCCCTTCTTCTGTGCCAACCTCACCAAGGAGGAGTACTTAGCCACCATGGATAAGTACTTGCATCCTGGGTTCGTGGCCCGCTGCCCTACTGAGCGAGACACCATCAGCGACCCACACCCTGACGAGCTCGCCATCCCCATTGCTCACTTTGAGAATGGGCTGCGACTCCCCCTTTGGCTGGAAGTGCGCCAAGTAAGTTTATTCTTTGACCCTAGCATTCCTGGCTCGCTTCGCGAATAATGCTCTAACCCTTGTCGACTCTTGTAGGTACTCAAATACTTTGGTGTACTACTCAGCCAACTGACGCCGAATGCGATCGCCGTCGTGGTCGCGTTCGCCAGCTACTTGCGAGCTGAGAAGATTGAGTTTAGTCTCCTCGTCTTCCGCAAGGTGTTTTCCTTCCGCGCATATAGGGATGGGACGGCTCACTTCGCGAGTCAACACGTAACTTTCTGCGAGACCGTGAACAAATCCCACTACTGGACGCAGAAATACATCCTGGTGAAGGGCCCCTTCGGCAACATCTCCTACACCCCGATCCAGCGGGATGACGCCACCTACCGCCCTCCCGCCTCGCTAGGGGGTGACGACTCGAATCTGTACCAGTACCCCAAGGGGAGGACTTTTGAGGTCGCCTTCCTCCGGCAGCGGGTGGACTCGCTGTTGCCTATCTCCCAAGGAGAAGGTTTGACTTGCTCTCGCAAATCTCCTCACTCCCCTTTCCTTCTGTTAGCTAATAATCTTAGTTACCTTTGCAGGAGAGCGCGATCTTCCGCTCAACCCCCCGCACGCGCCTTCCTCCTCCCTCACCTCTGGCCCGCTCGCGAGCGTGGCTGCTGAGGCTTTCCGCGACCTCCCGAGCTCTTCGTAGGGAAAGAAACGTTCCCTTCCTCCACGCAGGCCCGCCTCGCAGGGGTTGGTGAAGAAAACCAAGAAGGCCCCCCTGTACTTAAGGAGAAGGAGGTCGTGGATCTCTCCGAACCAGACACCCCCCCTCTCCCTCAGCGAATCAGGAGCCCGCCAACGAGGGTGGCGAGCCAGAGGTGGCGGTCGACAAGCCCAAGCCGTCGGGCCATAAGAATTTAGGGCTCGGCGCGAAGCTTCCGGACGCGGTTGGCGAGCCGGTGCTCGCTTGGGACCCTGAGCAGAATAAGATTATCTGCTCCTCCCTCCTCCCTTCTTGGGTGGAGGACGACAAAATTGGAGGTGAGGCGTTCGCCCTCGCCTTCGGGCTCTATGGCCGCGAGGACGCCTCCCTCTTCAGGGCCTTCACACAGAAGGGGCTCGTATATGAGGCCATGCGAGCCCAGTTCCGGGCGACGGAACTTACCCACATGGTGGGCCGCCGATACTTCACCGCGGATAGGGAAATCAGGGAGCTCAACGTTGAGCTCCGGAAATCCGCGGACGAGGTCGCGGAGCTGAAGGGAAAGGAGGTCTCGTCTGAGGGCCTCCTCGCTAGTCTTCAGAGTGGCCTGGTGAGCAATATTTGCAAAAAATCTCTCACTGTCTCGCTTCATCTTGTCTTTGCTAACTTCCTTTTTGCAGGACGCCGAGGCCGTGAGCAAGCTAACCGCGAGGATCGCCGACCTGGAGCTAGAGAACACTTTCCTAAAAGCCCAGGTTCGCGAGTTGACCCTGGCAGTACTCCCCCCACCTCCTTCGCGAGCTGGAGCTCGCGGCCAGTCGCGAGACGAAAAGGAGGCCGCCCGCAAAAAATCAATAGAGATCGCCGAGCTCGTCTTCGCACCCTTAAGGGGGCAGATCTGATTGTCCTGGACGCGGTGGAATTTACCGTGGAAGAAGTCGTCCCCGATTTATTCGCGCCGGTCTCTGAGGTGGAAGATCGCGGGAGCGACTAAAGAACTATCCGGCGAGCCGTGTCAACTTTTTTACTGTAAACATTTTCTTTTTGCCGGCGAGCTCGCCGTTTAACTGTAACCCATTTTTGAGGAATGAAAAAGAAACATTTTGTCTATCTTTCCAATGTCATTTTCTTATTTCTTATTCGCATGCGCGATTCTGATTTTCTTACGCTCGCGCCTTTAAAGCTTTCATTTGACGCTCGCATTCGCGTCTCCTTGATTAATAATTCTCCTAATTCCGTATTGTATCTAGGTCGCTTTCGCCCCATTCTCTTCTGCGGCGATGATAAGGCTATCACGTTGTAGAACATTATCCTTGCTTGGGATGTACCCTGTGGGGGAACATTGCAAGCGGGGTCATCATTACCTTGCCTCGCTCGCGCTCGTTTCTTGCGAGTTTTCATTGTTACCCATGGGCCACAGAGACGACGAGCCCTTTCTGGTTTGCTGTTTTTACTCACGCCACCAAAATTTACAAGTAAATTTGCGAACAATAGGCTCAGTCGCTCTGTCGCGATCTGTTCTAAGCGGGCCCCAGGTCTCGCCTCGCCCGGGCCTTGTGGTTGCTTGCGAGCCAAGTCTCTTACCAGGAGTAATCTACTTGCCTGCCTCCCCAGAGATCAACCTGACCTGCCGTCTATGAGAGCCCGGCAGCGGAATTGATTTGGGGCACTCCAGCACCAAAGGATATGTAACACTGCCAGCCTCTCCAGAGATCTACCTGACCCACGGTCTATGAGAGCCCGGCAGCGGAATCGATCTGGGGCATTCCAGCACCAAACCACTTGAAACCTTGCCAGCCTCTCCAGAGATCTACCTGACCCACCGTCCATGAGAGCCTGGCAGCGGAATCGATCTGGAGCATTCCAGCACCAAACCACTTGAAACCTTGCCAGCCTCTCCAGAGATCTACCTGACCCACCGTCTATGAGAGCCCGACTGCGAAATCGATCTGGGGCACTTCAGCACCAAAGGATATGTAACACTGCCAGCCTCTCCAGAGATCTACCTGACCCACCGTCTATGAGAGCCCGACAGCGGAATCGATCTGGGGCATTCCAACACCAAACCACTTGAAACCTTGCCAGCCTATCCAGAGATCTACCTGACCCACCGTCTATGAGAGCCCGGCAGCGGAATCGATCTGGGGCATTCATGCACCAAACCACTTGAAAGCTTGCCAGCCTCTCCAGAGATCTACCTGACCCACCATCTATGAGAGCCCGACAGCGGAATCGATCTGGGGCATTCCAGCACCAAACCACTTGAAACCTTGCCAGCCTCTCCAGAGATCTACCTGACCCACCGTCTATGAGAGCCCGACAGTGGAATCGATCTGGGGCACTCCAGCACCACACCACTTGAAACCTTGCCAGCCTCTCCAGAGATCTACTTGACCCACCGTCTATGAGAGCCCGACAACGGAATCGATCTGGGGCATTCCAGCACCAAACCGCTTGAAACCTTGCTAGTCTCTCCAGAGATCTACCTGACCCACCGTCTATGAGAGCCCGACAGCGGAATCGATCTGGGGCATTCCAGCACCAAACCACTTGAAACCTTGCCAGCCTCTCCAGAGATCTACCTGACCCGCCGTCTATGAGAGCCCGACAGCGGAATCGATCTGGGGCATTCCAGCACCAAACCACTTGAAACCTTGCCAGCCTCTCCAGAGATCTACCTGACCCACCGTCTATGAGAGCCCGGCAGCGGAATCGATCTGGGGCACTCCAGCACCCAAGAACACATTACTGAGAGACAATTCCAAAATTATATATATATATATATATATATATATATATATATATACGGAGAATGGAAACATACAATGTTAGTTACAAAAATTTTCTTGTGGATAGAATCGCTTCAGGTCATCCCCGCTCCGGGCTCGGCCGAGAGGTACCCCTTCCACATCCTGGAGGTGGTATCCTCCTGACTTGAGCACTTCGCTTACAATGTAAGGCCCCTCCCAATTGGGTTCTAACTTACCAACTGCGTCTCCTCTTCCGGCCGCGTCAACCTTCTTAAGTACTAAGTCTCCTTTTTCGAAGTGCTTTATCCTGGTGTGCTGGTCGAAGTATCTGACCATCTGCCTCTTGACCTCCTCTTGTCGAATGGTAACGAGGTCCCGGAGCTCCTCCACTAGATCCAACGATAACCTTTGCTCCGCATCATTCTCCACTAACCATTCCTCATCCCCTTCGCCCGCGGCGACCACCCTGGGGGTCTTTACCTCAAACTCTATCGGGAGGACAACCTCGGATCCGTGAGAAAGTTTGAAGGGGGTCTCTCCCGTGGCCGTGTTCGGGGTAGTCCTCATGGCCCACAGGACCGAGGGCAGCTGCTCCACCCAGTTGCCTCTGAGATTCTCCACCTTCTTCTTGAGTAGGTTGACAATTATCTTGTTTGCCGCCTCCACCTGACCGTTTCTCCTCGGGTGGTGGACCGACGCGAACTTGAGGTCAATGCCGAGTTGGGTGCAGAAACTAACAAATTCTTCGCTGGCAAATTGTGGTCCGTTGTCTTTCACTATGGCCAAGGGGATCCCGTGCTTGCAAATTATCTCCCCCATACAAAGTTTCTCACCACCTGGGATGTTACCTTGGCTAGCGCCTTTACTTCTACCCACTTAGAGAAATAGTCAATCATTACTAGTAGGAACTTTCTTTGGCCACTAGCTTGTGGGAAAGGACCCACCAGGTCCAAACCCCCATATGGCGAAGGGCCACAAAGCTGTGATGGTCTGGAGCCTCTGAGCCGGAAGGAGTTGGAGTGGAGCGTAGAGTTGACACTTCGGACACTTCTTCGCGAACTCTGCCGCATCCTTGCTGAGGGTAGGCCAAAAGTAGCCTTGCCTCAACACTCTTCCCTCCAGAGTTCGGCTCCCGGAGTGACTACCACATTCTCCCGAATGGATTTCTCCGAGGACTCTAGGGATCTCCTCCTCCGACACACAACAGGCCAGGAGCCCCGAGAGGGTTTTCCTGTAAAGTCCTCCTGCATGCAAAGAATAGTAAGCCAACTTGTACCCGAAGTGTCGCTTATCCACCTCCTCTTCGGGGAACTTTCCTGATGTTAGGAAGGTGACGAAAGGATCCATCCATGATGCTCGCCGATCCACCTCCATCAGCTCCCCTTCCTCGATGGAAGGTCGGAAGAGTTCCGACACTGTCCCCCCTGCCCGGGGACCGAACTTGGCCAGGAGGTCCGCCTGGGTGCTCTCCTCTCTTGGGACATGCTTGATGGAGAAAGTGCGAAATTGCCCGACGACCCCCGTGACCTTCTCCAGGTACCGTTGGAGAGTCGGCTCTTTGACCTCGAACTCCCCTTTGATCTGGCAAGCCACTACCATGGAGTCCGTTGAGACCTCCACGTCCTGAACTTCCAACTCCCATGCTAGGCGGAGGCCTACTATCACAGCCTGGTTGTTGGTGAGGGGGAAATGAATGTTGATGGCTTGCTCTATCCTGGTGCCCTGAGGACTTACCAGCACCACCCCTCCCCCGAAGGAGTGCTTTCCTGACGCGCCATCCACCAATATCTTCCATGCCACCGGGGGAGGCGATTCATGTTCTCCTACCTCGGTTGCGTAGTCTGCCATGAAATCTGTCACCGCTTATGCCTTGATCGACGTCCTAGGCACAAACGTGATGTCGAACTCACTCAACTCCACAGACCATTTTGCTAGTCTCCCCGAGTGCTCCACCCCTTCCATAATTTTGCGAGGCGGGTGGTCGGTCACCACTTGGATTGAGTGTGCTTGGAAATAGGGCTGAAGCTTCCTAGCCGACACCACCAGGGCAAATGCTAACTTCTCCAATATAGGGTATCGGAGCTCCGCCTTCTTCAGTACTCGGCTGACGTAGTAGATGGGGAACTGCTTCCTCCCCTCTTCCCGAACCAACACCGAGCTTACTGCCTCGGATCCTACCCCCAAGTATAAGGATAGATCCTCTCCCTGCCTTGGTCCTTGGAGCAAAGGAGTCTGGGTGAGTTGTCCCTTCAAGGCGTGGAAAGCCTCCTCACTTTCAGAGGTCCATTCGAACTTCTTGTTTCCCCTTAGCACCTTGAAGAAAGGTGCACACTTCTCACCTGCCTTGGAAAGGAAGCGGCTGAGTCCGACCAATTTCCCTGTGAGGCGTTGAACCTCCTTCGAATTCCTTGGCGACCCTAACTCCGTGATCGCTTTAACTTTGTCGGGGTTGGGCTTCACCCCCGCTGGGGTGAGCAAGTGACCCAGGAACTTTCCCCTGCTATCCCCGAACATACACTTCAGGGGATTGAGTTTCATCTTGTATTTTCGCAGGTTTCCAAAGGTCTCCTCAAGGTCTTGGAGGTGAGACTTGAGGTCCCGACTCTTTACCATGAGGTCATCAACGTAGACTTCGAGGTTCCTTCCCTTCTGCTCTCGGAAGACCCTATCCATCATCCATTGGTACATAGCCCCTGCATTCTTGAGCCCAAAGGGCATCATCTTATAGCAATAACACCCATCCCCTGTGATGAAGGAGACGTCCTTGACGTCGGGGAGATGCATGCGTATTTGGTGATAACCTGAAAAGGCATCTAAAAAAGACATTATAGAGAAACTGACGGCTGAATCAACCAGCGCGTCGATTCTAGGCAAGGGGTAGCAATCCTCGGGGCATGATTTATTAAGTAGTGAAAAGTCGATACACATGCGCCACTTACCTCCTCCTTTCTTTACCATTACTACATTAGAGACCCAGCTTGGATACTGGATCTCCGATATAAACCCTGCTCGGAGGAGCTTGCCCACCTCATCCCTGATGGGGCCTTCCAGCTTGTCAGCGGTGGCTCTTTTCTTTTGGCGGATGGGATGGGTGTCGGGGTCGATGTTGAGGCGGTGGCAAGCCACATCCACGTCGATCCCGGGCATCTCCGCTGCGCTCCATGCAAAGACATCCACATTTCTCTGGACGCAGGCCAGGATTTGCTTCTGCTCCTCCGGGTCGAGCTCCCCGCTGATACGGACCTTTTCCACCACCCCAGCCTGGGTGGTGACTTCCAGCTCTACAACCTCGTCCGCAGCTTCCAGCAGGGACTGTTCTTCCCAGTCTCTTTCTTTCTCGCCGCAAGCCAACCCTCCGGCCTCCTCCTCTCCACCGTCTTCGATTTCCATCAGCTCCGTCGCCCTTACCTCCTGGGCCTCGCCTCCTACCTTTTCCTCCTCGTCCCCCAACTCTTCCGCCCTTACCTCCTGGGCCTCACCTTCTACCTCTTCCTTCTCCTCTTCTCCGTCCTCCCTCTGCTCATCTGCCCCTTCTTCCTGGGCCTTTCTTTTTCTCCCCCCTTCTCCCTCTGCTCCTTCTCCAAGTCCCACCGACTCACCTATCTCCTGATCCCATTTCTCCGCGTCGGCCATCCAGGAGATGGTGTTGACTGCCGTCACATAGCACTGCCTTGCTACCTTCGGGTCCCCTCTGATCCGAACTTGAACTCCTCCTGAGTTGAACTTAAGGCATTGGTGGAAAGTGGAGGGGATGCAGCAGAATGCACTGATGAGAGGCCGTCCGAAGATGGCGCTGTAGCTGCTGGGGGCATCCACTATGACGAAGCGGTAGTTCCGCGACTGCCCTCCTAGAACCACATGGAGTCCTACCCCCCCTTCCATCTCCTTCCTTTCTCCGGAGAATCCAAATAACGGGCCATCCGAGGCCAACACCCTCTTATTCTCTACCTTCATCTCGACAAACGCCTTATTGAAGATGACGTTGACGGAGCTTCCGTTGTCCACGAGAATCCTGGACACCGTGAAGTTTTCGATGGCGGTCTGGATGACCAACGCATCGCAGAAAGGGTCCTCATGACCCGACATATCCCTTTGGGAGAAAGTAATTTTTTCTGCAGGGGGTGGGGCTGTGGATGTTGAAGCCACGCTCCGACGGTAGATGGTATGGAGACTCGCCTTGCGGGTTGCCTCCACCCCTACTCCCCCATGGATCACCCCGATCCCTCCTCGGGTCCCCAAATCAACCCGGTCCTCGCACCTCTCCTCATCCTCTTCTCGAGGAAGGACTTCTTCAATCCTCACCTGCGGCGGCCGCAGGACCGGGGCTCTATCCCTCTTCGTTTCCAGGAACTCCGGGCAAGTGGTCGTTGCGTGACCTTCCTCATCATGGAAGTCGCAGTATGGCTACGTCACTTCACCCATCTCGGCCTCCGCCGCTCTATTCCCCCTTCTCCTTCCTGCTTCTGCTCCTTCTCTTCTCCCTGTTCCTCTTCTTCCTCCCCCTCTTCCAATCACCATCGTGTGCTGAGGCGGGGGAGGCATCTGCCTCGGACCCTGCCTCCATCCTAGCCGAGGTCTCCCCTGGCCTCCCTGTAATGTCCCCCTCCGGGAGCAAATCCTCGCCCTTGCCCTTGGCCTCCTCCTCCTTGCTGCCTCCACCCTATCTCTAAGGCTCTGGGCTTGTCTCTTCTCCGCACCTCTTGCTGCCTGACTTCTGGCTCACTGAGCTTGGCCAACCTCTTGGTGACCTCCGGATTGGCCTCCTCACTCTAGACCTCTTCCGCCACCCTTTCCATCAACTCCTCATAGGAGATGGGGGCCTTTCTCTTCAGATCCACCTTGAAGAAACTCTCCTTCAGCCCCAATATGAAGGCGAGCTGAAGGGCAAACCCGGGCATCTCCTGGGTGAGCAACACTTCTTCCTGAAATCGATCTGCATAATGAGCCAGCGTCTCCTTGGGCTCTTGCTTCACCTTGAAGAGGGACTCAACACCCTTCTTCCTCTTCTTCGAAGTTGAGAACCACAATAAGAAACTTCTACAAAAATCTTCAAATGCGTAGATCGACCCGACAGGGAATTGGTGGAACCACTCCCTGGCCTTCTCCTTCAGGGTGACGGCAAAGAGCCGACACTTGAAGGCGTCCGACATCGGCCTGATTGAAACCGAGTCCTCGAACGACTGCACGTGCTGGACTGGGTCGTCCCGACCATGGTAGTAGACCCTATCCCATTCCCCGAACCCTTCCGAAACGGGTGCGGAAAGCACCAACTCGCAGAAGGGGCTTCCGTTACCTGCCGTCTTCTCCTGCTCCACTCGCCCCCTGAGTTCCTTCACCTGGCTTAAGCTCACTAGAGCACTGCTCGTGAGAGCCACCTTTACTGGAGCCGCTCCTACGGATGCCACGCCCGCCAGGATCGCGCTCGCCTGCACCGCGCTCGCCTGCGCCGCACTCGCCTGCGCCGCACTCGCCTGCGCCGCACTCGCCTGCGCCGCACTCGCCTGTGCCGCACTCACCTGCTCTATGCTCGCTGTCACCGAGCTTGCCGGACTGGCGAATAGCACTCACCCCTCCAGGTCCAACACTGACCCTCCGACCACCTCCTTTGCAGCCCTTCCTCCCGGGGAATCCTCGCCAACCGCTGCCGGAGGATGGGATGCTTGAACCGCTGGGGTCGCGAACTCGCTACGCATCGCTGCGACCGCGAACACAAGGGTGTCGAGGACTTCCCTCCTGAAGTCCGAGAACATCCTTTGCATCGCCGCCGGGGGGCGACCCGCAGAACTCCTCGCCCTGCTCTTCATCTCCTGCCATGTTCCCTTCTTGGAATCTTCTTGGACCAGCCGCGCTCCACGCTTACCGCACCAAAATGTTGAAACCGATTTCTCGGTCTCTTGTGAAGCTCGGGCTCCCAACACGTTGAGGGGCAGCTATCCCTTACTGGTCCCTCGAAAGGAGCACACTGGAGACTCGGGACTAGACTAAGACCTTAGTCACAGCGAGAAGGTCCCACCACAAACCCGGAAGATCGTTGAGCGCTTCCCCTCCCAAGCCAAAGCTGAGACTCGGGCACCTTGGAGAGCTAATGAGCTAAGCCAAAGTAACCAAAGGAGGGAGAAGCTCAGAGAACTGAGATCGGAATCCTCTCCAAAGGTGCCCCTCAAGGCTTTTTTATAGTTTTTTGTTCGTGGTCTGCTAATAGCGGAAATCCTCCTTTTGGTTTTACTAAATGTACCCCAATTTGGCGTGCAAACAGCCAAGCTCCGCTGTTTGGAGGGGCTAACGGTAGGCCACCAGGGGCAGAGAGGTAATTTCGTCGAACACAGAAGCTTAGCGGGTTCGTCGAACGCAACAGCTTGGCGAGTTCGTCGAATGCAACAGCTTGGCGAGTTCGTCGAACACGGAAGCTTGGCGAGTTCGTCGAACACAGAAGCTTGGCGAGTTCGTCGAACGTAGAGAGGAGTTCGTCGAACGCAGAAACTGAAGCGCCAACCGCGGAGACTCAAGCGTCAATCGCTGAGGCTGAAGCGCCAACCTTGCTGACCCGCCCAGAAGACCACTGAGAGCGGACCGCGAGGATCAGGCTCGCCCCTCCTCCTCGCGAGCGGTCTGTGAGTGCCCTGCTCGCCCATCTTCTTGCGAGCGACCTGCAATTTTCTGGCTCGCCTGCCTGTCGATCCCTCAGGTCTATGCCTGGTCTGCGTGCATTCCTGCGAGCCCTGCCCGATCTCGCGCACCTTCATTGCGAGCTTCCCTCGGCCTTGTGAGAACGTGGAACTGGAATGAAGATTGAGCACGCCGAGCTGAGCTGCAGGTGAAGGTAACCCGCTGAGACGCCTGACCCGCTGAGACAGATTCGAAGGTGCAGTTCGTCGAACACAGAACGCACTTCGTCGAGCGCTGGGCTGAGTTCGTCGATCTCAACTGAGGTTTGTCGAACACAGAGACTTGGAAGAAATCCAACTTGTCCGCCTTCTCAGGAGCGGTCGGCGAGTACTCGGCTCGCCTGCTCTCCTGCTGGCGACCATTGAAGATCTGGCTCGCCTTCTTTGCCACTTCCACCTGTTGGAAATGTTATCCGCTGAGACGACTGACTCGCCTTCCTGCGAGCGACCATTGAACCTCCAGCTCGCCTTCTTTGTCACATCCACCGAGGCCAGATCTTGCCTGCTATCCAGCGAGCTCCTCTCCGCCTCGCGAGAGTGCTGAACTGGAAGGAAGTATGAGCTCGCCGAGCTGAGCTGCAGGTGGAGATAACCCATTGAGACTGCTCTGTCCCAGCGGATCCGCTGAGACGGGACATAAGTAACCGCTGAGATGGCTGACCCGCTGAGGCAGATTCGAAGGTGCCGTTCGTCGAACACAGGATGCACTTCGTCGAGCGCTGGGCTGAGTTTGCCGATCTCAAGAATCTGGCTCGCTCGCGTAAATACGAGCGGCCCGCGATAACCCGACTCGCCCGCTTTCCCGCGGGCCTACGACGAGTGCCCGACTCGCCTTTCTGCTTACTTCCTATGCCTGCTGACTCCTCGCATCTTTGCCCACCTCTTGGCGAATATCGGGGTTGTACACCACCGCTTTCATTTGCCACTTCGGGGGTATACTAGAAGTTTTGCTAGCTCCAAAAAGGGGGAACTAAAGGTCTGTGCGCATTGAGTCGAAGTGTGCGTGTTGCACTTGTGTGATCATAACATTAATCAGCATAACTCTACATATCATAGCATAAGTATTGTATTTTAACCCCTACCCCTATCGTATAAATTGGTATGAGACCTTTTATACGATAGGCCTTGCTAAACGACCCCTTGGTCTATAGGTTTGTATGAGCATTCCTATAAATCAATGGTTACTTTTCTATTCAATACTTGTCTTTACTTACTTACTTTACTTGTTCTCACCTTGCTTTATTTACTGCTTCAATTATATATATACACCTGTGTTGTAAGAGCCCATTTTTTTTTCTTTTTGAAAACCCGAGTCTTATGCCCAGAACCATCGCTTTGCGGTGACACCATCACTCGGGAAGGTCGCCACCACAAAACGCCGCTTCTGCCGGCCATATCGATCACAAAAGAAATAAGCATAAATAAACTTATAGAAGTTCATGTCCACATCACATAGAAAATAAAACCATCAAAAGAGATGTCCACTTACAGTAACTGAATAAAAGATAACAGTAATAATAAAGGGCTCCTGCCCGATACATCAATTTCTCACTACAATTTCACTCGCGGAAGCATCATCTACTAAAACCAATAGAACACTCACGGATCCTGTCATCGGTGCTCCCGTGCTAGACTGTCCCGACTCCATCTGCACCGGCCTCTAGTGATGCAGCATCTCCTCGGTCCCCTAAAATGATAAGGTCCACCGACCGTTAGTCAAAAGACTAAGCCAATCCCCCACCCCTACCCGGTGACTTCTAGGCACCGTGCGGGAAGGATGAAGTGGAGGACATCAAGGGGCATAATCAAAAGCAGGTGATAGTGAATCTAACTACTGAAGGGTCTATGACTTTGCAACAAATAGTATAATGAGTAAGCAGTAACAGGTAGAACAGTAATAAGAAGGCAACAGTAAAGAAGGGCAATAAAGGAAACAGTAATAAGAACAAGTAACCTTGATTTATAGGAATGTCCATACAAACCTATAGACCAATGGGTCGTTTAGCAGAGCCTATCATATAAAAAAGTCCCATAAACAATTTATATGATAGGGGTAGGGGTTGAAATGCAATGTTTATGCTATGTCATGCAAGGTTATGCAGTTTATGCTATGTTCACACAAGTGCAACTCACACACTATGACTCTATGCACATAAACCTTTAGTTCCCCCCTTTTTGGAGCTAGCAAAACTCCCAGGATACTCTCGTAGTGGCAAACGGAAGTGGTGGGTTGGGCCTCACCTACCTCAAAGTTGGTATCTGCACTACCTAACCTAGACCTATCGTACGCCTCAACGCTAAGAAAACAACAACGGAGCTCCTGCGTTCTCTTGCTGGCCAGTCCACCAGACTTTTCTTGGTAAAGTGTTATCCACACTTACCGAGCCAAAGTATCAACGTCGGTGCGATGACTGTCAACACTAAAGCCCCACCACCTTATGCACATACAAATACGAGTCCTACTATATCCCGAGCCATAAGCTCCCCAGACTAACCTGTCCGACACAATAACCTTCCGAGCCACCCGCTCGCCGGACTAACCCATCCATGCCAACAACCACTGAGCCTACCGCTTGTAAGTCCAAACCTAACTAACCTCCCGTAACCATGGAGTGTGGGTGTGTGCATTATTTGTTGGATCGGTCGGCGCCCTTAGAGGGGGGGTGAATAAGGGTTTTCAAAAACTTTAGATTATATTTAGAAAACTTTGAAATATTGCAAGATTAATACAAAGAGAAATCAAGTAAAACAATAATGAAGAGACATGCTTTATTAATATCAAATAATGTTTTACAAAACTTGATTTCTATGACGCTAGAAATCGGAGGCGACTAATAAAAATCCTATTTTGTTTTCTATACCGACTCGTATCCCCACGAACCGGTTGGCTTTAGCCGATCTCTCCCCAGATACGACCTCAAGCCGCTCTAGCCGATTTATCCCCAGAAAGGCCTCGAGCACCCCCTAGACCTAACCTAGATCTAGTCGCCAACACGAGGCGAATTTCAGCCCTAAGTCCTACCCCAGACCTAGTCGCCAACACGAGGCGATTTCACTACCGTTTACAGAAAAGATATGAAATGAAAAGACAATAATATAAAAACTCCCTCTATATGGATCTCTTGGAGAAGTGGACGAAGGCCCGCAGAGTATGATCATAGTCGATGCGGTCTTTCGTCATGATGATGACACGTGTTGAAATCTTCTCCACGGATCTCCTTAAGGCTTTATGGAATTGTGGGAGTATCACTCTGAATCTTCCTCTCTCTGCTGTGGCACGAAGCTATGGAGTTTAGGATTGTAGAAGGATGAAGAATTCGGAGCCAAGGCATCCAATTTATAGCCTTCACGCTACCGCCGACGCTAGCGCTACCGCCGGCGCTAGCCCGGATTAGGAATGATCTTGCGCGGCCGAATCTCCCATCCATGGCAACATTTTGCTCTATGCCTCTTGTGCGCCATGCTACCGCCAGCGCTAGTAGCTACCGCCGGGCGCTAGATCCTTCTAAAAATGCTGCCGGAATCGTGCTAATCAACGCTAGCGCCGGGCGCTATCGCTACCGCCGGCGCTAGTGAGCCTGTTCGAATTTTGGCCTCAATTTCGGGGGCAGACATCATGAGTAATCCTTGAGTCATGTGGACTATGTTAACCTGCACACTTGAACACACAAGATCAAATACACATAGGATTTGTTATTCTCAAACCTAGGAGATGCGGAAGACTGTGTTCCAACAAACTCCCCCTTTTGATAATAACAAATCCATTAATGATAAATCAAAGCATTAATAAATAAGCATGATGAGACTATACTTATGTGTGTGTGAGAGTGATGACTTTAGGATGATTATTGATTTTAGCATTTAGAATTGCTCCCCCTAAATACATGCTCCCCCTAAGTGAATGCTCCCCTAATATGTAAGCTATCATCTGAATTTGTCATGTTGGGTTTATGATAGCGGGTTATATTTATCATGTTAGTTCTCCCCCTTTGTTATTAGCAAAAGTGGGTAGGGAAACAAAGCACTACAAAATGTGTAAATAAAAGAGAAGGCATGGTCGAGCTTTTTAAGTAAATGATAAGGAGTTTTAGACTTGTCTTTCATTGAAAATGATCAGAGTTATGAATTATTTTATCCCTTTTGTTTATAGGTCTCCCCCTTTTATATATCAGAGTTTAGCAAAAAATAATGATTTCCCCTTTAAATAAGAGTTTTAAGCATAAAAACTAATAATTTCCAAGTAACCAATCTACCCAGACAATATGTCAACACCCTAGCCCCGTACTAAGTGACAGATGGGCATGAGGAGCTGCAAACAAGCCGTAGATTGGGGTGTTAGTCCCATATGCAAACACTAGACAAAACTCAACCCAGCACTCTTTCCCCCCAGTGCTTCGCAAGGCCCCACTGGAACCCTCCCCGGTTAAGGACAAGACATGACTAGAGATAAGGTTATCTAATGTCTACAACCCTACGCCCCCGCTATGGTGAGAAATGAAGTCATGGATAATAATTATTGGAAACATTAAGCATTTAAATCTAATAGGAAATTTCATAGCATATGGATTTTTATTTGAAAATAAAATACACTTAGCTATATTGAAATTCAAGAATAAATCAGAGTTTGATCAAAGAAACATCACAATACTCAATAAGAGTTTAAGTTCAAGAAGGAGATGTTTAAGCAATATTTCACTTGTTGGAGGAGTGTTTAGAATAGAAATAGATCAGAGTTATAAGCATAAAAAATTCAACCAATATAAAGTTTACCAAGCAAGTCTACCACTTTTTGCAAGAAAGGAATTTGAAGATTCAAGTGATGATGCACACAAGATGAAAGATTTTAAATAAGCATGAAAGTGCAAGGTAAAATAATTATATGGTTATGATGCGGAAGACTTATAGAAGTACAAAAAACATCTTATGGTAATCAATGATGGTTCATAAAAAGATATATGTGTTCAATTTCAAAAAGAAGATGTTTTTGTAAATCATTTTGCATTTAAATTTTTTGTTTTGACAATACAGTAACCAAGCATGAAATAATCTTATCAAAAAGAGATTACTATAATGTTACTTTAATTCACAATTTCAAAACATACCAAACATTGTAGAAAGCATGCTAGGTTATCTAGTGCATTTCATAAATAAAGAGTAGTATAGAATTAGCATTAGGATCCAATACTCATGAGAAGAAGTGTTATGTAAGATAATGATGTGCACAAAAGTGTATTTCGAATAGAGTAAACAAATGTTTTAATCAAAAATACAAGTAATATGTAAAGTAAAGAGCACAATAAAACACAAATAATTTTACTTCCACTCACTTCAATGCACCATAAAAATGTACAACTACCAAGGTGCTTTGCACACACAATGCTCATTAAGACTTATCAGAGTGCAAAGTAGTGCTTGGGGGATCACAGATTTTATTTTTAATGTTTGAGACTATTGATCCGGTGTACTTAAGAGTAAGTGGTTTTTATTTTGAAAGAAAGTTATGGTTTGCACAAGATACTTTACTATTCTTTCCAAGGTGCTCAACCTCACAACGCTTATTAAGACTTATCAGGAGGTTCAAGTAGTGCTTGGTGGAGTTATCTTTGTGACTTTATTTTATGATTTTGTATTGTACAAAGTTCTCCGAATACACTTGTTTTGCAAACCAATATAATTTATGAGAAAGATAACCACTTTTCTTAAATTTTAAAAGTGCAAATAAAGGAGTGTAGGTAAGATACTTGTGCAATTTTAATTCATTGTACTAATACAAAACATACACAAGCATTCTTAGATTAAACACAAATGTAGACAATGCCAAAATAAGTGAGTGAATAAAGATCATTATCAAACATAAAACATTTACTCATACTTAGAGGCATGCTACGCATAGTTCTACACAACCTTTAAAATATAATTGATGCACATATTAATAGATATATCAAAGCATGATGAAAGCAATGCTCAACGTAGTTTGAAAAGATAAATTGCAATATTGTAGACGTTCTAAATAATAGATTAAATCATGCTTGATTTTTCATAGAAAAATCCATACAGTTTTTTTGATAGTTTTTAAGGTTTTATAATTTTGTATTTGATTTTTGAAAAGAAATAGACTTTAAACAAATGACAAAAAAAAGACAAACCATATTTTTTGTAATTTGGATTTTATATTTTTGTATTTGATTTTTCAAAAATAAAATAAAATCAGAAGTGCAAAACTAAATTGTACATATAAATGAGAATATTTTTAAGAATTTTTTTTTTAAAATTTTAAAAATGCAGAAAACTGAATATGGACGCTAGCGCCTGCGGTAGCGCTAGCGCGGGAGACAGTAAATGATTTTTTGCGATTTTGAGAATTTTAATTATTGTTCTTGATTAAGTGTCCCAATAGTAGTTTCATGCTGAAATATCAGAATTTTAGGAGATGTTTAGATAGTGCAAATTGCATGAAACATTAGCGATTTTCATATATGACTAGACTACCTAACCATCGCATGAGACATATTTTCTTATATCTTTATTATGATTTTTCAAAGGCTTGTGTTTACCAAAATAATGTAAACTGAAAATAGATAGAGAATGTAAACACAAGACATCATGTTTGAATCCGCCAAATAAGCATGATTTTTAATTATGAACTAATGTGCATGCGAAGAATAAACTAGGTATGCCCTAGATACCAATATCCACACAATATGTCTTGACAAAACTTATAAAACCTAACATAGACACAAATATTCTTTAGGTGACAATGTTAGAAAGATAAGTTTGAGATTAATGTTATGCTAAAGTTTGACAGTGTTTCAACTCATAGACCTAGAATGAAGTGAATATTCTATTTGATTTGGTCTCGTTGATATCAAGATGATTTTAAGGCCTAATTTTACAACAATCACAATACATAATACATCAACCATGTTATGTAATTATAATATCAATTGTCATCATATAATAAAGAACATATTGATAATTGAGTTTCCTTTTAGATCTTGTTATTTCTTTACTTTGGTTGATGTGGGCTATAAAGCTTAATAGGCTAATCATATCTTATAGCAAATTTATAGTTCAATTTATGAATACTATATGATATATATATATGCAATGAATATAAGAAAGAGAGATAGGTCATCAAAACAAAAAAATATGATTATGAATTTTGATTAATTTGATTGATAAAATCATTAAGTTTTAAAAGATAGAATCATATTTCAAATAACATATAGGATGACCATTACATGATAGCTCAAAAAGGAAAAACAACAAGAAAGATAAAAAGGACATTAAAGCATGTCATGAAGTAGAAATTTGTATATCTTATTTTGAAAAGTTTCTACTTCATGCATTTGATGATACCTAATGAATAAGTGTTTTAGGTATCCAAAGGGGACCATGTGGGATGGTTCCTTTGGGTACCCAAATATAGCGAGATGGAAGTGAATGAACCTTTTGAGTGGAGTTTGTGTTTCATCTTTAACTTTTGGCCGCCATTCAAACATTGGTTTAATATTATTCTTATTTATCAAATTTCCATGATGATTTTGCAAAACAATCTTTATAGGAAATTTGTTTATCTTTAAGTTTATGTTGGGAGAGTGGTTATTTTGTAAGTGATAATGATTTGGAATTTTATTTTCAAGCATTTGATATTTTTTATTTCCTTTGTTGGGCTTAGACATATTATGGAAATTCATATTTAACTTGCTTTTGGAATTTGGTTGAAATTGTTGATTTATGTGTTGAGAATTTTTCTTTATTATTTCCTTAAGCAAGTTGACTTTAGTTTCCAATTCATAATTCTTAATCTTAAGATTATGTCTTGCTTTGTTATAGGCTATTGTGCTATTTTTAAGAGTGGATACAATAGACTCAATATGATTTTGATAGTTGTTTCTATATTCATCAAATGTTTCATCCATCTCTTGAATTTCAATTTTAAAATCTTTGCACTTAGCACAATCATTTTTCAAGGAAGAATTTTCTACACAAAATCTTTCATTTTGTTCTTTTATACAAATAAGTTCCTTTTCAAGTTCTTTGCAGTTTTCATTTAAATTATTACAATCAAAACAAGATTTTGTATTTTCAAGTAAAAAACAAGATGATGAAGACACATCACAATTTGATTCTAAATTAACATTAGCTTTTAATCTCTTATTTTCTAAATGTAAATTTTTAATAGTGATTTTCAATTTCTTGATCTTACGTTTATCAGTTTTTAGTATATTGAAACTAGAAATGGAAGTTATCACACAAGAAGAAGATTTTGACTTTCTTACAGCGCTTTTGGTGGAAGCAAAATGTATGCATAAAGTTCCTTCGTTATCTTTTGGCCCTTCCTTCATCATAGATGAATTTTCATCTCCTTTTTCTCTTGGTGTATTGTTCTCCTTTTCTATTTCAATATTCTCCATGGCTTCGCTCCGAGAGAGATCTTCTTGAATGATAATGGATGCTTGTATGTTCTTTTCCTCCTGTGTTTGTTCCACACATGCGAGAGGAAGATCATACATTTCTTCAAGAAAGCGCCATATTTTGTATGCACTAGAAAAGCAATATATGAATTTGAAAATTTCATTAGATAGTGCACACAATAAATAGTGTTTGGCTTTGGCATTTAGCTGACGTTCTTTTTTATTCGATTCATCCGCACGTCTTATAATTGCTAAGTTCCATACTTCGATGTCTAAAGTTTTAATAAATTTTTCCATTAAAATTTTCCATCCTTTATAATTTGTTCCTTCAAACAAGGGTGGTTTATGTGATATTTCATCTTCACAGAAATTTGCCCCACTAGTTGAAGCGAGATCATGAGACGCCATTATTCCCGGTTGTTAAGCCGATTGGAATAAAACTGCTCTGATACCACTTTTTGGATCGGTCGGCGCCCTTAGAGGGGGGGGGGGGGGGGGTGAATAAGGGTTTTCAAAAACTTTAGATTATATTTAGAAAACTTTAAATATTGCAAGATTAATACAAAGAGAAATCAAGTAAAACAATAATGAAGAGACATGCTTTATTAATATCAAATAATGTTTTACAAAACTTGATTTCTATGACGCTAGAAATCAGAGGCGACTAATAAAAATCCTTTTTCGTTTTCTATACCGACTCGTATCCCCACGAACCAGTTGGCTTTAGCCGATCTCTCCCCAGATACGGCCTCAAGCCGTTCTAGCCGATCTATCCCCAGAAATGCCTCGAGCACCCCCTAGACCTAACCTAAATCTAGTCGCCAACACGAGGCGAATTTCAGCCCTAAGTCCTACCCCAGACCTAGTCGCCAACACGAGGCGATTTCATTACCTTTTACAGAAAAGATATGAAATGAAAAGACAATAATATAAAAACTCCCTCTATGTGGATCTCTTGGAGAAGTGGACGAAGGCCCGCAGAGTATGATCGTAGTCGATGCGGTCTTTCGTCACGATGATGACGCGTGTTGAAATCTTCTCCACGGATCTCCTTAAGGCTTTATGGAATTGTGGGAGTATCACTCTGAATCTTCCTCTCTCTGCTGTGGCACGAAGCTCTGGAGTTTGGGATTGTAGAAGGATGAAGAATTCGGAGCCAAGGCATCCAATTTATAGCCTTCATGCTACCGCCGGCACTAGCGCTACCGCTGGCGCTAGCCCGGATTAGGAATGATCTTGCGCGGCCGAATCTCCCATCCGTGGCAACATTTTGCTCTATGCCTCTTGTGCGCCATGCTACCGCCGGGCGCTAGCTCCTTCTAAAAATGCCGCCAGAATCATGCTAATCAACGCTAGCGCCGGGCGCTATCGCTACCGCCGGGCGCTATCGCTACCGCCGGGCGCTATCGCTACCGCCGGGCGCTATCGCTACCGCCGGGCGCTATCGCTACCGCCGGGCGCTATCGCTACCGCCGGGCGCTATCACTACCGCTGGGCGCTATCGCTACCGCCGGCGCTAGTGAGCCTGTTCGATTTTTGACCTCAATTTTGGGGGCAGACATCATGAGTACTCCTTGAGTCATGTGGACTATGTTAACCTGCACACTTGAACACACAAGATCAAATACACATAGGATTTGTTATTCTCAAACCTAGGAGATGCGGAAGACCGTGTTCCAACGTTATTAAGTTAATCTTGCACCGCCATTTATTCCTGCACTTTAGGGTTAACCATGGACTTCCCGAGGACTACCCTGTGAGGGGCTCGCTACGGTACTAGGAACTATAATGGGATGACACCCCAAAGCTCCCTTTCCAAGGCATTTAATGTTATTGGTAATACCCATAAGAATCCCTCTTATCATTACACTTGGATTAACCCTAATCGTTTTATGACCTGCTAAGGGAAAGACGGTCTTTCGTCAATCCCGAACGCATCCTTAACTCTTAACTTATCGGGTACACTCAATATATAGACTCATAGTGGTGACCCCACATCTTCCCAACCAGATTAAGTACATCATCCATCCTCCATTCCCATCTAATGATCATCAGTTAAGCTAACTCTACAGTTTCTACTATACGCAGACCAATATGAACTACATGAGTTGTAAGAGAGGAGGTACTCCATATATTCATCCACATGACCCAAGATTATTACTGGAAGTCAATCTTGATGTTATAAGACTAAATTCAGAGAATCATATTTTTCCTTATTTAATTGACCTTTATTATAATTTCTCCAACATTGGCCAAGTATGAATTTGAACATGAAGTATATGATCTTCTTATGGTATGGCCTCCACAAAATTAAGGAATATCTATGATATCAATATAACTATAAATACAGAATATAACAATTTTACAGTAAGGTTTTGACCTCTAATTATAATATTAAATAATTCTCCAATATTGTGAGTTAAAGAAGGAACCACCAAAAATACTTGTCCAAAAATTATGAGAGAATTACTAGACCTCTATGATGATCAGAAAGGTTTACTGACTAAGTTTTAGGATTTATCAGAACTATTTAGTTATATAAATAAATATTTCAAGTAAAACCAAACTAGGGAACATTGTGAAGTAACCTATTGATAAATAATTCCAATAATTATAAAATAATTCACAGAGCTTTCTAGTACCCTAAAATGTCCTATCACCAAGTCTCACAATTTTCCAGAGTGTATCTGACCCTCATTTATTTATTAGAATCTTAAGACAAAATAGATGACTTGTGAATGAAGTACAAATTAAATCCACTCATAAATTACACAAAAATTACCACAGGTCTATGTCATGGTTGTATGTAATCTACAAAACTTTCATCAACATTCAAGATAATTTGTGCATGTTAATTTCTCTTATAAAAAGGTTCCCTAAAAAGGTTATAACCTAAATCAGAGGAGATAAGTGTTCCTAAAATTCTCATAAAATTTCCTAGGGCATATTTACACCCTATGAACTTATCTACAAGGTTTCATGACCACTCAAGGACATATGCCCCTATGACCTTCACAAGGCTCAAAGCTCAACCCTAGGGTTAGTACTAGGGTCTTAGGGCATATCAACCCTAGTTCACCACAAATCACTCATGGGGGTGTTTTATGCGACCCTAAACTAGTAGCCAAAGTTTCACATCATCTTGATGAGATTTGACCACCTAATTCCATCACGTGCACTTTTGACTTAGTTTGACCAAACTTGGGTCAACTAATTACCCAACCAAATCAGTACCAATTGGGATGAAATTTTTTCCAGGGTCATATAATAACCCTGAGAAGCACCCACCAAAATTTGGAGGGTATTGGAGGTCATTAGACCCTATAATTAATTAATATATGGATTATTAAATTTTTACAAAAACCATAGAATAATGTTCTCCAAAAATTCCCATCTTTGGATATGATAAGGATGTTGGTACATATATTCTATGTTTCAATTTTCAAGTAAATATCATTTCTCAATTAAACGTTATTCAAGAAATAGTGGCTGTCCTACCCTAGGGACCAGTCCCACCAAAATGGCTCTACAGGGAGCTACATTGCTCCTTTTGGGATGGAACAAATTTTAAATTAAAGTACACACCAAGGGCTACAACTTCGGTGTTGGCCACTTTTCATCAGAGGGGCCTAAGTATTTTTGGTAATTAAATTAAGGTACTGCATGAAATGTGACAGAAATGAAATAATCATATAATCATATAAAATGATTTTGCACGAATATTGGCCCAGCTTTGGACGGCATCAGGTTGTCTTCTTCCTCCAGCCAACGGATGGGATAGCCCCGTCCTATGCCACCTTCAACCTTGCTTTCCCGGCCACCTGAGTGCCGCCCCGGCCAGCCAATGCCACCACCACCTCCGTTTAGGTGGTGGCCATCGAGTAGCGGTGGTTGGCCGACCGGAGGTGGCCGGAACAGGGTGATCTAGCGGGGAAAAGAGGGATCGAAACGAGCCCTTTCGGGAGCTTGATTCGAGACCGATTTGGCTCGTATCAAGCCCCAAATTAGATGGGGATCTAGCACTAGAGGAGAGGAAGCGGATCAGACCTGTGTGGTGGCATGGTGTCGCGAATTCCGGCGGGTTGCCATGGCCGGAGCTTGAGCTTTCGGTGCCATGTCAATCTAGTCCTCCACTGCATGATTCACTCTAGAAGAAGGGGGAAAATTCTCCTCTCACTCCTCTGAAGGAGTTATAGAATTCAATTGGAGGAGGGGAAGAGCCATGACATCAATTGCCATTAACACCATTAATGGTGATTTTCGGCCACCTCCAAATCCCCTTTAATTTAGCCCCTTGTGGGCTGGAAAACCCGCCAATCTTCCTGTAATTGCCAGGGGATATGGATCCCTATCAATTGGGAGCTTAATTGGCCATGAATGACATTACTCTCCTTCCTCTCTCTCCACCATTTTTGGGGGAAATGGAGCTTTCTCTCTCCTGGCCAAATTCCCAAAAATTGAATTGCCAATTCATTAGCACCCAACCCCCATTAGGTGGTGGACCACCTTAATTGAGGCTAGCCCAAGTGGATTGAGCTTGATTAGGTCAAAATATGTCATTTTGACCTAAATTTAGGATAAGGTTGACTTTGGTCAATTTGACCATTTGAGTTGACCCCAATGGTTGGTTAGTCATCCATTGGCCTCCCTTAAGGGTTAGGAAGGTATAGGTAGCGTCAATTTGGCAGGGGGAGGGTCAATTGACCTTTAATAGGCCACCTTGACCAAAATAGAGTTAGGGTTAACTTTGGTAAAATTGGCCAAATTGGAGGTCCCATGATGGGGGCTTTTTGGTCCATTGGGTCCGTAGTATCCTTATAAGGGTAGGGGCAAGGTCAATTTGGCATGATGGAGGCCAATTGGCCCTATTTAGGCTACTTTGACCAATTTAGGGTTATGGTTGACTTTAGTCAATTTGGTCTCCTTGGTTGACCCCAATGGGTCCCTGGTGCTCTAAGGGGACCCTTAATGGGTTAGGGATGTTATTGTGGGGTCAAAGGATCAAGGTGAGGCCCTAAAGTCCATCCCTAAGCTTGTTAACTAGAAATTGCTATTTGCAGACCACTATGATTTTCCTCCTTCTTGCCTATGTTCACATGGTCTTAAGTGTTTCCTATGGTTTTGTCATGACCTAGTCATGACAAAACCATCTTAGGGGTCTAGTTATTTGGGGGATGTTAAAAATCCCAATACATAAAAATAAAAATTTTGTCCCCGAAATTCAGGTTAGGCTTGTGGGGTTCCTACAGCAAGTGGTTAAATGTAACATCCCAAAATTTAAGTTATACCTGTCGTAAAGAGCTCTGGATACTTTTGCTGCATCAAGTCCAGTGGCTCCTAAGTGTGCTCCTCAAGTCCAGTGTCTCCCAAGTGTGCTCCTCCTGTACATGGTTCCTCCACAGGCCCTTGACTAACGGAACCTTCTTGTGTCGCAGGACTCGCATCTCCGTATCGTCTATTCAGACCGGCTCCAGGTGAACCGATCGATCAGTAGCTATCGTCTCCTCTGTAGTAGATATCTGCTTCTTTGGCCGTAGTAGAGCCCTCCTAAGTTAGGAGACGTGGAAGATGTCGTGCAATCTCGCTAACTTCGGTGCTAGCTCCAGTCTGTAAGCCAAGGGCCGATCCACTCCAGGATCCTATAGGGCCCCAAATATCTCAGACTGAGCTTCTTCCGCCCGCGTACCCACGAGACTCCATGCATCAGACGTATCTTCAAGAATACCCGATGCCCACCTTGTTGAAACCGATTTCTCGGCCTCTTGTGGAGCTCGGGGCCCTCACCGAAATGAGGGGCAGCTAGCCCTTACTGATCCCTCGGAGAAGGTAGACCGAAGACTAGAAAGAAGTCTAAGACCTTAGTCACAGCGAGGAGGTCCCTTCGCTAACCCGGAAGATCGTTGAGCGCTTCCCCTCCCAAGCCAAAGCTGAGACTCGGGCACCTTGGAGAGCTAGAGAGCTAAACCAAAGTAACCAAGGGGAGAAGAAGCTCAGAGATCTGAGAACTGACCTCTCTCCCAAGGTGCCCTTTGAGGTCTATTTATAGGTTTTCTGGTCTGGCCTGCAAATAGCAGGATTCCGCCCTTTGATTTTACTATCTGCACCCCAAATGGGTCTGCTAACAGCTGAACTCCGCTGTTTGGATAGGCTAATGACAGGCCAATGGATGATTTCGTCGATCATAGATGATCAGCGGATCCGTCGAACGCGGCAGCTTGGAGAGTTCGTCGAACGCAGAGTTATGGCGAATTCGTCAAACGCGGCCCGCACTTCATTGGGCGCCGGGATGAGTTCGTCGACCTCGGCTGAGATTCATCGATCACGGAGACTCTAGAAGAAATCTGGCTCGCCTGTCTTCTCGCGATCCTTCGGCGAGTTTCTGGCTCGCTCGCCTCCTTGCGAGCATTCGGCGAGCACCTGGCTCGCTCACCTTCTTGCTGGTCGACCTTGAGGCTCTGGCTCGTGGGAACTTGACTCGCGCCTCTTCCTGCGTTCTACCTTTGATGGATCTGGTTCGCCCCCTTTGGGCAAATGGCCTGTGAAGACCTCGTTTGCACTCCTGCCCCGCTCGCACTCTTGGCTCGCTCGCCTTCTCACGAGCAACCGGCTAAGTGCTTGTCCCAGCGGATCCGCTGAGACGGGATCGTCGAGCGCTGCTTGGATTTCGCCGAATGCAGCTTTGAACCTTTTCGTTGAACGTAGAGCGCCATTCGTCGAACGCATAGAGCGCATGTCAATCTCGCTCTTTCTTATTTTCTGCTTATTAACATATATATATCCCTCCCGAAAACCCTGCTCACATTACTTTTGTTTGATCATCCACTAGGCGAATATCGGGGTTGTACATAATCCCCGCTCTTCGTGTGGATATTTAGGCTCGCGAAGAATCATCCAACCCTTGATATTCGCCGGTCCCTCGGTGACGTGGCGAGAATCTTTCGGTAGGCCCCATGCCCACTACTATAAATATCACTCTCCCTGGCTGACATTCGAACTTTTTATTCTTCTCTATCTTTTCTTACTCGCCGCGGGCCCCAACGCGATGTCGAAAAAAGACGAGATGTTGGCTCGCCTAAAGGCCTCGCAAGCGGCCCAGAAGGGGAAAGCCGCTGTCATCGCCTCCTGGAATTCTCCGCGACACTCTCCGCCTCCGCCTTCCCTAAGAACGGCAAAGGCCGTTCGACGTGCGGCTGGTGGGGGAGGGTCTTCTTCTTCGCCGCACTCTCCTGATGACGGGCTCGCCTCGCAGGTGGAATTCTCCGCGACACTCTCCGCCTCCGCCTTCCCTAAGAACGGCAAAGGCCGTTCGGCGTGCGGCTGGTGGGGGAGAGTCTTCTTCTTTGCCGCACTCTCCTGATGACGGGCTCGCCAAAGAGGGTGGCGAGCCAGGGGAGACGTCCGCCAAGCCAAATCCGACGAGCCATACTAACTTCGGGCTCGACATGAAGCTGGCGGACGTGGTCGGCGAACCGGTGCTCGCGTGGGACCCCGAACAGAACAAGGTCGTCTGCTCCTCTCTACTCCCTTTCTGGGTAGAGGACGACAAGGCCGGGGGTGAGGCGTTCGCCCTCGCCTTCGGCCTCTACAGTCGCGAGGACGCCTCCCTCTTTCGGTCCTTCACGCCGAGGGGGGTCGTATAAGAGGCAATGCGAGCCCAATTCCGGGCGATGGAGCTAACCCACATGGTGGGTCGCCGGTACTTCACGGCGGATAGGGAGATCAAGGAGCTGAACGTTGAGCTCCAGAGGTTTGCGGATGAAGTCGCGGGGCTCAAGGGGAAGGAGGCCTTATCGGAGGGCCTCCTCGCCAGTCTTCAAGGCGGACTGGTAAGTAGTGCTTTGTGAAAATCCTTTTCAGTTCGGCTTCGCTTTTCTCTCGCTAACCCGCTTTTTGCAGGATGCCGAGTCCGTCAGCCAGCTTCACGCGTGGATCACTGACTTGGAGCTGGAGAACACCTGCCTCAAGGCCCAGGTCCACGACCTAACCTCGGCGGTGCTTCCTCCCCCTCCTCCTCGGGCTGGGATTCGCGGTCATTCGCGGGAAGAGAAAGAAGCCGACCGCAAGAGGTCGATGGAGATCGCGGAGCTCGTCCTCGACACTCTCAAAGGAGCGGACATGATCGTTCCCGACGCTATGGAGTTCACTGCGGAGGAAGTCATCCCAGACTTGTTCACGCCCATCTCCGAGGCGGGGGGGGGGGGGGGGGTCGAGAGAGCGATTGAAATGCTATCTGGCGAATCGCCTTAAAACTTTTTGTTGTTTATAATGTAAAAGGTTTTTCCTTTTTGCCGGCGAGCCCGCCGTTGGACTGTAATCTTTTGTGAAAAATGAAAAAGAGATATTTTGTCCATATTTTCAGTGTGATTTCCTTACTTTTCGTTCGCATGCACCCTTTCATTCGCGCTCGCGCAATCCCGATTTTCCTGTGCTCGCGCTTTTAAGACTTTCGTTCTGATGCTCGTGTCTACGTCTCTTTGATTGACGATTCTCCTCTTGTCGTATTATACTTAAACCGTTCTCGCCTCCATTCCCTTCTGAGGCAATGGTAAGACTTAGGTCACCGAGCCTTATCCTTGTTTAAGAAGTACCTTGTTGAGGACCTTTTTTGAGAGAGGCCGGTATTCGCCTACCTCGCTCGCACTCGCCTTTTGCGAGCTGTTTCGTTATCCGGGGACCACCGCGGAGGCGGGCCTTCTTTGGACCGCCAACGTCACTCGCGCTACCGAAATTCACAAGCAGCCTTTGCGAGTCAGCGGACTCAGCCGTTCTGCCGCGGTCTATTCCCTCATGCGATCGGACCCTTGGTCCCGCCTCGCCCGGATCTTGAGGTTGCCTGCGAGACAAAACCCTTGCTATGAGTAACTTATTTTTCCAGCCCAAACCACATGAAACTTTACCCTCCCTTCCAGAGATTAGCCTGGCATCCCCTGTCTAGTGAGAGCCCGGGAGCGGAATCGATCTGGGGCATTCCAGCACCAATACTTGTCACCTTGCCAGCCTCTCCAGAGATCAACCTGAAACCCCCCGTCTAGTGAGAGCCCGGGAGCGGAATCGATCTGGGGCATTCCAGCACCAATACTTGTCACCTTGCCAGCCTCTCCAGAGATCAACCTGAAACCCCCCGTCTAGTGAGAGCCCGGGAGCGGAATCGATCTGGGGCATTCCAGCACCAATACTTGTCACCTTGCCAGCCTTTCCAGAGATCAACCTGTAACCCACCGTCTAGTGAGAGCCCGGGAGCCGAATCGATCTGGGGCATTTGATGAGTCCCAATTATATACACATATATGGACTCATCTGGGCCGTTTATCTAGTCATTCCACTGCACTTTAGCCTTGTTTTAGCTTATATTTGTTATTACTTGCTATGTGCACTTCTAGGCCCATTTTGATGTTATTTCGTATCTTTCTTTGTTATTAGTTTTCTTGCGATGTTAAGTCCCACTTTCAGTGGCTAGACTGGTGTCGTACGCTGGAACAGGTGTCGTGCAGGTGTTTCTGGTGCAATTCTGCACAGGAACACTGCGCACGATCACCGGTTCTATTGCGCACGACCACTGGTCGTGCACCACTGATCGTGTGCACTTAACCCTTTTTTATGAGTTCTGTTTGATGCAGTGCGCACGACCATCTACGCTAGTGCGCACGACCATCGGTCGTGCGCCACTGTTCGTGCGCACTTATCATCAATTTCTTGAGTTCTGTTTCATCTATTGCGCACGACCACCTACGATAGTGCGCACGACCACCGGTCGTGCGCCACTGGTCGTGCGAACATTTTATTTTATAATTTCTGTCTTTGCAGGCTCCGTCCAGGCAGAGCGCACGATCACAGGATTCTAGTGCGCACGACCACTGGTTGTGCGCCAATGACCGTGCGCACTGTTTATTCCAGCGCCTATAAATTCCGCTGCTCGCGATTTAGGTCGGGGGATCCGCCGTTTTCTCGCCGAGCTCCGCCGTTTCGCCCCCTTTCGCTGGTTCTCCACCCCCCTAGGCCTCCTCCATCATCCAAGAGCTTCAAGGAGGAGATTCCACTCATCTTCATCGCCAAGCAAGGAGTTCCTCGCATCAGACGTGGTCAGATTGTAAATCGCTGGAGAAGACGGGTCCATTGGGAGGTGTGACAGCCCTCCTCTACCCCGGACGCAGTTGGGACCGAGCTAGGACGTGGATTGACAACCCAACGATTCCTACCGTGAATCTACAACGAGACTCCGGATTCGGTCGTATCTCTTGCCTTTTTCTTCTACTTGTGTGGTTGTAGTTGTTTGTAATCTCTATATTTAGATGATGAATGCTATGAACTATGTGTATTATTGTTTATTTCATGTTTATGGAATTATTTAGTTCATATGTGTTAATGAGGTGCGCCCCCATCCATTTTCCACTCCACCACCGTGTCCGGTGCCGCACTAGCAATTGCTAGTGGCGTGCTTGTCGAAGAGGTGCTTGCGACCCTCAATCCGTTAGCCTACTCGTCCATCCGCCTACCGAAGCGTGGCATCGCGGCCCGTATTCCATCCCGCCTAACGAAGCAGCGCGCTCAAGGCCTGCATAGTTTGATCCGTTTGCCTACTCGTCCATCCGCCCTTGCGACGCAGCGCGCTCAAGGCCTGCTTAGTCTCCATCCCGCCAAGCGAAGCATTGCATAGCGGCATTGCATAGGAGTAGTCGTAGTATTTTCTCTTTATTTTTCACAAACCAAATCCCTTTCGTCCGCACTCCACCTATCACTGGACTTCGATCTCAAGTCCTTCCTCGAAACCTAACTCCACCTTACTGTGTTCCTCAAGAGACCGACACTCGGGGATTTTCCCCATTATTATTACTTGCGCGACCGGTGCACTTGCCGAATCCTCGCATCAAGTTTTTGGCGCCGTTGCCGGGGAACACAGTCGTGTGAGTTTTCTTGAGAGAGAGAGCTGAGAGAGAGAAGTTTCTTCCAGTGTTTATAGCCGCCTTTTTATTTTTGTTTGCTTTTTAAATTTATATTGTTTGTTATTATTTCTTCTCTCCTATTTTAAAATTTTAAGCAAGTTTAATCCAAGGAGTTTTATTAGTTTGTGTAGATTTCCTTGCAAAGAATTTCAGCCTCTTTATATCTGCTTTTATTATTGAAAATGTCATCATGGGATATTTCACCTAGCTTTAATGATAAGATGGTTTATTATATAGACCAAATGAATGAGTTGAATGCTAGGCAGTGTAGGAACGTTGTTTGCTTGTTGTGTCGAGAAGAGGGTCATGAATTGAAAGACTGTCCTAGTCTTTTCAAGCCTGACCGCCGCTCCTCCACCCAGGACAACATTGTCCCTATCGCTCATTCTTTACCCATGGAGGCAATTGTGCCCTCTACCCCTGAGCTTGTCTTGTGCACGGACTCCTCACTCCCTGTTTATGGCTTCACTCCCAGTGATGATGATCACTCATCTGTTAGCCAACAAGGAGAGGAATGGGAGCTCCTAGATGCACCTGAGTATGATGAGGAAAGTATTCTTTCCATCGGGGAGGCTTTAGCAGATCTTTTTGCGGAGGAACCGAATATTTTTGTCCCTCCAGTTTCTTTGCAAGATTTTTCTACACATATTCTTTATGATCCTATCGAAGTAAAGGAGCTGGGTGATGCTTCTGACTCGGAGGGTGCTCCAAAGTGGGATGAGGATGTCATTTTCCCTGAGGGGGAGAATGAATACTTTGAACACGATGATGCACCTCGGTGGGATGAGGAGGATACTCTCTCTGATGAGGAGGTTTGCACTTCTTCATGGGACGAGGAGGTCCAAATCACCACTGAGGCTCCTGAGTTCTCAAGTCCCCCTTGCTATGATATTTACGATGATGATAGTGATCTACCCTTGGATCTTGCTGGGAGTGAGACCGGGACCACTCCCCCGATTTTTGATTATTTATGTCATTCTTCTCTTTTATTTCTGGACCCCCCTTCTTCTTCCGAGCCTGTGCAGGTTGAGTCTTTACAGGTGCCCCAGGAGGACTTGGAGCTTTTTGCTCAAGTCAATGATGAGAGTATCCTCTCATGTGAGGAGGTTTATTCCCCCTCCGTTGAGGAAGCTCCACTCATTGCCTTTTCCTCCTGCTGCCTCCCTGTTGACGATACCTTGCTAGGCAAGGATGTGTTTTGTGAGATGAGTGAGGACCAGGCCTCCTCCTCTTCTTACATTCTCTACCCTCTACCTGTGAGGAGCAGGTATCTATATTTAGGTAGAGGGGTGACTGTTCTATGACCGTATCGGTACCCGCTACCGACACGGATATTAGGCCAGTTACCTGTCCACTTCTCCTTCCATAGGCCCATTAGCTAGAACCGTTTTAATTTAGAATAAGTCGTGCTGGGATGACAATAACCCCAGTAGTTATCTTTCTTTTCTGCATTTTTATTTCTTCTAATCATGTTTAGTTAGCTGTAGCTTATTTTAGTTTGTCATTTTTCTTTTGTTTTTGCGGAGCTGACCCCTGCAGGTATCTTATTCTGGATGGCGGATGCTGCAGCTTCATTTTAGCTTACACGCCAATCTTCTGGTATGCTCATTTCTGAGCATTGGGTACTCTCTTTCCCTAGCTCTTTTCTGAATTTCATAGATATATATTGTGTGTATTGTCTAGTTTAAGTCTGGGGGAGAGTAGTTTTGTTTACCTGCTCACGTGCACTATTGCACTGCATACTAGAAGATTTCATTTAAATTGTTGTTCATTTTCATTGCACACCACCGCACCCACTTGAGCACGTACTCGCCTGTATGCATGCTCTGTAGTGAATTTAATTCTTCTGCTTATTTGGGAAAGTCTAGGTGATGGCTTAGGACTATGTAGCAGAGTAAAATGTTGACTCTAGTAGTGCTCCTAGTCGAGTGCTCGGTTGCATAGAGATTTGTGTAGAGTAGACTTCTCTTTATATTTATGGTTTTATCTTTTTCTTATTAGTGTAAATGTTGTTTACTCTACTCAAATGGTGAATTTGGTGGAATCAAACGGTAGCATAGGGATGTGTGTAAACGATCGCTAGATTCGTATTGCTTGAGTCGGGAGAAAGGAGAATCTTTCTCGGTGGCTAGAACTTGCCCCAAGCGATTCTTGAAGCATGGGTATACGGTTAGTCAATTGCGTGAATGTGATATAGGCCATCATTTTGGCCCGGTTGAGCCTTTGTGCCTATCCCTACCGCTATATCCTCGCTAGCCCAGTTGTGCCTACCCGTTCTTTGATTCAGCCCCACTTTTATTTCACCAAAGCCCAAAAGCCAATCCTAGTCGCACACCCAAATCTGAGCTTTAGCTGTTTATTATTTTCATGAGTTGGGTTGTTGATGTGGTAATATGTTTGTGAAGATGTGGATGTGTCCTTTTGTTTATTTGCTGAAAATGATAAGAAAAGAAAAAAAATGAGAAAAAGAAAAGAAGTTAAAAAGAAAGGAAAGAGAAGGAGTGTTTAATTGAAAATCTCTATGTATAGATTTATGTTTGGGAGTAGGCGGTGCACGCACCCATGCTGTTAAGTCCAAGTCTGGGGGTGTTGTGTACCCGCGTGTTTGTGTGGTGAATGAGGATAGTTTCCTGCATTAGCTCATTTGGGTTTAGTATTTGAACCATCGTCTTTATCATTGTATACCTCACCTAAACCCAAGCCCCATTTAAAACCTAAAGTCCTATTGATTCACGCATTTGAGTCAAACCAGTGCCGTGGAGAGAATGTGACCGGGCAAGCTTATGGTCACCGACACTGATGGATTTCAGTGGAGTTTTTCCCGCATCCCGATCTTCAGCAATGCTCGTCTCAGCGCTTAGTTTACTTTCTCCGTATGCATGACCGAACGATTCACCGTAGTTCACCATTTTGAGTAGTTGTAATATGCTTTTACTCTTTTAGAAATATATAAACTGTTTATATAATCAGAAATCTTCTCTACTATTTTTCTTATGCACGTGAGCATGCGACTTCGCATGGTACTCTGTAGTATAATCATTAAGCCATCTACTGTTCTTTCCTAGTTCGCTTAGAATTTGTTTGCTCGGGACGCGCAAACAGGTAAGTCTGGGGGTATGATGAGTCCCGATTATATACACATATATGGACTCATCTGGGCCGTTTATCTAGTCATTCCACTGCACTTTAGCCTTGTTTTAGCTTATATTTGTTATTACTTGCTATGTGCACTTCTAGGCCCATTTTGGTGTTATTTCGTATCTTTCTTTGTTATTAGTTTTCTTGCGATGTTAAGTCCCACTTTCAGTGGCTAGACTGGTGTCGTACGCTGGAACAGGTGTCGTGCAGGTGTTTCCGGTGCAATTCTGCACAGGAACACTGCGCACGATCACCGGTTCTATTGCGCACGACCACTGGTCGTGCGCCACTGATCGTGTGCACTTAACCCTTTTTATGAGTTCTGTTTGATGCAGTGCGCACGACCATCTACGCTAGTGCGCACGACCACCGGTCGTGCGCCACTGTTCGTGCGCACTTATCATCAATTTCTTGAGTTCTGTTTCATCTATTGCGCACGACCACCTACGATAGTGCGCACGACCACCGGTCGTGCGCCACTGGCCGTGCGAACATTTTATTTTATAATTTCTGTCTTTGCAGGCTCCGTCCAGGCAGAGCGCACGATCACAGGATTCTAGTGCGCACGACCACTGGTCGTGCGCCAATGACCGTGCGCACTGTTTATTCCAGCGCCTATAAATTCCGCTGCTCGCGATTTAGGTCGGGGGATCCGCCGTTTTCTCGCCGAGCTCCGCCGTTTCGCCCCCTTTCGCTGGTTCTCCGCCCCCCTAGGCCTCCTCCATCATCCAAGAGCTTCAAGGAGGAGATTCCACTCATCTTCATCGCCAAGCAAGGAGTTCCTCGCATCAGACGTGGCCGGATTGTAAATCGCTGGAGAAGACGGGTCCATTGGGAGGTGTGACAGCCCTCCTCTACCCCGGACGCAGTTGGGACCGAGCTAGGACGTGGATTGACAACCCAACGATTCCTACCGTGAATCTACAACGAGACTCCGGATTCGGTCGTATCTCTTGCCTTTTTCTTCTACTTGTGTGGTTGTAGTTGTTTGTAATCTCTATATTTAGATGATGAATGCTATGAACTATGTGTATTATTGTTTATTTCATGTTTATGGAATTATTTAGTTCATATGTGTTAATGAGGTGCGCCCCCATCCATTTTCCACTCCACCACCGTGTCCGGTGCCGCACTAGCAATTGCTAGTGGCGTGCTTGTCGAAGAGGTGCTTGCGACCCTCAATCCGTTAGCCTACTCATCCATCCGCCTACCGAAGCGTGGCATCGCGGCCCGTATTCCATCCCGCCTAACGAAGCAGTGCGCTCAAGGCCTGCATAGTTCGATCCGTTTGCCTACTCGTCCATCCGCCCTTGCGACGCAGCGCGCTCAAGGCCTGCTTAGTCTCCATCCCGCCAAGCGAAGCATTGCATAGCGGCATTGCATAGGAGTAGTCGTAGTATTTTCTCTTTATTTTTCACAAACCAAATCCCTTTCGTCCGCACTCCACCTATCACTGGACTTCGATCTCAAGTCCTTCCTCGAAACCTAACTCCACCTTACTGTGTTCCTCAAGAGACCGACACTCGGGGATTTTCCCCATTATTATTACTTGCGCGACCGGTGCACTTGCCGAATCCTTGCATCAGCATTCCAGCATAAATACTTGTCACCTTGCCAGCCTCTCTAGAGATCAACCTGAAACCCCCGTCTAGTGAGAGCCCGGAAGAGGAATCGATCTGGGGCATTCTGGCACCAATACTTGTCACCTTGCCAGCCTCTCCAGAGATCAACCTGAAACCCCCCGTATAGTGAGAACCTGGGAGCGGAATCGATCTGGGGCATTCCAGCATAAATACTTGTCACCTTGCCAGCCTCTCTAGAGATCAACCTGAAACCCCCCGTCTAGTGAGAGCCCGGGAGCGGAATCGATCTGGGGCATTCCAGCACCAATACTTGTCACCTTGCCAGCCTCTCCAGAGATCAACCTGAAACTCCCCGTCTAGTGAGAGCCCGGGAGCGGAATCGATCTGGGGCATTCCAGCATGAAACTACTTGAGACCTACCAAAGGATTGCTCCAAAATGCATGTGTTGAGTAGGAAATATGAAAAGTCATTTATAAAAAATGGCTAAGGATAAAACCTTTTTAAATCGTCTCCACTCCCGGCTCGGCCAAGAGGTACCCCTTCCACATCCTGGAGGTGGTATCCTCCTGACCTGAGCACTTCACTTACAATGTAAGGTCCTTCCCAATTGGGCTCTAGCTTGCCAACCGCGGCTCCTCTCCCGGCCGCGTCAACCTTCTTTAGCACTAGGTCTCCTTTTTCGAAGTGTTTTACTCGGATGTGCTTGTCAAAATATCGGGCCATCCGTCGCTTGATTTCTTCCTGCCTGATGGTGGCCTGGTCCCGGAGTTCCTCCACCAGGTCCAAGGATAGCCTTTGTTCCTCGTCATTGGCCACTAGCCGCTCTTCATTCCCTTCACCTGCGGAGATCACCCTGGGGGTCTTCACTTCAAATTCGATGGGTAGGACCGCTTCGGACCCATGAGAAAGTTTGAACGGGGTCTCCCCGGTGGCGGTGTTAGGGGTAGTCCTCAAGGCCCAGAGAACGGATGGTAGTTGCTCCACCCAGTTCCCTCGAAGGTTCTCCACCTTCTTCTTCAGTAGATTGACGATTACTTTGTTTGCCTCTTCCACCTGGTCGTTGCTTCTCGGATGGTGAACCCATGCGAACCTGAGGTCGATGCCAAGCTGGGTGCAGAAGCTAACGAATTCTTCGCTAGCAAATTGCGGCCCATTGTCCGTCACTATAGCCAGGGGGAGGCCGTGCCTGCAAATTATTTCTCCCCATACAAAATTCCTCACAACTTGAGATGTTACCTTGGCGAGCGCCTTCACTTCTACCCATTTGGAGAAGTAATCGATCATGACCAGTAAGAACCTTCTTTGGCCGCTAGCTTGAGGGAAAGGGCCAACTAGGTCCAACCCCCATATGGCGAAAGGCCAGGGAGCGGTGATGGTTCGGAGCCTCTGAGCTGGGAGGAGTTGGAGTGGAGCATAGAGCTGGCACTTTGAACACCTCCTTGCGAACTCCTCCGCATCCTTGCTGAGGGTGGGCCAGAAGTAGCCTTGTCTCAACACCCTCCCTTCCAGAGTTCGGCTCCCGGAAGACTCTCGGAACCTCCTCCTTTGAAACGCAACGGGCCAGGAGTCCCGAGAGAGTCTTCCTGTACAGCCCTCCTGCATGCAAAGAGTAATAAGCCGACTTATACCTGAAGCATCGCCTGTCTATGTCTCCTTCAGGAAACTTCCCTGATGCTAGGAAGGAGATGATGGGATCCATCCACGAGACCCGCTGATCCACCTCCATCAGTTCTCCTTCCTCGATGGAGGGTTGGAAGAGTTCTGAAACCGTCCCTCCTGTTCGAGGATCGAACCTGGCCAGGAGGTCCGCGGGGGTGCTCTCTTCCCTCAGCACGTGTTTGATGGAGAAAGTGTGGAATTGCCCGATGACTCCCTTGACCTTCTCCAAGTATCGCAGAAGAGTCGGGTCCTTTGCCTCAAACTCTCCCTTGACTTGGCATGCTACCACCATGGAGTCCGTTGAGACCTCCACATCTTGCACTCCCAATTATCGAGCTAACCGCAGGCCCGCTATCACTGCCTCGTACTCCGCTTGGTTGTTGGTAATTGGAAAATGGATGTTCAGGGCTTGCTCGATCTTTGTCCCTTGGGGACTCACTAGGATGATTCCCCCCCGTAGGAGTGATTTCCTGAGGCACCATCCACCAACATCTTCCATGCCACTGGAGGAGGCGGTTCATGTTCCCCCACCTCGGTCGTGTAGTCGGCCATGAAGTCTGCCACCGCTTGGGCCTTGATTGATGTCCTGTGCACGAACGTAATATCGAACTCGCTCAGCTCCACGGACCATTTTTCCAATCTTCCCGAGTGTTCCACCCCTTCCATGATTTTGCGAAGCGGGTGGTCTGTCACTACTCTGATGGAGTGTGCCTGAAAGTAGGTCAGGAGCCTCCGCGCCGCCACCACTAACGCGAAAGCCAACTTCTCCAAGATTGGATATCGGAGCTCCGCCTTCTTCAGCACTCGACTGACATAGTAGATAGGGAATTGCTTTCTCCCCTCCTCCCGGACCAGTACTACACCCAGTGCCTCAGACCCTACTCCCAGGTATAGGGATATGTCTTCTCCCAAACTCGGCCCTTGGAGTAGGGGGGTTTGGGTGAGTTGCTCTTTAAAGGCTTGGAAGGCTCCCTCGCATTCCGAAGTCCATTCAAATTTTTTGTTGCCCCTCAGCGCCTTAAAGAAGGGCGCACACTTCTCTCCTACCTTGGAGAGGAACATGCTGAGTCCGGCCAGCTTCCCTGTGAGGCTCTGAACCTCCTTCGGGTTTCTTGGCGACCCTAACTCCATTATTGCCTTGACCTTGTCCGGGTTGGGTTCCACCCCCGCTGGGGTGAGCAAGTGACCCAGAAATTTCCCTCGGCTAGCCCCGAAGACACACTTCAGGGGGTTGAGTTTCATCTTGTACTTTCGTAGAGTTCCGAACGTCTCCTCGAGGTCTCGGAGGTGGGACCCAAGGTCCCGACTCTTCACCATGAGGTCATCAATATAGACCTCTAAATTGCTTCCTTTCTGTTCGCGGAAGACCCTATCCATCATCCTTTGGTACGTGGCACCTGGGTTCTTGAGCCCGAAGGGCATCATCTTATAACAGTAACATCCATCCCCCGTGATGAAGGAGACATCTTTTATGGCTGGGGGGTGCATGCGAATTTGGTGGTAACCTGAAAAAGCATCTAAGAAAGACATTACAGGAAAACCGACGGCTGAGTCAACCAGCGCGTCGATTCTAGGCAGGGGATAGCAATCTTTCTGGCATGATTTATTAAGTAGTGAAAAATCGATACACATTCTCCACTTACCTCCTCCCTTCTTCACCATGACCACGTTGGAGACCCAGCCTGGATACTGGATCTCCGACACAAAACCTGCCTGGAGGAGTTTACCCACCTCCTCTCGGATGGGTTATTCCAGCTTGTCAGCTACAGCCCTCCTCTTTTGACGGATGGGGCGGGTGCCAGGGTCGAGGTTGAGGCGGTGGCAAGCCACATCTGCATCGATCCCGGGCATCTCCGTGGCGCTCCAAGCGAAGACATCCACGTTCTGCTGCACGCAGGCCAGGATCTCGGCCTGCTCCCCCGAACTGAGCTCTCCGCTGACTCGGACCTTTTCCACCACCCCAAGCCGAGTGGTGACTTCAAGCTCCACGACCTCTTCCACGGCCTCCAGCCTAGATTGCTCTCCCCAAGCATTTTCCTTCTCTCCACCGCAAGCGAGCGCTTGGCCTCCTTCCTCTGTCTCTGCCTCTCCTACCATCATCAACTCTTCCGCCCCTCCTTCTCGGGCACCCTCTCCTTTCCCCTCTTCTTCTCCTCTCTCCGCCCTGGGCCTCTCAGCGACCCCTTCCTGGGCATGAACTTCCTCTTCCTCCATCCTCTCCTCAACTCCATTCTCTCCTCCGGCTTCTGACGCCTCCTCCATCATTTTATCGAACTCCTCCGCTTCTCCCATCCAGTTGATGGTGTTGACAGCCGTCACATAGCACTATCTCGCCATCTTGGAGTCTCCTCGGATCCGGACCTGGACTCCACCCGCGTTGAACTTGAGACACTGGTGGAAGGTGGAAGGGACGCATCTAAACGCGCTGATGAGAGGCCGTCCGAAGATGGCACTGTAGCTGCTTGGGGCGTCCACTATCACGAAGCGGCAGTTCTGGGACTGCCCTCCGAGGGTCACATGGAGCCCCACTCCACCTTCTACCTCCTTCCCTTTTCCCGAAAAGCCAAATAGGGGACCATCCGAGGCCAACACCCTCTTGGCCTCCACCTTCATCTCGTCAAACGTCTTCTTGAAGACGACGTTGACCGAGCTCCCATTATCGACTAGAATCCGCGAGACGGTGAAGTTCTCGATGGCAGTCTGGATGACCAGCATATCGCAGAACGGGTCTTCATAGCTTGGCATGTCCTTCTGGGAGAAAGTAATTCTCTCAGCTGGGGGTGGAGTAGTGGATGTTGAGGCCACGCTCTGCCGATAGATGGTATGGAGGCTAGCCTTGCGGGTGGCCTCCACCCCTACCCCCCATGGATCACCCCGATCCCTCCTCTACTCCCCACATCAACTCTATCCTCACACCTTTCCTCTTCCTCCTCTCGAGGCTCGACCTCCTCGATTCTCACCGGCTGCCGTTCCCCCGGCGCAGGCACTCGGCCCCTTTTTGTTTCTAGGAATTCTGGGCAGGTGGCCGTCGCGTGAACTTCCTCATCGTGGAAGTCACAATATGGCAATGTCACCTCCCCTGCTTCACCTTCCGCCATCCTATTCCTCCTCCTTCTCCCTGCTGCTGCTTCTTCTCTAGCCTCCTCTCTTCTTCCTCTTCCTCCTCTTCCCCGCCTGATTGCTATGGCTTGCTGATGTGGGGGAGGCAACTGCCTCGGACCCTGCCTCCACCCCAACTGGTGGGGTCTTCCTTGCCCTCCATAGAAATTACCCCTTCCCGGGCCGTAACCTCTTCCCTGACCTTGCATTCCTTCGGCACGCTGCCTCCACTCTCCCTCCAGGGCCCTGGGCTCTTCCCTTCTCCTTACTTCCTACTGCCTGACCTCTGGCTCACTGAGCTTTGCTAGCCTCTTGGTGAGCTCCGGGTTGGCCTCCTCACTCTCAACTTCTTCCACCACCCTTTCCATCAGCTCCTCGTAGGAAACGGGGGCTTTCCTCTTCAGGGACATTTTGAAGAAACTTTCCCTCATCCCGACCGTGAAGGCGAGCTGGAGTGCAAACCCAGGCATCTCCTGAGTGAGCAGCACTTCCTCCTGGAATCGGTCTGCGTAGCGAGCCAACGACTCCTTTGGCTCCTGCTTCACTTTGAAGAGGGACTCGACGTCCTTCTTCCTCTTCTTTGAAGTGGAGAATCGCAACAGGAAACTCCGGCGCAAATCCTTGAAGGCGTAGATCGACCCTGTAGGGAGTTGATGGAACCAGTCCCTGGACTTTTCCTTAAGAGTGACGGCGAAGAGCCGACACTTGAAAGCATCCGACATCGGCCTGATGGAGACCGAGTCCTCAAAAGACTGGAGATGTTGGACAGGGTCATCCCTGCCATTGTAGTACACCCTGTCCCACTCTCCGAACCCTACTGGGACAGGGGCAGAAAGTATCAACTCGCAGAAGGGGCTTCCCCCTTCTACTACCTTTTCTCGCTCCATGCGACCCCCGAGCTCTCTCGCCAGACTCGGGCTCGCGGGGGCTGCGCTCGCGAGAACGGTGTTCACCTGGACCACTTCCACAGTCACCGTGTCTTCCGAACGCGCGCTCGCCTGCGCTGCGCTCGCCAGCACAGAGCTCGCCGGCACGGAACTCGCCGGCACCGAGCTCGCCGGGCTGGCGAACAGCACTCGCCCCTCTAGGTCCTGCGCTGACCCTCCAGCGACTTCCTTTCCGGCCCTTCCCCCCGGGGCATCCTCGCCGATCGCTGCTGGCGGAGGGGTCTCCTGAGGTGCTGGGGTCGCAAACTCGCTCCGCAGCGCCGCGACCGCGAGCCCGAAAGTGTCAAGCACCTCCCTCCTGAAGTCCGCGAACATCCTCGATGTCACCACCCGCGGTGACTCGCTGAACTCCTCGCCTTGATCCTCGCCTCCTGCTATCCCTGCTCCTCGGAACTTTCTTGGACCAGCCACGCTCCACGCTCACCGCACCAAAATGTTGAAATCGATTTCTCGGCCTCTTGTGGAGCACGGGGCCCTCACCGAAATGAGGGGCAGCTAGCCCTTACTGATTCCTCGGAGAAGGTAGACCGAAGACTAGAAAGAAGACTAAGACCTTAGTCACAGCGAGGAGGTCCCTCCGCTAACCCGGAAGATCGTTGAGCGCTTCCCCTCCCAAGCCAAAGCTGAGACTCGGGCACCTTGGAGAGCTAGAGAGCTAAGCCAAAGTAACCAAGGGGAGAAGAAACTCAGAGATCTGAGAACCGACCTCTCTCCCAAGGTGCCCATTGAGGTCTATTTATAGGTTTTCTGGTCTGGCCTGCAAATAGCAGGATTCCGTCCTTTGATTTTACTATCCGCACCCCAAATGGGTCTACTAACAGCTCCGCTGTTTGGATAGGCTAATGGCAGGCCAACGGATGATTTCATCGATCATAAATGATCAACGGATCCGTCGAACGCGGCAGCTTGGAGAGTTCGTCGAACGCAGAGTTATGGCGAATTCGTCGAACGCGGCCCGCACTTCGTCGGGCGCCGGGCTGAGTTCGTCGACCTCGACTGAGATTCGTCGATCACGGAGACTCTGGAAGAAATCTAGCTCGCCTGTCTTCTCGCGATCCTTCGGCGAGTTTCTGGATCGCTCGCCTCATTGCGAGCATTCGGCGAGCACCTGGCTCGCTCGCCTTCTTGCTGGTCGACCTTAAGGCTCTGGCTCGTGGGAACTTGACTCGCGCCTCTTCCCGCGTTCTACCTTTGATGGATGTGGTTCGCCCCCTTTGGGCGAATGGCCTGTGAAGACCTCATTTGCACTCCTGCCCCGCTCGCACTCTTTACTCGCTCGCCTTCTCGCGAGCAACCGGCTAAGTGCTCGTCCCAGCGGATCCGCTGAGACGGGATCGTCGAACGCTGCTTGGATTTTGCCGAATGCAGCTTTGAACCTTTTCGTTGAACGTAGAGCGCCGTTCGTCGAACGCAGAGAGCGTATGTCAATCTCTCTTTCTTATTTTCTGCTTATTAACATATATATATCCCTCTCTAAAACCCGGCTCGCATTACTTTTGTTTGATCATCCACTAGGCGAATATCGGGGTTGTACACACCTGGAACTCAACCATACGATGCCGCGCATCGTTATACTTGGCCTGCCTGCTCTGGGCCTCCAACATCCTGTCTCGAATCAGCCGCACCAGAGCTTCCTTGTCCTCCACGAACTCTGAGCCGAGTGCCTTGGGATCCTCATACTGGATCCAAGACAATGGGGTCATGCATCTCCATCCGTATAAAGCCTCGTAGGGTGCCATGCCTATGCTAGCGTGGTGACTGTTGTTGTACGAGAACTCGACCAATGACAACAGTCTCTCCCATGGCTCCCCGCAGTCTAGAATACATAGACGTAGAAGATCTTCCAAGGTCCGATGGTACGTTCCGTTTGCCCGTCTGTCTGAGGGTGGAATGCAGTGTTAAATGTCAGTCGTATGCCCAGGTAAGCCTGCACCGCTCTCCACTCCCTCGATGTAAATCGTCCATCCCGATCCGATACAATCGTCCTAGGCACACCATGGTACCGAACAAACTGCTCCACGAACATTTATACTAAATCACCGACCGAAGTGTCCGTTTTGACTGGAATGAATCTGGCCACCTTTGTCAGTCTGTGGACGATCACCCATATCGAATCATTCCCCGCATGTGATCGGGGAAAACCGTGTATAAAGTCCATCGCGATGTCGTCGAACTTCCACTCTGGCACTGGGAGTGGTTGCAGTAGTCCAGCCGGGTTCTTGCATTCCGCCTTCACGAGCTTGCAAGACTCGCAGTGGGTCACAAAATAAGTGATATCCCTCTTCACACCCGGCCAATACATGGTCCTCTACAAGTCCGCCGCCATCTTGGTGATACCCGGGTGCACCGAATACCTACTGCAGTGAGCCTCTGTCATGATGTCCTCCCGAATCCATCCCCCTGCCGGTATATATACTCGACCTCTAAAACTCAACAGGCCGTCCTTCAACGAATAGTCTCCGGCTGAGCCTGCCTCCAAGGCTCTGAATATCGGCTCTAGCTTGGCATCCTGCCTCTGCCCATCCCTGATGCGGTTTCATATATCATATGTGGTACTCATCGCCGCCAGGTACTCCTCATAAAGCTCCGGATCATCCTTGGATACTAAGGAGATCTGCATGTCCTCGAACATCCGTACTAGCTCCATGGCCATTAACTAGGGCTCTGCTCCCGATGTGATAGCTCTCCTGCTCAGTGCGTCAGCCACCACATTCGCCTTCCCTGGGTGTTAATGCATCATGTACTGGTAGTCAGATAAGAACTCCACCCAACGTCTCTGTCGAATGTTCAACTTCTTCTGCCTATCTACGTACTTCAGATTCTTGTGATCTAAAAATATGTCGTAGTGGACGCCATAGAGGTAGTGCCACCATATCTTTAAAGCGAATACTGTTGGAGCTTGTGTTCCACATCTCTTAGTTTGAGAATAACAAATCACACTATGTATTTGATCTTGCTTGTGTTTATAGTGTGCATGTACTATAGTTATTTAACCCTATGAACAGGATGCTGATTGCTGACGATTCTCTGAAAAGAGAGATAACGCCCCGCGTTAACTGTCGTCGAGATGAAATGTCGTCGAGAAGGAATCCGTCGAGAAGCCAGAGACAACGCCAACGTTGACTCTAACGCCCGCGTTGAGTCACGATCTGCCACGATCCCGACATTTTGCACGATCTCAGCAACTGCCGTACACGATGCTTAACGCTGACGTTAACCCTTAACGCCAGGCGTTAGCTCCCGTGTCTATTTAAAGACCTGATTTCGTTTGCTCAAGTGACAATTATTCAAGCCTTCATTCCAGAGATCTGAGAGAGCATTTCATTCCGAACTCCCAACACCAACATTGAGGAACAAAAGTGAGTAGGAGATTTTCAACGACAAATTTGAAGAAGGATGCTCGCTTCAACTCCGACGTGGTCATGGCGAATCTTCAACATCTCCTTCAGCGCTCTTCATTCTAGGGAGTCTTTTATTCTGATTTTCACTTTATCTTTTCATTTTTCCTTGTAACGGTAGTGAATTCGCCGCCTTGCATGTGGCGACTAGGCGGGGTTCGGTTTAGGGGGAAATTCGCCGCCTTGTGCGTGGCGACTAGGTCTAGGGTAGATCTAGGGGGTGGCTAGAGGCCTTATCTGGGGAAAGATAGGCTATAGCCAACCGGTCCTTGGGAGAAGGACCGATGAAGGAACAAAAACTGATTTTTAAGTTGTCGCCTCTAATTTCAAGCGTTATTGAAATTTTATCCTTGTAATCATTTTTGTGAAATATAAATTTCTTTTTCAGTATATCTAATTTTTTTGGAATTGTATTTCATAAAGAAAATCATTTGCAATATTTCTGTAAAAATATTTTTCTGGAGAGATAACGCCCGACGTTGACTTTTAATGCTAGGCGTTAGCGACAGAGCAAAAAAAAAGTTTTTCCTCTTATATAATTTTTTTAAGTTTATATGTAAAACAGTAAACGCCTTATTCACTCCCCCTTTAAGGGCGCCATCAGATCCAACACTTGGTATCAGAGCAGGTTATTCCAAAACGGTTTCACAACCGGGAATAATGGCGCATCATGATCATGCTTTCGTTGAGGGTCAAGGAATTAGTAGACCTCCACTATTTACCGGGACTGATTATAACTATTGGAAAACAAGAATGTGTTGTTTCTTAATTGCTTTAGATAATGATGTGTGGGGTATGGTAGAACAAAGTTACTCTCCACTAACAATTGTTGTTGGAGAAACTACTATGAAAAACCAAGAGATAGATGGGATGATAATGACAAGTTAAAATGCAAAAATAACGCTAAATCTATGAATGCGTTATTTTGTGCTTTGGATAGAACGAAATTTAATAGAACTTGTGCTTGCGAAACTGTGTATGATATATGGAATTTATTAAAACTCACTCATGAAGGTATTTCGCAGGTCAAGGATTCAAAGCTTTTCCAACTTGAATCCGAATACGAGAAATTTCGGATGGTGGCGGATGAAGAAATATATTCAATGCACACAAGGTTCACCAAGATCGTAAATGAGTCAAAAGTACTTGGAAAGGTGTTCTCCAACGACGACTTGGTGAGAAATTTTTTAAGATCTCTCGCTCCAAAGTTCAATCCAAAGGTGACGACTATCTCAGAGTCGCACGATCTAAAGAAACTCCAAATTGAGAGCCTCATTGGGAACCTCAAGACCCATGAGGTTGAACTCAAAATTCAACAACAAGAGTACAACTTGGAGCCAAAGAAGAAGGGTTTGGCCTTAAAGTCAAAAAAGGAGGCAAATGGAGATGATGATGAAGAGGACAAGGAGAGCCTTTTTGTGTAGAAGTTCAAAAGGTTCATGAAGAATCCGGAAAGGAGAAACACCTTCCAGAAATATTTCATCAAAAAGGGATCGTCATCAAAGAAAGAGAGAGGTAGCGACGAGGACGATGATGAACGACCACCACCGAAGTGCTACCATTGTAGAAAGACCGGGCATATTCGGAGTCAGTGCCCAAAATATTTGAAAGAGCGTAAAGAAAAAAGGCACAAGGGAAAAGACAAGAAGAAGGTCCTAAAAGCGGCTACATGGGATGACTCCTCCTCCGAGGATTCAAGCGGCTCATCCACTAGCGATGAAGAAGAGGCAAATATGTGTCTTATGGGAAAAAGTGACAAGACATCCGAGGATGAAAGCAGTGTCCAAAGCGACACTGAGGTAACTCTCCCTACTTCTTATGATGATTTATATATTGAGTATTTACAAACTTGCAAATTCTTTGATAAAAGTTTAAAAGATATTGATCTTCTAAATTCTGAAAACAAACTTTTGTTAAAAGAAAACAAAAAATTATCTAAATAATTAGGGAAAGAAAAGGTATCTTGCCAAGAGTGCAATCACTCCTTGGCAAGAGTGAAAGAACTTGAAGAAGCTCTTTCTAAATCCCACTCCACTATTGAAATTCTTACTAAGGAGAAGGGAGATTTAGAAAGAACTTTAAAAACCTCTCTTTCTCAAATAGAGGATAGGAAGAAGAGTTTTGTGAATCGGTGCGTTATGTTGGTAACGGAAAACACCGCTCTCAAAGCTCGTATTCATGATTTAAATTTGGCTATTAAGAAGTTTGGAGTTGGGCAAAGATCTCTGGACATGATCTTGGCCAACCAATGCCATGGAAGTGCCAAATAAAGCCTTGGATATGGTTCTGGAAGCTATCGCCAGGCGTTAACTCCTAACGCCAGCGTTAGCTATAATTCCAGAAACATTAATTCTGTTAGTAAAAAATCCAAAGATTCAAATGTTACCTCATTTTCCAGCAAGAGTTTATCCAAAATTCCAAAAAGGGTCTCATCCCCTTTTATATCATGTGCCAAATGTTATTTATTTGGACACACCTCAAACTCTTGTAGTAAAAAGGGTCATAGTGCTATAAAGCAAATCTGGGTGCCTAAGGTTTCCACCTATTCTATGGGAGGAACCACTTGGGTATCCAGATTTTTACTCTCATCTCCTCTTTAGGTATGTTGGCAGGCTAAGGACAAAAACGACGTGTGGTATTTGGACTCGGGTTGCTCCAAACACATGACAGGAAACAAAGCAAAGTTCCTTAGCCTTGAGATGAAGAAAGGAGGGATGGTGACATTTGGTGACAACAAAAAAGGAAGGATCATGGGCATAGACACAGTGGGTAACGATTCTTTTTCAATCTCAAATGTTTTATTTGTAGATGGCTTAAAACATAATTTAATCTCAATTAGTCAATTATGTGATATATGCTTAAATGTATTATTTGAATCATCTACAAATCTTTACAAAATTATAAATTCTAAAACTAATGATGTCATACTCACCGCACCTAGGATGCATAATGTTTATATGATTGCCTTTAATGATCTTTCAAATTCTTCTTTAAAATGTTTTATTTCTAAAAATAAAGAATTAGAACTTTGGCAAAGACGTCTTGGTCACTCTAGCACCAAGCTTATTTTGAAATTATCAAAAGATAAATTAATTAAGGGATTACCTATGCTTAATGAAAATTTATCTTCTCTTTGTACGCCTTGCAAAAAAGGAAAATTTTCAAAAATTCTTTTAAAAGCAAAAATGTAATTTCTACCACTAGACCTCTTCAAATAATTCATATGGATTTACTTGGACCGGTTAGCACTTCAAGTCTAGGAGGTAGAAAATATACTTTTGTAATAATTGATGATTATTCTAGATTTTGTTGGACCTTATTTCTATCTTCCAAATCCGATGCATTTATTGAATTTACTAAACTATGCATTCGTATTCAAAATGAACTTGATTTAAAGATTAAATGTATACGTTCAGATCATGGAGGAGAATTTGAAAATGATAAATTTTCTTCTTTTTGTAATGATTTAGGAATTAAACATGAATTTTTTGCTTCTCGCACCCCACAACAAAATGGTGTAGTGGAGAAGAAAAATAGAACCCTTCAAGAGCTAGCACGCACTATGCTTTGTGAATATGGGTTGCCTAAATAATTTTGGGCTGAAGCGGTTAATACTTCATGTTATATCCTTAATCGTGTCATGCTTCTACCTATTTTAAAATTGACGCCTTATGAACTTTACTTTAAAAGAAAACCTAATGTATCTTATTGTCATGTGTTTGGTTGTAAATGTTTCATTTTAAACACTAGAGATGCATTAGGAAAATTTGATGAAAAATGTGATGAGGGAATTTTCATTGGGTACTCTTCAACTAGCAAAGTTTATAGAATATATAATAAAAGAACTAAAGTAGTTGAAGAGTCTATACATGTAAGATTTGATGAGTTTGTTCCTTGTGTAGACTCTAATCATATAGGAAACGATGACGAACCCCTTTCCCCTTTGGAGCATGAGGATGATGAATTGCTTGGAGAAAAAGAAGAAGAAAAAGAAGAAAACGAAGATGAAATAGTAGAATATGTTCCTCCAAGCGTGTTGCAGTTTACTAAGGATCATCCAAAGGAGCTTGTGATAGGAGAATCATCAAAAGGGGTAAGTACTCATTCTTCTTTACATGAGTCTTTTTCAAACCTTTGTTTTGTATCCGAAATAGAACCAAAAAATGTTTCAACCGCTTTAAATGATGAATTTTGGTTTTTAGCTACGAATGATGAATTAAATCAATTTGAACGCAATAAGGTTTGGAATTTAGTTGAGAGGCCATCTAATCATCCGGTTATAGGAGTCAAATGGATTTTCAAAAACAAACTAGATGGTGACTCTAGGATAACAAGAAATAAAGCTAGACTAGTTGCACATGGATATTCACAAATCGAAGGGGTAGATTTTGATGAAACTTTTGCACCCGTTGCTCGCCTTGAGTCTATTAGAATATTTCTTGCATTTGCGAGTTTTAAAAGATTTATATTATTTCAAAAGGATGTTAAAAGTGTTTTTTTAAACGAGATTATAAAAGAAGAAGTTTATGTAGAACACCCCCCCGGTTTTGTGAGTGAAAAATTTCCTAATCATGTGTATAAGTTAGAAAAAGCGCTTTATGGATTGAAGCAAGCGCCACGTGCTTGGTATGATAGATTGACATTATTTTTAATAAAGCACAGTTATAAAATGGGAAGTGCGGATAATACACTCTTAATTAAACATGTAGATAATGATTTGATTATATTGCAAATTTATGTTGATGATATCATTTTTGGAGCCACTAATGAAGAGTTATGTAATGAAGTAATTTTAGTGATGAAAAATGAATTTGAAATGAGCTTAGTAGGAGAACTCACTTATTTTCTAGGATTTGAAATCTCACAAAAACAAGATGGCATATTTATTTGTCAAACTAAATATGTTCATGATTTTCTTAAAAGATTTGGATTTGAAAACCTAAAAAAGCTAATACACCAATGAGTGCATCACTAAAATTAGGAAAAGATGAAGCCGGTATTTCTATTGATCTAACATTATATAGAGGGATGATATGCTCATTGCTATATTTAAGTGCATCTAGACCCGATATTATGTTTTCCGTTTGCTTATGTGCTAGATTTCAAGCTAACCCAAGAGAATCACATTTAAAAGCGGTGAAACGTATTTTTAGATATCTAATCGAAATGTCTAGATTAGGCTTATGGTATCCTCATAATGATTATTTTATTCTACATAGTTTTTCTGATTCGGACTATGCGGGATGTTCATTAGATCGTAAGAGCAGTAGTGGCACATGTCATTTTATAGGCCCTTCACTCATATCATGGTCGAGTAGGAAACAGAATTCTGTTGCCCTCTCCACCACCGAGGCCGAATATATCACACTAGGTAGTTGTTGTGCACAAGCCTTGTGGATGACCCAAACGTTAGAAGATTTTGGTGTTCATCTAAATAACATAGAATTAAAGTGTGACAACAAGAGCGCTATAGATTTCACAAACAATCCCGTACATCACTCTAGATCGAAACATATAGATGTCCGACATCATTTCATTAGAGATCATATTAAGAAGGAACATGATAAAATTAGCTTTATAGGGACGAAATCACAACTTGCTGACATTTTTATCAAACCTCTACCCGATGCACATTTTCACATGCTTAGGTTAGAATTAGGTGTCTTAGAAATGTCACTATAATCCTTATAAAAAGCTATCATAATTCTCTTATGTATTTTGTTATATAATTTTCAAAAATCAATAAAAATGTAAAAACTATAGACAAACCGCCAAAAACACGCTAAAAGAGTCTTCATATCAACTTCATAATATCTGAAATTTCAACTATAAGAAGACCTATTTATATTACAAATGAATCATGAAAAAGATTTTTCCAAAAGTCAAAAATTGGAGTTCTGTCTCGGCGTTAAGAAGCTAACGCCTGGCGTTAGCCTCTATGCTCAAAATTTTTTTTTTTGGAAAATTCTTAGTATTATTTTAAATGCAGTATTTTGATTTAATTTTTTTTGTTGATTATTTACTTCTAAAATTTAAAACAAAAATTTATTTTATGCTTAAATGTTTAATTCAAGGAGCTTAAGGATTCTTTACAATGTTTAATTTAAACCTTCAAGTTTCTTAAAAACATTGTTTTGATTTTATCATGCCTTGAATATCATCTTAAAATGTGCAAAAAAAATGGTTATAGATTACATGTGTAGAAATATTTTTACATGTCTCTAAGTATGAGTAAAGTTTTTATCTTTGATAATGATTTTCTCACTTACACCTTTTTGTTAATATACATGTATTTTAAATCTTATTGCATAATTGTGTAGTATAAGAACTTATTTTGAATATCATAAATAGTTTACCTACACAACATTGAATTCTTTCTTGAATTCTTTGATCTTCATGCACTTGTGATTAGAGAAATGTGGTATATAAAATAAAATTTCTATGTTTGCAAAAACAAGTGAATTCGGAGTCCTTTGTCACTAATCTAAAAAGTAAATAATGAATGACAAGGTTAACTCCACCAAGCACTACTCACCCTCCTGATAAGTCTTAATGAGCATTGTAAGGTTGAGCACCTTGGAAAGAATTGTAAAGTGTCTTGTGCAAACAAAATTTTCACCACTTCTCTTTAAAAATAAAAATGAAAATCTTTATGTGCATTGAAATTTGTGGAAGTATAGTTGTTTATGTTCAATTCAAGTTATGTTCTTACATTACATAGTTTCATGTAGTTTGATTTATACTCTTGTATACTTTATCAAAACACACTTATTGAACACATCATTATCATTTATAATACTTACACTCATGAGAATTGGACTAAAAACTTCTCTATAAAATTCTCTACAATCATGAGTAAATGCACTAGATAGAAACGCATGATCTTTACAATGTTTATGTATACTTGAAATGCAAATTTATTTACATTGTTAACATATCTTTACTTGATATTTTTATAATCTTGCTTGCTACTTTTTGTTACAAATTACAAATGAACTTGCAACTTTTATTTCTAACATTCAAAACATCTAATTATTTGAGTTAAACGCTTTTATATTTTGTACTTACAATTTCTACATGATGTTACAAATTGATTTCGCTGTGTTCACTCTTTATACTAAAGTTGCTATTTTCTCTACTAAATGCATATTATTTTATATTGCTATTACTCCATACCACCTCCTTTTGATTATAACAAAGGGGGGAGAATAAATTGAAGAAATAAAGAAATCTATTATTTAGGGGGAGTACTTTAGGAAATGCATTCATGTAGGGGGAGTATCCACATAAGGGGAGTATGCATGATTATCCACGCTTAGCATATACTATAAAACACTACTCTAATTATGTTTTATTTCTTATTAGTGGATTTGTTATTATCAAAAGGGGGAGATTGTTGGAGCTTGTGTTCCACATCTCTGAGTTTGAGAATAAGAAATCACACTATGTATTTGATCTTTCTTGTGTTTATAGTGTGCAAGTACTATAGTTATATAACCCAATGAACAGGATGCTGATTGCCGACGATTCTCTGAAAAGAGAGCTAACTCCCCGCGTTAACTGTCGTCGAGATGAAATGTCGTCGAGAAGGAATTCGTCGAGAAGCCAGAGACAACGCCAGCGTTGACTCTAACGCCCGCGTTAAGTCACGATCTGCCATGATCCCGACGGTTTGCACGATCTCAGCAACTGCCGTACACGATGCTTAACGCTGGCGTTAACCCTTAACGCCGGGCGTTAGCTCTCGTGTCTATTTAAAGACCTGGTTTCGTTTGCTCAAGTGACAATTATTCAAGCCTTCATTCCAGAGATCCGAGAGAGCATTTTATTCTAAATTCAGAGAGAACTCCCAACACCAACATTGAGGAACAAGAGTGAGAAGGAGATTTTCAACGACAAATTTGAAGAAGGACGCTCGCTTCCACTCCGACGTGGTCATGGCGTATAATCAACATCTCCTTCAGCGCTCTTCATTCTAGAGAGTCTTTTATTCTGATTTTCACTTTATCTTTTCATTTTTCCTTGTAACGATAGTGAATTCGCCACCTTGCGTGTGACGACTAGGCCGGGTTCGGTTTAGGGGGAAATTCACCGCCTTGTGCGTGGCGAGTAGGTCTAGGGTAGATCTAGGGGGTGGCTAGAGGCCTTATCTGGGGAAAGATAGGTTATAGCCAACCGGTCCTTGGGAGAAGGACCGGTGAAGGAACAAAAACTGATTTTTAAGTTGCTGCCTCTAATTTCAAGCGTTATTGAAATTTTATCCTTGTAATCATTTTTGTGAAATATAAATTTCTTTTTCAGTATATCTATTTTTTCTGGAATTGTATTTCATAAAGAAAATCATTTGCAATATTTCTGTAAAATATTTTTCTGGAGTGATAACGCCCGATGTTGACTCTTAACGCCAGGCGTTAGCGACAGAGCAAAAAAAAGTTTTTCCTCTTATATAAAATTTTTAAGTTTATATCTAAAACAGTAAACCCCTTATTCACCCCCCTCTCTAAGGGCGCCATCAGATCCAACAAATACAACCGCTCCCATCTCCAAGTCGTGCACCGGGTAATTCCGCTCATGGTTCTTCAACTGGCGGGAAGCGTATGCTATCACGTGCCCGTTCTGCATCAGAACGGCACCCATCCCCTGGTATGATGGATCCGTGTACACCTGGAATCCTTCCTTTCCCGATAGAAGGGCAAGGATGGGGGCCGTCGTAAGCCGACCCTTTAGCTCCTGGAAGGCCGCCTCGCACTATGGCGTCCAAACAAATGCAGTGTCCTTCTTTGTCAAGGATGTGAGTGGGAGGGATATCTGGAAAAACCCATGTACAAACTTTCGGTAGTAACCGGCAAGTCCCAAGAAGCTCTGCACGTCGGTGGCCATCTTAAGCGGTGGCCAATCCCGTACTGCCTGTATCTTCGCTGGATCCGCTGCTAGACCAGCTCCACTGATAATATGTCCTAGGAAGGCCACCTCCTTCAGCCAAAACTGGCACTTGCTGAACTTCGCATACATGCGGTTCTCCCGAAGCTTCTCCAATGTTAGTGCCAAATGACGTGCATATTCCTCCTCCGTCCTTGAATAGATGAGGATGTCGTCGATGAACACAATGACAAATATGTCGAGATATGGCTCGAACACCCGGTTCATCATACTCATAAATGTTGATGGTGCATTCGTGAGCCCGAACGACATCATAGTGAACTCATATAGTCCGTATCGCCTGCTGAAAGCCGTCTTCGGGATGTCCTCCTCCTGAATCCGCATCTGATAATATCCTGATCTCAAATCCAGCTTCGAGAAGCAGTGAGCTCCCATTAGCTGGTCAAATAGCTCGTCTATCCTCGGCAAAAGGTACGTGTTCCGCACCATCATCCTGTTTATGTCTCTATAATCAATGCAGAGTCTGAGCGACCCATCCTTCTTCTTCACGAATAACACCGGAGCTCCCCAAGGCGAGGAACTCGGTATGACGAACCCAGCTTCCACCAGCTCCTGCAGCTAGCTCTGAAACTCTACTAGCTCCTTCGGGCCCTCCGATAAGGAGCTCTAGATACTGGCTTAGCCCCCGACACCAGCTGGATCTGAAAATCCTTCTCGCGGTGCGGTGGTAGCCCTGACAGCTTCTCTGGGAATACGTCTACAAAATCACGTACTATTGGGATACTAACAATAGAATCCTTTGCCTCAAACATCACCTGGCATACCCCATCTCCCTGTAGGTGGGCCTTGACGACCTGAACAGATGATAATAAGAGATGGGAGGGGGGTCTGATACCTTCGACTACTACTTCGGTGTCCTCGTGCTTCAAAAAAATCCTCTTTGCCGGGCAGTCAATCCGTGCATGGTTCTAATACAGCCAATTCATGCCTAGGATCAGATCAAAGTCCTTCATCTTCAAGAGAGTCATCGACGCTTCAAACAGCTTCCCTCCAATCTCCATGTTCATGTTGCACTTGGCGTTTGTTACTATCTCCGATCCGTCCGGGAATTGTACCCTCCTGTGGATGCCCTCAAAGTGCTGGACTTGGTACAGATCGTCCACGAATTCTTCCGAGATGAACAAGTGTGAGGCATATGTATCAAATAAAGTGTATACGGGCTTGCCGCAGACGAGTACTATACCTGGGTGATTTTTGTTTGTTTGGTTCAATGCTAGGGTAAAGCTAAGGTTTGCTAGGTGCTAATGAACATAAAAAAGACATTAAAAGTATCTGTAATGACCCTTGCGGGGTCCCGCGGCTGAGCTAGGTCCAGAGCGTACATCTGGTCCCTGTTTTTTCTCCGGTCTCCTCCCTTGAATCCACGGCCTCGACCACGTCCTCGGCCCCCGAAATGCTGGGCCGGTGGGGCAGCCTATAGTGCTGGTAGTGCATTCGTCTGAGGGTAGTTCCTCCGGATGTGGCCAGTCTGGTGGCAGTGGTAGCACTCCGGTGGGGGAGGTGGCCCACCTCCTCCAATCCTCGGCATCTCCCGCATCTGTAGAGGTTGCGGAGCCAACACTACCTGCTCTTGCCTCTCCTCCTGGCGGGGTCGTTCCTCCGTTCTCCTCTCCCCAATGTAACGACCCTTCTGCTGGTCTCTCCTGCCACTCCTTCCCTGGTCCTCTGTTGGCCTCTTCCTACCTCAAACAATGTACTGGTCGGCTTTCAGCTTCTTGGACATCTCCAAGATCTTGGCCATACTATCGTCAGAAACAAAGAGGAGTGCCTGCCTCAGTTCATCACAGAGGCCCTTGTAGAACCTCTTTGCGTAGCCCGCATCATCCAACTGATAAGAATCCGCAAACCAGGCTAGGTGTGTGAACTCTCGGTGATACTCCACCACTGTCCTGCTACCATGCCTCAACTGCAGGAACCTGTCTTCTAACTCATCTCTTGCTGACTTTGGTACATAGTGCTCCAGTAGCGTCGTCTTGAACTCATCCCGTGAAATGTCAGCCGCCTCCAGTCCGGCATAGGTGGTGTCTAGTATTCTTCCACCACCTCTTCGCATGAGATTCCAGGCACGAAACCACTAGGGGTACTGCCATGTCCATCGGGCACTGTATCCCTGCCAGCATCTCATACATGATGTCTACCCACTCCTAAGTCCGAACCACTGTCTCTGTCCCGGGGTATGATGGAGGGGAAAGTACTCGGAAGGCACTCATCCAGTTGGTCCTGGGGTTTGGCTGAGGAGTCGGTGCCTGCTGTGCCTTGAATGCCTCCAGTATGGCAGTCAGTGTCTGCCCCATCTCCGTTTGCTGAAACGGAGTAGGATCCGGTGGTGGTGGGACGACGTTTGGAGTCGGAGGCACTCCATGCTGTGGGGTAGGGTTCGTCGCGGGCTACAAAAAAAAATTGACACTCGTAAGAGGGTTTGCCTAAAAATTCAGTTAAAAGTGTACTTTTCATGTGATTCCCCATATGGGCACACCATTGCTTCCGCTGCTTAGTTTGTACTCAAACTAAACTCGCGCGGAGTGGCCCAGGGTTTGTGGACTTCTTTTCTTTGGATCGAGGTGTGCTCTGATACCAATTTGTAAGACCCCATTTTTTTTCTTTCTGAAAACTCGGGTCTTATGCCCAGAATCGCCGCTTTGCGGTGACACCATCACTCGGGAAGGTCGCCACTACAAAACGCCGCTTTTGCCGGCCATATCGATCACAAAAGAAGTAAGCATAAATAAACTTAAAGAAGTTCAAGTCCACATCACATGGAAAATAAAACCATCAAAAGAGATGTCCACATACAGTAACTGAATAAAAGATAACAATAATAATAAAGGGCTCCTGCCCGATACATCAATTCCTCACTACAATTTCACTCGCGGAAGCATCATCTACTAAAACCAATAGAACACTCACGGATCCTATCATCGGTGCTCCCATGCTAGACTGTCCCTCCTCCATCTGCACCGGCCTCTGGTACTGCAGCGTCTCCTCGGTCCCCTAAAATGATAAGGTCCACCGACCGTTAGTCAAAAGACTAAGCCAATCCCCCACCCCTCCCCCGGTGACTCCTAGGCACCGGGCGGGGAGGATGAAGTGGAGGACATCAAGGGGTATAATCAAAAGCAGGTGACATTGAATCTAACTACTGAAGGGTCTATCGCTATGCAACAAATAGTAAAATGAGTAAGCAGTAACAGGTAGAACAGTAATAAGAAGGCAACAGTAAAGAAGGGCAATAAAGGAAACAGTAATAAGAACAAGTAACCTTGATTAATAGGAATGCCCATACAAACCTATAGACCAAAGGGTAGTTTAGCAGGGTCTATCGTATAAAAAAATCCCATAACCAATTTATATGATAGGGGTAGGATTTGAAATGCAATGTTTATGCTATGTCATGCAAGGTTATGCAGTTTATGCTATGTTCACACAAGTGCAACTCACACACTACTACTTTATGCGCATAGACCTTTAGTTTCCCCTTTTTGGAGCTAGCAAAACTCCCAGGATACTCCCGTAGTGGCAAACGGAAGCAGTGGGTTGGGCCTCACCCGCCTCTAGGTTGGTGTCTGCACTACCAAACCTAGACTTATCGTATGCCTCAATACTAAGAACACAACAGCGGAGCTCCTGCGTTCTCTTGCTGGCCAGTCCACCAGACGTTTCTTGGTAAAGTGTTATCCACACTTACTGAGCCAAAGTATCGATGCCGGTGCGATGACTGTTAACACTAAAGACCCACCACCTTATGCACATACAGATATGAGTCCTATTATATCCCGAGCAATAAGCTCAACGGACTAACTTGTCCGACACAATAACCTTCCGAGCCACCCGCTCGCCGGACTAATCCGTCCATGCCAGCAACCACCGAGCCTACCGCTCGTAAGTCCAAACCTAACTAACCTCCTGTAGCCATGGAGTGTGGGCGTGCGCATTATTAAGTTAATCTTGCACCGCCATTTATTCCTGCACTTTAGGGTTAACCATGGACTTCCCGAGGACTACCCTGTGAGTGGCTCGCTATGGTACTAGGAACTATAATGGGATGACACCCCAAAATTCCCTTTCCAAGGCATTTAATGTTATTGGTAAGTACCCATAAGAATCCCTCTTATCATTATACTTGGATTAACCTTAATCGTTTTATGACCTGCTAAGGGAAAGACGATCTTTCGTCAATCCCGAATGCATCCTTAACTCTTAACTTATCAGGTACACTCAACATATAAACTCCTAGTGGTGACCCCACATCTTCCCAACCAGATTAGGTACACCATCCATCCTCCATTCCCATCTAATGATCATCAGTTAAGCTAACTCTACAGTTTCTACTATACGCAGACCAATATGAACTATATGAGTTGTAAGAGAGGAGGTACTCCATATATTCATCCGCATGACCCAAGATTATTACTAGAAGTCTATCTTGATGTTATAAGACTAAATCAAGAGAATCATATTTTTCCTTATTTAATTGGCCTTTATTATAATTTCTCCAACATTGGTCAAGTATGAATTTGAACATGAAGTATAGAATCTTCTTATGGTATGGACTCCACAAAATTATGGAAAATCTATGATATCAATGTAACTATAAATACAGAATATAAAAATTTTACAGTTGTTGGTGCCAAAAATGGTACCTCCAAAATTCACACTAAAGGGGACGGGAGAAAACTGCGAAGTGCAGGTTACTAAGACAGAAGATGCTGGAAAAAAGAGAAGGCGATCGTAAAATGGTGATCACGAAAAAATGAGACCGCTTACACAGGTTGTAAGCTGGAGCCTCCGAATCCAGTCCTTTTTCTGGTACCCCTACCCCTCTATTTATAGACGAGGGGGCTGCCCAAACGGGCAGAATGATAAACTACGGGCTGCCCGGGATACAGGAGAGCCGGGCAGGGAGAAGAGGTGCAAATAACAAAGATAAGGAAAAACGATCAGACCGCTTAAACTGACGGTCTTCACTGTCCTGACCGCTTGGTACTTAGAAAATCCTGGTTGAGAAGGTAGCTGGCGGTCTGGGCGATCACACAAACTGAGACCGCTGCAACTGAAGAAATTGACCAGTAAGAGGAGGTCGCGGGCTTTCTGGGCAAACATAATCCCCGCACATTTTTAAGTTGCGCCTGGAACTTCGAAAATGTTAACTCTGACCGCGGAGACCGCGACCGTCATAAATGCGTCTTGATCTATAAATACCGGTTGATATCTTCATATTCCGAGATATTGTGAAAACCCAATCCTCGAGCGGTCACTGAAGAGTTGCTAGGCGCGATCTCCTACAAAGATGACGATGCTTGACCTCTTAAAAGTTCTTCCATCAAAAACGAACTCTCCTGGGAAAAAGGAAAATGTTAGCTCAAAGAAAGGGAAGAAGGCACCAAAAATTTTGACGAAAGCGAGTGCTTCAAAGGGGACCGCCCGATCTCCGAAGAAATCTGAGCTTCCTGAGAGTTCAGTTGTGCCGGTCTCTGTTATTCCTGAGCCATCTAATGCTTCTTCAGATCCTGTATTGAAATTATCTGACTTTTCCATTTCCTTTGACTGTCAGAAAACCCTGGACATGCTAGATCAAACAATTTCCAAGCCACCCGAGACCGCTTCTACCGAAACCATTTTGGCCGGTCTGCGTCAGAAACAGGCCGAGGCAGAATCTCTAAGGCAAAAAATTGCTGATCGCGTGGAAGCTGCTGAGAGCAAGAAGAGAAAAGATTCAAGCCCTTCCAGTTTAACTTATAAAAGAAGCAGAAAAAATGAGGAAGAAAAAGACGTGATCGCCTCGGGGGCGATCACACTGTCTGAATCTACCGATCCAGAGATTATCGTGGAAACTTCTAAGGTGAGCGTTAAGGGCGATCCCTCCTTCCCTCCTGCGATCTCAGTTTTATCAAGAGAGGATGATTCTGAATTAATCGCCTATCTTGATGAAGCTTCTTCTAACAATTCGTCTTTTTCATCGTTGCAGGTGTTGGATCCCCTTGAAGCTTCTGCTCTTAGAAATGCCGCTGTTGAGAAGGAGATCGCTAACAGGGAGAAGGAGATCGCTGACGGGGAAAAGGAGATCATTGATACGGCGATCAAGGCGAAGGAGGAGGACGGGAAGAAGAAAGAGAAGGAAGAGAAAAGAGAAAAAGGGGAGAAAGAAAGGAAAGAGAAAGAAGAGATGAAGAAAAAGGTTGATGAGAGGAAGAGGAAGGATAAGGAGAGGGAAAAGAGAAGAAAAAAGGAGAAAGAAGAGGAAGAAAAGAAGAAAGAAGCGGCTAAGATCGCCGAGGAGGAACGGGAGAAAGAGGCGCTTAGGGCTGCCGAGGAGAAGGCAGCTCTAATCGCTGAGGAGAGGAGGAAGGAAACGGTCAGGATTGCTGAGGAAAAGGCGGCCTTGATCGCTGAAGAGAGGGAAAAGGCTGCGATCTTGCAGACCGCAGAAAATAAAAATACTGAGGAGGAGATCGCGGAGAGGTTGCAGATCGCCAAGGAGAAAGCTGCGCTTTCTAGCGGTCTCCCAAATGATTCTCTTTAGGGAGACCGTTTGAACAAGGCTGCAGCAGATCGTGCGGCGGCGGTCTCGATTTTGCGAGCTGGTAAGTATAAAATGATTCCTCAGCCGGTCGAGTTCCTTTCATTACCTATAGTTCGCTCTGCTTCTCCTGAAAGAAAACATGAGATCGTTTTTATTGAGACCGATGACATCCTCTTAAGTAATGAAAATTAAAAAGGAGAAGAAAAGAGGGGGAAAAATCGCAGAAAAGAGATTTGGAAAGAATGGATCTGGAGCGCTTAAGGGGATCAGATCGCCTTTCTCTGACCGCTGATCCCGCGGTCACTAAAGATACCAGAAGAGCTTTACGTGACTGCGGTCTTAACTTCTTTCCAAGTACTCTTTCTGTTCATTTAAAGAGCTTATTTGATTGCATGCTCATGATTGAAATAACCCATCTCTTGTGACCGCAGATAATGAAAATGTTGAGATCGAGGAGGGAGAACTTCCTCAGCATATTGAGATCTCCCCTCAGTTAACCAACATCCTCAACCCTATGTTCGAGGATGTTCGTTCTATGCTGATGAGGGAGCGGACTCAGAACGATCAGATCCGTAATCTCGAAGAAAAAATGCGCAGTAATGAGAAGCGGATTCGTGAAGAATGCGATATGAGAGTTGCAGAGATCGCTCGAGCTCTTAAGAAAGCCGAAAAGGAGGCTGAGTACTATAAGGGGAAGGCTGCGGCGCTGTCTGCGGAGAATGAGAGGCTGAGGGGCGGTCATGGAAAAATGCTGATGCGACCGGGCACCTCCAGCGATCATCCAGCGGAGAGACCGCAGCCTGAAATTGTGCTGATTCCTATGGAGCAGGTGGACAAGGAAATGTCGAAAATTCACCGGTCCGCGATGCTGGCTAATCACAGCTTGGTGTCAGTTATGGCCGCAGTGAATGATATGCAAGATGTCGCAGCTCATGTTGGAAGAAACAGGCCTTCTAGGAGATGATCATTTGTTTTGAGACCGAGCGGTCTCTGAATTTTAAACATTTTGCCTTGTAATATTTTTGCTATTAATGTTCCATCTATTTTTGTGACCTTTTCAATTTTATGTCTTGTGCGATCTTTATTTCTTTGATTTCAATCTCTTTATGCATGGACTGCCTGTCACTGCGTTTATATTTTATTTACTGAGATCGCCAAAATGGAATACCCTCACTTAGCCTTGCATAGATCGAGCGGTCTGAGAGGCTTTTGCTGGACGATCTGCAGAAGGTAATGATTACAAAATGACCCTTCGGCTTCTATAAATAGCTGTCTCCATATTCTTCATTTCATATTCTTTTGTATGCGTGCTAAACACCGATCTCAGCGACCACGCAAAATGGTGTCCGCTCGTGCCTCTTCTGCTAATACTTTCTTGAACGCTGATCATAAGCAAAGCCACTTATCAAAGGACGAGTATATTGATTTCATTAAGAAGCACATGATTCAGACACAGATAGTTGTAAGACCGCCAGCTGAACATGAAAGGCTGAACTTTGGAGAGGAAAGAAAAACTATCATCCCTATCGATCACTTTGACCTAGGGTTGAGAATTCCCCTCCCCTGGGAATGGCTAGAGATCTTGGAGTACTATGGCTTTGTGCTCGCTCAGTTGCCTCCAAACTCGATCGGTCTGATTAATGTCTTCATAAATTATTTGAGATCGGCAAAAGTGACATTTACGATGAACCTGTTCCGCGCAACTTTTACTGCAAAAGTTCTGAAGGAAGGCAAGAAGAAGGAAGAGTTTAAAGGGCTGATGTACTTCTCAGCAGAAGGAATAAAAATTCTTAATCTTCCTAACAAAATTTCTTTCTGGACGGAGAGATTTCTTGTCTTTGAAGGTGACCTTGGCGGTCTCAGGAGCTCTCCCTCTCCGCGACCTGACAGCATCTTTAAGAAGATAAAAGCGGTCTCAGAAGAGGAGCTGAAAATTTTGGCTTTCTTGGCGGGCAAGAGGATCGATCTTGTTCATTATTTAGCGATCTGGCCCGAGGTCGCCGAGATCGTCCCTGCTGAAAGTAAATTTTTCTTGCGATCTCGAACAATTTCCTTTCATGCCTTCTGAATGCATTTCCTAACTTTTTTTTACTTCTAGCGACCTTTGCGGTCCCTACACAAGATCCTATCTCCCCAGCAGCAGAAACTCTCACTCAGGAGGAGAGAAGGCTGAAGCGCGAAGCCGATGTGTTTGGCACCACCTCTGAGACCGCCGAGCGAGATTTTCCATTGATTGGTTTCAAAAGAAAAATGAAAGATATTAAAGGAAAACCTCTCCTCAAGTGGGCGGCCAAAGGAAGATCTGTGAAGGTTTCCACCGATCTTCCTTTATGGAGTGGAAAAGTGACCCGCCACGCATATGCGGTCACTTCGGCTCTGTATGGAAAAAAGAATACAAACGAAATATTGAATATAGAGACCGATGCTCTCCCCGACCTCTGTGCCCAGGTGACCGCTAGGAGTGCGATCTTAAATCACCATATGGGGCGGTCTCTTCGCAGCGCTCTGGACGAAATAGCTGCCTTGCAAGAAGAAAGAAAAGTGAGAATTTTACTGTTTTATGAATGCGTTACCTATGATCGCGCGGTCTAACATATATCTCTTTTGCAGCAATCTGAAAATGCAGCTTATGACCCTGAAAATCCGGCTTTTCAGAGGGCTATGATGCATCACATTAAGGAGACCGCCGACCAAGTGCTGAATGAGGTTCGAGGTCGAGGTGGTTTTACTGAAGAGTATAAGGACATTACATTTGCCGATCTCTTCCCTGATGCGGCTCAGAGGATTGAAGAGCAATCTGCAACTGCTGAAGAGACCGCGGATTTTGTTGATGAGACCGCGAGTCAAGATGAAGACGTGGTGATTGAAGATGAAGAAAGCGGAAGCCGCTACACTCAAGGCCGGGACTCAAGCTCGGGTTCTAGCTCTGGATCAAGAATTCCTCTTAGTAAATCGGAAGAATCTTCTGCAGAAACTGACTCCACTTCTTCAGATGAGCGATCTCCGAAGAGATCAAAGAAGGAATGAATTGTAGTGATATATTTTTTTTTGGAGACCGAGCGGTCTCGTTGTAGCAGATATTTTAGAGTATATATGAAAATTGGATTTTTGTTAGATTCTGGGTGAACTTGTTTTTGATGTACATTTATTTGTTCTTCTGAGTTCAAAAATCGGCATTCGATCTCAATGCCTTAGGTTTATCACGTAATTTTTATATCAACATTAAAGAACTACAGATGGCGATCTCTTAAAAAAGACATCAAGGACTTTGAAGGAAAAACTGATACTTTTGCGTAGATAGAACTACTCTGCGGTCTTGAGATAATCAAACCTCTGAAAGAATATTTAGTAATTTAACTGTGATCAGAAAAATAACCAATTTATTTGCAACAGTCATGCGGTCTCATATTACACAGATCGCGATACAAAGAAACTAACTTGAAGATTTGAACTCATTGAACTCTGGGTGATCGGCGCCCAAATGTCTTTCAGGAAATCCGTCTGATAAAGATCCCTTGATAGTCAAGGTTATTACTTAAAAAAAAAGAAATAACTCTTCATGAATTCAGTTCAGCGATCTCATTATATTCAGACCGCCCTTGAAGAAAAAACCCAACTTTCTCTTGATAAGAAACATCACATCATGATTATTTCGTGTAACTTTGAATAACAGGGAATATCGGAATCTCGTTCTTACTGAGATCGGGCCGACCTCTATCGGGCTGGCATAGAAGATTCCTGAATAGCGACCTCAATTATCCTGGAAAAAATTTCATCTGATGATCATAAGCGACATCACTCTTTGTAGGAAAGAAGAATAGGCGGTCTCATAAACTGCTGACCGCCCGATCTCAGTACAAAAGGGATGAATAAGATCTTTGTGGTAAGAAAATTCAAATAAGGATCTTGAAAACGACCCAAAGGGATGGGGTGGTCATGCCGCGGAGGTTATAATGACATTGCTTTTCTTAAAGGATTACTGAGTTTGCTGTAAACTTGCCAATCTAAGGTTCAGGTGACGGTCATAGATGTTTCTTGCCATCCCTTACCTAACCACGCTTCAACGAGTATTCGAGAGTTACAGACCAAAATGATCGGTAGGGCAGGTGTGGTCATGCCGCGGAGGCTACACCGACATTGCTTTCCATGGAAGATCATTAAGATTGTAACAATGTCCTTTTCAATGTATGACAGAGCTGAGCCAGCCACCTAGACCTCCTTGAAACGCTGAGGTGTGCCAGATGTCAGCAAGGACCAGATTCGAAATCTCCCCGACATCTGTGGTCCTGGCAGAATTACACGTCAAGCTGACAAGTCGAGGGGGAAGATAGTAGGATCCGTCGATATCTCACTTGACAGGTTTTTTAGCTTTTTTCAAAAATCAACTTATTTTTAAGACTTGTCGCCCATCACTCGTATTGCGAATGCTTTGATAATACCTGCGTGATGATTTAAGTGAGGAAAAAGAAATGAATGAATCAGATACGAACACTTAAGAGAAGAAAAGCTTGAGATCATCTCCGCTCCATGAATGAGGCAGCTCTTTTCCTTCATAAGTTTGGAGATGGTAAGCACCATTTTAAGCACATTCTTCACCACGAACGGCCCTGCCCAGTTTGGGTTAAGCTTTCCAACCGAACCGGCTCTTGCTGCTGCATCTACCTTCTTCAAGACTAGATCTCCAACAACAAATTCTTTGGTTCTTACGTTTTTATTGAACAGCCTCGCCATCCTTCTTTTCACCTCTTCTTGTCTGATGATTGCCGTATCTCTCAATTCTTCAATTAAATCCAGGCTGTATTTTAGCTCTTCATCGTTTCCTTCCATCCAATCAATTTGATTTTGCTGTGCCAATAACACTCTTGGGCTTTTTACTTCAAACTCCACCGGAATAAGTGCTTCGGAACCGTGTGACAGTTTGAACGGAGTTTCTCCAGTAGCAGAACTTGGAGTTGTCCTCAAGGCCCATAAGACGGAAGGTAATTGTTCTGCCCAGTTGCCCCTGACATTTTCTACTTTCTTTTTCAAGAGATTTATGATGAGTTTGTTGGCGGCTTCTACCTGCCCATTGCTTCTAGGGTGATGTACGGAGGCGAAACGTAGTTCGATGCCAATTTGCTTACAGAAATTAATAAGAGTCGAATTATTGAACTGAGAACCATTATCCGTGATGATTGCCATTGGAATCCCATGTCGACATACTATCTCTCCCCAAATAAAATTTTTCACGGCTTGAGTGGTAACTTTGGCCAATGCTTTTGCCTCTATCCATTTGCTGAAATAGTCAATCATGACTATAATATATCGTCGCTGCCCACTTGCCATAGGGAAAGGCCCAATCAAATCCATTCCCCAAACTGCAAATGGCCATGGAGTTGCTATTGACTTGAGTTGTTGAGCCGGCTGATTTTGGAGAGGAGCAAACTTCTGGCACTTTACACATTTCTTAGCAAACTTTTCCGCATCCTTCCTTATCTGGGGCCAAAAATAGCCTTGCCTCAGAATTCTTTTCTCCAAAGTTCTAGCTCCAGAGTGACTTCCACATTCTCCAGAATGGACCTCCTGAAGGATCGCTGGAATCTCTCCTTCCGAAACGCACCGTGCTAATGGTGATAGGAAAGTTCTCCTATAAAGTACTCCTGCAACAAGATAATAGTTGCTGCTTTCCGCTTAAACCTTTTTCTATCTTTTATTGTTGAATGGAAATCTCCAGTCAAAAGATATTGAACAAATGGATCCATCCAAGACGGATGCTGATCAATTTCCATAACCTCTCCTTCTTCAATTGCTGGGCGGAACAATTCTGAAGTTGTTCCTCCCGAGGGGAGTCCAAACTTTGCCAACTCATCTGCTTCCACGTTCTCACCTCTTGGAATATGCTCAATAGCAAAACTTTTGAATTTTCCTACCTCGATTTTTACCAGAGTTAGATACCGCTTTAAAATGCTATCTCTAGTTTCGAAAGCTCCATTTACTTGAGAGGCCATCACCAAAGAATCTGTGAAGACTTTGACATCATCAATTCCCAGCTCTCTTGCAAACTTAAGACCGGCTAACAAAGCTTCATATTCTGCCTGATTATTTGTTACTTGAAAGTAGAACTTCAGGGCCTGATCCAATCTTACTCCGTTTGGATTGATTAAGACAATTCCGGCTCCGGAAGAATTTTTCCCGGAGGCTCCATCAACGAAGATTTTCCAGGCTAGGGGTACCCCGACCTTCTTCTGAGACTCAACTTCTTTGGCATCCACCATGAAGTCTGCTAAAACTTGTGCTTTGATTGCCACCCTTGGAACATAGGATATATCAAATTCACTAAGCTCTATTGCCCACTTTGCCAACCTCCCTGAATGTTCTGGTTTTTCCAAGACATTTTTCAATGGAAGGTCAGTGATGACTAAAATTGAATGAGCTTGAAAATACGGTCTTAGTCTTCTTGCTGAAATTACGAGCATTAAGGCTAGCTTCTCTAGGATTGGATATCGAGTCTCTGCATTCTTCAGAATTCGGCTTACATAGTAAACTGGAAATTGTTTCTTTTTCTCTTCTCGGACCAAAACAGAGCTTATAGCATCGGCGCCAACTCCCAAATATAGAAAAAGATCTTCCCCTTCTCGCGGGCTTTGGAGTAGAGGAATTGAAGTTAACTGCTTTTTAAGGTGATTGAAAGCATCATCACACTCTTGAGTCCATTCAAACTTGGCCCTTCCCCGGAGGGTCTTAAAGAAAGGTGCACTTTTATCCCCTGACCGGGAGATGAATCGACTCAAGCCTGCCATTCTTCCTCCTAACTGTTGAACTTCTTTTGGAGTTTTGGGAGGTGGCATTTCCAAAATAGCTTTTACCTTGTCTGGATTGGGTTCTAACCCTTCTGGAGTGAGGAGATGACCCAAAAATTTACCTTTGTTTGCTCCGAAAACACACTTCAATGGATTCAACCTCATATTGAAGGTTCGTAGGGTTGCAAAAGTTTCCGAGAGATCTTCGAGATGAGAGGAGAAGGATTTGCTTTTCACCAAGAGGTCATCGACATACACCTCAAGGTTTCTTGCCTTCTGACTTTTGAAAACTGTATCCATCATTTTTTGGTAAGTTGCTCCAGCATTTTTCAACCCAAAAGGCATCACAAGATAACAGAAGCAACCATCATTTGTGATAAACAAAGTATGCGGTATATCCGGTTTATGCATCCTGATTTGGTGATAACCTGAAAAAGCATCTAAAAAACTCATAAAAGAATAACCTACCGCAGAATCCACTAAAGAATCTATCTGAGGCAAGGGATAGAAATCCTTGGGGCAAGCTTTATTGAGTTTGGTAAAATCGACACACATCCTCCACTTTCCACCCGGCTTGGTTACCATTACAACGTTTGACACCCACTCCGGATATTGGATTGGTTGAATGAACTTTGCCTTCAGAAGCTTCTCTACCTCTTCACGGATAGGTTGAGCCAGAGTAGTTGCAACAGTTCTCTTCTTCTGCTGGACCGGAATGACGTTTGGACTAATGTTGAGGTGATGGCAAGCAACATCCGGATTCACTCCAGGCATGTCGTCTGCCGACCAAGCGAAGACATCTAAATTTTGCAGGAGACAGGAGATGAGCTGACTCTTGTCGGCTTCAGATAATTCAGCGTTGATGGAGAGGCTCTTGCTCTCATCTTCCTCGCTGATCTGAACATTTTGAGTTGCTTGGGCAGGTTCCAAGCGGACTTCATCTCTCACATCCTCCACTTCTTCTGCAACTTGAACTTGTTCAGGAACTTCAATGGATTCAGTCATCATAACTTCCTGGGGTGGAGAAGACATGATCATGTTGACTGTCTTTACATAGCATTCTCTAGCTTTCCTGGGGTCGCTCCTGATTCGATGTTGTTTGCCATTCAAGGCGAACTTCACCGCTTGATGATAAGTGGAGACAATGGCTTGATACCCGTTCAGGAAAGGTCTCCCAAAAATTGCGTTGTAGCTGCTGGGAGCATCAACGACTATAAATTTGACCAGCCTTACTATTCCTCCAAGAATCACGGAGAGGGTGACGAGCCCTTCAACTTCTTTCTTTTCCCCTGAAAAACCATAAAGAGGTCCTTCAGTTGATAGGAGGGGTTTACCTGTCTTTAACGCCTCAAAGGCAGGTTTGAAAAGCACATTGACTGAGCTCCCCGTATCTATTAGAATTTTTTCCACCGTATAGTTTTCGATCACAGCTTTGATGACGACTGCATCATCAAAGGGATTCGCGGTCTGAGGAAGATCTTCATCTCCAAAAGTGACCGTCCCTCGAATCGGAGCCTAAGAAGTAGCGGCAACCTCTGACTGATAAACTTTCTTCAGACTTGCCTTTCTCGAGGACTCCGGGCCTGCACCCCCATGGATGCAGAAAAGGTTGCCCAAGGCACCCTCATCATTAGCGTCCACACATTCGCTGGGAAAACCGATGTTGCCCAGATGGCCAACATCATCTACTTCCTCGCACTCCCAGTGAACTTCTGCTACCTCCTTGGCCTTGGAGGTTGAAGCTTTGGCAGAGTCATTCTTTTGAATGAGATCGCAGAGCTTTCCCTCCTTTAATAGTTTCTCTAAAAATAGGCGGAGAGCTCTACAATCCTCTGTCAAATGCCCTCTATCTCTGTGATACTCACAGTAGAGGGTTGGGTTTCTGGTTTTCAGGTCAGAATTCAGCGGAGCTGGCCTCTTAAAAAAGGGCTGTTTCTGAAGGACTTGTAGCACTTCATTCATAGAAACACCAAAGTCCGTGAAGGACTCTTGGGATTCATTATAAAGTGAAGGAATGGGTAGAAGAGGAGGTTGAGTGTACTGGATCTGGTGGATGGGGGTGACTTGCGGAGCAGGAGTAGCAGGAGTTTGAAGAAATGAATTTTGAGGTGGGAAAAATTGATTACCTCGGTTGAAGCGGTTGTTGCGGTAATTCTTACCTCTCGGAACTGGAGGTGGAAGCTCTTGTCTAGTTTTCGAGGAAGATGGAGCAGGATAGAATCCCGCAGAGCCTTTCTGAGTGGCTCTGTTGGTCAGATTGCTCACATAGGTGGGGTTGTTGATCTCCCCTTCTATATAGCGATTGGCAATGCTGATCAGCTCCTGATAGGAGCCAGGCTCTTTGGTTGTGACTTTGAACTTCAGAGGACCCTCCTGCAGGCCGCTGATCAAAGCTACCATATAGAGCTCGGGATCCATGTCTCTGACTCCCAGGATCTCTTTCTGAAAACGGTCAACGAAATGCGCTGCAGTTTCGTTGTCCCCTTGCCTGATCTTGAAGAGGGTCGCAGGACCACTCTTCCTTTTCTTTGCAGTGGCGAACCTCAGGAGGAGCTCTTGCCTTAGGGCAGCAAAGCTTGGGATAGACTGACATGGCAGCTTATAGAACCATTCCATGGCTGACCCATCGAAGGAGGTGACCATCAGCTTGCACCTCACTCCATCTGAAATGTTCCTGAGAGCCACAGCAGACTCGAAGGCTTGAAGATGACATATGGGGTCGGTCTCTCCCGTATACACAGGGAGTCGAGGTTCTCTGAACCCGTGAGGAATGGGATCCCGACGAATTTCATCGGTAAAGGGGGAGGGTTCCCCTAATTCAGAAGGCCCCAGAGGAGGAAAAAAGGAAGTAGGAGGAGCTTGAAGGTAAGCAAACCCTTCTTCAAAGTTCAGGGTCTGAGCCGGAGGCCCCTGGGCTGCGGCTCGGAAGGAATTATGACGAGCGGCGAACTCCTCATGCTGAGATCGCCGAGGAGCTGCGGGCTGGAAGACGGGATGATCGCTAGGGTGACCGCTTGCCACTCGGTCAGGAGTAGCGATCTGAGAGGCTTGAGGAAGGATTTTCTGGGAGATCGCGGCTAGAACCTGGTTCATAGCCTCAATCTGCTTTGCGGACTCCTGCTGAGTCCGGACGACTTCTTGCCGATCTCGAGCGGCCTCTTGCTGAGACCGCGCGATCTCCTGCTGAACAGAAGCGGTCTCCTGCCTAGCTCGGGCGGCCTCGCGGAGAGCCTGCTCAACACGAAGCTCGAAGCGGCGCTCAAGCGCTTCTAACGGGTTGTGATCAGAAGGGGGAACGCTAGGAGATCGCAGGGGACGACCTCTACGGCGATCAGCCATCTTGGAAGTCTAAAATTCACCTGACACTTCGAATCTGAAGGTCGCGTGTTCGTTTTGTTGGTGCCAAAAATGGTACCTCCAAAATTCACACTAAAGGGGACGGGAGAAAACTGCGAAGTGTAGGTTACTAAGACAGAAGATGCTGGAAAAAAGAGAAGGCGATCGTAAAATGGCGATCACGAAAAAATGAGACCGCTTACACAGGTTGTAAGCTGGAGCCTCCGAATCCAGTCCTTTTCCTGGTACCCCTACCCCTCTATTTATAGACGAGGGGGCTGCCCAAACGGGCAGAATGATAAACTACGGGCTGCCCGGGATACATGAGAGCCGGGCAGGGAGAAGAGGTGCAAATAACAAAGATAAGGAAAAACGATCAGACCGCTTAAACTGACGGTCTTCACTGTCCTGACCGCTTGGTACTTAGAAAATCTTGGTTGAGAAGGTAGCTGGCGGTCTGGGCGATCACACAAACTGAGACCGCTGCAACTGAAGAAATTGGCCAGTAAGAGGAGGTCGCGGGCTTTCTGGGCAAACAACAGTAAGGTTTTGACCTCTAATTATAATATTAAATAATTCTCAAATATTGTGAGTTAAAGAAGGAACCACCAAAAATACTTGTCCAAAAATTATGGAAGAATTATCAGACCTCTATGATGATCAGAAAGGTTTACTGACTAAGTTTCAGGATTTATCAGAACTATTTAGTTATATAAATAAATATTTCAAGTAAAACCAAACTAGGGAACATTGTGAAGTAACCTACTGATAAATAATTCCAATAATTATAAAATAATTCACAATGATTTCTAGTACCCTAAAATGTCCTATCACCAAGTCTCACAATTTTCCAGAGTGTATCTGACCCTCATTTATTTATCAGAATCTTAAGACAAAATAGATAACTTGTGAATGAAGTACAAATTAAATCCACTCATAAATAACACAAAAATTACCACAGGTCTATGTCATGGTTTTATGTAATCTACAAAACTTTCATCAACATCCAAGATAATTTGTTCATGTTAATTTCTCTTATAAAAAGGTTCCCTAAAAAGGTTATAACCTAAATCAGAGGGGATAAGTATTCCTAAAATTCTCATAAAATTTCCTAGGGCATATTTACACCCTATGAACTTATCTACCAAGTTTCATGACCATTCAAAGACATATGCCCCTATGTCCTTCATGTTGGATCGGTAGGCGCCCTTAGAGGGGGGGGGGGTGAATAAGGGAATAAAATTCTTTTTATAATTTTTAAGATAATTACTAAGTTGTTTTGATTAAGAGGAAATAAGATGACAATTTAGTAATTACTATTATGCAATAATAAAATTTTACGCCAATTGAGAGAAATCAAATAAACACAAATATAATCATGATTGCATTATATAAAAAGGGTGTTTACAAAATTTGATTTCAATATCGCTAGAACTCAGAGGCGTACAAAAGTAAATATCTTTTCCTTTTCTATACCGACTTGTTTCCCCACAAACCGGTTGGCTTTAGCCTATCCTTCCCTGGATAAGGCCTCAAGCCGCTCTAGCCAATCCAAACTCGAATATGGCCTCGAGCACCCCCTAGATCTAATCCCCTAGACCTAGTCGCCAACTCACGCGGTTAATTCCCCCTAAGCCGCGCAAGGACCTAGTCGCCAAAAACAAGGCGATTTCGCTACAAGATACAAATAAAGAAATGAAATATATAACAAACAAACTCCCTCTTGAGATTTCTGGAGATGAGGATGAAGGATCGCTAAAGCACAAGCGAGGTCAAAGCGATCGTTCTTCGGATGCAGCGTGATGGCTTCCTTCTCCAGAATTTCTTCTTTGGCTTTGAGTGGGAGATGATGTTTCGGCAGAGTAGCAGCACGAGAGTTTGGGCACAAGTAATGTCTCTGGAAGTTCTAACACAAAATGAGAGAGAGAGCCCATCATTTTATAGAACTTGAAGATAGCGCTTGCGGTAGCTCCTAGCGCCTGCGGTATCGTTTGTGTGGAGCGGTTGCGAAACTGTCGGCGGCGTGGCGCTGTGCACGAACTTGAGATAGCGCCAGGCAGTAGCACTAGCGCTGGCGGTAGCTGATAGATAAAAATTGAAACAGGAGGCAAGCGCACCTATCGCGTGTAGTATATATGATAAAAATCATATCAAGGTCGTATTTAGTCCTGGGTCTCGTCGAGTATAGTTACTTCGAGCTAACTGCTATTGTTTTATCGGTGAAAAAGCGTGGATAAAAATTAAAGTAAAAACCATAAAGCCAAAAATAAGTAAATAAAATGCACGAAAGCAAAAGAACGAAAACACGCATATTCAAAACTTAAAGTAAAAATACGGAAGGAAAGCGGAAAATATACGATAATAATAACACGAGAAAAACATTCGCTTTGAAACAAATTTAAACGCAAACCTAATATTCCGCTCTAATTTACCGTGTCAACGAGGAAAAGAACGAAAAATTAAATAGACGAAAAAATTTGAATCTAAACGAAAACCGATGTTATGGCAACGAATAAACTTAGATAAAGAAAGGAAAATGCAGGAATTGAAGTGCGGATAATAAAACTAAGTTATGAATTGAAATGCAGTACAGAATTGAAACTACGCTAGAAATTGAAATTACAGGACAGAAAGGAAATTGCAGAAATGAAATTACGCTACGAATGAAAAAATGCACGAAATAAAAACAAAATTTATTTTTTGCCATAATAAAGGGTTACAAGAAATAAAATTACAAAAATAAGAACATTACAATATTTAACTAATTTACATAAGAAGAAAAATACAAAAAAAACATTAAAAAGAAAGAAATTACAACATTTAATTAGATTACATAAAAAGAAAACATAAAAAAGAAAATACAAAAAAGGGTGGAAAATTGTAGAAGATCACCCCAAAATGGGCAATCCAAGAGGGAGAGTTAGTGAGGGGGGGGGGGGCTCCTATTTATAGCAAATTTATGGGGTACGGATAGAGGGTTTGGGAGCTTCTAGAAGGAAGGCAGCTGGTGGGAGCTTCTAGAAGGAAGGTAGCTGGTGGGAGCTTCTAGAAGGAAGGAAGCTAGAGGGCTGGACACGTGGAGGCTGCTGGACGGACTGGGGTGCGGATAGCAGCTGGTGGGCGGGACAGCTGGTAGCGGGCTGAACTGGTAGCGGGCTGCGGGCTAGCGAGTAGCAGGTAGCGGGTCTGCATTTAAATCAGGCAAAAAATAGATGTTGCCTAGTTTCGATCCGACCACCTCCCCTTTCAGAAGTTAATATGACCGTTCTCCACTAGGCCAAGCGCGCACTTCTGTTTAAGAACAAAATATATTAAATATATAATACTTTTAAACGTATTTATTAATTAATAACAAAATACTTTAATTAACTAGTATAGTATTAGATTTATTATTAGTTTTGTTTATTATTATTATTATTGTTATGCATTAATATATATTATTATTTATCATTATTATGCATATACATACCTAAATATTTATTAACTTTATATAGTTTATATTTTCATATAGTTGATTTTATTATTATATATTTAACTTATTATAGTTTATAATTACATAAATATATAGTTTTTATTTAATAAATATTTACACATACTTTAAATATACATTTACATATATATTTACATAAACATTTACATAAATACTATATAGTTTCATATATTTAAATATACTTACAAAATTCCTTTTACATATAAATATAAATATATAAATATAAGTTAAAACAAATCATTTATTCAATGATTTAAATGAAATATTACAAATTTTGTATAAAACTATATAAGAAACTATATAGAAAATACATATATTTTACTATTCATCAAATACCCCCATACTTAAGCTTTTGCTATTCCAGAGCAAAAGTAAGGGATACCTATAAGACGTTTAATAAAATTTCAAATTTACTAAAGTTTTATTTAATCAAAAGTAAGATCAAAATAAATTTAGGAGATTTAAAGAGGTAAGTCCTAAATTATGAAAATGATTTAAAAAAGAGCGAAAAAGTTTTAGCTATAAGACTTCAAAAGTTCGCTAAATGGCGTCTTATTTTGTAATTATTAGCACCTTTAATTTGAACGAAATTATAAAAACTCTTAACTTTTTAACGAAAATTTTCAATAATAAATAAAACCTACTAATTATGCTCTCGTAAACTTTTTAAATTAAAATCTAGCTTACAATTTTATTGGCTAAAGGGTAGGGGAAAAAGGGGTAGCCTTGGCAGGAAGAAGAGTGCTTGGATTAGGTGTGATGAATTTTATCCTCTCACCCCATCTTTTGGTTTGGTTTTACTTTGACTCCCAGCGTTTGGTTTATGAGGGATAATTGAAACTTTTAACTTTAACCCAATGCCCGTGTTTACGGAATTTTTTATTCCCATTGACACAGGATTTCTTTTAACAATATTGGGTGCCTGCGTTTACGGAATCTTTTTATTCCCATTGACACAGGATTTCTTTTAAACTCCTTCTAAATTTTTATTGCCAAGCTAAATACAAGGGGGTTTCAAAGGAAAATCTAGAATAATAAAAAAAAGTATTTGAGAGCAAAATTTAGTAGATTAAAAACATTCCTAAAGTTTCACAAGTTTCGAAGTAAGAATAATTAAATCTAAAGATGGTTTGCCAATATAATACAAAAAGAAACTATTTAGGATAAACTCGAAGTAGTGCTAAAAGGTTTTTTTTCTCGATTTAAACTAAAATGACAAGATGATGTTTACTACTAAAATTCCTAGATTTAAATTTTCAAACTATGATAAAAATAAAAATGATTTAGTAAATCAAAAATAATGAAAAACGCTTAAAGATAAAACTAACCTAGCCTTGGAAATAACAAAAAGCTAAGTAGGGGATTTTATTTTATTTTTGGAGTTTTTTTATAAGTTTTTCAAATATAATTTTTTTGGACTTTTTAAGATATGATATATTTTTTTGGGATTTTTTGGTTTTCTTAATAACAAAATACATAAACACTTAATAAAAAGAAAAGAAGAACAAAAGTTAAGAACAAAAAAGATACATACAAAAACATTTTTTGGTTTTTTCTAATGTTTTTTTTTTCATCAAAATATATATATTTTTATTTTTAATTTTTTTTAAAATTATGTAAATTAATACTAAAAACAAAGGAAATGTAAAAAAGAAAGAAAAAGAAAGGAAAATAAAACATATATAAAATTTTTTTTTGGGGTTTATGACAAAATTTTGTGGATTTTGTTATAACAAATTTTTAAGTAACTTTTTCATCAATTTTTTTGGATTTTTATTTATTTTATAATAAGGTTTTTTACATACAAATAAAAACATAGAACTAGAACATTTATAATAATAAATTTTTTGTGTTTTTTCTAAGTTATTTAATAATAAATGTTTTTTGGATTTTTGATTTTGTTACATATTTACATATTAAAGTTTTTACAAAGAGAAATAAAAGGAAAGAGACAAATTTGTTGCAACAAATTTTATTTTGTTGTAACAAAATTTGTTATGTTGTAACAAAAAAGAAAAGAGAAAGAGTTGTTGTAACCAATTTTTTTTTGTATTGTAATAACGAATTTTATTATATTATTTATTTTTTTCTAAAAAAAGGGGGACAAAAATTACAAAAAGGGGGAAAACACACCCCCATACTTAAAAGTCAACATTGTCCCCAATGTTGAAATTAAGTATGAGGAACCATTATAAATATGTGCAAAGCATAAAAAGAGTAAAAGTAAAATGTAAGAAAGGAAATAGCAGGGGAAAAAAGCACGTCCCTGATTTGGAGACGGGATGACCAGATTAATACCTGCAAAATATGTTAAAACAAAATAATAAAAGTTATTTACAAAGAGGAGGGGGGGGGGGGAAGATAAAGATGGAATTTATTATATATATACAAATATTAAGAACTAAAAGAAAGAAGAAAAAAGAGAAAAGCTAAAAAAACGCATACAAAATTTTTTTTGTATGTTTTTGGGTGTTTCTAAATTACAAAAGAGTAAAACACATATAAATAAAGCAAAACTATTTTTTTGGGAGTTTTCTAAATATATTTTCATCATTTTTGAAGTATGCATATTTATAGAAACCTTAATACTTAATAAAAATAAGAAAAATAAAGAGAAACTTTAAAATTAAAAACAAAGAAGAAGAATTGAAATGAAAGGATAAAAGTAATAGGGTTTTTCCTTTTCAAAATATCGACAAAAATCCCCTTTCGGGTCCGTCGAATAATCCTACTTCGAAAAAACTAACTATTATTCTATCTTAAAATTCCAACAATTCTTTTAGATTTATGTTTCAAAGCTTTTCACTATTTTGTCATTTTAATTAAAATATTATCTTGTTTTGTCAAATATGCATATTAAAACTTAATGAAAAATAAAAAGAAAACTTATCATTTTTTTCTTATATGCACATTTATATACAAAATAAAACTTAATAAAAATTAAAAGAAACTTAACATAAAAACAAAAAAGGGAGAAAGAGAAGAGAGAGAAGAGAAAAAAACATAGTAGAAAAAGAAAGAGAAGAACATATAATTAATTAATTTTTTTTTGGGGGATTTCTCTAATTTTTCATCATCAATTTTTTTTTAATGTATAATAAAAAAGGGATATATATATATTAATACTTAACAAAAAGAAAGAAAAAAGAAAAAAAAAATAATAAGAAAGCCAAAAATACATAAATAATTTTTTTGTGGGATTTTTCTAGCTTTTTTTTTCATCATCTTTTTTTATTATTTTTTTTTTCAATTTTTGCCAAATATTTACATATTAATATACATATTAAAACCTAAAAATACAAATAAGAAAGAAAGAGAAGAAATGGAAAAAACATATTTACAAAAAGAAAGGAAAAAAGATATTTAACTATAATATTTTTTTATTATTATTTTTCTAAGTAAAAAAAATTTCATCATTTTTTAGATTTTTAATTAGATATATTTACAAATTAATGCATAATAAAAAAGAAAGAACATATATTTTTGGGTTTTGGAGTTTTTTTTAATTTTTTTTATTTTTAAAGATGATAAAATCAATAGCGTAAACTTTTTTCACAATATCGATGAAAAGTTCCCCGGCAACGGCGCCAAAAACTTGATAGATAAAAATTGAAACAGGAGGCAAGCGCACATATCGCGTGTAGTATATATGATAAAAATCATATCAAGGTCGTATTTAGTCCTGGGTCTCATCGAGTATAGTTACTTCGAGCTAACTGCTATTGTTTTATCGGTGAAAAAGCGTGGATAAAAATTAAAGTAAAAACCATAAAGCCAAAAATAAGTAAATAAAATGCACGAAAGCAAAAGAACGAAAACACGCATATTCAAAACTTAAAGTAAAAATACGGAAGGAAAGCGGAAAATATACGATAATAATAACACGAGAAAAACATTCGCTTTGAAACAAATTTAAACGCAAACCTAATATTCCGCTCTAATTTACCGTGTCAACGAGGAAAAGAACGAAAAATTAAATAGACGAAAAAATTTGAATCTAAACGAAAACCGATGTTATGGCAACGAACAAACTTAGATAAAGAAAGGAAAATGCAGGAATTGAAGTGCGGATAATAAAACAAAGTTATGAATTGAAATGCAGTACAGAATTGAAACTACGCTAGAAATTGAAATTACAGGACAGAAAGGAAATTGCAGAAATGAAATTACGCTACGAAGGAAAAAATGCACGAAATAAAAACTAAATTTATTTATTGCCATAATAAAGGGTTACAAGAAATAAAATTACAAAAATAAGAACATTACAATATTTAACTAATTTACATAAGTAGAAAAATACAAAAAAAACATAAAAAAGAAAGAAATTACAACATTTAATTAGATTACATAAAAAGAAAACATAAAAAAGAAAATACAAAAAAGGGTGGAAATTGTAGAAGATCACCCCAAAATGGGCAATCCAAGAGGGAGAGTTAGTGAGGGGGGGGGGGGGGCTCCTATTTATAGCAAATTTATGGGGTGCGGATAGAGGGTTTGGGAGCTTCTAGAAGGAAGGCAGCTGGTGGGAACTTCTAGAAGGAAGGCAGCTGGTGGGAGCTTCTAGAAGGAAGGCAGCTGGAGGGCTGGACACGTGGAGGCTGCTGGACAGACTGGGGTGCGCATAGCAGCTGGCGGGCGGGACAGCTGGCGGGCGGGCTGAACTGGTAGCGGGCTGCGGGCTAGCGGGTAGCAGGTAGAGGGTCTGCATTTAAATCAGGCAAAAAATAGATGCTGCCTGGTTTCGATCCAACCACCTCCCCTTTCAGAAGTTAACAAGACCATTCTCCACTAGGCCAAGCGCGCACTTCTGTTTAAGAACGAAATATATTAATTATATAATACTTTTAAACGTATTTATTAATTAATAACAAAATATTTTAATTAACTATAGTATTAGATTTATTATTAGTTTTATTTATTATTATTATTATTGTTATGCATTAATATATATTATAATTTATCATTATTATGCATATACATACATAAATATTTATTAACTTTATATAGTTTATATTTTCATATAGTTGATTTTATTATTATATATTTAACTTATTATAGTTTATAATTACATAAATATATAGTTTTTATTTAATAAATATTTACACATACTTTAAATATACATTTACATATATATTTACATAAACATTTACATAAATACTATATAGTTTCATATATTTAAATATACTTACAAAATTCCTTTTAAATATAAATATAAATATATAAATATAAGTTAAAACAAATCATTTATTCAATGATTTAAATGAAATATTACAAATTTTGTATAAAACTATATAAGAAACTATATAGAAAATACGTATATTTTACTATTCATCAAATAACTTTCGAAACTGTCGGTGGCGTGGCAGAACCAACTTTCGTCGAACGGAACAATTTCGTCGAATGAAATTTTTGTCGAACGAAATTTTCGTCGAACGCAGGCAAAATCGTCGAACGAATCTTGAGCTAGCGCCTGGCGGTAGCTCTAACGCTGGCGGTAGCTCTAACGCTGGCGGTAGTGCTTTCTTCCAGATGTTTGAATTTTAGCTGCCTTCTACCTGTGGAGTATTGCACATATAGTTCCTGCACACTATAAACACACTACAAGCAATGTCAAATATAATATAGGATTTGTTATTCTCAAACAAAGGGATGTGACACACATGTCCAACAATCTCCCCCTTTTGATAATAACAAATCCTTTAAGCAAGAAATCCACAATAGTGTTTATAGTATATGATAAGCAAGATAATAGTGCAACTATTGTAAATGATAAGTATGATAATGTGCATGCTCCCCCCTATCTTAATGCTCCCCCTACATAAATGCAATTTATGTTTTACTCCCCCTAATTGATAGAGTACATGAATTATTCTCCCCTTAATATTCTATATTTCTCCTATATAGATTTCTTCAATTAATCTCCCCCTTTGGGTATTATCAAAAGAAGGTGGGGTGAGGGTAGCAAGGAGGCATTTCTTATAAATGATAAAGCATGATTGAGCTTTTGTAATATATAAAATGATAAAGAGTTTAAGCATAACATTGAAGAGATTCCAAATAAATAGATAAGAGTTTTAGCATAGCGGAAGAGTATAAGAAACATCTTTTTCTAAGCATGAAAATCATAATTATAAATATGAGTTTAAGTTCAAAAATGAAAGATGTTTTAAAACCTTTTTGAAATCTCAAAGTTTTTCATAAAGATACCAAGCATAAAATGAACATATAAGAAGAGAATATACTACAATGTTACTTAATTTTAAGTTCAAGAGATACCAAAACATTGTAGAGATCATGCTAGGTTATCTAGTGCATTTCTTATATAAAGAGTAGTATAGATAAAGCATTAGAATCCAATACTCATGAGAAGAAGTGTTATGAAAGATAATGATGTGCAGATAAGTGTATTTTGAGCAATGTTAACAATTGATTTAAATCACAAAATACAAGACATATGTAGAGTAAGGTGCACAATAAAACACAAGTAAATTACTTTCACACACTTTTAATGCACATAAATTTTTTAAAACAAAGTGGTTTAGTAACCAAGGTTTGCACAAGACACTTTACTATTCTTTCCAAGGTGCTCAACCTCACAATGCTTATGAAGACTTATCAGGAGATTCAAGTAGTGCTTGGTGGAGTTATATTTGTTTACATATATAATTTTTTGTTCATATTTATGAGACAACATTCTCCGAATACACTTGTTTTGCAAACCCAACTTTTTAAACTTAACCACTTTTCAAAATTTCATAAGTGCAATTCAAATATAGTGTAGGCAATAAACTTATGCAAGTTTTAATTCATTGTACAAATACAATACACAAGCAAGCATTTTTAGATTTAAACACACATGTTGATTACCAAAATAAGTGAGTGAAAGGTATCATTATCAATCATAATACATTTACTCATACTTAGAGGCATGCTAAGCTTGGTTCTACACATATTTTTCAATACAATTGATGCACTTTAAATAGATATATCAAAGCATGATAAACAAAACAATGTTCATAGTAATTTCAAGGAATAAAATTTTACATTGTAAAGAATTCTAAATAATAGAATTCATTCATGCTTGATATTAGCAATAAAGATCATACAGTTTTTTGTTGATTTGAAAATTTTTAATGAAATAAAAACAGAAAAATCATACAAACGTATTTTTGTATTTTTGAATTTTGAATTTTTGTAGTTGATTTTTCATAATATAAAAACAAAAATAACAAAAGTCAGAAACACAACAAATAAGTAGTACATATGAACTAACATATTTTTATAGATTTTTAGAAATTTTAAAACAAAAAAAAATAGACATCCACGCTAGCGTCGGCGCTAACGCTAGCGCTAAAAACAGCACACGATTTTTTAAGAATTTTAAAAATCTGATTTTTGATATTGATTAGGGGTCTTAAGAGTAGTCTTATGCAGAAGTTTTGTAATTATCAGAGATGTCTTGATTGCTCAAATTGCATAAAACATTAGCGTTTTACATGTTATTCATCCTAAGATGTCTAAGACTCCTAATTCCAACCTTAACATTTGAAACCTTGCATCGAGAAGAGGTTTAGTGAATATATCAGCAAGTTGAGAGTCCGTGCCAATGAAACTAATCCTTATATTTTCCTTTTTAGTGTGATCCCTTATGAAATGATGACGCACATCTATATGTTTGGATCTAGAGTGGTGTACCAGATTATTTGTGAGATCAATGACACTTTTGTTGTCACATTTTAATTCAATAAGTTTTAGATGAAAACCAAAGTCCTCTAAAGTTTGGCTCATCCATAAAGCTTGTGCACAACAACTCCCTAATGCAATGTATTCGGCCTCCGTGGTGGAGAGTGCAACCGAATTTTGTTTCCTACTAGACCATGCAACTAATGAAGGTCCTAGAAAATGACAAGTACCACTAGTGCTTTTTCTATCAAGTGAACAACCGGCATAGTCCGAATCGGAATAGACATGCAGTGTAAATGAATCATTATGCCGGTACCATAATCCTAATCTAGATGACCCAATAAGATATCTAAAAATTCGTTTAACCGCTTTTTAAATGAGATTCTTTTGGATTGGCTTGAAATCGAGCACATAAGCATACGGTAAACATAATATCGGGTCTAGTTGCACTAAGATAAAGTAGAGATCCTATCATACCTCTATATAGTGTTTGATCTATAGAAATTCTCGATTCATCTTTTGCTAATTTTAGTGATGCACTCATTGGTGTAGAAGCATGTTTAAGGTTTTCAAATCAAAAACGTTTAAGCATATCATGGACATATTTTGTTTAACAAACAAAGATACCATCAATTCTTTGAGATATTTGAAAACCAAGGAAATAAGAAAAATTCTCCTACTAGACTCATTTCAAATTCATTTTTCATCACTAAAATAACTTCATTACACATCTCTTCATTAGTAGATCCAAAAATTATATCATCAACATATATTTGTAAAATAATCATATCATCATTATTGTGCTTAATGAAGAGAGTATTATCCGCACTTCTTATAATATAACCGTGCTTTAATAAAAATGATGTAAGTCTTTCATACCATGCACGGGGCGCTTGTTTTAAACCATAAAGCGCTTTTTCTAGCTTATAAACATGATTTGGAATTTTTTCATTAATAAAACCGGGGGGTTGTTCAACATAAACTTCTTCTTTTACAAACCCGTTTAGAAAAGCACTTTTCACATCCATTTGAAATAGTTTTATTCGTTTAAAGCTTGCAAATGCTAGAAAAATTCTTATAGACTCTAATCTAGCAACGGGTGCAAAAGATTTGTCAAAATCTATCCCCTCGATTTGAGAATATCCTTGTGCTACTAAGCGTGCTTTATTTCAAGATATTCTAGACTCACCATCTAATTTATTTTTGAAAATCCATTTTACACCTACAACCGGGTGATTAGATGGTCTTTCTACTAATTTCCAAATATTAGGTCGCTCAAATTGTGCTAACGCTTCATTCATAGCCAAAAACCAAAATTCATCATTTAAAGCGGTTGTAACATTTTTTGGTTCAATTTCAGAAACAAAGCAAATATTTGAATAAGATTCATGAAGAGAAGAGCGAGTTCTTACCCCGATGGATGGTTCACCAATTATAAGTTCCCGTGGATGATCCCTTGTGAATTTTAAGACTCTTGGAGGTACATATTCATCTTTCTTGGCCTCCTCTTCTTCTTCTTTGGAAGGTTCATCATCACCATGCTCCAAAGGAGGTAATAGATCATCCTCTTTGCCTGCGGAAAATCTTTCTATACAAGGAACAAGCTCATCAAATTTCACATTAATTGACTCTTCAACTTTTCTAGTTCTTTTATTAAAAACTCTATAAGCTTTACTAGTTGAAGAGTATCCCAGAAATGTTCCTTCATCACATTTTTCATCAAACTTTCCCAAGCTATCTTTTGTATTTAAAATAAAGCATTTACAACCAAAAACTTTGAAGTAAGATACATTATGCTTCTTTTGAAAATAGAATTCATATGGTGTGAGATTTAAAGATGGGTGAAGCATGATTCTATTTATAACATAACATGATGTATTTACGGCTTCGGCCCAAAAGGACTTAGGTAATTTATATTCACATAACATAGTGCGTGCTAGTTCTTGAAGTATCATATTCTTTCTTTCTACAACACCATTTTGTTGTGGTGTGCGTGGTGCGGAGAACTCATATTTTATGCCTAACATATCACAATAAGATGTAAAATTTTCATTTTCAAATTCTCCTCCATGATCCGAGCGAATGCATTTAATTTTTAAATCACTTTCATTTTGAATACGAGTACATAATTTTGAAAATTCACAAAACGCTTCGGATTTGGATGAGAGAAATATTGTCCAACAATATCTAGAAAAATCATCTATTAAAACATATGTATATAATCTACCACCAAGACTTGCGGTGCTAACGGGACCAAAAAGATCCATATGAATTAATTGCAAAGGTCTTGTAGTAGAAATAACATTTTTATTTTTGAAAGAGGATCTAGTAATTTTACCTTTTGACATGGTGAACAAAGTGAAGGTAAATTTCCATTTAATCTAGGCAATCCTCTAATTAAATCTCTTTTGGCAAGTTTTACAATAAGCTTTGTGCTAGCATGTCCTAGCCTTCTATGCCAAAGTTCAAGTTCATCATTTTTGGTAATAAAACATTTCAAAGATGATTTTGAAAGATCATGAAATGAAACAATATAAACATTGTGTATTCTTGGTGCACTTAGTAAAATATTGTTTGTAATAGGATTAGATATTTTGCATAGATTAGTAGAAGATTCAAATAAAACATCTAATCTTTTATCACATAATTGGCTAATAGAAATAAGATTATGTTTTAGCCCTTTTACATAAAGAACATTTGATATAGTGAAGGATTCGTTACCAACTGTACCAACTCCCATGATCCTTCCTTTTCCGTTGTCACCAAATGTCACTGATAAGAAAATAAATGACGTAGGAGGCAAGCGCACCTATCGCGTGTAGTATATATGATAAAAAATCATATCAAGGTCGTATTTAGTCCTGGGTCCCGTCGAGTATTGTTACTTCGAGCTAACGGCTATTGTTTTATCGGATATTAAAAATAAGTGAGTGTTTGCAATAATTAAAAACAAAAATGATAACAATCGCGGGCTTGGTGTGTGTTTAGCAAAACCCAAGAAAAGCGATAATACGATAATAAGTGCATTAATTTGAAAACAAAAATGATAACAATCGCGGGCTTGGTGTGCGTTTAGCAAAAAACAAGAAAAGCGATAGAAAAGACAAAAAAGCTAAGTTATGAAAGCTGTAAATAAGCAGAAAATCTAATTTATGAAAGCGATAAAGAAAGCATGAAAAGCTAATTATGAGAGCTTTAAAGAAAGCATGAAAGAAAGCATTAAAATCTAGTTTATGAAAGCATGAAAAGCTAATTATGAAAGCATTAAATAAAACATTAAAATCTAAACTATGAAAGCAAATAAATTCTAATCTCATACACACACACACTCTACATGAAATAAACTAAAATTAAAAGAAAAAAATACAAATAAGTAAAACTAACTCTCATACACACACACACACACACTCTACATAAATTAAAAAATTAACACATAACATAACATAAAACTAAACTAAACTAAAATAAGAACAAAAAGAAGAACAAAAAAAATAAAACAAAAAAGGAAATCTAAACAAAACAAAAGAAGAACAAAAATTAGAACTAAAATAAGAACAAAAAAAAGAGAAGAACTTGATGAACAATAGAAAAACTTGCTTATATATAACAAGAACAAGAACACTTAAGAGAACACTTAGAACTTAGAACAAGAAGAACAAGTTATCTATTTATTTAAGAAAAACAAATTATTACATACTAAGAGAGGATACATAGGGAAACAAGAGAGAGAAAAATATAAAAACACAAATACAAAGGGTGGAACACAAATCCTAAAAAGGATTAGAAAATGTGAACCTTTTTTACAAGGGAGAGGGCCTCTTATTTATAGGCAAGAGGTGGGGGTGCATTTAGTAAAAAAAAAAGAAAAGCTTGGTGGCTGGATAGATTCTAGAAGGTGGGGTAGCCAAGTTTGAATTGATCACTTGTTGGAATTGGAGAGCTAGAGGAGCAGCTGGAGGCTTCGGGCAGCAGGGCAAGGGCACGGGTAGCAGGGCGGCAGCTGGCACGGGCGCGAGCAGGCGGCAGCAGGTACGGGCAGCTGGGCAGGGGCGCAGGCAGTGGGCAGCGCGGGACAGCAGGGCGCGGGCAGCAGGCAGGCGGGCGCGTGGAGGCGGGGCTGCAGATAGCTGGGTTTAATCCAGCAAAATGTGCGCTTGCCTGGATTCGAACCCAGGGAGGCTGTAGGATTAGCCAAGTCCAGAACCAATGAGCCAAGCGTCTCTATCTGAAATTTGTAGGGCTATATTAAATATATTATGTTAGGTTTAGAATTTATTAAAAGCAAAAAGGGAGGGAAACGAGCGCCACCGTTTAATCCAATTAAATATGACTACGCCAGGACTCGAACCCGGGGCAGCAACGCGGCAAGCAAAGACAGAACCAATGAGCCAAGCAGCTCCTTCAACATCTATGGAGCAATAAATATACTTATTATAATTACACATATATTTTTATATATTTTTTAATTTAATTTACAAAATTATTTATATGATTATATTTAATATATATATTCTTTTATTATTTATTATTATATTTATTATTATATATATTATTATATATTATATACTTATTATTATTATATATATACATATATGTATTTATTACATATATACATATATACTATTTATTATTACATATATACATAAATATATATATTAAAAATATATCAATATTTATTTATACTTATAATATTTACATATATTTACAAACAAGATAAAACAAGCTATTATTTCAATAATTTACATATTGCATGTACAAAAATACCTAAATTAGGCTAGAAATTATATTAAAAATATGCAATATTTTCTATTCATCAAATACCCCCATACTTAAGCTTTTGCTATTCCAGAGCAAAAGTAAGGGATACCTATAAGACGTTTAATAAAATTTCCAATTTACTAAAGTTTTTATTAAATCAAAAGTAAGATCTAAATAAATTTAGGAGATTTAAAGAGGTAAGTCCTAAATTATGAAGATGATTTAAAAAGAGCGAAAAAGTTTTAGCGAGACTTCTAAAGTTAGCTAAATAGCGTCGAATATTGCAGTCTTTGGCGCCTTTAATTAGAGTAGAATTATATAAAACTTTAACTTTTGTAAGAAAGTTTTTAAGAATAAATAAAGCATACTAATTATGCTCTCTCAAACTTTTTTAAATTAAAATCTAGGTACAATTTTATTGGCTAAGGGGTAGGGGAAAAAAGGTAGCCTTGGCAAAAAGAAGAGTGCTTGGATTTAGGGGTGATAGGTTTTATCCTCTCACCCCACCTTTTTGGTGGTTTTGCTTTGATTCCCAGCGTTGGTTTACGGGGGATAATTGAAATCTTTTTAAACTTAACCCAATGCCCGTGGTTATGAAATTTTATTTTTATTCCCATTGACACGGGATTTCTTTTAACAATATTGGGTGCCTGTGTTTACGGAATCTTTTTATTCCCATTGACACAGGATTTCTTTTAAAACTTCTTCTTTTACTTTTTTTATGCCAAGCTGAAGGGGTGAGGGTTTCAAAAGAAAAACTAGAATAATAAAAAAGGATTTGAGAGCAAAATTTAGTAGATTAGAATATTCCTAAAGTTTCACAAGTTTAGAGTTAGAATAATTGAATCTAAAGATGGTTTGCCAATATAATACAAAAAGGAATCTATTTAGGGTAAACCCGAGGTAGTGCTAAAAATTCTGTTCTCAAATTAAATTAAGATCGCAAGATTTTCTTTACTACTGAAAATTCCTCGATTTAAATTTTTCAAACCATGAAATAAATAAAAATGATTTAGTAAATAATAAATAATGAAAAACGCTTAAAGATAAAACTAACCTAGCCTTAGAAGTAACAAAAAGCTAAGTAGGGGTTTTATTCTTTTTTTTTTTTGATTTTTTGATAAGTTTTTTCATCATTTTTTTTGGAGTTTTTAAGATATGATATTTTTTGATTTTTGATTTTTTATAACAAAATACATATATAAATACTTAATAAAAACAAAGTAACAAAAAGAAAGAAGAAAATTAAGAAAAGCAAAAATACATACAAAATATTTTTTGGTTTTTTGTAATATATTTTTTTTCATCAAAATTTTTTTGATTTTTAATTTTGGTAAAATATATACATTAATACTAAAAAAGAAAAAGAAAGAGAAAGAAAAATAAAAATTTATATAAAAATTTTTGGTGTTATGACAAAATATGTGAATTTTGTTATAACAAAATTTTTTTAGTAAACCTTTTCAACATTTTTTGGATTTTGATTTATTATTATAAATAAGGATTTTTATATACAAATAAAAGACATAAACATAAAATATTTATAAATTTTTTTTTTGTGTTTTTTCTAAGTTAATTAATGATTTTTTTGGATTTTTTGAATTTTATGTAAGAGGGACAAAGATGTTGTAACATAATTTATAAACATTTATAAGAGGGACATAAACATTTATAAGAGGGACAAAGATGTTGCAACATAATTTATTATGTCATAACAAATTTTGTTATGTTATAACAAATAATTTTTTATTTTGTAACAAATTTTGCTATTTTATTTATTTTGTCATTTTTGGGTTTTTTCTAAGTAAAAATGGGGGACAATAATTACAAAGGGGGAAAACATCATACCATACCCCCATACTTAAAATCAACATTATCCCCAATGTTGAAGTAAGTATGAGGAACAATTCTATATATGTACAAAAACATGAAAAAGAGGAAAAAGAAAATATAAGGGGGGAAAAAGCAGGGGGAAAAAGCACGCCCCTATTTTGGAGACGGGATAACCGAAATAATTACCTGCAAAAGATGTTAAAACATAATAATAAAGGTTTATGTACATGGGGGGGGGGGGGGGGGGAGGGGGTGATAAAAATGATAAAATCATATGCATATATATACATATATATATATATATATATAAGTTTTTTATTTGTTTTTCCAATTTTTCTTAGTTACAAAAAATAAAATAAAACATATATACATAAAGCAAACTATATATATTTTTTGGGAGATCTTTCTAACACATATTTTCATCATTATTAAAATATGCATATATATAAACACCTTTATACTTAATAAAAATAAGAAAAATAAAGAGAAACTTTAAAATAAAAAAAACAAAGAAGAAGAAGTGAAATGAAAGGATAAAAGTAATAGGGTTTCCCCTTTTCAAAATATCGACAAAAATCCCCTTTCGGGTCTGTCGAGTAATCCTACTTCGAGAAAACTACCTATTATTCTATCTCAAAAATTCCAAAAATTCTTTTTGATTTATGTTTCAAAATTTTCCATTATTTTGTCATTTTAATTAGAGTATTATTTTGTTTTGTTTAAATATGCATAGATAATTTTAATGAAAATAAAATAGAAATCATATCATTTTTTTCTTTATGCATATTTATATACAAAATAAAACTTAATAAGTAATAAAACTTAAGAAAGATAAAAAAAACAAAGAAAGAAAAAAAAGCATATATTTTTTTGGATTTTTCAAATCAATATTTTCATCATTTTTTGGATTTTTAATATGATGAGAATATATATAAACACTTAACAAAAAGAAAAGCAAGAAAAAAGGAAAGATGAAAAAAAGAAAAAATAAGAAAGCCAAAAATACTTAATTAATTAATTTTTTTTATGGGATTTTTTTAGTTTTTCCATCATCATTTTTTTTTTCAAAATTTAGCCAAATATTTACATATATAGTTTACATATATAAAACCTAAAAATAAAAATAAGAAAGAAAGAAAGAAAGGGAAAAAGGTATTTACAAAAAGAAAGATACAATATTATATTAATTTTTGGATTTTTCTTATATGTACATTTATATACATAATGATACTAAAAAAGGAACAAAAATAATAAGAACAAGAAAGAGAAAGACAAAGTGAAAAGAACATTTATGATTTTTGGTTTTTTTTATATCACAAAAAGAATGAAATATATATATAAAGTAAAACCACATATATTTTTTTTGGAGTTTTCTAAATGTATTTTCATCATTTTTGAAATACGCATATTCAAATTTATATTAACACATAAGAAAAAAACAAAATTAATAAAGAAAATCTTTAAAATGAAAAGCAAAGAAGAAAACGTTGAAATAATAAGTTAAAAGCAACGGGGTTTCCTCTTTTCAAAATATCGACAAAAATCCCCTTTCGGGTCTGTCGAGTAATCCTACTTCGAGAAAATGATCTATTGTCCTATCTTAAAATTCCTAGAATTCATTTTGATTTTGGTTTTAAAGTCTTTCATTATTTTTTTCACTTTGAGATTTGAAATAATATGTTTTCAAATATGCATTTAAAAAAAACTTAATGAAAAACAAATAGAAATCCTATCATTTTTTGAGTTTTCTTATATGCACAGTTATATACAAAATTAAAACTTAATAAAAATAAAAGCAACTTAATAAAAAAACAAAAAGAAAAAAAGAAGAACAAATATTTTTTTGGATTTTTTATAAGAATATTTCATCAATTTTTTGGTTTTTAATTTTTTTATATTTACAAATTAGAGCTTAAGAAAAAGAGAAAACATATATTTTTGGGTTTTTTGGGATTTTTAAATTTTTTTAATTTTTTTAAAGATGATAAAATCAATAGTGTATACTTTCTTCGCAATATCGATGAAATTCCCCGGCAACGGCGCCAAAAACTTGATAAGAAAATAAACGACGTAGGAGGCAAGCGCACCTATCGCGTGTAGTATATATGATAAAAATCATATCAAGGTCGTATTTAGTCCTGGGTCCTGTCGAGTATTGTTACTTCGAGTTAACGACTATTGTTTTATCGGATATTAAAAATAAGTGAGTGTTTGCAATAATTAAAAACAAAAATGATAACAATCGCGGGCTTGGTGTGCGTTTAGCAAAAACCAAGAAAAGCGATAATACGATAATAAGTGCATTAATTTGAAAACAAAAATGATAACAATCGCGGGCTTGGTGTGCGTTTAGCAAAAACCAAGAAAAGCGATAGAAAAGACAAAAAAGCTAAGTTATGAAAGCTGTAAATAAGCAGAAAATCTAATTTATGAAAGCGATAAAGAAAGCATGAAAAGCTAATTATGAGAGCTTTAAAGAAAGCATGAAAGAAAGCATTAAAATCTAGTTTATGAAAGCATGAAAAGCTAATTATGAAAGCATTAAATAAAGCATTAATATCTAAACTATGAAAGCAAATAAATTCTAATCTCATACGCACACACACTCTACATGAAATAAACTAAAATTAAAAGAAAAAAATACAAATAAGTAAAACTAACTCTCATACACACACACACTGTACATAAATTAAAAAATTAACACATAACATAACATAAAACTAAACTAAACTAAAATAAGAACAAAAAGAAGAACAAAAAAAATAAAACAAAAAAGGAAATCTAAACAAAACAAAAGAAGAACAAAAATTAGAACTAAAATAAGAACAAAAAAAAGAGAAGAACTTGATGAACAATAGAAAAACTTGCTTATATATAACAATAACAAGAACACTTGAGAGAACACTTAGAACTTAGAACAAGAAGAACAAGTTATCTATTTACTTAAGAAAAACAAATTATTACATACTAAGAGAGGATACATAGGGAAACAAGAGAGAGAAAAATATAAAAACACAAATACAAAGGGTGGAACACAAATCCTAAAAAGGATTAGAAAATATGAACCTTTTTTACAAGGGAGAAGGCCTCTTATTTATAGGCAAGAGGTGGGGGTGCATTTAGTAAAAAAAAGAAAAGCTTGGTGGCTGGACAGATTCTAGAAGGTGGGGTAGCCAAGTTTGAATTGATCACTTGCTGGAATTGGAGAGCTGGAGGAGCAGCTGGAGGCTTCGGGCAGCAGGGCACGGGCAGTAGGGCGGCAGCTGGCACGGGCGCGGGCATGCGGTAGCGGGTACGGGAAGCTGGGCAGGGGCGCGGGCAGCGGGCAGCGCGGGACAGCAGGGCACGGGCAGCAGGTAGGCGGGCGTGTGGAGGCGGGGCTGCGGATAGCTGGGTTTAATCCAGCAAAATGTGCGCTTGCCTAGATTCGAACCCAGGGAGGCTGCGGGATTAGCCAAGTCCAGAACCAATGAGCCAAGCGTCTCTATCTGAAATTTGTAGGGCTATATTAAATATATTATGTTAGGTTTAGAATTTATTAAAAGCAAAAAGGGAGGGAAATGGGCGCTACAGTTTAATCCAATTAAATATGACTACGCCAGGACTCGAACCTGGGGCAGCAGCGCGGCAAGCAAAGACAGAACCAATGAGCCAAGCAACTCCTTCAACATCTATGGAGCAATAAATATACTTATTATAATTACACATATATTTTTATATATTTTTTTAATTTAATTTACAAAATTATTTATATGATTATATTTAATATATATTCGGTTATTATTTATTATTATATATATTATTATATATTATATACTTATTATTATTACATATATACATATATGTATTTATTATATATATACATATATACTATTTATTATTACATATATACATAAATATATATTAATAATATATCAATATTTATTTATACTTATAATATTTACATATATTTACAAACAAGATAAAACAAGCTATTATTTCAATAATTTACATATTGCATGTACAAAAATACCTAAATTAGGCTAGAAATTATATTAAAAATATGCAATATTTTCTATTCATCAGTCACGATCCCTCCCTTTTTCTTTTCTAGGCTGAGGAACTTTGCTTTATTGCCCGTCATGTTCTGGGAGCATCCTGAATCCAAGTACCACACGTCTTCATTGTCCTTAGCCTGCCTGCATATCTAGAAAGAAGATGAGAGTAAAGATCCGGATACCCAAGTGGAACCACCCATAGAATAAGTGGAAGTCTTAGGTACCCAGATTTGCTTTAAAGTATTTCATTTTATTTTCCTGCAAGAACTAGATGTGTGACCTAACCTATAATAGTTTGCACACGAAATAAAGGGGGTTGAGGCCCTTTTCTGGAATATTTTCTTGCTGGAACAAATTGGATTTACAGAATAAGAATCTTTTGCTAAAGAAAATTCAAGTTTCTGGTATGAGGTGCTAGCGCCGGCGTTAGTGGCTAACGCTGGGCGGTAGCTCTCTCCTCAATATCCGAGCCCAAATTTTCCAGATCCATGGCACTGGTACCCTAGAATCATTTCTAGTGATTTTTGGCATATTCCAAATTTTTTAATGGCCATGGTGAGATCATGAACTTGTGCTTTAAGTGAAGAATTTTCTTTCACAATCATGACACACTTATTTTCAAAACCTTTTTTTTATTATTTTTGATTTGCAAAAGAGAGGCTTCTAATTTCCTTTCTAATTCCCCCTTCTCTTTTGTAAGAGTTTTGGCATGAGAGAGGGCTTTAAAAAGTGGCTCTTCAATGTATTTTGCCAATTTAGTGGAGTGATCACACTCTTGGCAAGAAACCCTTCTCTTTTCTAAAACAATTAATTTTTTGGAAAGCTTTTGATTTTCTTTAATAAGAGATTCATTTTCAAGGTTCAATAAAATACTATCTTTCATATTTTTATCAAAAGCTTTGCAAGTTTCAAGGAATTCATTAAAGAGTTCATCATAAGTGGGAGGAGTTACCTCAGTGTCGCTATGAACACTGGTGTCGTCGCCGTCATTTCCATGTCCCATGAGGCACATGTTTGCTTCCTCATCTTCTCTTGATGAAGACCCACTTGATTCTTTGGAGGAGGAGGAGGAGGAGGAGTCATCCCATGTTCTATCTTTTAGCACTTTCTTCTTCTCCTTCCCTTTGTGCCGCTTTTCTTTCTTCTCCTTAAAGAACTTTGGGCACTGGCTCCTTATGTGCCCCGTCTTCCTACAATGATAGCATTCCGGTGGTGGTCTCTCTTCTTCATTGTCGCTCTCTTTTTCCTTCTTTGAAGATGAACCTTTCCATCTTTCACCCTTTTGGATAAATTTCCGAAAGGTGTTTCTTCTTTCCGGATTGCGCATGAATTTTCGGAAATTCTTTACCAAGAGACTCTCTTCGTCTTCTTCCTCATTCACTTGGCACTCCTTCTTGATTTTAGTGCCAACGCCTTCTTCTTTGGCTCCTTGTTGTATTCATCAAATTGGATTTTGAGTTCTACCTCGTTGGTTTTGAGATTCCCAATGAGCTCTCAACTTGGAGCGTCCTTAGATTGTGTGATTCTGAAATGGCCGTCACCTTCGGGTTGAATTTTGGTGGAACGGAACGAAGGATCTTTCGGACCAAGTCGCCGTTGGAGAAGGTCTTTCCAAGAGCTTTGGAGGCATTGATGATTTGGTGAAGCGCGTGTACATGCCAACAACATCTTCACTTTCATCCATCCAGAATTTTTCATATTCCGATTCAAGTTGGAAAAGCTTTGAATCTTTCACCTGCGATGTACCTTCATGAGTAACTTCCAAATGATTCCAAATTTCATATGCAGAAGTACATGTGGAAATTCTATTAAATTCATTTCTATCTAACGCACAAAATAATGCATTCATGGCCTTGGCGTTATTATTGCATTTAAGTTTATGTTTATCATCCCATTTGTCCTTAGGTTTTTCTATAGTTACCTCTCCAACTACAAATGTAGGAGGAGAGTATTCCTCTTCAACCATATTCCAAACCTCAATATCTAAGGTCATAAGAAAATAACGCATCCTATTTTCCAATAATTATAATCTGACCCAGTAAATAGAGGTGGTCTACTAATTCCCTGACCCTCGGAAAAAGCGAGATCATAAGACGCCATTATTCCTGGTTTTTAAACTGTTTGGAATAACCTGGGCTCTGATACCACTTGTTGGATCGGTAGGCGCCCTTAGAGGGAGGGGGGGGGGTGAATAAGGGAATAAAATTCTTTTTATAATTTTTAAGATAATTACTAAGTTGTTTTGATTAAGAGGAAATAAGATGACAATTTAGTAATAACTATTATGCAATAATAAAATTTTACGCCAATTGAGAGAAATCAAGTAAACACAAATATAATCATGATTGCATTATATAAAAAGGGTGTTTACAAAATTTGATTTCAATATCGCTAGAAATCGGAGGCGTACAAAAGTAAATATCTTTTCCTTTTCTATACCGACTTGTATCCCCACAAACCAGTTGGCTTTAGCCTATCCTTCCCCGGATAAGGCCTCAAGCCGCTCTAGCCAATCCAAACTCGAATATGGCCTCGAGAACCCCCTAGACCTAGTCGCCAACTCACGCGGCGAATTCCCCCTAAGCCGCTCAAGGACCTAGTCGCCAAAAACCAGGCGATTTCACTACAAGATACAAATAAAGAAATGAAATAAATAACAAACAAACTCCCTCTTGAGATTTCTGGAGATGAGGATGAAGGATCGCTAAAGCACAAGCGAGGTCGAAGCGATCGTTCTTCGGATGCAGCGTGATGGCTTCCTTCTCCAGAATTTCTTCTTTGGCTTTGAGTGGGAGATGATGTTTCGGCAGAGTAGCAGCACGAGAGTTTGGGCACAAGTAATGTCTCTGGAAGTTCTAACACAAAATGAGAGAGAGAGCCCATCAGTTTATAGAACTTGAAGATAGCGCCTGCGGTAGCTCCTAGCTCCTGCGGTAGCATTCGTGTGGAGCGGTTGCGAAACCGTCGGCGGCGTGGCGCTGTGCACGAACTTGAGATAGCGCAAGGCGGTAGCACTAGCGCTGGTGGTAGCGCTTTCGAAACTGTCGGTGGTGTGGCAGAACTAACTTTCGTTGAACGGAACAATTTCGTCGAACGAAATTTTTGTCGAATGAAATTTTCGTCGAACGCAGGCAAAATCGTCGAACGAATCTTGAGCTAGCGCCTGGCGGTAGCTCTAACGCTGGCGGTAGTGCTTTCTTCCAGATGTTTGAATTTTAGCTGCCTTCTACCTGTGGAGTATTGCACTTATAGTTCCTGCACACTATAAACACACTACAAGCAATGTCAAATAAAATATAGGATTTGTTATTCTCAAACAAAGGGATGTGACACACATGTCCAACAATCTCCCCCTTTTGATAATAACAAATCCTTTAAGCAAGAAATCCACAATAGTGTTTATAGTATATGATAAGCAAGATAATAGTGCAACTATTGTAAATGATAATGTTGGTGCCAAAAATGGTACCTCCAAAATTCACACTAACAAGGGGATGGGAGAAAACTGCGAAGTGCAAGTTACTAAGACAAGATGCTGGAAGAGAGGGAAAAACGATCACAAAGAGGCGATAACGAAAAAATGAGACCGCTTACACAGGTTGTAAGCTGGAGCCTCGGAGCCAAAAGTGCTTTTCTGGTACCCCTACCCCTCTATTTATAGACGAGGGGGCTGCCCAAATGGGCATAATTGAAAAACTACGGGCTGCCCGGGATACAGGAGAGTTGGGGCAGGGAAATGGGGTACAAATAACAAAAATAACAAAAATAAGAAAAACGACCAGACCGCTTGAGCCGGCGATCTCGCGCTATCCTGATCGCTGGGTACTTAGAAAATTAGACTAGTCTGAAGGCTGGCGATCTGGGCGATCACAAATATTGGAGACCGCTTGGGACACCAACTTGCACCGTAAAGACAAGATCGCGGGCTTTCCGGGCAAACATAATCCCCGCACATTTTTAAGTTGTTAGAACTTCGAAAATGTAATCTTTGACCGCTGAGACCGCGACTGTCATAAATGCGGCTCGGGCTATAAATACCGCTTCAGATCTTCAATCTTCCAGATACTTTGAAATCCTTGCCTTTGAGCGGTCACCGTTTATTGAGATCGAGAAGAAAGCCTTTTCTCGGGATGGATGCTCTTGACATGATGAAGGTGTCGGCACAATCTCGAAAGTCTCCACGGTCTGTATCGAAAACAAAAAAGGTTATTTCGAAAAAGACCGCTAATTCTAGTAAAGAGAAATTGGTCAAAAGTTCAAAGGAAAAGGAAAATTCCGCTTCAAAATCCATAGTTGATCTGACGGTCCCAGAAACTGTCGTTCAGACCCCCCTGGAAATGATCAACCAACCTGCCGATCGTCCTGGGGAGACCGCTTCGGTAGAGTCGATCAAGGCTGCTATGCTGCAGGTGAAGGCTACAGCTGAGAATCTAAGGAGCCAGATCGCTGATAAAGGAAAAGCCGTTAGAGATTCGAAAAGAAAAGAAGCGAGCTCTCCTGATCAGGTTTCTAAGAGGACAAAAATTGGTAATGAACAAGCCATGATCGCCGATGACATTAGTCTTCAGGATTATCTTTCAGAAAGCCATCCAGCTGATCACATAATCGATGTAAGTGTTTAAACTTTTATATATTTACTTTAAGACCGATTTTCCTACTAATCTTTCTCAATTATCAGTCAAGGGACCCCTTTGAAGTTGAACAATTTCGAATGATCGCCGAGGAGAGAGCTGCTGAAGAAGAAAAAAGAAAAGAAAGAAAGAAAAAGGAGCAAGAAGCAGAAAAGGAATCCGCCAGGCTTGCGGCGGTCGCTGAAGGTGAGAGGAAAAAGAAGGAAGAAGAAAAGAAAGAGCGAGAAGCTGCAGAGAGAAGAGAGAAAGAAGACAAAGAAAAGGAGATCGCCAGGCTCGCGGCGATCGCTGAGGGTGAAAGAAAGATGGAAGAAGAGAAAAGGCAGGAGATTGCCAGGGAAGAGGAGAGAAAAGAGAAGGAAGCGATCTCCTTGGCGGCGGAGATTGAGGAAAAGGAAAGAGAAGAGGCCCTAGTTGCCGAGAGAAAAAGGGATGAGAAAGAAAGGAAAAAGAATAAGAGGAAGAAGATCGCCGAAGGGGCGATCTTAAAAAAGAAAAATGAGAAAAACGAGACCGCGACATCTGGCGATCTCGGCGATGCCTTTGTTGAACTGGGCGAGAACCCGGATTCTGGAGAGGCAGACCGCGCAGCTACGTTGGAAGCTATTAAGACTGGTAAGGCGAGGATGGTCGCGAGATCGATTGATTCTCTTCCTGCACTTGCTTTCCGACCCTCATCCCCAATGAAGAGGCCTGAGATCGTTCTTATAGAAACTGATGATATCCTTGTTAGTAATGCCGAGTTAAAAAGGAGAAGAAAAGAAGGAGAACGGTCACAAAAAAGACAACTAGAAAAAATCAATTTAGAATGCTTAAGGGGATCTGACCGCCTTTTGTTGACTGCCAATGATGCGGTCTCAAAAGATGTTGAAAAGAACTTACTTGACTGCGGTCTTATTACTCTGTCAAGTATTTTACACAATCCTTACTCTTTTTATATCAATTTCTGATTATTTTTGACCATTTTTCTCCTTGTTGTAGATGAAAATATGAACTCAGCTTCCGAAGAAGGTGAGATACCAAGAAAAGTCTCAATTCCTCCAGAGTTCGCTGATCTCCTTAAGCCTATGCTTGAAGATATGAGGGTCATGCGAGATCGGGAGTGGATGCTAGAAGACCGCCTCCGTATCCAGACCACGAATTTCGAAGCCAAGGAGAAGCGAATTCTTGCAAACTTCGAGGTCAAAGAAAAGCAGGCTCGAGGCGAGTTTGAAGAAAAACTTCGGAAAGCCAAAAAGGATGCGGATTACTACAGAGGGAAGGCCGCAGCACTTGCTGCTGAGATCGCCACCCTCCGGGGGGCTCCACAAATAACGATGAAGGCGGGTTCCTCCAGCGGTCTTGCTGAAAAGAGATCGTCGGAAATCGTGGTAATCCCTATGGAGCAAGTAGACCGCGAAATGTCTAAAATCCATAGGGCTGCCATGGTTGCTAATCATAGCCTAGCATCTGCATGGACTGCGGTCAACGAGATGCAGGATATGGCGGCATTTGTTGGAAGGAGAAAAGATCAGAGGCGATGAGACCGCAACCCTTTTTTAGCGATCTCTTTAAAAAACTTTGCTCAGTTAATTTCTGATCTGTAAGATACATTTGATTTTGTTTCATGGTGCTTGACTTTAATGTTGATATTTATTTTGCGATCTCTGGCTTTCATGAATGCGATCTTATTACATAGTATTTGTATTGTGAATTGTGTGTTGCGATCTTCATGCGGGCTGTTATGATCTCTATCTGATGAAAGTTCTATTCATGCTTGTCATTTTTGAGCCTACATAGCTTTAGGCGGTCTGACCCATCTTCAGGGCGATCCTAAGAAGTGTAATCATTGCACAATCATCTTCTTCTTTTCTATAAATAGTTGATTTCTCGGACCATTACTCCATACTTCTCGAATTTTCTTTAGATTGTTGATTTTTGCGATCTTAAAAAATGGTGTCCGCACGCTCCAAGGCTGCTGAAATCTTCCTAGACTCTGAGCATGAATATGGGCTAATTCCGGAAGAAGAATACTCTTTGTTTATTGAGAGATATAAGATCGATGAAAAGATCGCGATCAGAATTCCGTTCGAGGGCGAAGACTTGAACTCAGGGGATGAAGGTAGGTACATCATCCCCATCGATCACTTTTATTATGGTCTTCAAATCCCCGTTCCTTGGGAGATTCTTGAAGCATTGGAATATTATGGTCTCGTACTGGCTCAGCTTCCACCGAACTCAATCGGTCTGATGAATGTTTTTATTAATTACCTGAGATCGGCCAAGATAAGGTTCACCATGGCGATCTTCCGAGGAACTTTCTCTGCTAAAATATTAAAAGAGGGTCAGAAGAAAGAAGAATTTAAAGGATTGATGTACTTCAGCTGTAATGGCATAAAAGTTTTAAATCTGCCTAACAAGGTTCCTCTTTGGACTGAGAGGTATCTGGTGTTTGAGGGCGATCTCGGCGGTCTCCCCAACCGGCCTTTCCCTCGAGCAGAGCGAATCTTTAGAAAAGAGAAGCTCATTTCCAAGGAGGAGCTGGCAATCTTGAAGTGGCTTGCAGGCAAGCGTTTTGATCTGATCCATTACCTGGCGATCTGGCCGGATGTTGCTGCAGTCACACCTGAAGAGAGTAAGTTATTAATTTCCATGGTCTCCTGTGGCTTCTGAATATCTTTATCTTTTCCCTTTTAACGACTGTTCATTCTACAGCTTCTTTCACCATCCCGGATGTTGACCCTGTGACTCCTAAGGGAGAGGTCCTCACTCAGAGGGAAAAACGCTTACGTCAAGATCGCCAAAGAAAGGCGAAGGAGATCGCTGAAGAGGGTGATCTGGAAGAGGGGCCCTTTGCTTTAGTGGGCTTTGGGAAGAAATTGAAAGATAACAAAGGGAGACCACTCCTGAGATGGAGTGAGACCGGCGATTCTCTGAAGGTGTCTACCGATCTCCCCTTCTGGGGAGGTAGGCTGACTAATCATGCCTTCGCGGTCACTGCCGCTCTTTATGGAAAGAAGAATGCCAATGAGGCATTAAGTCATGAGACCGACCGTCTGCCCGACATATGCTCGCAAGCGGCCGTCCGAAGTTTAGTCCTTAATCATCACATAGGGCGGTCTCTCCGTGCATCCTTGGAGCATGCAGAGCGCCTGCAAGATCGCTTCGATGTAAGTAAAAAAAATGTAATCATAAAAATCTGCTTTACCTTGACCGCTGGTGATCTGATCCGTTTTCTTTCCTCAGAACTTCAAGAAGACCGCATTTGACATCCACAATCCTGACTACCTCAAATCTCTGTACACTCATGTTAGAGATGCATCAAATAAAACCATTGCTATCCTTCGTGAAAGAGGCGGTTTCACCGCCGATTTCCAGGATACCACTTTTGCCGATCTCTTTCCTGAGGTCGCGGAGATGATCGAGGAGGCAGAGAAGCAGAAGAAGGCCAAGGAGTCAGGAACCGGGGAGGCTACTGAAGATGAGTCTATCGAGATCATGGAAAGTCCAGATAAAGATGACCCCGCTTCTTCTATTCAGGGTGAGGAGACGATCTCGGAGGCGGTCTCAGATTCTGGAAAAGATGAATCTGATAGTAGTGAATCTTCAGATGGATCAGCTTCTTCGTCAGAGGAGCGATCTCCCCGAAAGAAGCAGAAGAAATAGTTTTATTTTTAGAAAAAAGATGTAATCTCTGGTCGTTGACCGCACCAAACCTTGTAATTTTTTGAAATGAATAGAAAGTTATTTTTGTTCATGAATGATTCTCGTGTTAATTTTTGCTTTATTATTCTCATTAATCGATCACGGCTTCCATCGTATGCGATCACAGCGTAACAAATTTAGCATTCGATCTCAATGCTTTAGGTTTCGTCGATTTCTGGTTTATGGGGATGTTGAAAACTTGACAGATCCGGAACTTCGCATAAGATAATTCTGCGATCTCAGCATAATTAGACCGCTTAAAGGATTTAAAACGCTTAGTCAGATTTACTTGATAAGAAATCTTCACGAATATTGATCTGGTGTTCAAAATATATTCAGATCGTCATTTTGAAGAAAATCCATCTATCATTTGGTGGGAAATGAAGGATTAAGAACATTCTCATATAATTTTGGATAATAAGAGATATAGATTGCGATCCCATTATGATAAAACCGATCACTATCAAACCAACAAGATCCCTGAAGCAATTTCAATCTTTCGGAAAGACTTGTACAATGATCAACTCTTCCCAAGTCCTAGAGAAGATGAAGCCGGCGATCACAAATAACAGACCTTCCAATAATTTCTGAAAACCAAAGGCTCTTTAGAAAATCATGCCTGGCGATCACAAAAAAGTTCACATTTCTCTCCTTTATTAGAAAAACCATGCCTGGCGATCACAAGAAGTTCAAATTTCTCTCCTTTATTAGAAAAACCATGCCCGGCGATCACAAGAAGTTCAAATTTCTCTCCTTTATTAGAAAAACCATGCCTGGCGATCACAAATAATTAAGGCCGATTCTTCCTTCAAAGAATCAATATTGGCGATCACCTTTATCCAGGTCCTGGAGAAGATCAAGCTATTAATTATGAATAATGTAGATCCTTTGAAGGGAAGAGACATGCGGTCTTAAAAACTCTGACCGCTCGATCACAGTTTAAGGAAAAAAAGGGGGGCCTTTGTAGAAAAGAGAAGAGGGAAGAGGAGAGAAGGAGAATTCCTAAATGATCCGCAGGGCAGGTGTGGTCATGCCGATGAGGCTATACCGACATTGTTTTTCTTAAAGGATTACCGAGTTTACTTCAAACTTGCCAATCTAAAGTTCAGGCGACGGTCATAAATGTTTCTGGTCGTTCCTTACTTTACCACGCTTCAACGAGTATTCGAGAGTTACGGATCAAAATGATCGGTAGGGCAGGTGTGGTCATGCCGCGGAGGCTATACCGACATTGCTTTCCCTGAAAGATCATTAAGATCATAACAATGTCCTTCTTAATGCATGACAGAGCTGGGCCAGCCACCTAGACCCCTTTGAAATGCTGAGGTGTGCCAGATGTCAGCAAGGACCCGGTATCCTAAACTTCCACCGCTCAAGCTTGGCAAGCTACTGCTACACAGATTCGAAATCTCCCCGACATCTGTGGTCCCGGCAGAATTACACGTCGAGCTAACAAGTCGAGGGGGAAGATAGTAGGATCCGTCGATGTCTCACTTGACAGGTTTTTGGCTTTTCAAAAAATAACATTCTTAAAACTTGTCACCTATCACTCATTTCGCGAATGCTTTGATAATACCTGCATGACATTTGAGAGGGAAAAAGTGAGAAAAAGAATGAGTAAATTGGATACGAACATTTAGGAAAAGAAGAGTTTGAGATCATCTCCGCTCCATGAATGAGACAATTCTTTCCCTTCATAAGTTTGGAGATGATAAGCGCCATTTTTAAGCACGCGCTTCACCACAAACGGCCCCGCCCAATTTGGGTTAAGCTTTCCGACTGAACCAGCTCTTGCTGCTGAATCTATTTTCTTCAGGACTAGATCCCCAATGGTGAACTCTTTGGTTCTTACATTTTTGTTGAATAGCCTCGCCATTCTTCTCTTCACCTCCTCTTGCCTGATGATTACTGTATCTCTCAACTCCTCAATTAAATCGAGACTGCATTTTAGCTCCTCATCATTTCCTTCCATCCAGTCAATTTGATTCTGTTGTGCCAATAATACTCTTGGGCTTTTTACTTCAAATTCCTCCGGAATAAGGGCTTCGGAACCGTGTGATAATTTGAATGGAGTTTCTCCAGTAGCAGAACTTGGAGTTGTCCTCAAGGCCCACAAGACGGAAGGTAGTTGTTCTGCCCAGTTGCCCCTGACATTTTCTACCTTCTTTTTCAAGAGATTTATAATGAGTTTGTTGGCGGCCTCTACCTGCCTATTGCTTCTTGGATGATGTACGGAAGCGAAACGTAGCTCAACGCCAATTTGCTTACAGAAATTAATAAGAATTGAATTGTTGAACTGGGAACCGTTATCCGTGATGATTGCCATTGGGATTCCGTGCCGACATATTATCTCTCCCCAAATAAAATTTTTCACGGCCTGAGTCGTAATTTTGGCTAATGTCTTTGCTTCTATCCATTTGCTGAAGTAGTCAATCACGACTATAATATACCGACGTTGCCCGCTTGCCATAGGAAAAGGCCCAATCAAATCCATTCCCCAAACTGCAAACGACCATGGAGTTGCTATTGACTTGAGTTGTTGAGCCGGCTGATTTTGGAGAGGGGCAAACTTCTGGCACTTCACGCATTTCTTGGCAAATTCTTCCGCATCCTTCCTCATTTGAGGCCAAAAATAGCCTTGCCTTAGAATTCTTTTCTCCAAAGTTCTGGCTCCAGAGTGACTTCCACATTCTCCAGAATGGACCTCCTGAAGGACCGCTGGAATCTCCTCCTCCGAAGCTGGAATCTCCTCCTCCGAAACGCACCGTGCTAATGGTGAAAGGAAAGTTCTTCTATAAAGTACTCCTGCAACAAGATAATAGTTAGCCGTTTTCCGTTTAAACCTTTTCCTATCCTTTATTGATGAATGGAGCTCTCCAGTTGAGAGATATAGGCCAAACAGATCCATCCAAGACGGATGTTGATCAATCTCCATGACCTCTCCTTCTTCAATTGCCGGGCGAAACAACTCCGAAGTTGTTCCTCCTGAGAGAAGTCCAAATTTTGCCAACTCATCTGCTTCCACGTTCTCACCCCTTGGAATATGATTAATAGCAAAGATTTTGAACTTCCCCACCTCGATTTTTACCAGAGTTAGATACTGCTTTAAAATATTATCTCTGGTTTCAAAGGTCCCATTTACTTGAGAAGCCATCACCAAAGAATCTGTGAAAACTTCGACATCATCAATCCCCAGCTCCCTAGCAAACTTGAGACCGGCTAGCAAAGCCTCATATTCCGCCTGATTGTTTGTTACTTGGAAATAGAATTTCAGCGCTTGATCCAGTCTTACTCCATTTGGGTTGATTAAGATAACTCCTGCTCCGGAAGAATTTTTCCCTGAAGCTCCGTCCACGAAGATTTTCCAGGCAAGGGGCATTCCGACCCCCTTCTGCGACTCAACTTCTTTGGCATCCACCATGAAGTCCGCTAAGACTTGAGCTTTGATTGCCATCCTTGGAACATAGGATATGTCAAACTCACCGAGCTCTATTGCCCACTTTGCCAACCTGCCTGAATGCTCTGGCTTCTCCAAGACACTCTTTAATGGGAGATCAGTTACAACTAGAATTGAGTGAGCTTGGAAATATGGTCTTAATCTTCTTGCTGAAGTTATAAGCATTAAAGCTAACTTTTCGAGGATAGGATAACGAGTCTCTGCATTCTTCAGGATTCGACTTACGTAATAGACTGGGAATTGCTTCTTTTTCTCCTCTCGGACCAAAACAGAGCTTATGGCATCAGCTCCGACTCCCATATATAGGAAAAGATTTTCTCCCTCTCGCGGGCTTTGGAGCAAAGGGGTTGATGTCAATTGCTTCTTAAGCTGAATGAAAGCATCATCACATTCCTTTGTCCACTCGAACCTACTCCCTCCCCGGAGAGTTTTAAAGAAAGGTGCACTCTTATCTCCTGAACGGGAGATAAAGCGACTTAAGCTTGCCATTCTCCCTCCCAGCTGCTGAATTTCTTTTGGGGACTTGGGAGATGGCATTTCCAAAATAGCTTTCACTTTGTCAGGATTGGGTTCCAACCCTTCTGGAGTAAGGAGATGACCCAGGAATTTTCCTCTACTTGCCCCGAAAACACACTTCAACGGATTCAACCTCATATTAAAAGTTCGAAGGGTTGCAAAAGTTTCCGAGAGGTCTCTAAGATGAGAAGAGAACAGTTTACTTTTTACCAAGAGGTCATCAACATATACCTCGAGGTTTCTTCCTTTTTGACCTTTGAACACTGTATCCATCATTTTCTGATAGGTTGCTCCAGCATTCTTTAGCCCGAAAGGCATTACGAGATAACAGAAGCAACCATCATTTGTGATAAATGAAGTATGGGGGATATCTGGTTTATGCATTCTGATTTGATGGTAACCTGAAAAAGCATCTAAAAAACTCATAAAAGAATAACCTACCGCAGAATCTACTAAAGAATCTATCCGAGGCAAGGGGTAGCAATCCTTGGGGCAAGCTTTATTGAGTTTAGTAAAGTCGACACACATCCTCCACTTTCCACCCGACTTCTTTACCATTACAACGTTTGACACCCATTCCGGATATTGAATTGGTTGGATGAACTTTGCCTTCAGGAGCTTCTCTGCCTCTTCACGGATAGGCTGTGCTAGAGTAGTTGCAACAGACCTCTTCTTCTGCTGGATCGGAATGAAGTTTGGGTCAAGATTGAGATGGTGGCAAGCAACATCCGGATCCACTCCGGGCATATCATCTGCCGACCAAGCGAAGATATCTAGATTTTGCAGAAGACAAGAGATGAGCTGACCCTTGTCAGCTTCGGATAACTCAGCGTTGATGGAGAGGCTCTTGCTCTCATCTTCCTCGCTGATCCGGACCTCTTGAGTTGCTTGGGCAGGTTCCAAGCGAATTCCATCTCTCGCATCCTCCTCAATTTCTTCTGCAACTTGGACTTGTTCGGGATCTTCGATTGATTCAGCCATCATGATTTCTTGGGGAGGAGAGGATACGATCATGTTGACCGTTTTTACATAGCATTCCCTGGCTTTCCTTGGGTCGCTCCTTATTCGGTGTTGCTTGTCGTTCAAGGCGAACTTCACCGCTTGATGGTAGGTGGAGACGATGGCTTGATAGGCATTCAAGAAGGGTCTTCCAAAGATGGTGTTGTAGCTACTGGGAGCATCAACGACTATAAATTTGACCAGCTTCACTATTCCCCCCAGAATCACAGAAAGAGTGACGAGCCCTTCTACCTCTTTCTTCTCTCCTGAAAAACCATAAAGGGGGCCTTCAGTTGAAAGGAGGGTTTTACCTGTCTTCAACGCCTCGAAGGCGGATTTGAAGAGCACATTGACTGAACTTCCCGTGTCAATCAGAATCTTTTCTACTGTATAATTTTCAATTACAGCTTTGATGACGACCGCGTCGTCAAAAGGATTCGCGGTCTGAGGAAGGTCTTCGTCACCGAAAGTGACCGTTCCCCGGACCGGAGCTGAAGAGGTGGCAGCAACCTCTGATTGATAAACCCTTTTCAGACTCGACTTTCTTGAAGATTCCGGACCTGCACCTCCGTGGATGCAGAAGAGATTGCCCAAGGCGCCTTCGTCATCAGCATCCACACATTCATTAGGAAAGCCGTTATTGCCAAGATGGCCAATATCGTCCACTTCTTCGCATTCCCAATGGACTTCCGCCACTTCCTTAGCCTTGGAGGTTGAGGCTTTGGTAGAATCATTCTTTTGGATGAGATCTCGAAGCTTACCCTCCTTCAGAAGCTTCTCTAAGAATAGGCGGAGTGCTCTACAATCCTCTGTCAAATGTCCCCTATCTCTGTGATATTCATAATAGAGAGTTGGGTTCCTGGTTTTCGGATCAGAATTCAGCGGAGCTGGCCTCTTGAAAAAGGGCTGCTTCTGAAGGACTTGAAGCACTTCATTCATAGAAACGCCAAAGTCCGTGAAGGACTCTTGGGATTCATTGTAAAGTGAAGGAATGGGTAGAAGAGGAGGTTGAGCACGCTGGATCTGGTGGATGGGGGTGACTTGCGGAGCAGGAGTAGCGGGAGTTTGAAGAAATGAATTTTGAAGTGGGAAGGATTCATTACCTCGGTTGAAGCGGCTGTTGCGGTAATTCTTACCTCTCGGAGCCGGAGGTGGGAGCTCTTGTCGGGGTTTAGAGGAAGACGGAGCCAGATAAAATCCCGCAGAGCCTTTCTGAGTGGCTCTGTTTGTCAAATTGCTCACATAGGTGGGGTTGTTGATCTCCCCTTCTATGTAGCGATTGACAATGCTGATCAGCTCCTGATAGGAGCTGGGCTCCTTGGTTGTGACTTTGAACTTCAGAGGACCCTCCTGCAGACCACTGATCAAAGCCACCATGTAGAGCTCGGGGTCCATATCCCTAACTCCCAAGATCTCTTTCTGAAAACGATCAACGAAATGCGCTGCAGTTTCGTTGTCCCCCTGCCTGATCTTGAAGAGGGTCGCAGGACCACTCTTCCTTTTCTTCGCAGTGGCAAATCTTAGGAGGAGCTCTTGCCTCAGGGCAGCAAAGCTCGAGATAGATTGACAAGGTAGCTTATAGAACCATTCCATGGCTGACCCATCGAAGGAGGTGACCATCAGCTTGCACCTCACTCCATCTGAAATGTTCCTGAGAGCCACAACAGACTCGAAGGCTTGAAGATGGCACATTGGGTCAGTTTCTCCTGTATACACTGGAAGGCGAGGTTCTCTGAATCCATGAGGAATTGGATCCCGACGAATCTCATCAGTAAAGGGGGAAGGCTCCCCAAAAACAGAAGGTCCTGGAGGAAGGAAAGAAGCAGGAGGATCCTGAGGGTAAGCAAACCCTTCTTCAAAATTCAGGGTTTGGGCCGGAGGTCCCTGGGCTGCAGTTCGGATAGAATTACGACGGGCGGCGAACTCCTCATGCTGAGATCGCTGAGGAGCTGCGGGCTGGAAGACGGGGTGATCGCTCGGGTGACCGCCTGCCATGCGGTCTGGAGTAGCGACCTGAGAGGTTTGAGGAAGGATTTTCTGGGAGATCGCGGCTAGGACCTGGTTCATAGCCTCAATCTGCTTCGCAGACTCCTGCTGAGCCCGGATGACTTCTTGCCGATCTCGAGCGGCCTCTTGCTGAGACCGCGTGATCTCCTGCTGAACAGAGGTGGCATCCTGCCTAGCTCGGGCGGCCTCACGGAGAGCTTATTCAACACGAAGCTCGAAGCGGCGCTCAAGCGCTTCTAACGGGTTGTGATCGGAAGGGGGAACGCTGGGAGATCGCAAGGGACGACCTCTACGGCGATCAGCCATGTTGAAAGTCTGGATTTCACCTGACACTTCGAGATCTGAAGGTCGCGTGTTCGTTCTGTTGGTGCCAAAAATGGTACTCCAAAATTCACACTAACAAGGGGATGGGAGAAAACTGCGAAGTGCAAGTTACTAAGACAAGATGCTGGAAGAGAGGGAAAAACGATCACAAAGAGGCGATCACGAAAAAATGAGACCGCTTACACAGGTTGTAAGCTGGAGCTTCGGAGCCAAAAGTGCTTTTCTGGTACCCCTACCCCTCTATTTATAGACGAGGGGGCTGCCCAAACGGGCAGAATTGAAAAACTACGGGTTGCCCGGGATACAGGAGAGTTGGGGCAGGGAAATGGGGTACAAATAACAAAAATAACAAAAATAAGAAAAACGACCAGACCGCTTGAGCCGGCGATCTCGCGCTATCCTGATCGCTGGGTACTTAGAAAATTAGACTAGTCTGAAGGCTGGCGATCTGGGCGATCACAAATATTGGAGACCGCTTGGAACACCAACTTGCACTGTAAAGACAAGATCGCGGGCTTTCCGGGCAAACAGATAAGTATGATAATGTGCATACTCCCCCTATCTTAATGCTCCCCCTACATAAATGCAATTTATGTTTTACTCCCCCTAAATGATAGAGCACATGAATTATTCTCCCCTTAATATTCTATATTTCTCCTATATAGATTTCTTCAATTAATCTCCCCCTTTTGGTATTATCAAAAGAAGGTGGGGTGAGGGTAGTAAGGAGGCATTTCTTATAAATGATAAAGCATGATTGAGCGTTTGTAATATATAAAATGATAAAGAGTTTAAGCATAACATTGAAGAGATTCCAAATAAATAGATAATAGTTTTAGCATAGCGGAAGAGTATATGAAACATCTTTTTCTAAGCATGGAAATCATAATTATAAATATGAGTTTAAGTTCAAAAATGAAAGATGTTTTAACCTTTTTGAAATCCCAAAGTTTTTCATAAAGATACCAAGCATGAAATGAACATATAAGAAGAGAATATACTACAATGTTACTTAATTTTAAGTTCAAGAGATACCAAAACATTGTAGAGATCATGCTAGGTTATCTAGTGCATTTCTTATATAAAGAGTAGTATAGATAAAATATTAGAATCCAATACTCATGAGAAGAAGTGTTATGAAAGATAATGATGTGCACATAAGTGTATTTTGAGCAATGTTAACAATTGATTTAAATCACAAAATACAAGACATATGTAGAGTAAGGTGCACAATAAAACACAAGTAAATTACTTTCACACACTTTAATGCACATAAATTTTTTAAAACAAAGTGGTGTAGTAACCAAGGTTTGCACAAGACACTTTACTATTCTTTCCAAGGTGCTCAACCTCACAATGCTTATGAAGACTTATCAGGAGATTCAAGTAGTGCTTGGTGGAGTTATATTTGTCTACATATATAATTTTTTGTTCATATTTATGAGACAACATTCTCTGAATACACTTGTTTTGCAAACCCAACTTTTTAAACTTAACCACTTTTCAAAATTTCATAAGTGCAATTCAAATATAGTGTAGGCAATAAACTTATGCAAGTTTTAATTCATTGTACAAATATAATACACAAGCAAGCATTTTTAGATTTAAACACACATGTTGATTACCAAAATAAGTGAGTGAAAAGTATCATTATCAATCATAATACATTTACTCATACTTAGAGGCATGCTAAGCTTGGTTCTACAAATATTTTTCAATACAATTGATGCACTTTAAATAGATATATCAAAGCATGATAAACAAAACAATGTTCATAGTAATTTCAAGGAATAAAATTTTACATTGTAAAGAATTCTAAATAATAGAATTCATTCATGCTTGATATTAGCAATAAAGATCATACAGTTTTTTTTTTTGTTTTGAAATTTTTTAATGAAATAAAAACAGAAAAATCATACAAACATATTTTTGTATTTTTGAATTTTGAATTTTTGTAGTTGATTTTTCATAATATAAAAAGAAAAATAACAAAAGTTAGAAACACAACAAATAAATAGTACTTATGAACTAACATATTTTTATAGATTTTTAGAAATTTTAAAACACAGAAAAAATAGACACCCACGCTAGCGCTGGCGCAGGAAACAGTACACGATTTTTTAAGAATTTTAAAAATCTGATTTTTGATATATATTAGGGGTCTTAAGAGTAGTCTTATGCAAAAGTTTTGTAATTATCAGAGATGTCTTGATTGCTCAAATTGCATACAACATTAGCGTTTTACATGTTATTCATCCTAAGATGTCTAAGACTCCTAATTCCAACCTTAACATTTGAAACCTTGCATCGGGAAGAGGTTTAGTGTATATATCATCAAGTTGAGAGTCCGTGCCAATGAAACTAATCCTTATATTTTCCTTTTTAATGTGATCCCTTATGAAATGATGACGCACATCTATATGTTTGGATCTAGAGTGGTGCACCAGATTATTTGTGAGATCAATGACACTTTTGTTGCCACATTTTAATTCAATAAGTTTTAGATGAAAACCAAAGTCCTCTAAAGTTTGGCTCATCCATAGAGCTTGTGCACAACAACTCCCTAATGCAATGTATTCGGCCTCCGTGGTGGAGAGTGCAACCGAATTTTGTTTCCTACTAGACCATGCAACTAATGAAGGTCCTAGAAAATGACAAGTACCACTAGTGCTTTTTGTTGGGTATTGTATCCACAATTACCTGGATTTGAAGATGTCCACTAGTGAACTAAATTGAATTGAGTATGTATTTGATGATTTCTGTTTAGATGTGTTATGACAGGTCTTAATGCTAAGTGCACACCAAAGTCAGGTTGCAATGGATCACCAAACACAGTTCTCGACAATGTAATCCCTCATTGTGTAGAACAAAGTGTTGGTCCATGTGTAATCTCTCTTTTGGGGTGTACTTCATATACTCATAACTGAAGGTTTTCAAGGTTGAGGAGTGGAGTAGGTTTTCAGAGGAAAATAAATTTTTGCTAAGTCAATTCGTCGAGATGTCACATGAAGTTCCGACGAATCTCGATGAATCCTGACAGAAGCCAAATTTCCAGTTTGAAGAAGAAATTTCTGCGGCTAAGTCTATTCGTTGAATGTTCTCGTGAACTCCCGACGAATATCGACGAACGCAGACAGAAGTCAAAAAGGCAGGCTTGTGAAGGAAAATGTGCGGCTAAGTCAATTCGTCGAAAGTTCTCGAGAACTCCCGACGAATTCCGACGAATGAAAACAGAAGATGGTTTTCAAGCCTTTGATCAGTTTTTTCAATGGCTAAGTCAATTCGTCGAATGTTCACGTGAAGTATCGACGAATGACGGACAGACGGATTTCAAATTTCAATTTCGTTTTCAAAAATTAGGGTTCGCCGCCATGCACAGTACACGTGGCGATTCCTCCTTGTTTGTCGCCCGAGCCGTTGGAGGTCTCCCTATATATAGTCTTTTATTTTAGGGAAAACATAAGTTTTTGAACCCAATTGAAAAAGAAGAACTCAGCTGTTTTCCTTCTTGCGTGCGAACAAGTTTTTGAGATCTACAGTGCGCCGCTCAAGACTCATTCTTCAGTGTTGCTAGAGATTTCTCAGATAAGAAGGCCTTTGATCAAGTTGCTGCTCTCAATATTGAAGATCGTTTCGACTTAATCAAAGGGCCTAATCAGATCAGGTTTTCCGATTCTTCATTCTTCCTAATCCCTGAAGATCCAAGCTCTCACTCTAAAGGAAGAAGAAGATTCAGTCTTTCCAGATCTGAAGTTAATCTCTTTTGAGATTCAAGAGAAGTTTCATTTCAAACTCTCTTTGATTTCTGTAGGAGTTTTTACTCCGAGTTATTTTTGTAGGAGTTGTTTACTCCAAGTTGTAGGAGTTGTTTACTCCGAGTTTGTAGGAGCCGTTGTCTCCGAGTGTAGGATTTGTTGATAAATCCGAGTTTTGGTGAAGTTGCCGACGCTAGCCCAAAGTGCTAGATAGGCGGAGCGGGAGAGAGGAGTACCCACCTTTGGAGAACCTCTATAAATCTTGTGTCTCTGTGCTGTGATTTTTATTGTTGTGTGTGTGCTAAATTTTTATTCCGCAATCGCAGTAGAGATCACCTATTCACCCCCCTTTAGGTGATTTAGGTAGACATCGATTTCTTTCAATTGGTATCAGAGCCAGGTTATCTTTAAGAGGTTAACACCTAGATTAAAGATCCTTCAACGTTGTCAAGATCTCTATCTATGGACAGAGGCATGGAAAGGTTTTCCTCCAAGCTCCCAGTTTACTCTAAGGAGAACTTCCCTATGTGGAAAGAAAGAGTTATCTTCTACATGGAAGCAAATGATCCCCGAATCTCCTAGATAGTTAAGGAAGGTCTCGTCATTCCTACGGTTGCTTCTACCATTGATCCCACCAAAAAGGTACCAAAGAAACTAATGGATATGACAAAGGATGAAATTGCACTTGTCACTCTGGATAAGAAAGCGAAGCACATCATAGCAGGTGCAGTTGATGATTCTATGTTACAAAATCTGATTCACTGCAAGTCTACAAAAGAAATGTGGGATTCTATTGTGGTTTTGATGGAAGGTACTGAAGAAGTTCGAGATGACAGGAAGTGTTTGCAGAACCAAGAATATGAAGCCTTCAAGCAACAAGGCAAAGACACAATTTCTGACACCTACGAGAAATTCTTCAAGATTGTAAATGGTTTGAGAAACTATGGAAGGGAATTCACCATGGGTTAACTAAATGATAAATTCCTTAGATCCCTGTCTAAGGAATGGGACCCCAAGGTGATAGCTATCAGAGAATATGGTAAGTTGGCTACTACGGAGCCACAAATTCTGTATGGGAAGCTGCTTTCCCATGAGCTGAAGTTGAATATCAGGAAGTCAGAAGAGGAAAGCAGTAGGAGCTCTGGCAAGGAGAATACCATTGCTCTAAAGGCTGAAAGCTCCCGGAGAAGCATGGCTCTGTCCCCTGTGAGGGATGAATCTTCTGAGGATAAAGCTGACAACACTTCTGAAGAATCAGAATTATCTGAAGGAGAATTTTCCCTCCTCTCCAAGCAATTCAAAAAGTTGCTTAGCAAGAGGAGACAAGTGAGAAAAGACTCATCTTCCTCAAGAGATCACAGGAGATCACACAGTGACAGAAATGACAGGTATGGTTCTAAACTGAACAAACACGATTATACTGAACCCGTTTGTTATTGTTGTAAAAAGCCAGGGCACATGATAGCGGATTGCCCACACAAGAAGAAGGAATCTTCAAGAAAAGAAGAAAAGAAGTCCTTCAAAGGAAAGAAGAAAGAGGAGAAGAGTTTTGTTGCCAAGAAGTCCAAGACTCTGAGTGATAGTGACTCAAATGAGTCTAACTCAGATGAAGAGGCATTCTTTGGATTGATGGCTCAACCTGATACAGAAGACCAATTTGATCAATATAGAGGAAAAGGTCTCACAAAAGACTGATTCTACAGTCTAATGGCCATGTCAGATGATGACAAAGATATTGTTCCGTTCACCGGTCAGGTATTATCTTCTACACCTCTTTCATGTTCAGAAACAGCATCTGATGCTAATGAAAGCTACTATTCAGAAGAGGATTCTGAGTTGACTGCTAAGTATGAGGAAATGTTGAAGGGGTTTAATAAGTTTCGAAAGCTTGTTAAAACTCAATCAAAGGAGATTCAATCCCTAAAGGATCAAGAATCAAACCTGAGAAAGGAGATTGAAGAATCTAACCTACTCAGGGAAGAAATCTTATCCTTGAAGATTGCTCTCTCCGAGGCCACTTCAGCAGGCATTCAGAAGAGTGAAATTATCAATGATTTGACGAAACAGCTTGAGGTTGAAAAGAAGATCACAATGAACTTCTCTAAGCCCAAGACAGTTTTGCCTATCATAGACACTTTCACTGCTGGTTCTGGTAGTAGTGGTGTGGGTCATGTTGCTGAAAAGAGCCTAAGTAAGTCAACCAAAAGAAGAGCAGCTAAAGCAAAGGGTAAGGGTCCGCAATGTGCTCCAACCTTCAAGAAGGTGGGTTTTCCTACAAACACCTATGATTTTGATAGCATTTATGGTCACTTCAGCAGACCAACCCATGTTGAGCTTGCCAAGGTGAACTCAGTGTGGAACAGACCCAGAAACTTTGGATCTAGCTCTCTCAAGGCTCCTTATGAGGAAGTTCAATTGAAGCATCATGGACCATTCGTTCATGGATCAAATGCTAAGAAGGCACCGCAGGTCAAGCCTATTGTGCCTAAGAATTGTGTATGTTGCACCAACGAGGCTTCTACCTCCAAGGTTGCTCCTCCTGTAAAGTCACCCGTTCAAAAGGCTCAGCAGAACACAAAGAGGAGATACAATAGATTTGAATGCTGGTGCTGTGGCAAAATTGGTCATTTTGCCATAGATTGTTGGTTCAATCAAACTGTGCCAAGAACTCCACGAGTTAACAGTGCAAGACCGACCACTTGCAAAGTTAATGTTCCAAGTGGTGTTCCACTAACAAGGAACCAAGGGCCCAAAAAGGTTTGGGCTCCTAAGGGGTATTGATCATGTTTGCAGGAATGTCCAAAGGCCAACGAAATTCCCATCTGGTATTTGGACAGTGGTTGCTCTCGGCATATGACCGGGAGAAGAAGATTACTTCAGGATTATGTTCAATTTGAGAATGGGCCTAAAGTAAAGTTTGGCGGATCTGAACGAGGTATTATTATAGGTTATGGTTCAATAACCAACGGCTCAGTCATTTTCACACGTGTAGCTCATGTGAAAGGATTGAAATACAATCTGATTAGCATAAGCCAACTGTGTGACAAAGGCTATACCATTGAGTTCTTTAGAGATAGATGCCTGATAAACATGTCCGTGTCTGTGGAAACTATTTTAACGGGTTATAGGAGTAGTGGTATATACTGTTTGGATTTTATATGTTTACAGTCTTCTACCCCAGTGTGTTTTGTTGCCAAAGATAGTGCATCTCTTTGTGACCAATGGCACAAGAGATTAGCACATATTAATTTCAAAACTATATCTATGTTATTTTCTCACAACTTGGTAAGGGATGCCCCCAAAGTTAAATGCATTAAAGAAAGCCCTTGCCATGCTTGCCAAATGGGTAAGCAAATAAAGGCTAGCTTTAAGAGCATAATTGACAATAATTCTACCATATGTCTTCATCTGCATATGGACTTATTTGGTCCAATGTCAGTTAGAAGCTTAGGTGGGAAAGCTTACACCTTGGTTATTGTTGATGACTATTCCCGGTTTGCATGGGTGTTCTTTCTAAAACTTAAGTAAGAAACCTTTGGCATATTCACTAATTTTGTCAAGCTTATTCAGAATGAACTTGACTGTTCAGTGGTCAAAATCAGAAGTGACCATGGAACAGAATTTCAGTCTGGGGCCATGACAGAGTTTTGTGAAAGTCAAGGTATCTCCCATGAGTTTTCCTCTCCTCGTACTCCACAGCAAAATGGAGTTGCCGAGAGAAAGAATAGAACCCTCATAGAAGCTGGCAGGTCTATGTTGAGTGATTCTGCTCTTCCAGAATATTTCTGGGCAGAAGCTATCAACACAGCGTGCCATGTGCAAAACAGAGCACTCATCAATAAGAACCATCGTAAGACCCCATATGAGATTCTAAAGGGCAGAAAACCAAAGATTTCATATTTTAGAATTTTTGGCAGTAAATGTTATGTACTTAACAATGGAAAACATCCTACAACCAAGTTTAGTGAAAAATGTTTTGAAGGCATTTTCGTAGGATATAGTAGCCATAGTAAGGCATATAGGATTTTTAATAAGAAAACTCTGGTGGTAGAAGAAACAGTCCATATTGTATTTGATAAGACGAGCCTGCTGCATAGCAACTCGTCTAGTGTGTTCATTGAAGATGCAGGTGAAAAGCTAAAGGAACTCACTATGAAAAATGGAGTAAATACCACAGATGATGCACCAAAGTTGGCAGAAGAGATCTCAGATCACTCTGAAGATGAACAAGAAGTTCATGAAGAAGAAGGTGTTCCAGAGGTGGCTTAACCTCAAGTTGCTCCTGAAAATGCAAATAACTTGGGAGTCAGATATTCAAGAGATCATCCAGCTAATCAGATTACCGGAGATCCTTCAAGCAGAGTTCTAACGAGAAGAGGTACCACTAACGAAGTTTTACATTTAATTTTTCTTTCACAGATTGAGCTGAAGAAGTTTGAAGAAGCAAACACCGATCCATCTTGGATCCTTGCTATGCAAGAAGAGCTTAACCAATTCAAGAGATGTAAAGTTTGGGAGTTAGTACCAAGACCCAAAGGACAAAATGTGATTGGAACCATCCTTATCATGGCGTCGCCTAGGCGACGCCTAGGCGTCCAGTCGGCCGATTGGAAACATGGCGACGACCGCTTTATTTTTTTTTGAATAATAGGAGAATAGACAGCGGTTTATATATAAACCGCTGTCTATTGTACCGGGAATGATACAATAGACAGCGGTTTATATATAACTGCTGTCTATTGTATATTCCTGGTACAATAGACAACGGTTTATATATAAACCGCTGTCTATAAACCGCTGTCTATTGTATCATTCCTGATACAATAGATAGCGGTTTATATAAAAACCGCTGTCCTATATACATATAATTATCATTTTTACCTCGACATTTTACCTTTTACTCGCTGCTGCTCTGTTTCGACTGTGCGAAAACCCTAACGGCGATTTTTTCAAAGATTCCCATCTCCTTTGGTTCGTTAATTCCTTCTTACGATTTTTTACTTGCTCATATAATTTCTAAGTTCCTGTTTGTGGTTTAGGGTTTTTTTCTTCTTACGATTCACTGTTTGTGGTTTAGGTTTTTTGCTTTATTTATATGTGTGATTGCCAAGCATACTCTCTGTCTCTCTAATCTCTATGACAGTTATATGTGTGTTTTACTGTTCTTTATTTACCTCAATATTATTGTGGTTTTTTAAGTATTTTGTTTAGGTGTTTTGGATGGTTTAGGGTTTTTGTAGGGTTTTCTTATTCTAGGAAAATGGCTGATAAAGGATCTTCATCAAAGTCAACAAGAGGCTACACTAAGATGTACGGATTGAATAAGCTTATAGTAGAGGGGAAGAAGCTTTATATTTCTGTTAGTGATGATGGCCACATTATTCCCGGGCCTGAGTATAATAAATTGATGAGTTTAATTGGTTCTCTTGTGAGGATGCATGTGCCAGTTACATTTGCTAGATGGAAGGAAGTTGATAAACAAATTAAAGATCGAATGTGGAAAGAAGTAAATGTACGTAATTTCGTTTCTTGTGATTACATAATTGTGTTTTTTTAGTTAATTATTAATTAATATTATCTATTATTTTCAGAATTATTTTGATAATGTTGATGGTGTTCGCCATCAATTAATGAAAAGCATGGGTGAAAGTTGGAGGTCTTGGAAATCCAAACTGTATGTCACTTATGTAAAGGATGTTGATTTGGAGCATCGTTACAATGTTCCTGTTAAGTATAATTTCATAACTCCTGACAATTGGAAAGTTTTTGTCGACAGTCGCACCACTACGGAATCTATGGTTATGTTTTCTTAATAAACTCAATGTTTTATAGCATTCTACTCTACGTATTAAGTACTAACAAATATTTATTTGTGTAGGAGAAAAGTAAAGCTAATTCAAAGAGAGCAAAAACACAAAAGTCGTTTCATACTACTTCCAGAATGGGTTATTCTGGATTAGAAAAAAGGATGGTATTAGTATTTACTATTTAGTTCTCTACTTCTCTCCCATATATTTTGTTTTAAAACTTGGTTTTCTCAATAATTTAAATGATAATTTATTTGCATTTTATTGTCAAGATTGAACAAGGTGCAAATGCACCACTTTCACGCGCGGAGCTATGGAAAGCCGGTCACAAAAGAAAGACTGGTGAATACATTAGTCAAGATGCAGCTGATTTGGCAGCTAGAATTGTATGTTTAAATTATCATTTCATCATTTGTAAATTTTCATTACATCATTTGCATTAATATTTCTTGATTTCACTTAGGATGAGGTCCCGAGCCAAGAGTCTCAGTCTGCTGCATTAGTGTCACAGGGAAGGGATGACATCCTTGCATCTGTTTTAGGCAAGGAACATCCGGGCAGAGTAAGAGCTGGTGGCAAGTTTTCCACCATTACAAATTTTTTCAAAAATGATAAGCGGAAGGAGAGAAGTACAATAGCTCATATTGATGATGTGGAGTCTATTGTTCAAGAAAGCTTGAGCAAGCAACAAGAGTCGTGGAGGCAAGAACAACAATAAGAGCATCAAGCCTATGAGAGCCAAATAAGACAACTCAACGAACAACAACAACAACATGAGCAGGCCTTTCAGAGCCAACTCAACCAACAACAACAAGCGTATCAAGCAGAGATGGCTAGTATGAAAATGAAAATGGATGATCTTATGCGCATATTTAGTGCTAGAACTGAAACTTCTAAGGTATTATTATGTATTTATGTTTAATTATTTATACTTTTATGAAATATCATGTTATCTTTATACTTTTATTTATAGTTAACTTGTTATTTTTGGTTTGTCAGCAGGCACTTGTATTAGCCTCACAAGGGCCTGAAACATCACATCAACCTGAAACGTCACATCAGCTTGAAACATCACATGGGTGTTTACCGTCTTCGGTATTATAAATTTATAATTATTATTTTTGATCTTTATGTAATTAAATTTTTTGCCCGAAATACTAAATACTAATTATTTTTAATTCCACAGAATGCCAATGATGCCATTGTCATGTTACCCAATTTCATTAAGATGATGGAGACACAGGACAAAATAATAAGTCTGGTATTACATCCAAATGTATTTGGAACTCCAACATCAACATGTACATACTTTGAAGCTTCAGAGTTGCTTGATTTTCTTAATATGGAAAAGATTGGAGTTAACATCATATTATCATGTATTGGGTGAGTAATGAATAATGATTATCAAATATTACAAACCTAAGATTTTTAGTTAATATATATATTGATTATGAATTTACATGTTTTTTTACAGGTACATAGATTCACAACTAAACAAGTTTAGATACACAAGAAATGTATATTTTCATAATCCGACATCAATTTTTGCTTTTAATGATAAGTTTGCCAAGGATCGTATTAAATCACGAGCAGAAGAGCTAAAAAATAGGCTTGCTCAACTACAACCGGATTCTTTATTATTTTTGCCATATCATAGAGAGTAAGTATCAATAATTATTGCTATTTATTATTCTAATTAAGTTATTACTTATTAATGATTTTATTTGTTACACAGAGTACATTGGATGTTAGCGATTCTTGATTACAATAACAATACCATTTATTGGCTTGATCCTTTAAATAATGACATTCGTGATGATCTTAAAAATGTCATTGCACTGTAAGTTTATTAATTAGTATATTTCCTAATTCCTATTTGAAATTTAGATTCGGCTGTAAACTAATTTTTTTAATATTTTATGAAGTGCATTGAAGGATTTGGCAAAGGACCAGAGTCTCAAATTTCTAAAACCAAAGGTTTTACGGTGGAAGCCGGTAAGCTATAACCTATATGAGTATATGTTATATAATTATTTTCATATTTGCAAATTACAATTCTAAATTCTAATGTTTACCATTTGTTTATTTATTTTGTGCCCTAAACAATCGGATAGTATTCAATGTGGGTATTATATCATGTGCTACATGATTGACATAGTTGATGCTCTTAGGAGTACGAAAAATATGCCATCAAGGGTAAGTTAACTGCATATAGTTTCATACATGATAATAATTGTGTTGAATTTATTTTAACAAATATTTTTATTTTTATTGCAAATCTATGATGGAGTGAATGAATTTTCGCCTGAGAAAATAGATAATATGTGAAATAAGATTTGTGATTATATAATCAATACATGTGCTAATCAAATTAAAAGTTAGAAAGTAGAAACATATTTTGTCTTATTGCTAATCAAATGTAATTGTGTAGAAACATAGTAGAAACAAAGTAGAAAGTAGACACATATTTTGTCTTATTGCTAATCTATGATGTATGAACTATTTGTGTAATTGTTTATGGACATTGACCCTACTTATTAGTTATTACTTAACTTTATGTGTTAGTGTGTTGATTCATAATTAATTGTGTAACTGAATTTTATAGCTCTTGCTTCAGTTGTTTGTGAAAGATGGAAGACCAAAACATCAACAGTCTTGCTCCATCCGTTGATAGCAATGAGCTAGACCCAAAAACTGATCCTAAAAGAAAAGCAAATTCAAAGGATCCTGGATGGAAGTATGGACATTGGCCTGACATCAAGGATAAAAATATATTTAAATGTAATTTGTGTGATAAAGTATATAAAGGTGGAATCAAAAGATTGAAACAACACTTATGTGGCGGATATGGAGATGTAGCAAAGTGTTTTAAGACTACTTCGGAAATAGCAACTGAAATGTATGCGGCTTTAAATGGTAAAAAAAATGACAAGGTGGATTTGACTGCTGATGATGATAATGCGAGTGAACAAGAAATAGAGCGAACAAGTTCACAGAATGTATCTACAGCTAAAAGTTCATTTGTCCCAAGTTCTGGGACAAGTGCCAAAAAGAGAAAAGTTCTCCACCTTCCACAAAAACGGGGCCCTATGGATGCTCATGTGAGACGTGCTCCCGAAGATGTAGTTGATGAAAGACGTGCTAAAGGTCCTGCACAAACTACTATTGAGAGATGTTTTAGATCTCCTGAAGAGAAAAAGAGAGTTGATGGATATGTTGCTGATTAGTTCTATGAATGTGGAATTCCATTCAATGCTGCAAAGGCACGAAGTTTTGAAGTAATGCTTGAAGCAGTTGGACAGTATGGGCCTGGTTATAAAGGCCCTAGTTATCATGATTTACGAGTCCCTCTGTTACTAAATACAAAAGAGAAAGTTAAGGAGATGAAAACAAAGTATGAAGCGTATTGGAGGAGATATGGTTGCACTCTTATGTCAGATGGTTGGAGAGACAGGAGAGGGAGACATTTGATCAATTTCCTAGTAAACTGTCCAGAAGGAACTTATTTTATGGGTTCCGTAGATGCATCCAGTCATATTCAAGATGCTACAATGCTATCAGATTTGCTTGATAGTAAAATTACAGAGATAGGAGCTGATTGCGTTGTTCAGGTTACCTTTTTGGTTATACTAATTTTCATTTTTCAGGTTACCTTTTGCATTGTTCAGGTTACCTTATTGATATATACAAAATTTTGTTGTATGCTTGCAGGTAGTGACTGACAATGCCTCCAATTATAAGGCAACTGGTAAAATTTTAATGGAGAGAAGACCCACATTATTCTGGACTCCTTGTGCAACTCATTGCATTGATCTCATGCTAGAAGATATATGCAAGCTACAACAAAACAAAGTAGTGATAAAAAAGGCAAGGATGATTTCAAATTTCATCTACAGGCACACTCGTTTACTTGATGCAGTAAGGACTACTATAGGTGGTGATCTAGTCCGACATTCAGTGACTAGGTTTGCAACATCATTCCTTACTCTACAAAGTGTGCTTAAGCATGAGGAGAAGTTGAAATTATTCTTTGTGTCGCCTTCGTGGAATGCTGCTAATCTAGCAAAAACTGAAGCCGGAAAATAAGTTGTTGAAGCAATACTTTCAACTATTTTTTGGAATGGAGTAAGAGATTGTCTAAAAGGCCAGCTATGCCTGAAGTGTATGTGGCAATGGAAGAAGCCAAACAAAAAATCAAAGATCATTTTGATAATAAAGAAAGATTATATAAAAAGATTATTGACATTGTTCAAAATAGGTGGACAAAGCAAATGGAGCAAAAGTTGTATAGGGCGGCTTTGTTTCTTAATCCAAACAAATATTTTGAATATGAGGAAAAATATGCTGATGATGCTTGGAAATTTCAAGATGCTTTCAATGATGTTATTGCAAGACTAGTGCCCGATCAACAATTGCAAGACAAGATTGCAGAGCAAGGCACTAACTATAAAGCATCTCGAAATAGTTTTGGAAAGCCTATGGCTATTAGGCAACGAACCACCTTAAATCCAAGTAAGTATTGATTACTATTTTATTTATTCTTAAATATTTAAATGTTATACACTTATACTAATTTATATTGTCTTAAATAAATAGTGGATTGGTGGGGTGCACATGGAGGACCTAATGTTGACCTTACAAAGGTAGCATTGCGCATACTTGGCTTATGTTGTTCTTCTTCTAGTTGTGAGCGCAACTGGAGTACTTTTGAGTTTGTAAGTAATTAAGTATACAAATTTTTAATTTAAAATTAAACTTGTTTTATCTACTAACAAATAACAAGTTTGCAAATTGCAACTATCTTGATTCAGATTCACACAAAGAAAAGAAATAGATTGGTGCATCAAAGGCTTAATGATCTTGTATACATCCAATACAATCGTCGTCTACAAGCTCGATTCCAAGAAAGACGTGAAAAGGGAAGAAATTACAACCCTTTAGTGCTTGATGAGCTAGATTGGAGTAGTGAGTGGATGATGAACCAACAAGAGGAGGCTTTAGTTTATGATGATGATGATCTCACATGGGAAGCTGTAGAGAGAGCTATTGGGACTGGGGCTCGAAATTTAAGAAGTGGAGCTCCAGCTAATCATGAACTAATAGCTGAAGGGGATGAAGATCTAGATCATATTAGCTTTCCAGATGATGATGAAGATATTGTTGATAATTATGGGCAAATGACGAGTACCTCAAACCAACTAAGCTCATGCAATGCCAATGACGATTTACTAGATGATGATTCTATCTGATAACATTTTGGTATTGAGTGAAATTGTTGTGAACTTGTGATTGTCAATTTGTCATTATATATTGATTGTCAAGTGTCAACTTGTCATACTTGTGATTGTTGTAAACTTGTAATATATATTGATTGTCAAGAAACTTGCATGCACCATGCACACAGTATCCTGTAAAATTTTTATTTAAATTTCCTGTGTGCTAGCTGCTGGGAGAATCAGGGTGAGCAATTATCTCAATTGAGAAGGCTTGATGCCATCTGCATTAAGGGTAAAAGCTTGATATGTTGGGTTTGGACTTCTGTTTCTTCTGATTTTGTGCAACTGTAACTAACATAGTTCCAAATCACTTGTAGGTTGATCTTGTAAGCTGCAGTTTTTTAAGTTCTATTTTTATCTAGTGAAATATTATTGGGTTTGTGCCCTTTTTTAAATTGTGAGAACTATCTTTAGAGCCCTAATCATTTGGTGTCTTCTGAGTTTGCTTGATGTCACAGATTCTAGAAATGATTTAAAGCATTCTTCATGCTGGTTGCAGGTTGCCTTGTTCATTTTGGATGTATTAATGAATAAAATCTGTGTAGTGAATGCTAAATAAAATCTGTGTAGTTAATGCTGAATGATGGTTCTCTTTTGCCTAAAAAATATTGGGATTATAGACAGCGGTTATTATAATAACCGCTGTCTATAGTCCCATGGAAGTCACTATAGACAGCGGTTATTATAATAACCGCTGTCTATAGTCCCATGGAAGTCACTATAGACAGCGGTTATTATAATAACCACTGTCTATAGTTACTATAGACAGCGGTTATTATAATAACCGCTGTCTGTAGTCACTTGACAGACACTATAGACAGCGGTTATTATAATAACCGCTGTCTATAACTTCATTTGTTTTTAAAAAAAAATTAATATTGTCCCCTTGCATTTGCTCGCTTTGTTGTCGCCTAGGCGTCCGCCTTGTCGCCTAAGCGTCATGGCGGTCGGGGCTCGCCTTGGTACGCCTTGACGCCAAGATAAGAATGATTGGAACCAAATGGGTCTACCGGAACAAGCTTGATGAAAAGGGCATCATTACAAAGAACAAAGCAAGACTGGTTGCACAAGGATACATGCAAGAAGAAGGGATTGATTTTGATCAGACCTTCGCACCAGTAGCAAGACTTGATGTTGGACATGTGTCTCACATCCCTTTGTTTGAGAATAACAAATCACATATTGTATTTGATATTGCTTGTAGTGTGTTTATAGTGTGCAGGAACTATAGGTGCAATACTCCACAAGTAGAAAGCAGCTTGGAACAAACTTTTGAAAGGATCAGCGCTACCGCCAGCGCTATCTCTACCGCCAGCGCTACCGCTACCGCCAGCACTACCGCCAGGCACTATCTCGAGTTTGTGCACGCGACGGTTTCGCAACCGCTACCGCTACCGCTACCGCCAGCGCTATCTCCCGCTACCGCCAGCGCTATCGCTATCGCCAGGCGCTATCTCCAGTTCGTGCACAGCGCCACGCCGCCGACGGTTGCGCAACCGCTCCACACGAACGCTACCGCCGGCGCTAGCCACTATCGTAGGCGCTAGCTCCAAGTTCTATAAAATGGTGGGCTCTCTCTCATTTTGGTTAGAGATCCCAGAGAGGTTGCTTGTGCCACAACTCCAGTGTTGTTATGCTGCCGAAGATGGATCTCCCACAAAAAGCTTAAGGAGAATTCTGGAGGAGTATTACGCCACGCTGCATCCGAAGAACGATCGCTTCGACCTCGCTTGTGCTTCAGCGATCCTTCATCATCATCTCCAGAAATCTCAAGAGGGAGTTTTATTATTGTTTTTCATTATTTCCATTCCAAACTTTTTGTAACCGTTTAGAGAATTCGCCTTGTGTTGGCGACTAGGTCTGGGTAGGACTTAGGGGGAAATTCGCCTTGTGTTGGCGACTAGTTCTAGGTGATTAGATCTAGGGGGGCTCGAGGTCATATCCGGGGAAGGATCGGCTAGAGCGGCTTGAGGCCATATCCGGGGAAGGATAGGCTAAAGCCAACCGGTTCGTGGGGATACGAGTCGGTATAGAAAAGGAAAAGAAATTTACTTTTGTACGCCTCCGATTTCTAGCGATATTGAAATCAAATTTTGTAAACACCTATTTATATAAATACAATCATGTCTTTATTTGTGTTTACTTGATTTCTCTCCTTTGGCGTTATCTTTAATATATTGGTTACAAAGTTTTCAATTTAAATTACTTTAACTATATTGTTTATTTCAATCTCTTAATCATAAAACAATTTAGTATTTATTTCTAAAGATGAAAATTATGATATTCTCACAAATTAGCTAAATTGTTATTTTGCCTTTCTCATATTATAAAACAATTTAGTAATTTCCATAAATTTATAAAACGATTTTTTATTCCCTTATTCACCCCCCTCTAAGGGCGCCGTAAGGTCCAACAAGTGGTATCATAGGGAGGTTATTCCAAATCGATTTAACCACCGGGAATAATGGCATCACATGATCTCGCTTCTACTAGTGGGGGAAACTTTCCTATAAATGAAAAATCTTTAGCACCACCTTTATTTGAAGGCAAAAATTATAATAGATGGAAATTTCTTATGGAAAAATTTCTTAAATCTTTGGATATGGAAGTATGGAATATTACTATTAAAATACCCCCAAGTATTTTAAATAAAAATGAAATGTTTTTAAATGCCAAATCTATGAATAGTCTATATTGTGCATTAGATCAAAATATTTCCAAACTTATTTATACACTTCTACTGCTTATGAAGTTTGGAAATTTCTTGAGAATACTTATAATCTTCCTTCTACAGATGATGAACAAGAGGAATTCCTTATGGATCCAAGAGAATAAATCGACAAGGACTCACTCTTGGAGGATGATAAATCTAAGAGTGAAATCGAAGAGGAATTCCTTATGGATCCAAGAGAAGAAATCGATGAGGACTCATGCTTGGAGGAAGAAAAATACAACGTCATAATGTTGGACTCATTTGTTGGCAACACATCAAGCAAAAGAGAAGACGGAAACTATAGCAAGGTAAGAAAATCTAAATCTTCTCTTTTTGTAACAAATTCTATTTCTACTTCTCGTATGCTTAAAATTGCTAAACGAAAAATTTTAAAGTTAAAAATTGCTAATTCCAAATTACGTTTAGAAAATAAATCTTTAAAAGCAAACGATAATGTAGAATCAAATATTGATGTGATAAATTCTCTTTCATGCTCTTTAGATAAAATTCATATTCCTTGTTTAGATTGCAATTTATTAAAAGAAAAATTCAAGGAAATTGAAAAAGGGCTCTTAATTTCTAAAGAACATAATGAAAAATTGATAGTTGAAAATGATGCCTTAACTTGCAAGTTAATACAATAAAAATCTTTTGGTTGAAAAATTTCAAATGTCATCTAATGAATTTCATCATAAGATTTTGAATAACAAGGATAAATTAAAAGGACTATTTTCACACATTAAATCAAAAGGAGTTTGGTTTCAAAAAGAATTATGATCCTCATAAAATTCTTAAGAGTCACTATTATAAGTCTCAATATATTTTCAATCTTGACTCAAATTTAAAAACTCATTTTCATGAAAATCAAAATATAAAATATTATCCTTCATATTATAAGAGTATGTCTATAAGAAAGAGTGGAAATGAAAATCATCAAAATGATAATCAATCTTTTAAAACATATTGTAACCCACTCTTTCAACAATCACTTCTAAAGAAAGACAATCACTCTTATAAAATTTCAAAAAATCCATATAATGAAAATCATTATGATTATCAGCATCAATCTATTTTGAAAAATAATTTGAATAAACATAAATCCCAAATGAATTATTTTTCAAACAACTATCATTCCAAAAAGATGTCAAATAATCATAATATGAATTTAAAAGAAAAACAACCAAAGTATGAATGGAGGCCCAAAATTAAAAACAAAACATGAACTCCACTTGTAAAGGCCCATTCATCACTATCTTCCCAAAAGCCATCATGATGTATTTGGGTACCCAAAGGAACCATCCCACATGGTCCCCTTTGGATACCTAAATCTTTTATTAATTAGTATCCAATCATTTGCATGAAGTAGAAACAATTAAAAATGAAATATCAATACTCTACTTCATGATATGCTTATTGTCTTTTTTTTCTTTTGTTTATTTTTTTTAAACAAACATGCTATGATCACTTTATATATCATGTAATATGAGTTTCATATATTAAGCCTAATGTCTATCAAATCAAATTTGAATTAAAATTGAACATTAAGTCATATATTTTTTCAAAGTGATCTATCTCTCATCTTTGATTGTTCTTTATCCTTTTAACTCCTTTACCCTTAATTGTCTTGAATTATCATTAGAAATTGAATTTTGAAATTATTATCAAGACTATTGAAACTATTTTAAAAATTGGATTTAAATGGTTTATTAAAGGGTTTAAAACAAAAAATTAAAATGCACAACATTTTTTTTTGATTCTATATTTGTTTGCTGCATATGATAGCCCTTATAATGAAGAACATTATCTAGAAAAATTGAAAACAAAAATTCATCTAAACGCATGTTTAATCTTTCAAAAATGCGAGTTTACGATCAAAACTTCAAACATCCATATCTTTTGATCCGCTCGTCCGATTTTCGCGTTTAATATCTTTTCGGAAAGAGCACAGAAATCTCCATCTATCGGCAAACTAAACTTGCCCATTTAAGTTTGTTTGGTGCTGTCAATTTGCCCAATTTCAACTCCGTTTTTAAATGTTATCTTAGTTCGCTTGATTCGGAAATTTCTGTGTTTATGGATTTTTCATCACATGATATCCTATGTATAATTGTTTCATATATTAATTTAGATATTATGTGTGATGTGTGTCATCATTATTTGTATGTAATTTAGACCTTAGATTCATCTTATATCATTAAGATCAAATCAAAAGTTTAATCATTTCATTATAGGTCTAAAGAAAATTAATTTGTAAACTTCTCATATTACGTGCAACATTATTAATTCTATGTAATAACATTGCATTCAAACGTATCATTCTAGCATCACTTCTTAATTTATGCTTGAATTTATGTGCTAGGTATAACACTTACAATGTTATTTAAATTTGATGATAACTATGTGATTTGAAATTATAATAGAATACTAAAATTCCAACAAACACATAGTTTATGGATTAATCATTAGAATATATATGAATATTGTATCATGAATCATATATTATCATGCAAAACCAAAGATCAATAGATTCGATAAATGAATGCAAATTTTATTAAAAATTTCAAAACATTATATATTTGATCTTTGTTTTTGATATGATTACATGATCATCAATTTCTAGACTTAAAAATCAAACATGCTTATTCAAAAGAAAATCACCAAATCATATTATCATAAGTCTAGAAGGAATAGAAATCACATACCTCATGATGATCTAACATATATTCTATGCAAAATTCTCTATAATCATAAATCATAATTCATATTCTATCAAGAAAAATCTCAAAACAAATAGGAATTATGAATTTTATGATAAAGATATGAATATTGTTTTCTTTACATTAGTTGGTGTATGGATATGCTTTGCTATTGATTGCATGTATCTCACATATATATAGATTCTAGAATCATTTGTGTAATAATAAGAATAAATTAAAATCATCACTTTATTCTAGATCTATAATTTGAAACTCTAAGTTTGGAATACATACAATATAAATGTTAAACTTATGACATGACATTAAACCCAAAACTCATCATACTAGCATTGTCACTTATTGAATGTTAGTAATTGTGCTAGTTATCACATATCGTCATCTCATAAAAGTAGAAAAACTATGTGGCTTTATAACTCATCACATTAAACAAAACCCATAGTTTATATACCAACCCTTAGATTTAAAAGCATAGGGTGTCCAAAAGATTATTTCACCTTTGACTTCATATCTCACAATAGCGGGGGCGTAGGGTTGTATGCATTAGAGACCTAACATCTAAGTCATGTCTTGTCCTTAACCGGGAAGGGTTCCAGTGGGGCCTTGCGAGGCACTGGGGGGAAAGAGTGCTAGGTTGAGTGTTCTCTAGTGTGTGCATATGGGACTAACACCCCAACCTACGGCATGCTTGCAGCTCCTCATGCCCATCTGTCACTTAGTACGGGGCTAGGGTGTAGACATTTAGTCGGGGTAGTTTCTAATCTTAGGACATACCTATATTACGTACTGCATGAACATTTTATTTACTTATCACTTAAATCATGCATATTTTGGGTTGTTTAATAAAAATGTCCTCATGTGTTTGCATAATTTATTTTTTTTAAGCTAAAATGTTTTTTTTTTGTAAAACACATGTATTTGAAAAAGCTAAAGTTTTATGCTAATTTGAGCAATCAAGGCATCTCCAAAAATTACAAAATTTCTGCATAAGACTACTCTAAGGACACTTAATAAATATCAAAAATCAGATTTTTAAAATTCTCAAAAAATCGAGTACTGTTTCCAGCGCTAGCGCTAGCGCCGACGCTAGCGTGGGTGTTGGAATTTTCTGTTTTTCAAAATTTCTAAAAATCACCAAAAATATTTTAGTTTATATGTACTACTTTATTTTTGTATTTCAGACATTTGCTATTTTTGTTTTATTCATATTATGAAAAATCAACTACAAAAGATCAAAATTCAAAAATACAAAAATATTTTTTTTTGTTATTTGTGTTTTAATCATATTATGAAAAATCAACTACAAAAGTTCAAAATTAAAAATATACAAAAATATGTTTTTCTTCATATTATGAAAAATCTACTACAAAAATTCAAAATTCAAAACTTACAAAAATATGTTTTTATGATTTTTCTGTTTTTATTTGATTTAAAAAATGATAAAACAAAAAAACTGTATGATCTTTATTGTCAATATCAAGCATGTATGAATTCTATTATTTAGAATTATTTACAATGTTAAACCTTATTTCTTCAAATTACTATGAACATTATTTTGCTTATCATGCTTTGATATATCTATTTAAAGTGCATCAATGGTATTGAAAAATGTGTAGATACAAGCTTAGCATGCCTCTATGTATGAGTAAATGTTTTATGATTGATAATGATACATTTCACTCACTTATTTTGGTAATCAACATGTGTGTCTAGATCTAAAAATGCTTGCTTGTGTATTGTATTTGTACAATGAATTAAAACTTGCATAAGTTTATTGCCTACACTACATTTGAATTGCACTTATGAAATTTAGAAAAGTGGTTAAATTAAAAATTTTTGGGTTTGCAAAACAAGTGTATTCGGAGAATGTTGTCTCACAAATATGAACAAAAAATTATATATATGTAGACAAATATAACTCCACCAAGCACTACTTGAACCTCCTGATAAGTTTTCATAAGTATTGTGAGGTTGAGCACCTTGGAAAGAATAGTAAAGTTACTTGTGCAAATCTTGGTTATTACACCACTTTGTTAAAAATTATGTGCATTAAAAGTGTGTGAAAGTAATTTACTTGTGTTTTATTGTGCATTTTACTTTACATATGTCTTGTATTTTGGTGATTTAAATCAATTGTTAACATTGCCCAAAATACACTTATATGCACATCATTATCTTTCATAACACTTCTTCTCATGAGTATTGGATTCTAAAGCTTTATCTATACTACTCTTTAAATAAAAATTCACTAGATAACCTAGCATGACCTCTACAATGTTTTTGGTATCTCTTGAATTTACAATTAAGTAACATTGTAGTATAATCTCTCTTTGATATATTCATTTCATGCTTGGTATCCTTATGAAAAACTTTGAGATTTCAAAAAGGTTACAACATCTTTACATTTTGAACTTAAACTCATATTTATAATTATGCTCTTCATGCTTACACAAAGATGTTTTCTATAATCTTCCGCTTGCTTACAACTCTTATTCTTTTCATTTGAAATCTCTTATATATGTCATGCTTAAACTCTTTATCATTATTTATATTTCGAAAAGCTCAATCATGATATATAAATGCCTCCTTACTACCCTCACCCCACCTTCTTTTGATAATACCAAAATGGGGAGATTAATTGAAGAAATCTATATATGAGAAATATAGATAATTAAGGGGAGACTAATTCATGAAATCTATCATTTAGGGGGAGTAACACATAAATTGCATTTATGTAGGGGGAGCATTAAGATAGGGGGAGTATACACATTATCATGCATATCATTTACTATAGTTGCACTTTTATCTTGCTTATCTTATCTATAAACACTATTGTTGATTTCTTGCTTAGAGGATTTGTTATTATCAAAAGGGGGAGATTGTTGGACATGTGTGTCACATCCCTTTGTTTGAGAATAACAAATCATATATTGTATTTGATATTGCTTGTAGTGTGTTTATAGTGTGCAGGAACTATAGGTGCAATACTCCACAGGTAGAAAGCAGCTTAGAACAAACTTTTGAAAGGATCAGCGCTACCGCCAGCGCTATCGCTATCGCCAGCGCTATCGCTACCGCCAGCGCTACCGCTAGCACTACCGCCAGGCGCTATCTCGAGTTCGTGCACGCGACGGTTTCGCAACCGCTACCGCCAGCGCTATCTCCCGCTACCGCCAGCTCTATCGCTACCGCCAGGCGCTATCTCCAGTTCGTGCACAGCGCCACGCCGCCGACGGTTGCGCAACTGCTCTACACGAATGCTACTGCCGGCGCTAGCCACTACCGCGGGCGCTAGCTCCAAGTTCTATAAAATGGTGGGCTCTCTCTCGTTTTGGTTAGAGATCCCAGAGAGGTTGCTTGTGCCACAACTCCAGTGCTGTTATGCTGCCGAAGATGGATCTCCCACAAAAAGCTTAAGGAGAATTCTGGAGGAGGACTATGTCATGCTGCATCCGAAGAACGATCGCTTCGACCTCGCTTGTGCTTCAGCGATCCTTCATCCTCATCTCCAGAAATCTCAAGAGGGAGTTTTATTATTGTTTTTCATTATTTCCATTCCAAACTTTTTGTAACCGTTTAGAGAATTCGCCTTGTGTTGGCGACTAGGTCTGGGTAGAACTTAGGGGGGAATTCGCCTTGTGTTGGCGACTAGTTCTAGGTGATTAGATCTAGGGGGACTTGAGGCCATATCCAGGGAAGGATCGGCTAGAGCGGCTTGAGGTCATATCCAGGGAAGGATAGGCTAAAGCCAACCGGTTTGTGGGGATACGAGTCGGTATAGAAAAGGAAAAGAAATTTACTTTTGTACGCCTCCGATTTCTAGCGATATTGAAATCAAATTTTGTAAACACCTATTTATATAAATACAATCATGTCTTTATTTGGGTTTACTTGATTTCTCTCCTTTGGCGTTATCTTTAATATATTGGTTACAAAGTTTTCAATTCAAATTACTTTAACTAAATTGTTTATTTCAATCTCTTAATCATAAAACAATTTAGTATTTATTTCTAAAGATGAAAATTATGATATTCTCACAAATTAGCTAAATTGTTATTTTGCCTTTCTCATATTATAAAACAATTTAGTAATTTCCATAAATTTATAAAAAGATTTTTTATTCCCTTATTCACCCCCCCTCTAAAGGCGCCGTAAGATCCAACACTTGAAGCCATCAGATTATTTATGGCTTATGCTGCATATAAGGGCTTTAAGGTTTTCCAGATGGATGTGAAGTCAGCCTTCCTGAATGGAGACCTTAAAGAGGAAGTATATGTAGCTCAGCCTCTAGGTTTTGCAGATCCTAACTTTCCTGATCATGTATATTATTTACATAAAGCTTTGTATGGTCTCAAACAGGCACCCCGAGCCTGGTATGAGACATTGTCTAGGTTCCTTCTTGAGAACAAATTCACAAGAGGAACAATAGATAAGACATTGTTTCTTAGGGAAGTGAAAGGCGAGATTTTGCTTGTGCAAATCTATGTCGATGATATTATTTTTGGTTCTACATATGACAAACTTTGCAAAAAGTTTTCTAACTTGATGCAAGGTAAGTTTGAAATGAGCAGTATGGGAGAGCTGAAATATTTCTTAGGACTCCAGGTGTACCAATCTGAAGATGGAATTTTCATCTCTCAGACGAAGTTCACCAAAGAGCTCCTTAAGAAATTTGGAATGGAGGGTGCAACCTCTATGAGCACTCCAATGGGCTCAAGCATATCTCTGGACAAGGATGAGAAAGGGAAACATTTTGATGAAACCAAGTACAGAAGCATAATTGGGTCCTTGCTCTACCTTACTGCTAGTAGGCCTGATATAATGTTTTCAACATGTGTTTGTGCCAGGTATCAGGTGAACTGTAAGGAATCTCATTATGCCGCTGCAAAGAGGATTTTGAGATACCTTAAGGGTACACCAAATCTCGGCTTATGGTACCCAAGAAGCAATGACTTTGAACTAATTGGTTTTTCAGATGTTGATTTTGCAGGTAGCAAAGATGATAGAAAGAGTACTTCCGGAACTTGTCAATTCTTGGGAAAAAGGCTTGTTTCTTGGAGTAGCAAGAAGCAAAATTGTGTTGCAATATCAACTGCTGAATCAGAGTATATCTCTGCCGGCAGTTGCTGTGCACAACTTTTGTGGATAAAAAATCAGCTTGAGGACTATAACTTAAAGCTCACAGAAATCCCCATGTTCTGTGACTCCTCAAGTGCTATTGCCATAGCAAATAATCTAGTCTCTCACAGCAGAACAAAGCATATCGAGCTTCGCTACCACTTCATCCGGGAACATGTTGAGAGTAAGGATATTAATTTGTTATATGTCAATACTGACCAACAAATTGCAGATATTTTTACGAAGCCTCTAGACGAGACCAAGTTCAATTTCTTCAAAATGGAACTTGGAATGCTCAACAAGGAATCTTGAAGACAGGACTATTGGAATTTCACGAAATTGCACGAAATTTCAATGGATAAATCAGAAAATTTCATGAAGTTTCACGGGATCTCATATGTCGAAATATTTCTCTTCTCGGACACGTCTCCCGTGAAATCTTATTATTAAATACAATTTATTGGATCCGAAGAGCCATCCGTGAAACCAGGTACGCTCCTAAATTTATTTTATATATATATAAAAACAAAGAGAACACGTGATTCCACACACTCTTCCGTGAAACCCTTCCCGTCTTTTCGTCTCCCTCGAGAAAACACTGTTTTTCTTCCCCGATTTCGTCAAGCTCGATGGCACCCAAAGCCGCTGAAGGTATGCATTCAGGTGGAGAGCTGGTGCGAGGCGCATTCCGAACTGCTTCTGATGAATTTTGAAACATCATTTTGATGCTTGATGTGGCCGGGCTGAGTTTTGTATTGGAAGAGCCAGCCAGGATTCTCGAACAGGATGTTCTGGAATTCTTCAGAAATGCCAGGATCTCCAGTCAAGGTAAGAAGATCAAAAGCTCCATTAGGTCATGCAAGATTATTCTGAAGGCTAGTGGCATCAATAAAATTTTGAGGATGCCCGAAGTAGAATCTGAAGAACTGTATGTTGAAGATATCCTAAGAGCCAAAAGATTTTGTGGCATTCTTGATGAAGGTTCAAAGATAAGAAGAAAATTCATGAATGACGGAGGTAAGCTTCTGTGTGATATTTTAGGAAAAGTCTTTTTGTGCAAGGTAGGCTCACATGACTACCTATCTGAAGAAGCTTTTAAGATTCACACAACCATCATCTGTAGAAAGAACTTCAACTTTGGTGAAGTTATTTTTGAGAAGATCAAGGAAAGCTTTCAGACTCCAAATTTTGGAAGGATTATCAGTTTGCTTCTGCATGGATGTAATCCAGATTTGTTCAATCTTGGAAGAGGTACCCCGCTCCATCACACCAAGAAAATCAACTCCTCTATTTTCTCAAAATGGGAAAGGGTCATTCCAAAGGGTGAAGTCAAGAATGTTGTTGGTGGTAATGAGGAACCTTTGCAGAATGAGGATAGGACTCTTGAAGAAGGTCAACCCTCAAGGGGTATTGGACTTAGTACAACTCCTGATCAAGGCAGAGGTGAACATGTTGAGGGGGAGCTTCCAACCCCAAGAGACATTGCTGAAAGTGGTGCTGATTCCAAACAAATTCCTCCCTGTGAAGCTGATCCAGTTCATATTGATCCAGTTAGTTCTGTTGTTCCTGATGCTGTTCCTGACCTGGAGGGTCAAGGGAAATTTGCCGATGAAGATGAAGCTGGTATGCTAGAAGACTCAAGGAGATCACCTGCAGAGTTTGCTTATAATTCAGAACATAGTGAAGACTTGGCAGATCCTGAATCTGTTCCTTCTGAGAAATCAGATTCTATGGAGATGGGCAGTTTTAGTACTCAGTTGGAGTTAGCAAAGAAGATGTCTTTGACTGAGGGGGAGAAAGAACAAGAAGATTTATTCATGGATGAATCTGCAGTTCCTCAGGTTCTTCCTTCTGTTCTGCTTTTGCCCCCACCAGAAGTTCCTCTTAGACAATCTCCAAGAGTAACTGTGCTTGATAAGCAAGCACAGTCTACTAGTTTTGTAGCTGATAGAGCCTCTCCTGACGATTTTGAAACTGGAGAGAGCTCTCAATCTTCTCTGCTGAAATCTATTGCAAGTTTGCTGCAAGCTCAGACTGAGCATTTTGATAAGTCTATCAAGAAAGTCTATCAGAAGATTGACACTGTTGATAGTGCTTTGAGGCAGGAAATGACTGAAATGAGGCATGAAATGGGCAAATTCAAAAGTGATCAAGAAGCCTGGATGACAAATGCAGGAAAGGCATTGGACCACACCAATAAAGGAGTAGGGCATGTTCTAAAAAACTTGCATCAAGTTGCTGCAGATGTTGTTCATCTGCTTGCTGACCAAACAGCTCTTAAAACTTCTCATGATCAAGGGCTTACCTATCTGGATGATCAAGGTGAAAGGCAACTGGCCAAACTCTATGCCCTCCTACATGAAGATGTCATAAAGGGGGAGGAGAGTATGGTGTCTAAGCTAGAGGAGAGTGCTAGTAAAGTGAATGATTTGGATGGAAATGTATTTTCAAAAATGCAAGAGCTTCAGAGGAACATTTTGCAAAATGTTAAAGATGTCAATTGGTATACCCATGAATCAACAAGTTGGCTGTTCAAGGAAGTTGCAGGCATGCTTGGATTCTCTGTTATGAATAAAGAGTCAGATGTTCCTTCTTCAAGTGCTCCAGGCCCAAGTGCTCCAAGTTTTTCTCCATTTCCTGTTGAGGATTTTGATTTTGCTGAAGAAGACATCCCTGCCTCTACCTACCAAGAGTTCTGGGATGATCCAGTGCTTGAAAGCTCCAAGGTTCCTGGATCCTCTGAAAAGTCTTTGAAAAGGAAACTATTTGGTGATAAACCTTCTGCTAAAAGGTCCAATCCTCATAAAAAGATCAGAGAATTTTATGATGGGCCTCCTCCAAGAAATTTCCAAGAAAGCTGGAGTCCCACTTCCAAAGCTATTATTCTCACAACTTTCAATCTAGTCAGTAAACATCATGAAAGAGTCAGTGATCATTACAGTCAGGATGAATGGAGTAAGTTCATGAAGAGAACAACTGAAAGGTCAATTCATTTCAAGACAGGTGGATCTAAAGAAACTGCTCCTGATAAATATTGGCCTAAGCCAAAGGCATTCTTTGAAAGAATGGAATCTGAACAGAAAAAGAGAGCTGAAGCAGTGGAAAGAATTTTTGGAAAGCAGAAAAGCAAGGATCAAGCATGAGCTGAGCTGTTCTGGAATCATGTTGTTTTCTTTGTTTATATATATATATTTTTGTGTTAAGATAAACATTGATTTTCTCTTTAATTACTACTGCCTGATTAGTGCTCTTATTATTCATTATATTTTCTGTGCAATTCAACTTAGTGTATAGGGTTATGACATCTTCAAATAGGGGGAGATCGTTGGGTATTGTATCCACAATTACCTGGATTTGAAGATGTCCCCTAGTGAACTAAATTGAATTGAGTATGTATTTGATGATTTCTGTTTAGATGTGTTATGACAGGTCTTAATGCTAAGTGCACACCTAAGTCAGGTTGCAATGGATCACCAAACACAGTTCTCGACAATGTAATCTCTCATTGTGTAGAACAAAGTGTTGGTCCATGTGTAATCTCTCTTTTGGGGTGCACTTCATATACTCATAACTGAAGGTTTTCAAGGTTGAGGAGTGGAGCAGGTTTTCAGAGGAAAAGAAATTTTTGCTAAGTCAATTCGTCGAGATGTCACGTGAAGTTCCGACGAATCCTGACAGAAGCCAAATTTCCAGTTTGAAGAAGAAATTTCTGCGGCTAAGTCTATTCGTCGAATGTTCTCGTGAACTCCCGACGAATATCGACGAACGCAGACAGAAGTCAAAAAGGCAGGCTTGTGAAGGAAATGTGCGGCTAAGTCAATTCGTCGAAAGTTCTCGAGAACTCCCGACGAATTCCGACAAATGAAAACAAAAGATGGTTTTCAAGCCTTTGATCAGTTTTTCAATGGCTAAGTCAATTCGTCGAATGTTCACGTGAAGTCTCGACGAATGACGGACAGACGGATTTCAAATTTCAGTTTCGTTTTCGAAAATTAGGGTTCGCCGCCATGCACAGTACACGTGGCGATTCCTCCTTATTTGTCGCCCGAGCCGTTGGAGGTCTCCCTATATATAGTCTTTTATTTTAGGGCAAACATAAGTTTTTGAACCCGATTGAAAAAGAAGAACTCAGCCGTTTTCCTTCTTGCGTGCGAACAAGTTTCTGAGATCTACAGTGCGCCGCTCAAGACTCGTTCTTCAGTGTTGCTAGAGATTTCTCAAATAAGAAGGCCTTTGATCAAGTTGCTGCTCTCAATATTGAAGATCTTTTCGACTTAATCAAAGGGCCTAATCAGATCAGGTTTTCCGATTCTTCATTCTTCCTAATCCTTGAAGATCCAAGCTCTCACTCTAAAGGAAGAAGAAGATTCAGTCTTTCCAGATCTGAAGTTAATCTCTTTTGAGATTCAAGAGAAGTTTCATTTCAAACTCTATTTGATTTCTGTAGGAGTTTTTACTCCGAGTTATTTTTGTAGGAGTTGTTTACTCCGAGTTGTAGGAGTTGTTTACTCCGAGTTTGTAGGAGTCGTTGTCTCCGAGTGTAGGATTTGTTGATAAATCCGAGTTTTGGTGAAGTTGCCGACGCTAGCCCGAAGTGCTAGATAGGCGGAGCGGGAGAGAGGAGTACCCACCTTTGGGGAACCTCTATAAATCTTGTGTCTCTGTGCTGTGATTTTTATTGTTGTGTGTGTGCTAAATTTTTATTCCGCAATCGCAGTAGAGATCACCTATTCACCCCCCCCCCCTTTAGGTGATTTAGGTAGACATCGATTTCTTTCACTTTTTCTATCAAGTGAACAACCGACATAGTCCGAATCAGAATAGCCATGCAGTGTAAATGAATCATTATGCGGGTACCATAATCCTAATCTAGATGACCCAATAAGATATCTAAAAATTTGTTTAACCACTTTTAAATGAGATTCTTTTGGATTGGCTTGAAATCGAGCACATTAGCATACGGTAAACATAATATCGGGTCTAGTTGCACTAAGATAAAGTAGAGATCCTATCATACCTCTATATAGTGTTTGATCTATAGAAATTCCCGATTCATCTTTTCCTAATTTTAGTGATGCACTCATTGGTGTAGAAGCATGTTTAAGGTTTTCAAATCAAAAACGTTTAAGCATATCATGGACATATTTTGTTTGACAAATAAAGATACCATCAATTCTTTGAGATATTTGAAAACCAAGAAAATAAGAAAGTTCTCCTACTAGACTCATTTCAAATTCATTTTTCATCACTAAAATAACTTCATTACACATCTCTTCATTAGTAGATCCAAAAATTATATCATCAACATATATTTGTAAAATAATCATATCATCATTATTGTACTTAATGAAGAGAGTATTATCCGCACTTCTCATAATATAACCGTGCTTTAATAAAAATGATGTAAGTCTTTCATACCATGCACGGGGCGCTTGTTTTAAACCATAAAGCGCTTTTTCTAGCTTATAAACATGATTTGGAAATTTTTCATTAATAAAACCGGGGGGTTGTTCAACATAAACTTCTTCTTTTACAAACCCGTTTAGAAAAACACTTTTCACATCCATTTGAAATAGTTTTATTCTTTCAAAGCTTGCAAATGCTAGAAAAATTCTTATAGACTCTAATCTAGCAACGGGTGCAAAAGATTCGTCAAAATCTATCCCCTCGATTTGAGAATATCCTTGTGCTACTAAGCGTGCTTTATTTCTAGATATTCTAGACTCACCATCTAATTTATTTTTGAAAACCCATTTTACACCTACAACCGGGTGATTAGATGGTCTTTCTACTAATTTCCAAACATTATGTCGCTCAAATTGTGCTAACTCTTCATTCATAGCCAAAAACTAAAATTCATCATTTAAAGCGGTTGTAACGTTTTTTGGTTCAATTTCGGAAACAAAGCAAATATTTGAATAAGATTCATGAAGAGAAGAGCGAGTTCTTACCCCGATGGATGGTTCACCAATTATAAGTTCCCGGGGATGATCCCTTGTGAATTTTAAGACGCTTGGAGGTACATATTCATCTTTCTTGGCCTCCTCTTCTTCTTCTTTGGAAGGTTCTTCATCACCATGCTCCAAAGGAGGTAATAGATCATCCTCTTTGCCTGCGGAAAGTCTTTCTATACAAGGAACAAGCTCATCAAATTTCACATTAATTGACTCTTCAACTTTTCTAGTTCTTTTATTAAAAACTCTATAAGCTTTACTAGTTGAAGAGTATCCAAGAAATGTTCCTTCATCACATTTTTCATTAAACTTTCCCAAGCTATCTTTTGTATTTAAAATAAAGTATTTACAACCAAAAACTTTGAAATAAGATACATTAGGCTTCTTTTGAAAATAGAGTTCATATGGTGTGAGATTTAAAGATGGGCGAAGCATGATTCTATTTATAACATAACATGTATTTACGGCTTCGACCCCAAAGGACTTAGGTAATTTATATTCACATAACATAGTGCGTGCTAGCTCTTGAAGTATCCTATTCTTTCTTTCTACAACACCATTTTGTTGTGGTGTGCGTGGTGCGGAGAACTCATATTTTATGCCTAACATATCACAATAAGATGTAAATTTTTCATTTTCAAATTCTCCTCCATGATCCGAGCGAATGCATTTAATTTTTAAATCACTTTCATTTTGAATACGAGTACATAATTTTGAAAATTCACAAAATGCTTCGGATTTGGATGAGAGAAATATTGTCCAACAATATCTAGAAAAATCATCTATTAATTGCAAAGGTCTTGTAGTAGAAATAACATTTTTATTTTTGAAAGAGGATCTAGTAATTTTACCTTTTTGACATGGTGAACAAAGTGAAGGTAAATTTCCATTTAATCTAGGCAATCCTCTAATTAAATCTCTTTTGGCAAGTTTTACAATAAGCTTTCATGTCCTAGCCTTCTATGCCAAAATTCAAGTTCATCATTTTTGGTAATAAAACATTTCAAAGATGATTTTGAAAGATCATGAAATGAAACAATATAAACATTGTGTATTCTTGGTGCACTTAGTAAAATATTGTTTGTAATAGGATTAGATATTTTGCATAGATTAGTAGAAGATTCAAATAAAACATCTAATCTTTTATCACATAATTGGCTAATAGAAATAAGATTATGTTTTAGCCCTTTTACATAAAGAACATTTGATATAGTGAAGGATTCGTTACCAACTGTACCAACTCCCATGATCCTTCCTTTTCCATTGTCACCAAACGTCACGATCCCTCCCTTCTTCTTTTCTAGGCTGAGGAACTTTGCTTTATTGCCCATCATGTGCTTAGAGCATCCTGAATCCAAGTACCACACGTCTTCATTGTCCTTAGCCTGCCTGCACATCTAGAAAGAAGATGAGAGTAAAGATCCGGATACCCAAGTGGAACCACCCATAGAATAAGTGGAAGCCTTAGGTACCCAGATTTGCTTTAAAGTATTTCATTTTATTTTCCTGCAAGAACTAGATGTGTGACCTAACCTATAACAGTTTGCACACGAAATAAAGGGGGTTGAGGCCCTTTTCTGGAATATTTTCTTGCTGGAACAAATTGGATTTACAGAATAAGAATCTTTTGCTAAAGAAAATTCAGGTTTCTGGTATGAGGTGCTAGCGTCGGCGTTAGTGGCTAACGCTGGGCGGTAGCTCTCTCCTCGATATCCGAGCCCAAATTTTCCAAATACATGGCACTGGTACCCTAGAATCATTTCCATTGATTTTTGGCTTATTCCAAATTTTTAATGGCCATGGTGAGATCATGAACTTGTGCTTTAAGTGAAGAATTTTCTTTCACAATCATGACACACTTATTTTCAAATTTTTTTTTTATTTTTGATTTGCAAAAGAGAGGCTTCTAATTTCCTTTCTAATTCCCCCTTCTCTTTTGTAAGAGTTTTGGCATGAGAGAGGGCTTTAGAAAGTGACTCTTCAATGTCTTTTGCCAATTTAGTGGAGTGATCACACTCTTGGCAAGAAACCTTTCTCTTTTCTAAAAAAATTAATTTTTTGGAAAGATTTTGATTTTCTTTAATAAGAGATTCATTTTCAAGGTTCAATAAAATACTATCTTTCATATTTTTATCAAAAGCTTTGCAAGTTTCAAGGAATTCATTAAAGAGTTCATCATAAGTGGGAGGAGTTACCTCAGTGTCGCTATGACACTGGTGTCGTCGCCATCATTTCCATGTCCCATGAGGCACATGTTTGCTTCCTCATCTTCTCTTGATGAAGACCCACTTGATTCTTCGGAGGAGGAGGACGAGTCATCCCATGTTCTAGCTTTTAGCACTTTCTTCTTCTCCTTCCCTTTGTGCCGCTTTTCTTTCTTCTCCTTCAAGAACTTTGGGCACTAGCTCCTTATGTGCCCCGTCTTCCTACAATGATAGCATTCCGGTGGTGGTCTCTCTTCTTCATTGTCGCTCTCCTTTTCCTTCTTTGAAGATGACCCTTTCCATCTTTCACCCTTTTGGATAAATTTCCGAAAGGTGTTTCTTCTTGCCGGATTGCGCATGAATTTTCGGAAATTCTTTACCAAGAGACTCTCTTCATCTTCATCCTCATTCTCTTGGCACTCCTTCTTTGATTTTAGTGCCAACGCCTTCTTCTTTGGCTCCTTGTTGTATTCATCAAATTGGATTTTGAGTTCTACCTCGTGGGTTTTGAGATTCCCAATGAGCTCTCAACTTGGAGCGTCCTTAGATTGTGTGATTCTGAAATGGCTGTCACCTTCGGGTTGAATTTTGGTGGAAGGGAACGAAGGATCTTCCGGACCAAGTCGCCGTTGGAGAAGGTCTTTCCAAGAGCTTTGGAGTCATTGATGATCTTGGTGAAGCGCGTGTACATGCCATCAACATCTTCACTTTCATCCATCCAGAATTTTTCATATTCCGATTCAAGTTGGAAAAGCTTTGAATCTTTCACCTGCGATGTACCTTCATGAGTAACTTCCAAATGATTCCAAATTTCATATGAAGAAGTACATGCAGAAATTCTATTAAATTCATTTCTATCTAACGCACAAAATAATACATTCATAGCCTTGGCGTTATTTTTGCATTTAAGTTTATCTTTATCATCCCATTTGTCCTTAGGTTTTTCTATAGTTACCTCTCCAACTAAAAATGTAGGAGGAGAGTATTCCTCTTCAACCATATTCCAAACCTCAATATCTAAGGTCATAAGAAAATAACGCATCCTATTTTTCCAATAATTATAATCTAACCCAGTAAATAGAGGTGGTATACTAATTCCCTGACCCTCGGAAAAAGCGAGATCATAAGACGCCTTTATTCCTGGTTTTTAAACCATTTGGAATAACCTGGGCTATGATACCACTTGTTGGATCGGTAGGCGCCCTTAGAGGGGGGGGGGGGTGAATAAGGGAATAAAATTCTATTTATAATTTTTAAGATAATTACTAAGTTGTTTTGATTAAGAGGAAATAAGATGACAATTTAGTAATAACTATTATGCAATAATAAAATTTTACGCCAATTGAGAGAAATCAAATAAACACAAATATAATCATGATTGCATTATATAAAAAGGGTGTTTACAAAATTTGATTTCAATATCGCTAGAAATCGGAGGCGTACAAAAGTAAATATCTTTTCCTTTTCTATACCGACTTGTATCCCCACGAACCGGTTGGCTTTAGCCTATCCTTCCCCGGATAAGGCCTCAAGCCGCTCTAGCCAATCCAAACTCAGATATGGCCTCGAGCACCCCTAGATCTAATCCCCTAGACCTAGTCGCCAACTCACGCGGTGAATTCCCCCTAAGCCGCGCAAGGACCTAGTCGCCAAAAACAAGGCGATTTCACTACAAGATACAAATAAAGAAATGAAATAAATAACAAACAAACTCCCTCTTGAGATTTTTGGAGATGAGGATGAAGGATCGCTGAAGCAAAATCGAGGTCGAAGCGATCGTTCTTCGGATGCAGTGTGATGGCTTCCTTCTCCAGAATTTCTTCTTTGGCTTTGAGTGGGAGATTATGTTTCGGCAGAGTAGCAGCACGAGAGTTTGGGCACAAGTAATGTCTCTGGAAGTTCTAACACAAAACGAGAGAGAGCCCATCATTTTATATAACTTGAAGATAGCGCCTGCGGTAGCTCCTAGCGCCTGCGGTAGCGTTCGTGTGGAGCGGTTGCGAAACCGTCGGCGGCGTGGCGCTGTGCACGAACTTGAGATAGCGCCAGGCGGTAGCACTAGCGCTGGCGGTAGCGCTTTCGAAACTGTCGGTGGCGTGGCAGAACCAACTTTCGTCGAACGGAACAATTTCGTCGAACGAAATTTTCGTCGAACGCAGGCAAAATCGTCGAACGAATCTTGAGCTAGCGCCTGGCGATAGCTCTAACGCTGGCGGTAGTGCTTTCTTCCAGATGTTTGAATTTTAGCTGCCTTCTACCTGTGGAGTATTGCACCTATAGTTCCTGCACACTATAAACACACTACAAGCAATGTCAAATACAATATGGGATTTGTTATTCTCAAACAAAGGGATGTGACACACATGTCCAACACTTCACAAGGCTCAAAGCTCAACCCTAGGGTTAGTACTAAGGTCTTAGGGCATATCAACCCTAGTTCACCCCAAATCACTCATGTGGGTGTTTTATGTGACCCTAAACCAGTGGCCAAAGTTTCACATCATCTTGATGAGATTTGACCACCTAATTCCATCATGTGCACTTTTGACCTAGTTTGACCAAACTTTGGTTAACTAATAACCCAACCAAATCAGTCCCAATTGGGATGAAATTTTTTCCAAGGTCATATAATAACCCTAAGAAGCACCCACCAGAATTTGGAGGGGATTGGAGGTCATTAGACACTATAATTGGATTATTAAATTTTTACAAAAACCTTAGAAACATTTTCTCCAAAATTTCTCATCTTTGGATATGATAAGGGTGTAGGTAAAAATAGCCAATGTTTCAATTTTCAAGTCAATATCATTTCTCAATCAAAAGTTATTTAAGAAATAGTGGTTGTCCTACCCTCGGGACCAGTCTCACCAAAATGGTCATACATGGAGCTACATTGCTCCTTTTGGTCTGGAATAAATTTTAAATTAAATTAGACACCAAGGGCTACAACTTTGGTGTTGGCCACTTTTTTATCAGAGGGGCCTAAGTATTTTTAGTAATTAAATTAAGGTACTGCATGAAATGTGACAGAAATGAAATAATCATATAAAATGATTCTGCACGAATCTTGGCGCAGCTTTGGACGACATCTGGCTGTCTTCTTCCTCCAGCCGACGGCAAGGATAGCCTCGTCCTGTGCCACCTTCAACCTTGCTTTCTCGGCCACCTGAGCGCCGCCCCGACCAGCCAATGCCACCATCACCTCCGTTGAGGTGGTGGCCGGCGATTAGCGGTGGTTGGCCGGCCGGAGGTGGCCGGAGCAGGGTGATCTAGCGGGGGAAAGAGGGCTCGAAATGAGACCTTTCGGGAGCTTGATTTGAGCCCGATTTGGCTCGAATCAAGCCCCGAATTAGATGAGGATCTAGCACTAGAAGAGAGGAAGCGGATCAGAACTGTGTGGTGGCCTGGTGTCGCGAATTCCGGCGGGTTGTCGTGGACGGAGCTTGCGCTTTTGGTGCCATGTCGATCTAGGCCTCCACTGCACGGTTCTCTCTGGAAGAAGGGGGAAAATGCTCCTCTCACTCCTCTGAAGGAGTTATAGAATTCAATTGGAGGAGGGGAGGAGCCATGGCATCAATTGCCATTAACACCATTAATGGTGATTTTCGGCCACCTCCAAATCCCCCTGAATTCAGCACCTTGTAGGCTGGAAAATCCCCCACTCTTCCTGTAACTGCCAGGGGAGATGGATCCCTATCAATTGGGAGCTTAATTGGCCATGAATGCCATTACTCTCCTTCCTCTCTCCACCATTTTTTGGGGAAATGGAGCTTTCTCTCTCCTAGCCGAATTCCCTGAAATTGAATGGCCAATTCAGTAGCACCCAACCCCCATTAGGTGGTGGACCACCTTAATTGAGGCTAGCCCAAGTGGATTGGGCTTGATTAGGTCAAAATATGTCATTTTGACCTAAATTTAGGATAAGGTTGACTTTGATCAATTTGACCATTTGGGTTGACCCCAATGGGTGGTTAGTCATCCACTGGCCTCCATTTAGGGTTAGGAAGGTCTAGGTAGGGTCAATTTGGCAGGGGGAGGGTCAATTGACCTTTAATAGGCCACTTTGACCAAAATAGAGCTATGGTTGACTTTGGTAAAATTGGCCAAATTGGAGGTCCCATGATGGGGCCTTTTGGTCCATTTGGTCCCTAGTATCCCTATAAGGGTAGATGCAAGGTTAATTTGGCATGGTGGAGGCCAATTGACCCTATTTAGGCTACTTTGACCAATTTAGGTTAGGGTTGACTTTGGTCAATTTGGTCTCCTTGGTTGACCCAAATGGGTCCCTGGTGCTCTAAGGGGACCCCTAATGGGTTAGGGATGTTATGGTGGGGTCAAAGTATCAAGGTGAGGCCCTAAAAGTCCAACCCTAAGCTTGTTAACTAGAAATTGCTATTTGCAGACCACTATGATTTTCCTCCTTCTTGCCTATGTTCACATGGTCTTAAGTGTTTCCTATGGTTTTGTCATGACCTAGTCATGAAAAAACCAACTTAAGGGTCTAGTTGTTTGGGAGATGTTACATGTGTAGTTGTAGATATTCTTGTAGCTGGGTCATGTCATCTGCTTTGATATATACCCTTTGCTGTCCTCCGCTTCATCCCTCACGCACGGTGCCTAGGAGCCACCGAGGGATGGGTGGTGGGAAACGAGGCTTAGTCTTTTTGACTAACTGTCGGTGGACCATATCATTTTAGGGGACCGAGAAGACGCAACACCACCAGAGGCCGATGCAGATGGAGGCGGTCAGTCTAGCACATGAGCACCAGTTTCAGGATCAGTGAGTGAGTATTAGTAGATGTGCTTCCGCGAGAGATTTTGTAGTGAGGCTCTGATGTGCTGGCCATATGCCCTATTTATTGCTACATCTTTTATTCAGTTATTATCTGTGGACATCTACCTTTTGATTTATATATTATGTGATGTGGACTTGAACTTATATTGGTTCAACTATACTTTTCTTCTTCTTTGATTGATATGGCCAACAGGATCGACGTTTTATAGTGGCGACCTTCCCGAGTTTTGGTGTCACCGCAGAGCGGCGGTTCTGGGCATAAGACTCAGTTTTGTAGCGAAAAAATGGGGTCTTACATATGGAGTATTCACCCTCTTTTAGGGAGAGTTCGCCTCTCCCGTAAGGAGTATTCGCCTCCCCCAAGGAGAGTACTCACCATCCCATGGAAGGTATTCACCAATTAGGGGAAAGGTATTCAAGAAGATCTCTAGACCATCAAAGCACAAACTAGAATGCCTAGAAGATGCTAGAATCTGCTACATCTTTCTTAGAAGACGGCTATCCCAGAGAAGGGTGAGTTGCCAGCAGGGCGGATCTCGAGCCTATAAATAAGCCAGAGCTGCAGCTTAGAAAGGCATGCGTACCAGTTCAATCTTCCCGAAATCACTCGCCTTCTCTCCAAAAAAAAGGAGTTTGCGAGTACCCTGGAAATGTCACTTAAACAATCTAAATAATAAGTAATCACCAATCAAACGAAGATCCCTAGTACTCGCATAACCCAGAATACGCACATGCGAGTGCCTTCCCCGTATCAAGCGACAACTTTCCTAAAGATCTCACAAATCTGCTAACGACATCTTACTATCTAATCGTCTAATCACTCATGATTCCAAGTAACCAACCATCTGCAGTACCCCCTACCCTCTCGAGTTCTTAGTTATTTGGAGATAGGTTGGTTCGTCAGTTCTTACAACATTACGAACCACCCCTCGAGGGGAGGGGGGGGGGGGGGGGGGGGGGGGGGGGGGGGGGGGGGGGGGGGGGGAGCGGCAAGATCGTCGTGTTCTCAAAATTGGCCATCCGTGTGCGCCCGATCGAGAGTTCGGATTCGCCAGTCTGGAAGATGAGGTGACGCAATTACCAGGACGCCCACCTCAAAAGCTATAATAGGGCCACGAGCCCTCATTTGAACACACTGCATTCAACACCAGAGAGAGCTCCCAAGTCTTCTCCGAAGATTGCTTAGAGACCCCCTTCGGTGTTCGAAGACTCTCTCAAAGATCTCCTTCCGTGTTCGAAGATCTCCTTCGGTGTTCGAAGACCCCCTCGAAGATCTCCTTCGGTGTTTAAAGATCTCCTTCGGCCTTCGTACTTCGAGTCTAGAGCTTTCGTTACTACGTTCATCCTTCCACACTTCTCTAGAGCGCGCTGCACTGCCCTCCCCATCAAGCAACTCCAGAGATCCTGATAACTCATTGTAACGGACGGTGGCTTGTCACCCTAGAGAAACAGCTATTTGTAACACCGTGAAAGCTTGTGGATTTGGTCGACATCGATCTGACTCCGTGGTTTTTCCCTTTTTCGGGTTTTCCACGTAAAACGTCTTGCCGTCACCTATTAGTTATTTCTATGACTGTTTGCGTGTTCACATCACTCTCGAGCCAAAATGATTTAGTTTGACCGGACTGTGAGAGCATCGAGCGACATGCAACAAGCCCCAACGAGAAGACGACGACCACCGCTCGATCTTGCAAAAGATAAACAATTAGATAATATATATAATGTAATGGAATGAGTACTAAGGGTAAATGTGACAATATATGTATGCATATAAATAAATGTATGCCCAAACATCTTTCTGAATACAAGCTGATCCTAAGAATGCTTTCCACATTTCCACTCGCAATTCCTGTTTATAGCCGCTAGCCTGCTTTTGTGTAATCGGCGGTACTTCAGACCATGCCCTAGCCGATACTTTTATTATTACTAATGTGCACGAAATTTTAATCGGCCAAGTATTAAAATGGACTGTTTCAAGGTAAGAGAGCGGAGTTCAAAATTGATTGAATCGTCCCTTGTCTCTAACGGTCCTTTCCAACGGTCGAATGCTCCTTCTTTCCTTTATTAGTTTTTCATCATTATTATCTTTCTCTTGCCCTCTCTAAAAATTCTCACCATCAACCTCCTGACTTTCGTCTCCATATTTGCGGAGGAAAGAAAAGCCAGCAGAGAAGCTGCGCTGCAGAAATAACAATGCTACACCGCGAGCAGTTGAGCATGGCTGCCCCGAACGGTCGTCTCAGACTTCCATGTTTGGCTCCTCCTTCTCCATTGAAGCCCATCGGCAAAATCATTTCAGATCCTTTCCATGTCGCCCACAAAATACCGGTCGGAGATACTCCTTACGTGAAGGCCAAAAGGGTTCAGGTACATATCCAAGTTTCAACGTACATCCTAACTTGTTAATTTTGAATTGATTCATTTGACTTGAGACTTTCAGCTTGTCGAAAAGGATCCTGAGAGGGCAATAGCTCTCTTCTGGGCTGCAATTAATGCTGGCGATCGAGTCGACAGCGCACTCAAGGACATGGCCATTGTTATGAAACAGCAGAACCGAACAGAGGAGGCTATAGAAGCCATTAAATCCCTGAGAAGCCGCTGCTCCGATCAGTCTCAGGAATCATTAGATAACATACTCTTAGATCTTTACAAGGTCTTCTTTTGCTGGCTCTCTTCATCCATCGCCATTTTTTTCTTTAAATCTATGAAACCATGATAGCTAATGATGCTAAATGGGTATTTAATAGAGATGTGGAAGACTGGATGATCAGATAGCTCTGTTAAGGCACAAACTACTGCTTATACAACAGGGGCTAGCCTTCAATGGAAAGCGCACCAAGACTGCTCGGTCACAGGGGAGGAAATTCCAGGTCTCCGTCAATCAAGAAGCCACTCGCCTACTGGTAAATTACACAACACTATCTCTATTTCTTCTTCTTCATCATCATCTACTGCTGCTTATTTCTCCATTTCTGAAATTCCCTGATGACAGGGGAATTTGGGCTGGGCTCTGATGCAGAAGGATAACTATGTCGATGCTGAGGCAGCATACCGGAAAGCTCTAATGATTGGACCCGACAACAATAAGATGTGCAACCTGGGAATTTGTCTGATGAAGCAAGGTAGAGTGACCGAGGCGAATGCCACACTGAAGCAGGTCAGGCCAGCCATGCCAGGAGACGGCTTCCGTGGCGGCGATTCCCACCTGAAAGCCTTTGATAGAGCACAGGAGATGCTTCGTGACCTCGAAACAAAGATGGAGAATAACCAAGCCGGAATCTTTGATGCCTTCCTGGGCACTTCTTCGATTTGGCGCCCGCAGCCCTGCATCGACCATCATCAGCTAAACCACGAGAGCTTTGCTGATGAGAATGCGCAGAACTCAAGTAGCAGAAATACTCTTAACGTTGGCGCGCCTCCATTTTATTCTATGTCAAGGACAGTGTTAGATTCTCGGGTCTGCGTCGCGGATGGATTTGGAAAGCTGAAGAGGACTAGATCGAGGAGTTTAACGGAGAAGGTCAAAGTTGGAGAAGAGTTGCCGGAATTACCTGAAGACGACGAGTTCCAGCAAGCGATGATGGCGGCAGCTCTGGCTTCGGTGCTTGAGGACGATGGCGGTGCGGAAAATAATTGCTCTGCTGATGGGAATATGGGGAAGAGACTTAGAATTTTCAGAGACATTACTACGACTCTTAATGCCACAAATGGCGTAAGAATGTAAACGATTTAAGGGCGTGAGCAGCGTTGGAAGCCATGCGGAGATTCTCTTTTTCTCCTGGCCGCTAAATGTACTTCAGAATTGTCATTTGATTGTTTAATTTTACTTATGATGATAATAGTAATATTTTTTTTATTCTGTTCTTGCGAAGTTTGGTGTAAGTGAAATATGATTCTTGAATCTTTATTTACACACAAATTTTGTAGAGTCGACAAATAATGTTTGGAAGTTGACATTAGACAAATAATATAGGAATATGAAACATCTGCAATGGCAACATGATCAATAAATGCTCAATAATGTAAATAAAGTATATAGATAGAAACAATTTCAAGTGGAAGTGCTCTTGAACACAAAGTGAGATGATAAGAAATAAATTTTTGTGAAAAATTAAGTTGTTTTGTATTTTTAATGACGGGAGATGATTGAAAGAGTTAGAGGTTAGCACTGAGACGAATAATGTTGGTGCATGAAACATTGGGTAAGTGAGCAACCCTAAATTAAGGGTTCTAGGGAAATTTTTTGAAGGAATTTTTTTTTGAAGAAAATTAAAAATTTAGAGATTAAAAGTTATCAGTAGTGAAGTCACATGACATTACGGGTTCGACACCTCATTAGTAAGAGAGGTCGTGGTCATGGTATATCCCATATACCCATCAATAACAACCCCCATTAAGAAAATATTATCATCTACCTATCAATGACTTAATTAACTAAGGGTCCAATATTATTTGTATATATAGAAAATGAGAAAAAAAAAAGGATTACTTGACCCATTTGATGAAGGAAGGATGTATCTTGACCAGGAAATGGAAGGAATCCATTTGGCTTCGAGACAATGTTTACCCACTACTCAATCAAGAACAATCTTGTTTGCAATGTTGGAATTTCACATTATATCATCGAGGAGAAGGTAGTAATTAGCCGTTCATAGAGGAAGTTGGAGGAATAGGACGGTGAGATAACAAACCACGAGCCTTTCATCATGAACCTTTCATCACGAACCTTTCATCACGAACCTTTCATCACGAACCTTTCATCACGAACCTTGTTGCCAGATTGGAGTTTCATAGTGTAATGCCATGTTTCCCTCTTTTAATGGATTTTATGATTTTATGGTGACCAGAATAGACTTGTGTATGCATGTAGCTACTGGTAGAGTGATCGAAGATTCATTTCAGTGGTTTCTCACTCTACACAGCCTGATACACGCTTGTGTACAAGGCCGGATACATAAACCTATAACCCCGGACCTGGAACAAACCTCGAGAGCTCGACACACCCTCCCACGCAGACACGGGCATGACCGTATCAGTGGACACGACCTGGCACATGCCCATGTCTAGGGGCGTGTCCACAATTTTTTGGAGAGGTTTCTAGTGGTGTAGACGGCTTATAACACACTCGTGTCGATACATGTGTCCAAAAACACACCCGATGTAAGACCCCCTCCCGGAAATAGGCACAGCCAAGGGGGAATCTTATGCCTAGGGTAACCGCCTAGCGGTAGTGTCATCTCATTGGCTAACCCTTACCACTTGACGCTTACACTGTGAGGCTATCATCATCACATCACATTCTCATTTTCTTTGTTGAAGTATAAAGTATGGGAAGTACAACTAGCCATCACATTTATACATGATATACATTATACAATGTTCACAACTCTATGTACAATAACGGAAGCTACAAGACTATGGGATAAAGTAATGTACAATAGCTACGCTCTCACGACATATAGTTGAGAATAATTGACAGAATAATTACAGCATACATTATTACATTGGTCCCCTATTTATACACACGAGAGGGGAAACCTAATACTTAACTGGAGATGTGGGACTAAATTATAGAAAGGAGGAGGGTGCTAAACGCACACCAATTTGTGTTAAACGCACACCACTATGTACTATTTACACACCAAATTTCAACACTTCCCCTCAAATTGGGCTAAAGATATCCACTAAGCTCATCTTGTCACACAATCTACATAAGTCCAGTGAGCTAAGTCCTTTGATTAGACAATCAACCACTTGCTCTTTCGTAGCAACATGTCCCAGCTTTAGCGTTCCACTATCCAGTTTTTCTTTGATGAAGAATCTATCGATCTCTATATGGTTGGTTTTGTCATGTTGGACGGGGTGTTTGCAATGCTGATAGCTGACTTGCTATCACACCACAATGTCATTTGGTTACCTTGATCCATCCTGAGTTCAACCAGCATGGCTTTTATCCATAACACCTCTCCTACACCTAAGTTCATGGCCCTAGACTCTGCCTCGGTCGTAGATCTCACAACTACAATCTGCTTCTGCTTTTCCAGGAGACAAGGTTGCCTCCCACAAACATACAATATCCCTATGTAGACCTCCTGTCATCTACACAGCTAGCTCAGTCAAAGTCACAATAGCCCTCAATGTTTAGATGTTTATTTTTCCGGAAGATCGGGCCCTTTCCAGGTGCGCTCTTCAGATATCACAAAATCCGATACACGACATCCAAGTGACCCTCCCTCTGATCATGCATATAATGAGCTACCACGCTTACGATGAAAGATATGTCGGGACGGGTGTGACTGAGATAAATCAGGCGGCCCACCAGCCTCTGGTACCTTTCTATGTCTGTTGGTTCTCCTACCTCTGCATCGAGCTTAGACTTCAGATCAATAGGTGAGACGGCAGGCCTGCAACCCAGCATGTCTGTCTCTTTGAGTAGGTCCAATATATATTTCCGTTGAGATAGAACAATCCCTCGTATGCCGCTGGCTATCGCAATCCCAAGGAAATACCTTAGCTGACCCAAGTCTTTTACTTCAAATTCCTTGCCCAATCATCTCTTAAGCTGAGCAATTTCACTCTCATCATCACCTGTGATGATCATATCATCCACATACACAACAAGTATTGTAATGTGAGCTCCATGCCTCTTAAAGAATAAGGTATGGTCAGCAATGGTCTGTTGATATCCCATGGTTACCATGGCTCTTCTGAATCTGTCAAACTAAGTTTGAGGAGACTACTTCAGCCCATAAAGTGACTTATGTAGTCTACACATTTTCCCTTCTGTTTGCCCCGTGCCAAAGCCCGGTGGTATCTCCATGTATACTTCTTCCAACAAATCCCCATGAAGAAAGGCATTTTTCATGTCAAGCTGGTGTAGTTTCCACCCCCCCTCATTTGCTGCCAAAGATATCAGTATCCGCATTGTGCTCATCTTTGCGACGGGTGCAAAGGTCACATGTAGTCGATGCCATATGTTTGAATGTACCCCTTTGCAACCAACCGGGCCTTAGTAGTGCTCAACCCAACTTTCTGTGTTCTATTTCACCGTAAAAATCCACTTGCACCCAACTGCCCTTTTTCCCAGAGGTAGAGATATCAGATTCTATGTGTTATTCTTTTCCAGTACCACGAGTTCTTCTAGCATTACAGATTTCTGTTGGATCTGTATGCGCTCTTCGAGGGGGGGGGGGGGGGGGGTGAATAAGTGTTTTAAAAACTTATGTTATATTTGAATGACTTGAAATAATAAGAGATCAAAATAGTAATTTTAAATAAAGATCTAGTTTTATAGTGAAAGAGATAATAATAAACAATTTAGAGAAATGAAGAACAACATCAATTTTATTACACAAAGAGAGACTGTTGGATCGGTAGGCGCCCTTACAGGGGGGGGGGGGGGGTGAATAAGGGTTTTAAAACTTTTTATTCTATTTTGAAATACTTGAAATAATAAGAAATCAAAATAGTGATTTTGAACAAAGATCTAAATTGTTTTATAATGAAGGAGAGGATAATAAACAATTTAGAGAAATGAAGATCAAATCAAGTTTATTACACAAAGAGAGACATGATTATTATTAATAAAATTGATTACAAAATTCGATTTCAATGATGCTAGAAATCAAAGCGAAATATGAAAGACTCTTTTTGTTTTCTATACCGACTCGTATCCCCATGAACCGGTTGGCTTTAGCCGATCCTTCCCCGGATACGGCCTCAAGCCGCTCTAGCCAATCCTTCCCCAGATATGGCCTCGAGCACCCCCTAGATCTACACCCTAGACCTAGTCGCCAACACGAGACAAATTTCTGCCCTAAGTCCTACCCAGACCTAGTCGCCAACACGAGGCGAATTTACTAAGCGATTACAAGAATGAAAAGAACAATAATATTAAAAACTCTCTCTATGTGGATCTCTTGGAGAAGTAGACTAAGACCCGCAGAGTATGATCGTAGTCGATGCGGACTTTCATCATGATGATGCCACGTGTTGTAATCTTCTCCACGGATCTCCTTAAGCCTTCATGGATTTGTGGGAGTATCTCTCTAAACCTTCCTCTACATGAAGTGGCACGAAGCTCTGGAATTTGGGAGTTTAAGAGGATGAAGAAGACGGATCCATGGGGTCCTTTTTATAGCCTTGGAGCTAGTGTCTGCGTTATCGCTACCGTCGGCGCTATCCCAGATTAGGCAATATTCTCCGCGTGAGAATCCTTCATTTTAAGCAAGTCGTCCGCCTTCCTCTTGTGCTTTGTGCTACCGCCTACGGTAGCCGATACCGCCTGCGTTAGCAGCTATCGCCTGGCGCAAGCACCTTCCATAACAGTTTCCGAAATTTTCTCAAATCAGAGCTAGAGCTAGTGCTAGCGTCGGTGCTAGCGGGCATGTTGGAATTTTGGCTTCAAATTTTGGCGCAACTTTCTTATGTTATCCTTGAGTCATGTGGACTTGTTTTCCTGCACATTTAAACACACAAGATCAAATACACATAGAATTTGTTATTCTCAAATCTAGGAGATGTGGAAGACTATGTTCCAACAAACTCCACCTTTTGATAATAACAAATCCATTAATGATAAATCAGAGCATTAATATATAAGCATGATGAAACCTACTTGTGTGTGTGTGAAAGTGATGACTTAGAATTGCTCCCCCTAAATGAATGTTCCCCTAATATGTAAGCTATCATCTTAATTAATCATGTTAGTTTTCCATTTTGATAACAGTGAATATTTATCATGTTAGTTCTCCCCCTTTTGTTATTAGCAAAAGTGGGCAAGGAAGCAAGAGACATAAAAAAGGATTTTTGATAATAAGATAAGACATGATTGAGCTTTTTAGAGGAAATGAAATGATAAAGAGTTTTAAGCATAAAAACAATTTTTATAGAAATAAATCGGAGTTCTTAGCATAAATATTTTCATAGAAATAGATCAGAGTTTTTAGCATAAAAAGGAACAATATAACATTTGCCAAGTAATCAATATTATCATGTTAGTTCTCCCCATTTATATAAGAGTTTTAAGCATAAAAGGTAATGATTTTCAAGTAACCAATCTACCCAGACAATATATCTACACCCTAGCCCCGTACTAAGTGATGGGTGGGCATGAAGAGCTGCATACATGCCGTAGGTTGGGGTGTTAGTCCCATATGCAAACACAAAAAAAAACTCAACCCAGCACTCTTTCCCCCCAGTGCCTCGCAAGGCCCCACTGGAACCCTCCCCGGTTAAGGACAAGACATGACTTAGAGGTTAGGTTATCTAATGTCTACAATCCTACGCCCCCGTTATGATGAGATATGTAATCATGAGTGTTGGGTATTGTATCCACAATAGCCCTGATTTGAAGAAGTCCCCTTCAAACTAGGATGAATTGTAATTGTATTTGATTATGCACTTTAGCTGTGTTGTGACAGGTCATTCCACTCTAGGTACAAACCAATGTCAGTTTTCAATGAGTCGTCAAACACAGGCTTGTGCAATGTAATCCCTCATTGTATAGACCAAAGTGTTGGCTCATGTGAGATCTCTCTATTGGGATGTACCTCATTTCCTAAGTGCAAGAGAAGGAGGACTGGAGCTGATGGTGGACTTTTCATAAAAAGGGATTTTTCCCAAGTAAAATTCGGTTATATCATTCAGAAACATATAGTCGAATTCGACTATATAGTTGGGATGGATATAATCGAATTCGGTGAATCATAGTTCGAATTTCCTTGAAGAATTAGAATAACCGAATTCGGTTATTGCAATTCGGTTATATCATTTAACCGAATTCGATTCGGTTATTGCCATTCGGTTATACCATTTAACCGAATCGGTCTGCAGTAATTCTTCCGGTTCGTTTTTGAATGTGCGTTTCTTAGGGCTTCTCCTATGTTCAGTACACGTGGAATTAGATCCGTATTTCGCGCATATGACCGTTGTAGAAGACCGTATAAATACTCCTGATGTATTTCCGTTTAGCCCTAATCTAATCCAATCAATCTGAATCGAATCAAAAATCGCGAATCAAACAGAAAGAATCGCAAGTCTCGACCGATCTCTCTCGCGCTCAAGTTTCGTCTCCGACAAAGCTGTGATTTGTGATTCGTCTTCTACAGATTCAAGCATCTCAGATCCAGTAAAGAATCGCTCAAGATTTCTTCGTTCTTCCTCTAAACGTATTGAGATTCTTTGTCAAGAAGAAGAAATCTATTTCTCAAGATCTGAAGAAAAACTTCATCGAGACGTTTAAGAAGATTGTTTCAAATCTACGTTGTGTTGTAATAAACAATTTTATAAACTTTGTAGGAAGCTTGCTTCCGAGTGTTGTGTAGATCCTTGTTTAAGGATTGAGTTGTAGGAGTTGTTTTTTTACTCCGAGTTGTAGGAGTGGTGCACTCCGAGTTGTAGGAGTTCTTACTCCGAGGTGTAAGATTATCTTAATCTGAGTTTGGTGAAGTAGCCGAATCTAGCCTCGAAGAGCTAGATAGGCGAGGCGGGAAAGAGGAGTACCCACATCGGGGAACCTCTATAAAATCCTTGTGTCTGTGCTGTGCTTTTTTTGTGTGCTTTTCTGTGTTATAATTTTTAATTCCGCGTAAAGACATAGAATCCACCTATTCACCCCCCTCTAGGTGATTTAGGCCGCAACTAGATACTTTCAATTGGTATCAGAGCCAGGTTGTTTGCTATAGGTTAACACCTTGAACAAGGCCTCCTCATCTAGTTGCCTGAACAAGTATGTCTGGCATGGATAAGACCAAGGATTCCGTCAAGCTTCCAGTCTGCACAAAAGAGAATTTTCCTATGTGGAAGGAGAGAGTCAGATTCTTCATGGAGGCTGCTGATCCAAGAATATTTCAGATTGTGGAAGAAGGTCCTCATGTTCCTATGAAACCATCTTCCATAAACTCTACAATTATGGTCGCCAAGAAGATGCTGGAACTTACAAAGGATGAGATTGCACTGGTCTCTCTGGACAAGAAGGCAAAGAATATCATTGCAGGTGCAGTCGATGATTCCATGTTGCAGAATCTTCTTCACTGCAAGTCCGCCAAGGAAATGTGGGACTCTCTGGTTGTTCTGATGGAAGGAACAGATGAAGTAAGGGATGATCGAAGATCATTGCTGAACCAAGAATACGAAGCCTTCAAGCAACGCTCTGGTGAATCCATTTCTGATACTTATGAGAAGTTCTTTAAGATCGTAAATGGTCTTAGGAACTATGATCGTGAATTCACTACTGGCGAACTTAATGATAAATTCCTAAGATCCCTGACCAAAGAATGGGACACTAAAGTTATAGCCATTAGAGAATTCGGAAAACTCGGATCAACGGAGCCACAAATGTTGTTTGGGAAGCTCCTGTCCCATGAATTAAAGTTGAACACCCGTAAAGCTGAAGAAGAAGGAACCAGAGCCTCTGGAAGGGAGAAGTCCACTGCACTTAAAGCTGTAAGTTCAAGAAAAGGCAAGGCTCTCCCACCTGTCAGGAGATCCTCCTCTGATGAAGATAAATCTGATGCTAGCCCCTCAGGCTCAAAAATGTCAGATGAAGAGTTCTCTTTACTCTCCAAGCAGTTCAAAAAGTTCTTTAACAAACAAAGGAACATGAGAGGTCAAACCTCGTCTTCTCGTCATAGAAGATCAAACCGTAATGAGGATCATCACAAAAAGAAGCATGAAGATGACAGGTATAAATCTAAACCTAGTAAACATTCTTCTAACGATATCATTTGCTATTGCTGTAATAAGCCAGGACACATGATTGCGGAGTGTCCATACAAGAAAAAGGAAGGCTCAAAGAAAGAGGATAAGAAATCCTACAAAGGTAAAAGGAAAGAAAAGAGCCTCATTGCAAAGAAGCCAAAGACTCTGAGTGACAGCGACTCAGAGGTGTCAAGCACTGATGAAGAAGCCTACTTTGGGCTTATGGCACAAACGGATGATGAAGCAAGCGACACCTCATATAAGGCAAAGGTAAATCTTCATACTCCTCTTTCTGCCTCTGAGTGTGAAACTGCATCCAGAGCAAATGAAGACTATTATTCACAGGATGAGTCAGAATTAATGACTCAGTACAAAGCTCTTTTGCAAAGTTTTGACAAATGCCGCAAGGTTGTCAGATCTCAAGCAAAAGAAATTGTCTCTCTCAAGAACGTGGAATCGGCTCTGAGAGAGGAAATCGAAAGATTAACTCCCCTCGGAAATGAAGTCCAATCCTTGAAGGAGGAATTAAGAAGCTCTACTGAATCATCAATTCTGAAAGAGAAACTTATAACTGAACTGGAAGAAAAGCTGGTGGCAGAGAAGAAAATATCAGAAAGCTTCAACAAGCCAAAAAATGTTCTTCCTCTTATTTATAAGTTCTCCACTCCTGGGAAGGTTAGTGGCATTGGTCATGAGGCTGAAAATAGTAAGGCTGCCGAGATAAGAGCCAAAAGAGGTAAAGGGAAGGCTGATCAAAGTCAACCTTCGTTCAAGAAGGTCGTTTTTCCGACAAACCCGCTTGACTTTGAAACATCCTATGGTCATCTCACTAGACCAATACCTGTTAAATCTAGCAATAGATATCAGGGATGGAGCCGACCTCGAAACTTTGACTCGACTCCTTTCAAGGCGCCTTATGAAGAAGTAATTCTCAAAGACCATGGTCCATTTGTTCATGGATTAGTTGCAAAGAAAGCACCAAAAGTTAAATCTGTTAGTGCTAAGCCTAATGAGAAGATGGAACCCTGTGTTTGCTGCAAACACGAGGCATCCACCTCTAAGAAGGTTGCTCCTACTAGACCTCCCGTTCAAAAGGTAAAGCAGGAGAACAAGAGAAGGTACAACCGATTTGATTGTTGGTGCTGTGGCAAAGTTGGTCACTTCGCCATAGATTGCTGGTTTAATTACAGTTATGTTAAGACCCCACGAGGTAACAATGCAAGAGTGACTCCTCGCACTGTTAACACTCAAATTGGTGGTCATCTGACAAGAAGCCAAGGACCCAAATCTGTTTGGGTTCCTAAGGGCAATTGATTATTGATTGCAGGTATGTCCAAAGGCCAATTCAAATCCAATATGATACTTGGACAGTGGATGTTCTCGGCACATGACCGGAACAAGAAGTTTGTTACAAGAGTATACACCCGTGAAGGATGGACCAAAAGTTATTTTTGGCGGATCTGATCGGGGAATCACGAAAGGCTACGGTATGATAACCAACGGTATAGTCTCTTTCACAGATGCAGCTTATGTCAAAGGATTACAACATAATCTAATTAGCATAAGTCAACTATGTGATAAAGGCTATATGGTTGAGTTCTACAAGGATAAGTGCTTGATAAAGTCGTCTGATACGTCAGAAACTATTTTAACAGGCACTCGGAGTAGGAATATTTTCTGCTTAAATTTTCTTTGTTTAGACTCTTCTACACCAGTGTGTCTTTTAGCAAAAGACAGTGCATCTCTTTGTGACCAGTGGCACAAGAGACTAGCACATATTAATTTCAAAACAATAAGTATGTTATTCTCTCACAACTTAGTTCGTGATGCTCCAGATGTTAAGTGCATTAAAGAGAGACCTTGTCACGCCTGCCAAATGGGTAAGCAGACTCGGGCTACCTTTAAAAGCATTATTGGCAAAGATTCTACCAGATGCTTATATCTGCTCCATATGGACTTGTTTGGTCCCATGCCAATCCGAAGTTTAGGAGGCAAGTCTTATACGCTGGTTATTGTTGATGATTACTCACGCTTTGCTTGGGTATTCTTTCTGAAACACAAGTCAGACACCTTTGACTCGTTCACCACATTCGTCAAGCAAATTCAGAATGAACTGGAATGTTCTGTGGTCAAAATCAGAAGTGACCACGGTACAGAATTCAAGTCTGGGGCTATGACCGAATTTTGTGAAAGCCTAGGTATCTTTCATGAGTTTTCCTCTCCTCGTACTCCACAACAAAATGGAGTAGCTGAGAGAAAGAATAGAACACTCATAGAGGCTTGCAGAACAATGTTGAGTGACTCTTCTCTCCCAGAATACTTCTGGGCTGAAGGCATCAACACTGCCTGCCACGTGCAAAACAGAGCACTAATCAACAAGAACCATCATAAGACTCCTTATGAACTCCTGAAGGGCAAGAAGCCAACCCTGTCTTATTTTAGAATCTTTGGCAGTAAATGCTTCGTGCTTAATAACGGGAAATACTACAAAACTAAGTTTAGTGAAAAATGTTTTGAAGGTATTTTCGTAGGATATAGTAGCCATAGTAGGGCATATAGGATTTTCAACAAGAAAACCCTGGTTGTAGAAGAAACTTATAATGTTATATTTGATGAAACTAGTATGCTTCAAAGCAGTTCTTCTAGTGTTTTTGTTGAAGATGCAGATGCAAGGTTCAAGGACATAAACTTGGAAGAAGCTGTAAAGGAAGATGCTCCAAAGTCTATTGAAGTCAACATTCCATCCGCACATGAGGAAGATGAACCTCAAGAAGATGAAGATGTACCGGAAGTGCAGGAACCCCGTGGACATCCAAATGCTGGAATGATCCGACACTTAAGGGACCATCCTGCAGAGCAAATTATTGGAGATACCCATGTTGGTGTTAGAACAAGAAGAGGTACAGCTAATGAAGTTTTACACTTAAGTTTTCTTTCACAGGTTGAGCCAAAGAAATTCGATGAAGCAAAGAACGATGCTTCATGGATCATAGCAATGCAAGAAGAACTCAATCAATTTAAGAGATGCAAAGTGTGGACGCTTGTACCTAGACCCAAAGGACAGAATGTCATTGGAACAAAATGGGTATTCAGAAACAAGTTGGACGAGGATGGTGTGATCATCAAGAACAAGGCCCGACTTGTTGCTCAAGGGTATAGACAAGAAGAAGGGATCGACTTCGATCAAACTTTTGCTCCCGTAGCAAGGCTTGAAGCGATCAGGTTGTTTCTAGCGTATGCTGCTCACAAAGGATTTAAAGTCTATCAAATGGACGTGAAGTCAGCCTTCCTTAATGGTGATATAAAGGAAGAAGTATACGTAGAACAACCCCCAGGTTTCGTGGACTCCTCATTTCCTGATCATGTTTATTTTCTTCGAAAAGCTTTATATGGTCTCAAGCAAGCTCCCCGTGCTTGGTATGAGACGTTGTCTAGCTTCCTCCTTGAAAACAAATTCACAAGAGGCAAGATAGACAAGACATTATTTCTTAGGGAAGTAAAAGGCAAGATTTTGCTAGTGCAAATCTATGTCGATGACATTATTTTCGGATCTACTGATGATATCCTCTGCAAAAAGTTTTCCAACTTGATGCAAGGGAAATTTGAAATGAGTAGTATGGGAGAGCTGAAGTATTTCTTAGGACTTCAGGTAAAGCAATCTGAAGATGGAATTTTCATCTCTCAGACGAAGTTTACCAAAGAGTTAATTAAGAAATTCGGAATGGAGAATGCAACCTCTATGAGGACTCCAATGGGTTCAGCTATGTCTCTAGACAAGGATGAGGAAGGGAAACCTTTTGATGAAACCAAGTTTAGAAGCATAATTGGATCCTTGCTCTACCTTACCGCAAGTAGACCGGATATAATGTTTTCAACATGTGTTTGTGCTAGATTTCAGGTGAACACTAAGGAATCTCACTACTCAGCTGCAAAGCGGATTTTGAGATACCTTAAAGGCACACCAAATCTTGGCTTATGGTACCCAAGAAGTAATGATTTCGAGCTCACTGGTTTTTCAGATGCTGATTTTGCAGGAAGCAAAGATGACAGGAAAAGTACTTCAGGAACGTGCCAATTCTTAGGAAAACGGCTCATCTCCTGGAGTAGTAAGAAGCAAAATTGTGTTGCTATCTCAACTGCTGAATCGGAGTATATCTCTGCAGGCAGTTGTTGTGCACAATTGCTCTGGATAAGGAACCAACTTGAGGATTACAACCTAAAGCTCAAAGAAATTCCTATGTACTGTGATTCATCAAGCGCCATAGCAATTGCCAACAATCCCGTGTCTCACAGCAGGACAAAGCACATAGAGATTCGTTATCACTTCATCCGAGAGCATGTGGAGCACAAGGACATTGATCTTAGCTATGTCCCGACGGATCGGCAAATTGCAGATATTTTCACTAAGCCGCTCGACGAATCAAAGTTCAATTATTTCAAAATGGAGCTTGGTATGTTAAACAAAGACTCTTAGAGACTCTCAGAATCTCAGAAGTCAAAAAGATGTTTTGTCGAACCTTCATTTAACCGAATTCGGCGATTCTATTTAACCGAATCCGGCGATATCGATTAACCGAATTCGACTAATTCCTTTAGCCGAATGACGAATTTTCTGGAATTCAATTCTTTCCTAAATGGAATTCGAAGGGTCACGGTTCAAATCTCAGGTACGCACTCTCTCTAAATCTTCATAACACTATATAAATGTTACTTAAGAGAGAAATTCGAAACCCTTGATTCCGAATCGTGCGACTCTTCATCTCCCGATTCGTGCGTCCGTTCGTGGTTCTCTTCTCCAACCGCCGCTCGTCTGGTTCGCTCGCATCCTCACCTCCTTCAACCGATTCCTCCTCACCATACCTACGCAATGCCTAAGAAAGCCTCAGAGAAGCTGCTCTTCGGAAGTGAGCTAGTCAGAACTGGTTTCGACACCTCAGTAGATGAATTCAGAAACGTCGTTCTCATTCTTGAGGTGGCCGGTCTGGGCTATGTTCTAGAACATCCTTGCAAGGTGTTGGAAGCAGAGGTTCTAAAATTCTTCAAGCATGCAGAACTGAGAAAGCAAGGGTCTGTGATAAAAAGCAGGATTGGTGATGTCCAAATCAAAATTTCTTCTTCAAGTCTGACCAAGCTTCTCAAGCTACCAGAAGTTTCAGAAACAGATACTCTATCTCCAAAGGATTTCAAACAAGCTCTCCGGTTTTGTGGTTTGCCCAAAGGAACAAAATCCATTTATCGAAAGCAGATGAATGAGGAAGGAAAATTACTGTCTGATATTATGGGAAAGGTTCTCCTCTGTAAAGTCGGCTCTCACGACTATCTCTCTAATGATATGTTCAAGCTACTGGGTTCAGTTATTTGCAGAAAAAGGGTTGACTGGGGAAGTGTGTTGTTTGACAGAATCTCCGCTAGTTTAAATACCCCAAATTTTGGGAGAATTCTCTCTCTATATCTCTACCGTCTGGATAAAACAAGATTCAACATGAAGAATGGAACTCCCCTCCATCATTTCAAAAGAATTGACTCCTCTATGATTGAGAGGTGGTCCAGGAAAGTTGGTGAGTCAAGAGTGATATCTCCCAGGGCTCCAAAAGTTAAGAAAATTCCCCGCATTGAATCTGACAGTGAAACAGAAAGTGATCCTTCCAGTAAGAAGGAGAGTGAACAGGAAGCTGAGCAACACCATGAGAACCAAGATGGTGAGAAAGAAAATGAGAAGCAGGGTGAAGACCTGAATGAGAAAGAAGGTGAACCCTCCAAGGGGGAGTGTTCCAAGCTGCCTGAACCAAATCCTCCCCTCTCTCCAGTGGGTTCTACAGTCGTATCTCCCAAGATTCCATCTCCTCACAGCTCTCCTTCTAAAGAAGAAAATGCTGATAGCCACATTGACAGTGATGGAGATGATGAAGGGGGAGATGATCCTAATATTGATGCTGTGAAGACAGGTCAATCAGAGAAAGGTCAAGCTGCTCCTCCTGAGGCTGCTATCCCCGCTCAAATTGAGGGGGAGAATGTTCATTCTGATCTCTCTGCTCCTGAAGAAGATAAGCAAGAGCAGGCAGACCTTCCTACAACCCCTGAACATGTAACTATCCTCATAGAAGATGACAGTGTTGCAGGGTCCTCTGCCTCAACTTCAAAAGTTAAGGGAAAATCTGTGCAAGCTCCCAAGGTGCACAAAATCCAAATAACAGTCGAAGACAGGAGAAATGAAGAACCCTCCCCTCGTCCAGCTCAAAATGAAGAAACTCTTGATGTTCAACAGTTTTATCACTATATGAAGGATGTGGATTCAGCAGATTTCCTCGTAGCAGAAGATGATTTTGGAATCTCTTCTCGCTTGCAAGATCAACCTCCCTCTGCCGTCGACTCAATGCTACTCAGTATGGAAGAAATGCTTATCAAACAGAAAAAGTACTTTGAATTTGCTATTCATCAAATCTTTGACAAGACCAGAGATATAGACAAAGGAATGGGCAATCACTTGCAATCTATAGCTCACAGCATGGACAAGGTAAAAGAAAAACAGGATGAGTACTTTTCTCTGGGTGCATCCACCCTTAAGCATGTTCGGGAAGGATTACAAGCCGTTTGTGAGAATACTACAAAGCTTTCTGAAAATCAAGAGTACATGTTTCAGCATGATCAACAGGGAAGATCTTCAGTTCAGAACTCTCTCCAAGCTATCAAGACAGAGATCATCCAAACCCTAACTGAAGAAGTCAGAAAGGGGGAGGAAAGACTGCATGAACGAATTCAAACTCAAATCTTTGATTTAAATAGAGAGTTAGAAGGAAGGATTCAGGAATCACAGTTAAATGTTCAATCTCAGATTGCTGAAGTCTCAAGGAGTATTGATAGCAAATTTCAAGACTTATATGGTTATCTGCATCAAAATCAGGTTTGGTTGCATAATGAGCTATCAAGAGGCTATGCCCATGGTTTCCAAGGGACAGGTCAATCTTCTGAGCAGCCAGCCTTTCCTTCTGAAGAATTTAATCCAGACAGTCAGTTTGCCGCTCCTCAGGGTGAATATGATCCTCCCGAAGGCTATATCTGGTCTGATGATGAAAATAAAATATCTAGAAAAAGGGTGAGATCTGAAAGATCTGAAGCTGCTGGATCTGGATTCATGAGAGATGCTTTCAGAGCAGCAAATCCAAGGCAGGATACTCAGAGAGCTGAAGGCTCAAAAGTTGTTAGTACAGGAGCTCCTCACCAAAGAAGGATTGATGGCGAAGTCTGGAGCCCTGAATCAAGAAATATCATCCTGGATCATTTCAGACTTATCAGCTGTTCAAATGAACTTCCATCAACTTTTTATGACCGGGAAGAAATTAACAAATGGCAAGCATCAATGCTGAAGAGAAAGATTCATATCAGAAATCATAAAGAAGATGAAAAGCCTCCTCTACCTCCTCCGAAGTATTTTCCGAAGCCGAAGGCTTATTTTGAGAGACAGCTCAAGAAGTATCAAAAGGGAAAGAAGCATGATAACTGATCTCTTTTAAGAACATTTATATAGTGTTATGAACTTCAATCTTTTGTTTATGATGACTATATATAGCTTCATAGTTCAGTTCTTTACTTGCTTATATTTATTTTTCTCCTAGCAATTCACCTCAGTAGATAGGGTTCTGACTTCTTCAAATAGGGGGAGATTGTTGGGTATTGTATCCACAATAGCCCTGATTTGAAGAAGTCCCCTTCAAACTAGGATGAATTGTAATTGTATTTGATTATGCACTTTAGCTGTGTTGTGACAGGTCATTCCCCTCTAGGTACAAACCAATGTCAGTTTTCAATGAGTCGTCAAACACAGGCTTGTGCAATGTAATCCCTCATTGTATAGACCAAAGTGTTGGCTCATGTGAGATCTCTCTATTGGGATGTACCTCATTTCCTAAGTGCAAGAGAAGGAGGACTGGAGCTGATGGTGGACTTTTCATAGAAAGGGATTTTTCCCAAGTAAAATTCGGTTATATCATTCAGAAACATATAGTCGAATTCGACTATATAGTTGGGATGGATATAATCGAATTCGGTGAATCATAGTTCGAATTTCCTTGAAGAATTAGAATAACCGAATTCGGTTATTGCAATTCGGTTATATCATTTAACCGAATTCGATTCGGTTATTGCCATTCGGTTATACCATTTAACCGAATCGGTCTGCAGTAATTCTTCCGGTTCGTTTTTGAATGCGCGTTTCTTAGGGCTTCTCCTATGTTCAGTACACGTGGAATTAGATCCGTATTTCGCGCATATGACCGTTGTAGAAGACCGTATAAATACTCCTGATGTATTTCCGTTTAGCCCTAATCTAATCCAATCAATCTAAATCGAATCAAAAATCGCGAATCAAACAGAAAGAATCGCAAGTCTCGACCGATCTCTCTCGCGCTCAAGTTTCGTCTCCGACAAAGCTGTGATTTGTGATTCGTCTTCTACAGATTCAAGCATCTCAGATCCAGTAAAGAATCGCTCAAGATTTCTTCGTTCTTCCTCTAAACGTATTGAGATTCTTTGTCAAGAAGAAGAAATCTATTTCTCAAGATCTGAAGAAAAACTTCATCTGAAGTTTAAGAAGATTGTTTCAAATCTACGTTGTGTTGTAATAAACAATTTTATAAACTTTGTAGGAAGCTTGCTTCCGAGTGTTGTGTAGATCCTTGTTTAAGGATTGAGTTGTAGGAGTTGTTTTTTTACTCCGAGTTGTAGGAGTGGTGCACTCCGAGTTGTAGGAGTTCTTACTCCGAGGTGTAAGATTATCTTAATCTGAGTTTGGTGAAGTAGCCGAATCTAGCCTCGAAGAGCTAGATAGGCGAGGCGGGAAAGAGGAGTACCCACATCGGGGAACCTCTATAAAATCCTTGTGTCTGTGCTGTGCTTTTTTTGTGTGCTTTTCTGTGTTATAATTTTTAATTCCGCGTAAAGACATAGAATCCACCTATTCACCCCCCTCTAGGTGATTTAGGCCGCAACTAGATACTTTCAATGAGATATTAATTATTGGAAACATTTAGCGTTTGAATCTAATGATGAGTTCATAGTTTATGGGTTTATATTTTTAAAAAGCTCGCATACCTAATCCATTAATAAATCAGAGTTTTAGCATTACGGAAGACTTAACATTTTGGAATAAATAAGAAAATCCTTTTAGCAATTTGGAACTCAAAACACAATTTGATTTGAAATTCAAGAAGATGTTTTTATAAGCAATATGTCACTTGTTGGAGGAGTGTTTAGCATAAAATTGATATTCGTGTCAGAACAACCAATATAAATTCTACCAAACAAGTCGACTATTTGTTGAAAAAGGAATTTTGAGATTTAAGACATTGATATAAGCATGAACGCGCAAGGTAAAAAATACATGGTGATGATGCAGAAGACTTATAAAAACACAAGAAACATCTCTTTGACAATTCATAAGACGATATATGAGTTAAATTCCAAAAATGAAGATATTTTTGTAAATCAATTTGCATTTAAAATCTTTAAGTTTGACAATAAAGTAACAAAGCATGAAATAATGTTTTCAAAAAGTGATTACTACAACGTTATATTAATTCACAAATTCAAAACATACAAAATATTGTAGAGAGCATGCTAGGTTATCTAGTGCATTTCTATATATAAAGAGAGCATAGAATTTTAGCATTAGGATCCAATACTCATGAGAAGAAGTGTTATGGAAGATAATGATGTGCACATAAGTGTATTTTGAATAGAGTAAACGAATGATTTAATCAAAAATGCAAGACATATGTAGAGTAAAGTATATAATAAAACACAAATAATTTTACTTCCACACCTTCAATGCTCATAGAAAAAAAATGTACAACAACCAAGGTGCTTTGCACACACAATGCACATTAAGACTTATCAGGGTGCAAAGTAGTGCTTGGGGGATCACACACTTTATTTTTTAATATTGATTTTTGTGATCCGGTGTACTTAAGAATATGTTGTTTAAAAAATGAAGGTTTGCACAAGACATTTTACTATTCTTTCCAAGGTGCTCAACCTCACAATGCTTATTAAGACTTATCAGGAGGTTCAAGTAGTGCTTGGTGGAGTTATCATTGTCAATTTATTTCATGATTTTTTTGTAGAAAGTTCTCTGAATACACTTGTTTTGCAAACCAATGTAATTTGAAGAAACAACCACTTTTCTTAAATATTAAAGTGCAAATAAAGGTGGTGTAGGCAAGATACTTGTGCAAAGTTTAATTCATTGTACAGTTATAATACACAAGCAGGCATTCTTAGATTAAAAGCACATGTAGACTTTGCCAAAATAGGTGAGTGAATAAAAATCATTATCAACCATAAAACATTTACTCATAATTAAAGACATGTTAAGTTTGGTTCTACACAATCTTTTCATTACAATTGGTGCACATATGAGTAGATATATCAAAGCATGATAAAAAAGTTCAAAGTAGTTTGAAAAGATGAATTGTAACATTGAAGAAGGTCTAAATGATGGGTTAAATCATGCTTGAGTTTCACAATAAAGTCCATACAGTATTTTTGATATTTTGAAAAATAATTTTGATTTAAAGTTTGAACTCATAAGATTGATCTTGGACTTCCCGAGTTCTACCCTGTGAGGGGTTCGCTCGGTACTAGGAGATGTGATGGGATGATAGCACAAATCTCCCTTTCACAAGATACATGTAAATAGAAAAGTTAAGTTCAATTTTTTTTTGATAATTCTTTGTTTTATATTTTTGTATTTGATTTTTGCATATAGAAATAGAAATCAAACAAATAAACAAAGAATCGAAGAGAATAAAATATTTTTTGCAATTTTGACCTTTGTAGTTTTTATTTTAATTTTTCAAAAATCAATTATAGGCAGAAATGCAAAAATGAGTAGTACATATAAAATAAATATTTTTTGTGATTTTTCAGAATTTTAAAATTACAGAAAATCGGACACTTGAGCTAGCGCGACAAACAATACACTGATTTTCAAGATTTTGGAAATTCTGATTGTGGATCTTGATTAAGTGTCCCAAGAGTAGTTTCATGCAGAAATTTCATAATTTTTGGAGATGTCTAGATAGTGCAAATGCATGAAACATTGGCGATTTTGTATATGACTTTACCAAATAAATATTGCGTGAGATATATTTTATTATATCTTCCTTTTAATTTTTCTAAGGCTTATATTTGTCAATTATGGTGTAAGTTCAAAATGATAGGAGATGTAAGCACAAGATATCATGTTCGAATAAGCCAAATAAGCATAATTTAAATAATTAGTATGATGTTTATGCAAAGAATATCATGGATGAGCCCTAGATAATAATACCCAGCCTGTATATCTTGGTAAACATATAAATCCTAACATAGACACAAATATTCTTTAGGTGACAATGTTAGTATGATAAGTTTGAGATTAATGTTATGTCATAGTTTGATAGTGTTTCAACATATAGACCTAGAATGAAGTGAAGATTCTATTTGATTTGATCTTATTGATATCAAGATGATTCTAAGGTCTAAACTTGAAATAAATCACAATACACATATAATACACCGACCATGGTACACAATTATAATACCAATTGTCATCAAATAATTCATATACATGTGATTGAAATAGTTGTTTTTAAATGATGATATACGATTTTTAGAGAATTTTATCAAAGGACATCAATAGATCATGGTGGTGCGTGTGACATCAGTATTTAAGACAATTAATCTTTCAATATGTCTTTTGTGATTTTCTTTATAATTTAGATAAATATCACATAACAAATTTAGAATTTGATTTATATGGATATTTATAGGCAATGAATATAAGAAAGATAGATAGGTCATCGCAATAAAATAAGATTTTGAATTTTGATCAATTTGATTTATAAACTCATTAAGTTTTAAGAGATAATATCACATTTCCAATAATATATAAGATGACCATAACATGATAGCTTAAAAAAACTAAAAAAACAAAAATAAAAAGACATTAAAGCATATCATGAAGTAGAAAATTTGTATATTTCATTTTTGAAAATATTCTACTTCATGCATTTGGTGATACCTAATGAATAAGAGATTTAAGTATCCAAAGGGGACTATGTGTGGTGGTTCCTTTGGGTACCCAAATATAACGTGTAGGTTTGTGGGTAGATATTGATGAATGGGTCCTTTCATGTGAAGTTAATGTTTCAGTTTTAATTTTGGGCATCCATTCAAATCTTGGTTTATTGTTATTCTTATGCATCAAATTTATATTGTGATTATCTTTATTTTGAAAATTATAATTGGAAGTATCGTTCATAGGAAATTTGTGTAGATTTATTTTTAAGTTGGGAGAAACATGATTTTGTAAATTATGATGATTTTGATTTTGATTTACAAATCCTTTGTAACATCCCCAATCCTACTAGACCCCTAGTGTGAGAATGGTGAGCTGAAGGGGTGGGATGAGGGGCCTTGAGGACCCCTTAGGATGGGAATTTTGCTAAGTGCACACCTAAAGTCCTAATCAAATAGGACCCAAGCTACTAAGGAGGGCCAATTGGACACCAGGTTTCCCCAAAATGAGACCACCCTTAGTCCCATAAACCTTAAGGAAGGGTGATGGGGTGATCATCACCCCTTAGTGGGGCTCAATTCTCTAGGGTTAGCCCAAAATCACCTTAGGTGAACATGGACCAAACCAATCAATTAAGGGGCATTTGACCCCCAAGTGGCCAAATTGACTTCCCCCCTTATACACCTAGCACCAAAGGAGACCTATTAGACCCAGAGGCCCCATCTTGAGGTGACCCATCCTCCTCAATTGGGCTAAAGTGTGGCAAGGGGCAGATTGGTCAAATCCACTACCTTGTAACCAATTGGCCACCCAATGACCAAATTGATCTCACACCTATATTCTAAATATAATTTTGAACTTAAAGGTCCCAAAAGCCCCATCATGGGGTATCCAATTGTCCTTAACTGGGCCAATGCCCTAATTAGGGCACTTTTAGGCAAAAACCCAAATGTGGTCAATTTGCTTTCAAACCTTAAAATTGACTCCACATCTAGTCTTTAAACATCATTAGGGACCCATTGGACCCAAAAGCCCCATCATGGAAGGGACAACTTCCCCCAATTTGGCCAAGTCCCAAGGAAGGGCATTTTGGGTAATTTCACATCTTTTGATCAAATTGGGCCAAATAGGGCCCCACCATGGGCCAAGCCCTATTGGGTGATGACATGAGACCCATGACCCACATGGGGGACCAGTCAACCCAAATAGTCAAAGTCAAAGTCAACCCAAATGGGCTTAAGCTCAATTTGAGTGACCAAGTCCTTATCCCCATTTATTAAGGCCTAAGTCTAAAGTTGTAAGATTTAATTAGACTCATGAGAGATCAGGTGGAGGGTGGCTAGGGAAGATTGGGCTAACCCAAGCTAACCCAAGTGGGGATTAGGCTAAAGGAGGGGATAAAAAGTGGTTTGATAAAGCAAAAGCTTCCCCCTCCCTCTCTCTCCTCCCAATCAGCCTTGGGCTCTTCCCTGAAGGGAGATGAGTGCTGAGGAGGAGCTGGAAAGCTGGTAGAGGCAGCCTTGTCGGCTGAGGTGGCAACCCCGTGACCCCCAGCTCCAAACCTCCCAAGGCCGGCCTCCTCTCCCCATTTAAACCCCTCCACGAGCTTCAGAAACGTTTTTACAATCGGGATAGAGCCTTGGATCGGGGAATTCGGTGGAGGAACGAGTTCTGTAGCAAGCTCGCCGGAGACGGAGAAGGAGATGGCAAACCGCCGGAATACTCGCCGCCCAACCCACTTCCAGGTTCGCTTCTCCCCCCCTCTGACTGTGCTAGCATCTAGGATCGTTAGATGTCGGGTTCGAGCTCAATTGAGCCGAGCCCAATTCGATTTTCTCCTCTGATTAGCCATTTGGGCTTCTTGGTAAAACCGCCGGAAATGGCTGGACAGGGAGATGGACGGGTGGCCGGGATTTCCCGTTTCAGGCGGCTCCAGGTCGGGTAAATCAGAGCTGTTGGCTCGAGGAAGACGATGATGGAGGGCTGCCCGATCTGCTTCAAGATTCGTGTGCAGGCAGCGCCTTATGGTTTGATTTAAATGGTGTGCTGTTAGCCAGATTCTGCACCCACTTTGTAACTCAAAATTAAGGCCCTTAGAGGCCATAAATCGAAAAATGGCCACGAGACATCAGGTGGATTACTTTTTGAGTATTAGTGAAGTGTGATGATGAGATAGCTTCCGCATGTAGAGAGGATGTGAGATGAGAGAGTTTTGTTCCATGATGTACCGGGCTTTAAGCCCTTTCATTTAAGTACTCTCATTTTCATGCTCGGACTGTTATATGTATCGCTTGATTAGCTTTTGATATATTCTGGAATGTGATTTGTGGACTCCTTTCATTTAGTTTGTACTCTCTCTCTTGTACTCACTTTTGCTATTGCTCGCACTGTGATCGTAGCCGGCAGGGTCGACGTTGCGTGGTGTAGCCCAACCCGTGTGTTGGAAGTCACCGCAATGCGTCGGTTCTGGGCATAAGGTCCGCTTGGCCCCGGGAGCGGGGAAGAGATCTTACATCCTTTGTGTTCCTTACTCCCATTATTAAACTTAGTTAAGGTGTTCATATTCATATTCAACTTATTTTTAGATATAGTTTGATATTGTGAATTTGTATTTATAATTTTCACAAGCAAGTTGATTTTTTATCTTAATTCATCATTCTTGATCTTTATTATAAGCTATTGTGCTATTTTTAAGAGTAGAAATAATTGAGTCAATATGATTTTGATAGTCATTTCTAAATTCCTCAAATGTTCTGTCCATCTCTTTGATTTCAATTTTAAAACTTTAGCATGTAGGACAATCACTTTTCAAAGATGAATTTTTTAAAAATAATTTTTCATTTTGTTCTTTTACAATTAATAATTCTTTTTCAAAATCCTTGAATTTTTCTTTAATATTATTTCAATCAAAACACGGTTTTATATTTTCAATTAAAGTGCAAGGTGGAGAATAATCAAACACATCAATCTTTGTTTCTACATTAATTTAGCTTTTAAGATTTTATTTTCTAAACGTAGTTTTGAATTTAAATTTTTTAATTTCTTAATTTTACGCTTAGAAGTTTATAGCAATTGTAATGCAGAAATAGAATTGCAAAAGATGGAATTTGATTTCCTTACAGCGCTTTTGGATGCGATGAGATTTGAGCATAGAGTTCCTTTGTTATCTTTATCTTTTTGGCATTCGTCTTCCAAAGACACGATTTCTTCTTTTCCACTTGATGTGCTCTTCATTGATTCATCATGAGAGGAGCTTTCTTGAACATCTTTGCAAGCTTTTATGTTCTCCAATTCTTGCGTTTGTTTTATACCTGCAGATGGAGAATCACAAGTTATCTCAAGAAAATTCCACATCTCGTATGCAGTAGGAAAAGTATGAATGAGTTTGGAAATATTTTGATCAAACGCACAAAATTGACTATTCATAGATTTTGCATTTAAAACCATTTCATTTTTATTTAATACGCTAGGTGGCTTTTTAATAGTAATATTCCAAACTTTTTCGACTAAAGCTCTAAGAAAATTTTCCATTACTATTTTCCATCCTTTATAATTTCTTCCTTCAAATAAAGGTGGTTTAAGAGATTTTTCTTCTTCATAAAAATTTACCCCACTAGTAGAAGCAAGATCATGAGACATCATTATTCCCGGTTGTTAAGCCATTTAGAATAAAACCGCTCTGATACCACTTGTTGGATCGGTAGGCGCCCTTAGAGGGGGGGGGGGGGGTGAATAAGGGTTGTAAAACATTTTATTATATTTTAAAATACTTGAAATAATAAGAAATCAAAATAGTGATTTTGAATAAAGATCTAAATTGTTTTACAATGAAGGAGAGGATAATAAACAATTTAGAGAAATGAAGATGAAATCAATTTTATTACACAAAGAGAGACATGATTATTATTAATAAAATTGATTACAATATTCGATTTCAATGACGCTAGAAATCAAAGCGAAATATGAAAGACTCTTTTTGTTTTCTATACTGACTCGTATCCCCACGAACCGGTTGGCTTTAGCCGATCCTTCCCTGGATATGACCTCAAGCCGCTCTAGCCAATCCTTCCCCGGATATGGACTCGAGCACCCCCTAGATCTACACCCTAGACCTAGTCGTCAACACGAGGCGAATTTCTACCCTAAGTCCTACCCAGAACTAGTCGCCAACACGAGGCGAATTTACTAAGCGATTACAAGAATGAAAAGAACAATAATATTAAAAACTCCCTCTATGTGGATCTCTTGGAGAAGTAGACGAAGACCCGCAGAATATGATCGTAGTCGATGTGGTCTTTCATCATGATGATGATGCGTGTTGTAATCTTCTCCATGGATCTCCTTAAGCCTTCATGGATTTGTGGGAGTATCTCTCTAAACCTTCCTCTACATGAAGTGGCATGAAGCTCTGGAGTTTGGGAGTGTAAGAGGATGAAGAAGACGGATCTAATGGGTCCTTTTTATAGCCTTGGAGCTAGCGCCTGCGCTATCGCTACCGCCGGTGCTATCCCAGATTAGGCAATATTCTCCGCATGAAAATCCTTCATTTTAAGCAAGCCAGTTGCCTTCCTCTTGTGCTTTGATCTACCGCCTTCGCTAGCCGATACCGCCTGCGCTAGCTGCTACCGCCTGCATTAGCAGCTATCACCTGGCGCTAGCACCTTCCATAATTGTTTCCAAATTTTTCTCAAATCAGAGCTAGCGTTAGCGCCGGTGCTAGCGGGCATGTTGGAATTTTGGCTTCAAATTTTGGCGCAACTTTCTTATGTTATCCTTGAGTCATGTGGACTTGTTTTCCTGCACACTTAAACACACAAGATTAAATACGCATAGGATTTGTTATTCTCAAACCTAGGAGATGCGGAAGACCATGTTCCAACAGAGACATGATTGTTATTAATAAAATTGATTACAAAAATGATTTCTATAAAGCTAGAAATCGGAGGCGAATAATAATAAAACTCTTTTTATTGTCTATCCCGACTCATATCCCCACGAACCGGTGCCCTAGACTATCCTTCCCCGGCCTTCGAGTTCATGTAAGAGCAGCTTCGATTTCCTTCTTGCTCTGGTTGAACTCTGTTGTCGAGTTGCGTCGATTACTTATCGATGTAACCGTCGAGTCGAAAGCTTCATTTTGAACTTCATTGTCTGCGTCAAATTGTAGTCGATGTTGCGTCGACTTCAGATGGCTTCGACAGATACTTCCTTCTGCGTTGAATTGAAGTTGAGGTTGCTTCGACTTCTATAATAACATCGACATGCTCCTTTATCTACGTTGACACCTATTCGACGTAGTGTCGACTTGATATACTTTGACAGAGAGATTGAGTTGCTTGGACTTCTAGTCTGAGTTGCATTGACAACAAGTTGAAGTTGCGTCAAATTATATTCGACGCAAGTATTGATTCAACTCAAATTGTGTTTGCCCTGACCTAGTCTTGACACTCTAAGTTGAGTGTGACATCCTAAGACATCTAATGACCAGATTACCCTTACTACCCAACACCTTCCCAAACCAACCGGGGGCGGAGAACCAGTCCACGTCCTAGGTGTTTACCTCACCTGGAGGCGGAGGAACTCAACACCTTCCCAAACCAACCGGGGACGGTGAACCAGTCCACGTCCTAGGTGCTTACCTCACCTGGAGGCAGAGGAACTCAACACCTTCCCAAACCAACTGGGGGCGGAGAATCAGTCCACATCCTAGGTGCTTACCTCACCTGGAGGTGGAGGAACTCAACACCTTCCCAAACCACCTGGGGGCGGAGAACCAGTCCACGTCTCAGGTGCTTGCCTCACCTGGAGGCGGAGGAACTCAACACCTTCCCAAACCACCTGGGGGCGGAGAACCAGTCCACGTCCTAGGTGCTTACCTCACCTTGAGGCGGAGGAACTCAACACCTTCCCAAAGAACTAACCTCACCTGGAGATGGAGGAACTTGATGCTTCCGCGATACGGTCCATCTTCTTGAAACCTTACCAACCTCTGCTCTCATGGGCTAGAGTAACTATTATAGGCTGAAGTAAAAGGTTTTTCCAAGGAGAAAATCAATATACATTAGGGATAAAAACATTTAAGATCATCGCCACTCCAAGTATTACCAGGGGGATTCCCTCAACATTTTGAAGGTGATACCCCCTGACTTCAAGGCTTCCTGGATTACATAGGGTCCCTCCCAATTGGGCTGGAGCTTTCCTACGTTTGCCGATATTCCCGCGGCGTCGACCTTTTTGAGGACTAGATCTCCTGGGACGAATTGCTTGATTCTAATATTTTTATCAAAATACCTGGCCATCCGACGCTTTACTTCCTCCTGCCAAATCGTTGCGAGGTCTCGGAGCTCCTCAACCACATCTAGGGAGAGTCGTTATTCCTCTTCATTGTCTATCCTCCAGTCTTCTCCACCATCCTGGGCGGCCACGACCCGGGGGGGGGGGGGGGGGGGCCTGACCTCGAATTCCACTGGGAGTACGACCTCAGATCCATAAGAGAGCTTGAAGGGCGTTTCCCCCGTTGCCGTGTTGGGTGTCATTCTCAAGGCCCACAAGATCGAGGGAAGCTGCTCCACCCAGTTCCCCTTCAAATTCTCCACCTTCTTCTTCAGCAGGCTGACTATGACTTTGTCCGCCGCCTCCACTTGATCGTTGCTCTGAGGATGATGAACGGAGGCGAAGCGGATATCGATGCCTAACTGACCACAGAAGCTAATGAGTTCCCCACTAGCAAACCGTGGTCCGTTGTCCGACACTATGGCGAGGGGGATCCCGTACCTGTAGATTATTTCTCCCCAAATAAAATTTCTTATTACCTGCGAGGTCATTTTCGCCAAACCTTTACCCTCCACCCACTTGGAGAAGTAGTCGATCATGACTAATAGGAACCTTCTCTAACCGCTGGCCTGAGGGAATGAGCCGACCAAGTCCACTCCCCAGATGGAAAAGGGCCAGGGTGCTGTGATTGTCCTGAGCCTTTGCGCGGGTTGAAGTTGGAGCGGTGCAAAAAGCTGGCACTTCTGACACTTCTTCGCGAACTCTATGGTGTCCTTCCGAAGGGTCGGCCAGAAGTACCCTTGCCTCAGCACCCTCTTCTCTAAGGTTTGGCTTCCGTAATGTCTTCCGCACTCCCCGGAGTTGATTTCTTCCAAGATCTTGCGAACTTCATCTTCCGTTACGCACCTTGCTAGGAGCCCAGTCAGGGTCTTCCTGTACAAGCTTCCTTCTCGCATTAGGTAGTATGCTGACTTGTACCTGAATCGCCACTTATCTGGGACCCCCTCCGGGAACTTGCCTGAGGCTAGAAAGGTAAGGATCGGGTCCACCCATGAGGCTCCTTGGTCGATCTCCATCAGCTCCCCTTCCTCTATGGGCGGGCGGAACAACTCGGTCACTGTTCCTCCCGCGCGAGGGCCGTACTTCGCCAACCGATCTGCTCGGACATTTTCCTCTCTCGGAATATGCTGGATGGAGAAAGTGCGGAACCACCCGATGAGATCCTTAACCTTCAACAGATACCTCTGGAGGGCCGGCTCCTTCGCCTCGAACTCTCCTTTAACCTGGGAGGCCACCACCATCGAATCTGTGAAATCCTTCACATCTCAGATTCCCAGTTCCCTTGTCAGGCGAAGTCCATCCACCACTGCTTCATACTCGGCTTGGTTGTTGGTCACGGGGAATGGATGTCGATCGCTTGCTCGATCCTTGTTCTCTGCGGACTGACCAGGATCACCCCTCCACCGAGGGAATTCTTTCCCGATGCCCCATCTACGAACAGCTCCCACACCATCAAACATGTGGGTTCCGACCCCTCTACCTCGGTCATATACTCTGCCAGGAAGTCTGCTACCGCCTGCTCTTTCATTGATAGCTGAGGGACGAAGGTGACATCGAACTCGCTAAGCTCGACTGACCACTTTGCCAGTCTGCCTGAGTGCTCCACTCCTTCCATAATGTTGCGAAGGGGGTGATCGGTCACCACTCTGATCGAATGAGCCTGGAAATAGAGACAAAGTTTCCGGGCTGAGATGATCAAAGCGAATGCCAACTTCTCTACGACGGGATACCTAAGCTCTGCCTTTTTAGGACTCGGCTAATGTAGTAGATCAGCAGCTGCTTCTTTCCCTCCTCCCAGACCAGGACCGAGCTCACCTCCTCAACTCCTACCCCTAGGTAGAGAAAAAGGTCTTCTCTTTCTCTTGGTCCCTGTAGCAAAGGAGCCCGCGTCAGTTGTTCCTTCAACGCCTGAAAAGCCTTCTCGCACTCCAGTGTCCACTCAAACTTCTGACCTTGGCGTAGGGCTCTGAAGAAGGGAGAGCACTTTTCCTCTGCTCTGGAGAGAAATTGGCTCAACCCCGCTAACTTCCCTGTTAGCTTTTGAATCTCCTTCGCACTCCTCGGCGACTCTAACTCCAGGATGGCTTTCATCTTGTCCGGATTGGGTTCGACCCCCTCCGGGGTAAGTAGGTGACCTAGGAACTTTCCTCGGCTTTATCCTAAGACAAATTTAGAAGGGTTAAGCCTCATCTTGAACCTCTGAAGGGTAGCAAAGGTCTCCCCCAAATCCTGCAGGTGAGACTCTATGTCCCTACTTTTGACCATCAAGTCGTCCACACAGACTTCTAGGTTGCGCCCCTTCTGCTCCTTAAAGAATCGGTCCATCATTCTTGGGTAGGTTGCTCCTGCGATCCTTAGCCTGAAAGGCATCATCTTATAACAATAACACCCATCGGCTGTGATGAAAGAAACATCCTTAACATATGGCGGATGCATCCAGATTTGATGGTATCTGGAGAACGCATCCAAGATGCTCATCACCCGGAAGCCGACTACTGAGTCTACCAGTGCGTCGATTTGAGGCAAAGGATAGCAATCCTTAGGACGGGCCTTGTTCAACAGAGAGAAGCACACACACATTCTCCACCTCCCATCCCCCTTCTTCACCATCGCCACATTAGAAACCCAACCTGGATATTGGATTTCTTTGACGAACCCTGCCTCTAGCAGTTTCCCCACCTCCTCTCTGATCGGCCCGACGAGGGTGGTCAATACAGCTCTCTTCTTTTGGCGGATGGGGCGGATGCTTGAGTCGTGGTTGAGGCGATGACATGCTACATTCGCATCGACACCCGGCATCTCTGCAGCACTCCATGCGAGGATATCGACACTCTGCAGGACACATCTTCGGACCCTCTCATGCTCCTGCTCGCTCAGCCTCCCGCTGATTTGTATCTTCTCCATTCATCCACTGCCGCTGATGACCTCCCTCTCTTTTACCTCCTCTGCCACCTCCAACTTAGCCAAATCTTCCAACACATGATCTGTCTTCTCTGCCTCCTCTTCCATTGCCAATTGCAACAGCTTGCTGGGAGGAGGTGAGTTCCTTGGCTCTTCGCTTGCAGCCATGAGAATTGCCCAGAGCTTTCTGAATTAGCTGCTTCCACGTTCACCGCACCAAAATGTTGAAACCAGAGAACCGGTTTCGACTTTCGAAAGGGGGATGCAGCTAACCCTTATTTGACCCGAGCTAGAACCCTTGACTAGTCACTGAGAACCGAAAGACCTTGCCCTTGAAAAACACTTGAAGCTGAGAACAAACACCTTAAGTTGCAGCGAAGAGTTCCCACTACACACCCGGATGTTCAAAGAGAACTACCCCTCCCAAGCCAATGTTGAGTCTGGGCACTCGAAGGGCACTAAGGACCACCTGATCACCGTCAACCTTAGCTGACAGGGGGATGAGGGGGGGGGGGAGGGGGGATAGTGCTTGCTCATAAGATACACACGAGGGAGAGGAGAGTCCAGCCTTTCCCAAGGTGCCCATGGGGGTCTATTTATAGACTACCCAAAATTGGGTTGCGGATAGCCAAAATCCTGCTATCCGCAGCTCAACTACGAACCTGAACGACCAAAACAAGAGAGGGCGAGTGGGACACAAGGCGTCCACTCCCCCCCTTGCAGGTGGCCGAGAGAGTGGACTGAAGGGTCCATTGCCCGGGATGGGCGAGTGGACCACTAGGTCCACTCCCCATAGGGGCGAATGGACCCATGGTCCACTCGCCCGAAGGCCCCGGGGCGAGTGGACCACAGGTCCACTCGCCCCTTACCCTGTGCGAGTGGACCATGGTCCACTCGCCACCCCCTAGACGAGTGGACCATAGGTCCACTCTCCCGGGTTTTGGCGAGTGGACCTAAGGTCCGCTCGCCCCTACCTTGGGCGAGTGGACCACTAGGTCCACTCGCCCAAGCAGGGAGGTCCACTTCCCCTTCCCCCGGGCCTTATCTCACTATGCTGGCCAATTTGGTTGCCTCCAAACGGTCATACTACTTGTCACGGTCACTTCCGTTATCCACCCTGGTCTCGACGGATTACGGGTTATACATCAGGTACCCCATCTTAGAGAAATTAGCTTTCGCTCTAGTGGTGTCGGCCCGGAAGCTCTGACCTTATTTCCAGGCGCATTCTATCAAGGTGGTAATCGATCACCCCCTTCACAACATCATGGAGGGAGTGGAGCACTCGGGGAGGCTGGCCAAGTGGTTTGTGGAACTGAGCGAGTTCGACATCTCGTTTGTACCCTTGTTATCAATCAAAGCACAAGCGGCGGTGGATTTCTTAGCTGACTACGTGACCGAGGTAGAAGAGACTGAACCACCCCACTCAGTGGTGTGGAGGATGTTGGTTGGCGGTGTGTCAGGGAAGCATTCCTTTGGGGGATGAATCATCCTAGTAATCCCCCAGGGGACAAGGATCAAACAAGCAATCAACATTCATTTCCCACTCACTAACAACCAGGACGAGTATGAGGCAGTAATATCAAGGCTCCAGCTGGCCCGGGAGTTGGGCGTGCAGGATGTGGAGGTCTCAACGGACTCCTTGGTGGTGGCTTGCCAGATCAAAGGGGAGTTCGAGGTGAAGGAGCCGACTTTCCAACGATATTTGGAGAAGGTCAAGGAGGTCATCGGTCAATTTTGTTCTTTCTTGTTTCAATATGTGTCGAGAGACGAAAGCACCCCAGCACACCTCCTGGCCAAGTTCGGTCACCGGGCAGGGGGAACGGTGTCGGAACTCTTCCGACCATCCATTGAAGAAGGGGAGTTGATGGACATAGATCAGTGATAAATAGTATTTTATACGTATTTTTAGTATAGTTTTTAATATTATCTTATTTAAATTTGTAAATTTATATGTAAATTAATGAATAAATAACTTGTTTTTATATGTTTTCTTTCCTAACATAATTTTTCTAACTTTTTCATAATTTTCTATTTTTTGTAGGTCACGCCCTCTGTCACGCCCGTGACCAAGGGAGTGTCAACTCAATGGCAAATTCCAGCACTCAGCGAATTTCAGAAGGTGTCCCATCGATTTTGCAAAGTCATGCCCTCGGTCACACCCGTGACCAAGACCGTGTACATGGTCACGCCTGTGTACCACTCGATCGACCTCCCGTCCCATCGATCGGCTCCCTGTCCCGTCGATTTTGCGAAGTCACGCCCGTGACAGAGGCCGTGACCCATCAAATCCTTCAAGCCGCAAGGACACGTCAGTCGTCATGCCCAGTGCCTGCCGACATCAAGTCACGCCTGTGACACTCAGGTCACGCCCGTGTTCGGCCACCTCTTCGAGCCAAAGCTTCCGAAGACCTTCCAAATATGTCGCCCTCTATCCGCACCCCATAGGTCACGCCCTCAGTCACGTCGTGACCGAGGGCGTGTAATTCCAAAATTTTCTCTATAAATACCAGGGGTCAGCTGTGTGCAAGGGGTTCACAATTTTTTGCCTCTTTTGGAGCTGTGAGCCATTTTTTGTTCTTTGTTGCAATTTTTCTCTTTCTTTCTTTTGCACTTTCTCTCTCCTAGTTTTGTAATATTTTCTTTTGATTAATGAAATAGTTTAGTTCTTCTTATTGTTCTTGTTTTTCTTAGCTTAGTTGGGTGTGTGAGTGGGTAATTTAGTTGCTATTTTTTTCTTTTCTTTTTCTTTTTTCTTTATGTAGAGTGCGTGTGTGTAGGGGATTAAATTTTCCTTTCTTGTTTTTTTTAACTTCTCCATTTTTGTTCTTTGTTGCAATTTTTCTCTTTCTTTCTTTTGCGCTTTCTCTCTCCTAGTTTTGTAATATTTTCTTTTAATTAATGAAATAGTTTAGTTCTTATTGTTCTTGTTTTTCTTAGCTTAGTTGGGTGTGTGAGTGGGTAATTTAGTTGCTATTTTTTCTTTTTTTTCTTTTTTCTTTATGTAGAGTGTGTTTGTGTAGGGGATTAAATCTTCTGAGTGCTTACCCTTCCTTTCTTGTTTTTTCTTTATGTAGAGTACATGCATCAGTACCCTTCCCTCTAGGGTCCTAGAGGAGATCCACTCTGGAGAGTGTGACAGCCACTCGGGGAGCAGGACCCTGGAGGGAAGGGTACTGATGCAATGCTACTTCTGGCCTACCCTTATCAAGGATGCGGCAGAGTTCGCCAAGAAGTGCTCCAAGTGCCAGATATATGCTCCCCTCCAGCTCCTACCATCCTAGAGGCTCCGGACCATCACATCTCCATGGTCTCTCGCAATATGGGGGCTAGACCTGGAGGGTACTTTCCCCTAGCTAGCGGCCAAAGGAAATTCCTACTCGTAATGATCGACTGATTTTCCAAGTGGCTCGAGGTGAAGGCGCTAGCTAAGGTAACCTCTCAGGTAGTAAGAAATTTTATATGGGGGGAAATAATCTGTCGACATGGGCTCCCACTAGCCATTGTCACGGATAATGGGCCACAGTTTGCCAGCGTCGAATTTGTCATCTTCTGCACCAAGCTGGGCATAGATCTTCGGTTCGCGTCGGTCCACCACCCAAGGAGTAATGGGCAAGTGGAGGCGGTGAACAAAATAATTGTAAACTTGCTGAAAAAGAAGGTGGAGAACCTTATGGGTAGCTGGATAGAACAGCTACCCTCGGTCCTCTGGGCCTTAAGAACCATAACCAACACGGCCACAAGGGAGACCCCATTCAATCTCTCTGACAGGTCTGAGGCCATCCTCCCGATCGAGTTCGAGGTAAAGTCACCCAGGGTGATCGCAGCAGGAGAAGAAGATGAGAAATGGGTTGGAAAATAAAGAGGAACAAAGGCTGTCGTTGGACCTGGTAGAGGATCTCCGAGACCTAGAAACTATCCGACAGGAGGCGATCAAGCAACGGATGGCTCAGTACTTCGATAAGCACATCCGAGTGAAGCAGTTTGAAAAGGGGGACTTAGTCTTGAAAAAAGTTGATGCGGCCGGGAGGGGAGCCGCGGTGGGAAAGCTCAACCCCATCTGGGAGGGGCCTTACATTGTAGATATAGTACTCAAGTCTGAAGGGTATCACCTCCAGGATGTGGAAGGGATGCCTCTCAGCCGAGCTTGGAGCGGAGATGATCTAAAGCGTTTCTATACTTAAACTTTTATGTTGGCTCATTATATGTTAATATTGCTCTTTTCTGATCACAGGCTCTCACGAATGGTTGAGCTGGAATGCCCCAGATCGATTCCGTTGTCGGGCTCTCATTAGACGGTCGCTTAGGTTGATCTCTGGAGAGGCTGGCTAGGTAAAAGGTTGAGCTGGAATGCCCCAGATCGATTCTGCTGTCTGGCTCTCATTAGACAGTGGGTTAGGTTGATCACTAGAGAGGTTGGCAAGGTAATGGTTGAGCTGGAATGCCACAGATCAATTCTGCTGTTGGACTCTCAATAGACGGTGGGTCAGGTTGATCTCTGGAGAGGTTGGCTAGGTAAAGGTTGAGCTGGAATGCCCCAGATCGATTCCACTATCGGGCTCTCATTAGGCGGTGGGTCATATTGATCTCTGGAGAGACTGTCTTGGTAATGGTTGAGCTCGAATGCCCCAGATTGATTCTGCCGTCGGACTCTCACTAGACGATGGGTCAGGTTAATCTCTAGAGAGGCTGGCTAGGTAAAGGTTGAGCTGGAATGCCCCAGATCGATTCCGTTGCCGGGCTCTCATTAGACGGTGGGTCAGGTTGATCTCTAAAGAGGCTGGCTAGGTAAAGGTTAAGCTGGAATGCCCCAGATCGATTACGTTGTCGAGCTCTCATTAGACGGTGGGTCAGGTTGATCTTTAGAGAAGCTGGCTAGGTAATGGTTTAGATGGAACACCCCAGATCGATTCTGCTGTCGGGCTCTCACTAGACAGTGGGTCAGGTTGATCTCTAGAGAGGTTGGCTAGGTAAAGGTTGAGCTGGAATGCCCCAGATCGATTCCGTTGCTGGGCTCTCAGTAAACAGTGGGCTAGGTTGATCTTTGGAGAGGTTCGCAAGGTAAGAGTGAGTTGGATACCCTCGAGCAGATCCGCTGACCATGCTCTCACCTAGCTGGTAGGGTCGTAAGCCCACTCAATGGCAAGAAAGAAAGGAAAATCTGAGAAGAAAATTCTAAAGGGCTGGAGTATACGAGCGTTCCCATCAGGGGAGGCACTCGCTCGGTGGGTGCACCTGAAGTACCCGCTTGCCTTAAGGGGAAATAAGAATCATTCAGAATGAGGCGTACTCTCGGCAAGGTCGCGCTCCCGGCAGAGTCATCGCAACCACCTAAGTCCTAAAAGAATAGGGACGTGCGCGAATGAGTTACGATGAGTGCGCGAGCGAGCATGCGGAGTGTGAATGGCGGCATACGACTGCACGAGTTATTAGTGAACGTGCATATAATCAGTAGGTGCGCGAATGGTTAACGAGTGACAGCAAGAAAAACGAAAAGTAAGGAATAAGAGGTTCAGACAAACAAGTAAACTTCATTTCATTACATTATCAAAAGGGTCGTTCACATAAGGGGGGGTCTCTCCCCTAGCATATTAAAATCAAAAACAAAGGAAAAGCGAAGGGAAAATAAAGGGTCTTCAAGGGAGGTCGCTGGACTTCTCGCTGGAAGACCCGATGATCTCGCCTGAGGGACGGATGGCATCATCCTCCTGCTGAAGGTTGGCTTCACCCTCTGGCATGTCCACCGGGGCGAAAAGCTCGGGTAGAAGGTCGCAAGCACTGATCCTCTTGCTCCCTTCTTTCAGCAACCCAACATGTTGCAGCCTCTCCACCACGTGCTTCGCCGCTCCTTGGGTCGTCTCCTGCATTATCACCTCGATCTCATAATTAGTGTATCGATGTCGAGTGAGCGCCCCTCTGGGAGGCGACGAGGTGGCAGCGTCTCGAAGGCGGTGGACCTCGGCCCGTAACTCCTTATTCTGGTCCTCAGCCTTGTCCGCTCGCGCGTGCAGAATATCCACATTTGCGGTATCCTATAAGAAAGGGAAAAGGCAAGGTTATGACAAGAGAGCAAAAATGTTAGGCGTGAGAGTGCAAGCAGTTTCGACAAACGCTTACCACTCGAACGGGGCGTTCAGCGAGAAGAGCCTGGACGGCGCCCAGTTGCTCCTTCAAGGCCAGGACTTCCACGGAAGCTTCGCTACGCATCCTCTCCACCTCGGTGAGGTTTCACGCGAGAGTGATGCTATAGTGTGATGACATGTGCACCAGATCCAGGGCGCGTAGCTGAGCACGAGCTGCCTCGTGCGCGAATGTCTGGGTGGACTCGACATCATAGATAGAGGCGTCCTTCCGGCCATAGAGCGCAAAGGAGAGGGCATACGCCTCCCCGCCGGTGCAGTCCTGCTCCAGCCAGGAAGGCAGTAACGTGGAGATTGAGACCCGGTTGGCCTTTCGTTCCCACGGCAGTAGGTGGTCACCCGCCTCATCCACGTACTTCTCGCCCAGGGCTAAATTCCGATGCTCCTTGGGAGATGGTCTCGCAGAAGACCCAGCAGGCGCGCTTGAGGTCCCAGCCACCAAATTCGTAATGGTGCCCACCTTCTCCATCACGGTGGGGGCACTCATCCCAGGGATCTCGGTGGCTACCCCTTGACCTTGACGGTTGAGGGCTTGGGCTGCTTGGAAGAAGAAGCGTCGGGAGCCGCGTCGGGCTTGTTAAAATTTCTAGAGGTCCGGAGTGAAGTAAAAAATGCGGAATACTTCAACACAATCCATAAGCGTGACAATCAATGACAATGGGAAGACAGAATAGTGCACTTGATATTTACTATCTCTTTACAACTCGAGACATATATGGCGAGACATGATTCATAAGAATCACAGAGGAGAGAAGCACAAGACACAAAAAACAAGCCGCCAGCAAACTGCCAGAGCAGAGACCGCCAGACCGCTCTAACAGACAAGCCGCACGGCTATCCCTGAGACCGCGCGAACAGAGCACAAGCCACTGCTGTCAGACCGCAACCACAGACTGCTCGACTTGCAACTTTATTCAACTGCGGAGAACACCTATCCACACTTCTTGATCGCCCAGACCGCACAATCTCAAGATCACAGAAGAACCCGCGAACACTTGACGAAGAACTTCTTCTTGCTGCAAGACCGCAAATCAATACCGCCTGACCACTTAAGGCCACCTGATCAACTGAGTCCGCTGCAAAGTCTAAGAACAACTAAATACAGTCCGCATAGACAGACCGCTGCCGAACTGGTTTATTCAAATTTGGAAGAAAGGAGAATGCTGACGGTGATTGCTAGCCGCTAACCTGTGAACAAACAAACCGATCAGACAACTCAAACCGCATGACCACAGAAAGAGACCAGCACAATCAAGCCAACTTTGGTTCTTACAGTTATTGCGTATTGATGACTACCCCGGCGTCCCTATTTATAGGGAAACGAACGGATGTCGTCACCGCCCCAAGGGATACAGTCACCTTTCTTATTGAAGCATGCGGTCTCAGTACCAGACCGCGCGGTCTCAGTACCAGACCGCGCGGTCTCAGTACCAGACCACGCGATCTCTTATAAGACCTTATTTACTTAAAGCACAACTGTCCAGGAAAGACAGCTTGCTAAGACAACCCGACAGACTGCCCGGCCCCTTGTAAGAACAGACATGAGCATCTGACCGACTAGGAGCAGACCGCCAGAACAAGCTCATGCAACCCAAAGTACGAGACCGCCCGGTCTAAACCAGAACAAGAATACTTGGGAAAAACATGCAGACCAAACACAGACTACCAACACCAGAGACACGCGACCACACCAGCCAGGTTGCCATACTGAGATCACGGCTTCCAGAGGTAAACCGCAACACAGGTCACGCGTTCTCTGTGGTCTCCAAGAACAGACCGCCCGGACAGTCCACTTCCACTTCAAAAAATTTAACAGGGCTTTCGCTTTTGGCCGCTAGACTTGGAGGGGGCCAGATCCTCGCAGCAAGCTTCGGCGATGGATTTCGTGAGATCCAGGAGAGCGCCAGGGATTTCCACAATCCCGTGGGGCGGATGGAGAGGGGATCTCGCACACCTCCATCCTAATGGTTAAGGAAAAGACAGGTGGAAAGGTAAGCGGAAGCTAGAGTGGAATCGATTCACCTTACCCTCTCCTGGCAGGATTGGGGGAAGCGAGTTGACGTGCTTCCGCAGGAAGATGAAATCCATGCCATGCTCCTGGATGAATAGGTGGAGCTTGGTGTTGGGAATCTTGCCCACATGATTCCTGATTTGAAGAAGTCATCATGCCAAGAGTGCTTCACTTTGTATTTGATTGTACATCTAGTTCATAATCTCAGGAAAATATAAGTACCTATCGTCGAGAAAAACAGGCGATATCGTCGACAATGCGTGCTTGTCGTTGTAATGACGGGAAGAGGAGCAGTCGCTGAGAAGCAAAGTATTCGTCGAACGCTGAGACTTAGCGAGATCGTCGAACGAAGAATGCCGATCGTCGAACGCTGAGACGTTGTGAGACCGTCGAGCGAAGGATGGCAAATTCATCAATTGTAGAGAAGACACAGGACATCGTCGTGTGGAACACATGCCGTCGAGAGAACATATGATTACGATGAATTGATGCAAGAAGAAAGCTCACGACGACACTGTCAGAGAAAGAAGATCGTTGTATATACAGAATCGCCAGGATATCCTGTATCGTCGAGAGAACATATGATTACGACGACATGAGGCAGAAGGAAGATCGCGACGACAAAGTCAGAGACAGCTTGTCATCGTGATGATGCAGATATCTTCAAGCCAGAATGATGGCGCGTCCCCTCCGACACTCCTTGATGATGATGACCCGGCTGCCGAGGCGCTGCGCCACAAAGATCTGAGGTGCCATGATGATGCTGATGGAAGACCGCGTTATAATCTCCGCCCGCGGCGTGCTAAAGCCGCCATGAAAAATTAGACTTTTATTCATGCACTTTTATTTTATATTAATAAATATAAAATTATTTCATGCTAGATGATAATTTTATATTTATTAAAATGGCTGTAATTTTTAATTTGAACTCTTAATTTCATTTTGGTGTGTATTTAACCATACGGATGGATAAGGTTTCATCTCCATCATGGATGGTTATGATTTTGTGTAAACTCCTATTTAAAGGGGTCTTTATGAAGGAATGAGGACATTGAAGATTAAAACCCTAAAACTCTCCCCTAGAGAATTTCGGCCAAGCTTGGGCTTCCTCCTTGCCGCCGCCCCCCCCCCCCCCCCCCCCCCCCCCCCCCCCTCTTGGTGTGACTCCAAGGCCGCCTCCCTCCATCCTCTTCGGTGCGACTCCGGCGAGACTTCCACGGTGCGACTCCAAGGAAGAAAGGGTGCTTCTCCATTCGGTGCGACGCCGGTGGAACCGTGGAGAGAGAGATTCTCCCACATCTATCTTGTGTGTTCATCTTCTTGGTTGGGTAACCTCTCTCCTTGCTAGTGATTCTTTCTACACTTATTTTGTGGAGTGATAAGTAATAAAATATATGTATTTTTAGTATAATTATTAGTATAGTTTTAATTAATATTGTAAATTTTCTATGTGAATTAATGAATAAATTGCTTATTTATTATTTCTGGTTTCTAACTTAGTTTTATTTTTGTTTTTGCATTTTTTTGCAAAATTTTCCCAGGTCACGCCCGTGACCAAGGGCGTGTAATTTTAAAGATCAAACATCAACGGGACGGCTCAATTCAGATCAAATCCCGACAAATCGCTCAAGTCACGCCCGTGTTCCAGCAGAGTCACGCCCGTGAGCCGCCAGCGCGTCACGTCTCAAAGCCGCGCCCATGCTGCCGACATCAGCCACCCATAGTCACGCCCGTGACTCACATAGTCACGCCCGTGACTCACAAAGTCACGCCCGTGACATACCAAGTCACGCCCGTGTGCAGGCATGTTCGACGGCCAGACCTTCCAGAAGGCGGCGAATACAGCCGAGCAAATGTCACGCCCTAAGTCACAGCCGTGACATTCAAGTCACGCCCGTGACCTAGGGCGTGTAAAACTCAAATTTTCCATATAAATAGAGGGGCTCGGCTGAAGTATTTTTTCATCCAAATTTTGAGTAGTTCTTGTGGTATTGCGAGTTCTTTTGAGTGATTGTGAGCTTCTCTTATGCAATTCAGTTTAAGTTCGTTTGTAGTTTTTTTCGTCTTCCTAATCTAGTTGTAATGCTGATTTCAGAAATAAAATGATGTTTTTCTCATTTGGATCATCTTTTTTTTATTAATGTTAGCGTGTGTGCGTGTATGAGTTTAGCTTTATTGCTTTTATAATTTAGTTTTATTGCTTTTATAGTTAGGTTTATTGCTTTCATAATCTAGGTTTACTGTTTTCATAGCTTAGATTTACAAGCTTTCATAAAATAATTTTATCGTTTTCTTTTTCGCTTTATTTTATCGCTTTCATTTTAAACGCTTTCTTTTCAGTTTTTTTTAGAGTGTGTGCGTGTATGAGATTATATTTTTCTTTTTTGTAACTTAGTTTTATTTCAGTCTTCATATAACTGCTATATACCACCCCCATCTTGAATAAGAGGCTAATTAACTTTAGCATTTATTTAAGTCGGTTGGGACGGATATTATTTCTGCACCTTTATAAGTCTTTTCATTTCTATACCACCCCCTTCTTGAATAAGAGGCTAAGAACTTTTCAGCGCTTGTTTAAGGTGGTTGGGACGGATACTATTACTGTTTTTATATAAGTCTTTTTATTTCCTTTTTATCCGCTTATATTCGCTTTAATTATTAAACATGTATTTTTCAACCGATAATGCCATCTCCATTCCGATGAGTGGCTAATTTCCTTTAGCACACGACGTCGAAGAGCATTGGGACACAAAAATAGTTTTTCTATAAAATTAAAACATCTCTTTCTAAAATAATTAACGCTTAAGGTTTACCCGAGAATCACGTTGAGTGGAGCCACATAATCGATGTGTGCTTTTCATTTCCGTTTTCGTACCTAGTTAGCCGAGAGGCTCGTGCGTACGGATTGATCGCTCACGGGTAAAGAGAACTGCGCTCTACCCTCGAGAGAGGACGAAGTAATTCTCTCGAATTGGAAATAAAAACCCAATAACGGGGTTCACAACATAAAGCGAGTATCAAGAAGATTCGATTGTAGAACGAGAGTTCGGTCGAATATTCATAATCTCAGGTGGGCGTACCCTCGAGAGAGGAGCGTTCATAATTATGGAACCTCCACGGCCAAGTCATTTTAATATTTTGAAAAGTCATCACTTTTAATTCTACGAAAAAATCTATTTTCGTTTCAAGGTAATTCGACGTCGCGCGCTATCTTTCTCATCGCTTAGAACTCTAGTTAATCGCTTATTATCATCTTTCGCATTTTATCACTTAGAACTCTAGTTAAACCAACTAAAAATATTATTCCGATAAAATAATAGTTTGTTCCTCGAAGTAGCATAATCAACACGACCCGCGGAAATATACGATCCCGATATTTTCAAAAAAATATATCCTGTATTACTTGCGATAAGGTATACTTGCCTTTATCAAATGATTAATTTGGACTAAGAATTTAAACACAGCTTTCTAAACTCATTTAGTGCAAAACTCTCCATTTCGACTTTTCAATTCAATAGAATTCGGCGTTGTAGCCGAGGCGTAATTGTCAATATTCCAAAAGAAGAAAAAGACCGTTACTTCTATCCTTCAATAGGATAACGGTTAATTTCTCAAAGTAGGATTACTTGCGAGACTCTTCGAAAACATCCGTCAATTCTAAACTCTTATTTATAAAACAAAAGAAGAAGTCCAACCTAAATCATCAAGTTTTTGGCGCCGTTGCGAAAGTTTTTCAAAGTAGGATTATTTTTCAAAAGAAGAAGTCCAACGGTAAATACAATCCGTCAATTCTACTTTTTTTTCGAAGAGTCTCGCAAGTAATACAGGATATTTTTTTTGAAAATATCGGGATCGTATATTTCTGCGGGTCGAGTTGATTATGCTACTTCGAGGAACAAACTATTATTTTATCAGAATAATATTTTTAGTTGGTTTAACTAGAGTTCTAAGTGATAAAATGCGAAAGATGATAATAAGCGATTAACTAGAGTTCTAAGCGATGAGAAAGATAGCGCACGACGTCGAATTACCTTGAGACGAAAATAGATTTTTTCGTAGAATTAAAAGTGATGACTTTTCAAAATATTAAAATGACTTGGCCGTGGAGGTTCCATAATTATGAACGATCCTCTCTCGAGGGTACGCCCACTTGAGATTATGAATATTCGACCGAACTCTCGTTCTACAATCGAATCTTCTTGATACTCGCTTTATGTTGTGAACCCCGCTATTGGGTTTTTATTTCCAATTCGGGAGAATTACTTCGTCCTCTCTCGAGGGTAGAGCGCAGTTCTCTTGACCCGTGAGCGATCAATCCGTACGCACGAGCCTCTCGGCTAACTAGGTACGAAAACGGAAATGAAAACCACACATCGATTATGTGGCTCCACTCAACGTGATTCTCGGGTAAACCTTAAGCGTTAATTATTTTAGAAAGAGATGTTTTAATTTTATAGAAAAACTATTTTTGTGTCCCAATGCTCTTCGACGTCGTGTGCTAAAGGAAATTAGCCACTCATCGGAATGGAGACGGCATTATCGGTTGAAAAATACATGTTTAATAATTAAAGCGGATATAAGCGGATAAAAAGGAAATAAAAAGACTTATATAAAAACAGTAATAATATCCGTCCCAACCACCTTAAACAAGCGCTAAAAAGTTCTTAGCCTCTTATTCAAGAAGGGGGTGGTATAGAAATGAAAAGACTTATAAAGGTGCAGAAATAATATCCGTCCCAACCGACTTAAATAAATGCTAAAGTTAATTAGCCTCTTATTCAAGATGGGGGTGGTATATAGCAGTTATATGAAGACTGAATAAAATTAAGTTACAAAAAAGAAAAATATAATCTCATACACGCACACACTCTAAAAAAACCTGAAAAGAAAGCGTTTAAAATGAAAGCGATAAAATAAAGCGAAAAAGAAAATGATAAAACTATTTTATGAAAGCTTGTAAATCTAAGCTATGAAAACAGTAAACCTAGATTATGAAAGTAATAAACCTAACTATAAAAGCAATAAAACTAAATTATAAAAGCAATAAAGCTAAACTCATACACGCACACACGCTAACATTAATAAAAAGAAGATGATCCAAATGAGAAAAACATCATTTTATTTCTGAAATCAGCATTACAACTAGATTAGGAAGACGAAAAAAACTACAAACGAACTTAAACTGAATTGCATAAGAGAAGCTCACAATCACTCAAAAGAACTCACAATACCACAAGAACTACTCAAAATTTGGATGAAAAAAATACTTCAGCCGAGCCCCTCTATTTATAGGGAAAATTTGAGTTTTACACGCCCTAGGTCACGGGCGTGACTTGAATGTCACGGCCGTGACTTAGGGCGTGACATTTGCTCGGCTGTATTCGCCGCCTTCTGGAAGGTCTGGCCGTCAAACATGGCTGCACACGGGCGTGACTTGGTATGTCGTGGGCGTGACTTTGTGAGTCACGGGCGTGACTATGTGAGTCACGGGCGTGACTATGGGTGGCTGATGTCGGCAGCATGGGCGCGGCTTAGAGACGTGACGCGCTGGCGGCTCACGGGCGTGACTCTGCTGGAACACGGGCGTGACTTGAGCGATGTGTCAGGATTTGATCTGAATTGAGCCGTCCCGTTGATATTTGATCTTTAAAATTACACGCCCTTGGTCACGGGCGTGACCGAGGGCGTGACCTGGGAAAATTTTGCAAAAAAATGCAAAAACAAAAATAAAACTAAGTTAGAAACCAGAAATAATAAAGAAGCAATTTATTCATTAATTCACATAGAAAATTTACAATATTAATTAAAATATACTAATAATTATACTAAAAATACATATATTTTATTACTTATCAAATACCCCCATACTTAAGCTTTTGCTATTCCAGAGCAAAAGTAAGAGAGATCTATACGGGATTAACATAAGTTCTAATTTTTTGCTATCGTTTTATTTTAATCATAAGAGACTGAAAAATAAAAATTCTGAGTAATAAGAGTTAAGTCCTAAATTATGCAAATGATTTAAGTAGAAAGAAATGTCCTAGCCAAAAGACTTCTTAATTAACCAAATAGCAAACAAAATTGCAATCATTAGTAAACGAGATTAGATCGAAATTATAATAACCTTTGTTTAAAGAAACATGAAGGAAAAATACAAGTTACTAATTATGCTCTCAAATGATTTTTTGAATTAAAACTAGAAACAATAATGTTGTTAAGGAAAAGCGGGTAAAAAGTCATGACAAATTGAAGAGTACTTGAATTAGGGGTGAAGAATTTTATTTTTTCACCCCTCTTAAATAGTTTCTTTTGACTCCCATCGTTGGTGTACGAGGGAAAATTGATTTTTTTAATTAACCCAATGCCTATGTTTACGGAATTTTCAATTCCCATTGACATAGGATCTCTTTTAACAAATATTGGGTGCCTATGTTTACGGAATTTTTGTATTCCCATTGACATAAGATCTTTTTGTTTTCTTCTTTTGTTTTTGCCATGCTAAATTGGTGTATACAAGGGGTTTTCAAGAGAAATTCTAGAATAATAAAAAAAAGTTTTGAGAGCAACCTTAGTAAGTTGAATATTCCTAGATTCCTGAAGACATAAAGTAGGGATAATTGCAGTCTAAAGTTGTTTTGCCAACATAATACACATGTCTCTATTTTAGCTAGTAGAAGTAGTGTTTGATAACAAAGCCTCTATTTAAATTAAAAACACAAGATATTCTTTAAAACTTAACCCCGAACGTTTAAATCTATTGATCTTAGATAAACAAACAAATAGTAAAACTAGCGATTATGAAAATCCACAAACATATACTCTCGAAACTAAATGCTTTAAGAATAAAAGTAAAGTAGGGTTTTTGGAATTTTTTTTGTATTATGACAAAGTAAAAAAAAATACATATATTTTTTGTAATATTTTTTTTTGTTTTTTTTAAATGAAAACGGTAAATACACCCCCATACTTAAAACCCAACATTGTACCCAATGTTGTAATGTAAGTATGAAGAAGATAAAATAACATTGCAATATATACAAAAGGAAAGAGGAAGCAAAAAGGCTTCCCTGAATTAAAGCTGGCGGGGTCGTAAGAAACCCTGCAAAAAGAGATAAAAAGCATAATAAAAATATTAGATAAATATGGGGTGCCTCCCACGAGCGCTTTGTTTACGGTCGCGTAGCTTGACGCATTTGGCGTGGTGAGATTATAAATTGGGGAGGGTTAAGGATTCCGTATGTCCGTCCACCGGATCGCCCACAAGATATAGTTTTAAACGGTGGCCATTGACTTTAAAATCGCCTTTTTCGGGGTGAGAGATAAGAACGGTCCCATACGGCCAAACCTCTTTGACTTCAAAGGGGCCAGACCAGCGGGATTTGAGCTTACCCGGAAAAAGACGAAGACGTGAATTATAAAGAAGGACAAGATCGCCCGGCGTGAAAGTTTTTGGAAATTTAATTTTTCGATCGTGGTAGAATTTAGAACGCTCCTTATAAAATTTATTACTCTCATAAGCGTTCGCACGTCATTCATCGAGTTCATTTAGTTGGAATTTCCTATCCTCGGAGGCTAAGTTCGAATCGAGATTTAAAAATTTTAAGGCCCAAAAAGCGCGGTGTTCTAACTCTACCGGTAAATGGCACGCTTTGCCGTAGACTAATCGATAGGGCGTACAACCGATAACGGTCTTGTATGTCGTACGGTACGCCCACAATGCGTCGTCGAGTTTTGAGGACCAATCCTTCCTATTTAAAGAGACTGTTTTTTCCAGAATGCATTTTATCTCGCAATTTACTACCTCTACTTGGCCGCTCGTTTGGGGGTGATAGGCGGTGGCGAGCTTATGCGTGACGCCGTACTTAGATAAAATTTTTGAAAACTCGGCGTTGCAGAAGTGCGTGCCCCTATAACTAACTATTGCACAGGGCGTGCTGAAGCGAGAAAATAATTTTTTTAGAAAATGGACGACGACTCGCGCATCATTGGTGGGCAGAGCTTGCGCTTCCGCCCACCTAGATACGTAGTCGAGCGCCACTAAAATATAGCGATTATTAAAAGAAGGAGATAGGGGGCCTACAAAGTCTATGCCCCACAAATCAAAGATTTCGCATTCTAAATAAAAGTTTTGGGGCATCTCGTCACGACGAGAGATGTTACCCGACCGCTGGCAGCTATCACATATACTCACAAAAGTGTGAGCATCCTTAAAGAGAGTGGGCCAATAAAAGCCTGACTCTAATGCTTTCCGCGCGGTCCGGTTGGCTTGATAATGCCCTCCAGCCGACTCCTCATGGCAGTGTCGCAATATTTGCGCACCCTCGTTGCTTGAAACACATCTTCGTATCACTTGGTCTGCGCAGACGCGAAAGAGAAAGGGGTCCTCCCAAAAGTAAATTTTCAAGTCAGAGAAGAATCTCTTCTTCTGCTGAGTCGAAAAATCTTTTGGAAGGACCCGTGCGACTAAATAGTTCGCGTAATCTGCGAACCAAGGGGTAGAAGAAGTTTTTGTATTATTTACGATTAAAAGGCGCTCCTCAGGAAATCGATAGTCTATTTCTGGTTCGACGAGCGCTTCTGCGACGGGGTGTTCTAAACGTGAGAGGTGGTCGGCTGCTAAATTTTCAGCCCCCTTCTTATCCCGGATCTCTAAGTCAAATTCCTGTAAAAGGAGGATCCATCGAAGTAAGCGAGGCTTGGCATCAACTTTGGCCAAAAGATATTTTAGGGCGGAGTGATCAGTGAAAACGATCACGTGTGAAAGTGTTACGTAAGGCCTGAATTTATTAAAAGCAAAGATGACGACAAGAAGTTCCTTTTCCGTCGTTGTATAGTTAGCCTGTGCGGCATTGAGTGTGCGAGAAGCGTAATATATTGGATGAAAATATTTATTTACGCGTTGGCCTAAGACAGCTCCTACCGCGATATCGCTCGCGTCGCACATAATCTCGAACGGAAGGGACCAATCTGGCGCCACCAGAATTGGAGAATTGATAAGTTGCTTTCTTATAAAATCAAATGCCTCTACGCAGGTCGTGTCAAAAATGAATGGGGAATCCTTTTCCAGGAGGTGAGTTAGCGGTTTGGTTATTTTTGAAAAATCTTGAATAAACCGCCGATAAAAACCTGCGTGGCCAAGAAAACTTCTAATTGATTTGATGTTCGAAGGAACAGGAAGTTGTTCAATTATAGCGACTTTGGCCCTATCGACCTCCATCCCCTTGGAAGAAATTTTATGGCCGAGGACTAAACCCTCTCGGACCATGAAGTTGCATTTCTCCTAGTTCAAGACTAAGTTCGTCTCCTCGCACCGTTGGAGGACTCTATCTAAATTTTTTAGACAATTTTTAAAAGATTCTCCAAAGACGGAGAAGTCATCCATGAAGACTTCCATTATGTCTTCTACTAGTTTGCCAAATATTGCCAACATACATCTTTGGAATGTAGCTGGCGCGTTACAGAGGCCAAACGGCATTCTTCGATATGCGAAGGTGCCGAAAGGGCAAGTAAAAGTCGTTTTTTCTTGGTCCTCGGGTGAAATAGGGATTTGGAAAAATCCCGAGAGACCATCAAGGAAGCAATAAAAAGGATGACCGGAGAGACGCTCTAAGATTTGATCAATAAACGGTAACGGAAAGTGGTCTTTTCTGGTGGCATCATTTAGTTTCCTGTAGTCGATGCACACCCTCCAACCCGTAACAGTACGAGTTGGGATTAATTCATTATTCGTGTTTGCCACGACCGTTATACCGCCCTTTTTTGGGACGACTTGTACGGGGCTTACCCACGTACTGTCGGAAATAGGATAGATAATCCCCGCGTCGAGGAGTTTAATAATTTCAGTCTTAAGGACTTCTCGCATGTTCGGGTTAAGTCGCCGTTGAGGCTGAATTGTTTTGCGGGGGTTTTCTTCGAGAAAAATTTTGTGGGAGCAGAATGAAGAGTCAATTCCCCTGATATCGGAAATTTTCCATGCAATTGCACGGCGATGTTTAGATAAAACTTCAACCAATTCGGATGTTTCCGAATTGGTTAAAGTAGACGATATTATAACCGGAAGTTTTAAGTTCGCGGCTAGAAAAGCATATTTTAAATGGTCGGGGAGTTGCTTAAGCTCCAAGACCGGAGGTTCTTCATAGGAAGTGGAGATTTTTAAATCATTCGAATCAAAAGGCTCGAAAGGCGAATTTGGCGGTAATTCGTCTAAAGGAGGTTGATTCGCCAGATCTGAATCGTCTATCATTAAAGATAACAATTCCGAAAGAGAAGAACACTCGTCCATAAACGCGGATTCCAAATTGAAACATGAATCATCATTCGATAGTGAGTTCCGCATGGAGGGGTTGATATGTAAAGTAATTTCGTCGTCTCCAACTCGAAGGAGGAGGCGACCGTTACTGACATCGATTAGCGCACGGGAGGTTGCGAGGAAGGGGCGACCGAGGATGATGGGTACCTCGACGTCCTCCTCTATGTCCAGGATGACAAAGTCTACCGGGAAGATAAACTTGTCGACCTTGACCAGAACATCCTCCGCTACCCCTATTGGGTACTTTACCGAGCGATCCGCGAGTTGGATGCTCATTTTTGTTGGACTTGGGACGCCTAAATCGAGTGTTTTGAAAAGAGAAAAAGGCATCAAATTGATGCTGGTGCCTAAGTCCGCAAGAGCGTACTTTATTAACATATTGCCAAAGAGACACGGGATGGAGAACCGTCCCGGGTCGTTTAGTTTTGGCGGCAATTTGTTAAGGAGAACAGCCGAACATTCCGCGTTAAGGGAAACACGTGAAACATCCTCGAGTCGCTTTTTATTAGAAAGCAACTCCTTAAGATATTTCGCATATTTCGGCATTTGGGGGAGTGCCTCGTAGAAGGGGACGTTTATTTGAATTTGTTTTAAAATACGCAAATTTTTTTGATAATTTTCGTCCTCCTTCTCTTTATTAATTTTAGACGGGTAAGGAATTCGAGGACTCGAAACATTCGGCGCAACCGGAGAATCCAGAGCAATTAGAATCGAAGAAGAGGGTGGAAGGGTCGGAGGCGAAATGCATACCTTAGGCTCAACCCGCAATGGGGAGACGACCTCCTTGCCGCTTCGAAGGGTTATAGCGTTGACATTTTCCCTGGGGTTCGGCTCTGTATTCCCTGGTAGAGCTCCGTATGGCCGCTCGGAGACCATCTTTGCAAGTTGTCCAACCTGGTTTTCCAAGTTTTTAATCGATCCGGTAAGATTTAGGATATTTGAATCGTTGGACGCGATGCATTTAGACAAAACATCTTCGAGCGGCGAAGGTTTTGGAGGAGGAGGCTGGAATCCCTGCGGAAATCCTTGGTGATTCTTGTTTGGGGGCCTCTGAGCATTGTTAGGATTGCTCCAGGAGAAATTAGGGTGGGTCCTCCAACCTGGATTATAATTATTACCATACGGGTTGTTATTAGGGTTGAAGGGGGGCCTAACCGGATTACCGAGGTAATCCACCGATTCTTCGATTACGTTATTATTATTATTATTATTATTATTCCATGCGGGAGTGGAGGAGGAAACAGTCATCTCCGCCAACCTGTGAGGCTAAGAATGTAGTGGCGTCCACTTCAAAAAGACCAGCCGGTTTATTAGGACGCGACCTTGGCACGTTCCATTGGTACGCGTTCATGGCCATTTCGTCGATCAGAGCTTGAGCGGTCTCTGGGGTTTTGTTGTTTAACGTTCCCCCGGAGGCCGCATCAATCATCTGTCGCGTAGAAAAATTTAAACCATTATAAAACGTCTGGACCTGTAGCCAAGTTGGTAGCGCGTGATGAGGACACCTACGCAAATATTCTTTAAAACGCTCCCAAGTCTCATAAAGAGACTCAGAATCGAATTGCACAAAGGATGTGATATCCGTGCGTAGTTTTGCGGTTTTTGACGGAGGAAAATACTTAGTTAAGAAAAATTCCGTCAATTGGGCCAACGTGGTTATGGACCCTCTCGGAAGAGAAGTCAACCACGATTTGGCTTTTAACCGTAGAGAAAATGGAAATAAGCGTAAACGAATGGCGCCATCAGTGACGCCATTAATTTTAAAGGTGTCGCATATTTCTAAAAAGTTTGAAAGGTGCTGATTTGGGTCCTCATCTGGCAAACCGTCGAACTGAATCGACTGTTGTACCATTTGAATTATGCTGGATTTTATTTCGAAATTATTATTATTAACTGTTGGGCGAGTAATACTTGATCCTGTATCGTCCAAATTCGGCCGGGCATAATATGCCATGGTCCGGGCCGGGGCCGCATTTGGAATTGGATCGCCCATATTTGCAGTATCTCCGATTGACTCTTCGGGGGTTTCGAGTAAGTTTTGATCACGAGATCGGATACGCTCACGAAGAGTGCGCTCGATTTCGGGGTCAAAAGGAATAGTCGAATCGTCGGACGAGCTTCCTCGGGTCATATACTAAAAACAAAATTTTTTTTTTTTGGGAATTTTTTTGTTTTCTTATTATTATTAATTTTTTAAATATAAGTTTATATATATATTTTTTATATTACTTTTTTGTATTTTTTTGTTTTTTAGTAAAAATATATAGATAAGGAATAAAATTAATAGCAGTTCCTACTTTCAAATAACGACACAAAGTCCTCGGCAACGGCGCCAAAAACTTGATGATTTAGGTTGGACTTCTTCTTTTGTTTTATAAATAAGAGTTTAGAATTGACGGATGTTTTCGAAGAGTCTCACAAGTAATCCTACTTTGAGAAATTAACCGTTATCCTATTGAAGGATAGAAGTAAACAGTCTTTTTCTTCTTTCGGAATATTGACAATTACGCCTCGGCTACAACGCCGAATTCTATTGAATTGAAAAGTAGAAAAGGAGAGTTTTGCACTAAATGAGTTTGGAAAGCTGTGTTTGAATTCTTAGTCCAAATTAATCATTTGATAAAGGCAAGTATACCTTATCGCAAGTAATACAGGATATATTTTTTTGAAAATATCGAGATCGTATATTTCCGCGGGTCGTGTTGATTATGCTACTTCGAGGAACAAACTATTATTTTATCGGAATAATATTTTTAGTTGGTTTAACTAGAGTTCTAAGTGATAAAATGCGAAAGATGATAATAAGCGATTAACTAGAGTTCTAAGCGATGAGAAAGATAGCGCGCGACGTCGAATTACCTTGAGACGAAAATAGATTTTTTCGTAGAATTAAAAGTGATGACTTTTCAAAATATTAAAATGACTTGGCCGTGGAGGTTCCATAATTATGAACGCTCCTCTCTCGAGGGTACGCCCACCTGAGATTATGAATATTCGACCGAACTCTCGTTCTACAATCGAATCTTCTTGATACTCGCTTTATGTTGTGAACCCCGCTATTGGGTTTTTATTTCTAATTCGGGAGAATTACTTCGTCCTCTCTCGAGGGTAGAGCGCAGTTCTCTTTACCCGTGAGCGATCAATCCGTACGCACGAGCCTCTCGGCTAACTAGGTACGAAAACGGAAATGAAAACCACACATCGATTATGTGGCTCCACTCAACGTGATTCTCGGGTAAACCTTAAGCGTTAATTATTTTAGAAAGAGATGTTTTAATTTTATAGAAAAACTATTTTTGTGTCCCAATGCTCTTCGACGTCGTGTGCTAAAGGAAATTAGTCACTCATCGGAATGGAGACGGCATTATCGGTTGAAAAATACATGTTTAATAATTAAAGCGGATATAAGCGGATAAAAAGGAAATAAAAAGACTTATATAAAAATAGTAATAGTATCCGTCCCAACCACCTTAAACAAGCGCTAAAAAGTTCTTAGCCTCTTATTCAAGAAGGGGGTGGTATAGAAATGAAAAGACTTATAAAGGTGCAGAAATAATATCCGTCCCAACCGACTTAAATAAATGCTAAAGTTAATTAGCCTCTTATTCAAGATGGGGGTGGTATATAGCAGTTATATGAAGACTGAAATAAAACTAAGTTACAAAAAAGAAAAATATAATCTCATACACGCACACACTCTAAAAAAAACTGAAAAGAAAGCATTTAAAATGAAAGCGATAAAATAAAGCGAAAAAGAAAACGATAAAACTATTTTATGAAAGCTTGTAAATCTAAGCTATGAAAACAGTAAACCTAGATTATGAAAGCAATAAACCTAACTATAAAAGCAATAAAACTAAATTATAAAAGCAATAAAGCGAAACTCATAGACGCACACACGCTAACTTTAATAAAAAGAAGATGATCCAAATGAGAAAAACATCATTTTATTTCTGAAATCAGCATTACAACTAGATTAGGAAGACGAAAAAAACTACAAACGAACTTAAACTGAATTACATAAGAGAAGCTCACAATCACTCAAAAGAACTCACAATACCACAAGAACTACTCAAAATTTGGATGAAAAAATACTTCAGCCGAGCCCCTCTATTTATAGGGAAAATTTGAGTTTTACACGCCCTAGGTCACGGGCGTGACTTGAATGTCACGGCCGTGACTTAGGGCGTGACATTTGCTCGGCTGTATTCGCCGCCTTCTGGAAGGTCTGGCCGTCAAACATGGCTGCACACGGGCGTGACTTGGTATGTCACGGGCGTGACTTTGTGAGTCACGGGCGTGACTATATGAGTCACGGGCGTGACTATGTGAGTCACGGGCGTGACTACGGGTGGCTGATGTCGGCAGCATGGGCGCGGCTTCGAGATGTGACGCGCTGGCGGCTCACGGGCGTGACTCTGCTGGAACACAGGCGTGACTTGAGCGATTTGTCGGGATTTGATCTGAATTAAGCCGTCCCGTTGATATTTGATTTTTAAAATTACACGCCCTTGGTCACGGGCGTGACCAAGGGCGTGACCTGGGAAAATTTTGCAAAAAATGCAAAAACAAAAATAAAACTAAGTTAGAAACCAGAAATAACAAAGAAGCAATTTATTCATTAATTCACATAGAAAATTTACAATATTAATTAAAACTATACTAATAATTCTACTAAAAATACATATATTTTATTACTTATCAAATACCCCCATACTTAAGCTTTTGCTATTCTAGAGCAAAAGTAAGAGAGATCTATACGGGATTAACATAAGTTCTAATTTTTTGGTATCGTTTTATTTTAATCATAAGAGACTGAAAAATAAAAATTCTGAGTAATAAGAGTTAAGTCCTAAATTATGCAAATGATTTAAGTAGAAAGAAATGTCCTAGCCAAAAGACTTCTTAATTAACCAAATAGCAAACAAAATTGCAATCATTAGTAAACGAGATTAGATCGAAATTATAATAACCTTTGTTTAAAGAAACATGAAGGAAAAATATAAGTTACTAATTATGCTCTGAAATGATTTTTTGAATTAAAACTAGAAACAATAATGTGGTTAAGGAAAAGCGGGTAAAAAGTCATGACAAATTGAAGAGTACTTGAATTAGGGGTGAAGAATTTTATTTTTTCACCCCTCTTAAATAGTTTCCTTTGACTCTCATCGTTGGTGTATGAGGGAAAATTGATTTTTTAATTAACCCAATGCCTATGTTTACGGAATTTTCAATTCCCATTGACATAGGATCTCTTTTAACAAATATTGGGTGCCTATGTTTACGGAATTTTTGTATTCTCATTGACATAAGATCTTTTTGTTTTCTTCTTTTGTTTTTGTCATGCTAAATTGGTGTATACAAGGGGTTTTCAAGAGAAATTCTAGAATAATAAAAAAAGTTTTGAGAGCAACCTTAGTAAGTTGAATATTCCTAGATTCCTGAAGACATAAAGTAGGGATAATTGCAGTCTAAAGTTGTTTTGCCAACATAATACACATGTCTCTATTTTAGCTAGTAGAAGTAGTGCTTGATAACAAAGCCTCTATTTAAATTAAAAACACAAGATATTCTTTAAAACTTAACCCCGAACGTTTAAATCTATCGATCTTAGATAAACAAACAAATAGTAAAACTAGCGATTATGAAAATCCACAAACATATACTCTCGAAACTAAATGCTTTAAGAATAAAAGTAAAGTAGGGTTTTTGGATTTTTTTTTTGTATTATGACAAAGTAAAAAAAAATACATATATTTTTTGTAATATTTTTTTTGTTTTTTTTTAAATGAAAACGGTAAATACAATTCAAGATGGGGTGGTATATAGCAGTTAATACAGGATATACAATCCATCAATTCTAAACTCTTCGAAAACAATCCGTCAATTCTAAACTCTTCTTACTTTAATACAATTCAATAGGATAACGGTTAATTTCTCAAAGTAGGATTACTTGCGAGACTCTTCGAAAACATCCGTCAATTCTAAACTCTTATTTATAAAACAAAAGAAGAAGTCCAACCTAAATCATCACGGAGGTTTTGTCGAATCGTTTTATCCGGGATTTTATTATTTTCACTTGCAAAAATCTGAAATACAAGCATTGTTATTGAATCTCTTGTTGTCCGGATCGGGTAGATCCGGTGCGGGAGTGAAACTCGACCTAGCCTTGATTTGCTCTCCAAGATTGGCGCACTTAGCGCTAACAAGGGAGTTAATCTCAAATAACGCTTTATCGCCGCTTGAATGTTCACCGCCGCTCCAGGAAAATTGCCGCTGCGTTTTGAAATGAATCGATTGATGAAATAAATGCTTGTGTAGGTGCGGTGAGTTGTGTGTTTGTTGGAGAGGTAGGTCTTAAGGACGTTGTATCGAGTCTGGCTTACGGTAAGTTGTGTGCTTGTTGAAGAGGTAGGTCCTAAGGACGTTGTATCGAGTCCCGCATATTTTTATCTATCGGATTTGGAGAGCCAACCGACCCCTTTTCGTTCGCTTTTGGTCGGAGCCCTCCCATGTTATTTTAATTTCTGTGTTGAATGTCATTCCGTTAGCGTAACGTACACGTCGTCACGGTACCCCTACATCAATTTGGTATCAAAGCGAGGTTGTTTCAACTCCCACGTTGCAAACATCCTCGCTGCGATCCTTGTTGGTCGTTCTAATCAATAGGAAAATCTGAAAATTTTCGGATTGGTCTGCGTTTAGTAAAATCTCAGAAATTCAAAACTTGTCAAAAAATCTGAAACTTTTTCCGTAGCTTCCTACACATATTTCCAGCAACATTAAAACTGAAACTCTTTCGATTCGTCCTCGTTAAGTCGACCTGAAAATTGGAAGCGTCGTAATTCTGTACAGGTGGTGTGCGAATAGCGGTCTGAAATCTGAAATTTTTGACAAAATTCAAAAAAAAAAAATTTAACGATCTACGTATTACGCACATCAGGAATCTATAAAAATATCCTATGTTCAATCTAACCACGGCCATAGGAAAATCGTCTTTCCAAAATTTTTCCTAAACCTGAATGTGAACTAGGCTAGGCACGGAGTACATGACACCGTCTACATCTAGGATGGCTGCGAATCAGCACAATGATCCCAACACCGAGGCCATAGCAGGTTTACGTACCGAAATGACTGAGCTTAGGACGATGTTAGAACAAATCTTACGGAATCAAGGAGGACCGCCACCACCACCCGGTGATATTGAGGGGCCCAACCGGCACCAACCGGTCACTGATTCTGATTCTGATGGGGACCATCGCCGAGTGCCCCTCGAGAACGCCGCCCTGAGCATGGTTTCGATATCACTAGAGCCATCAAAATTGATGCCCCTACCTACGATGGCATGGGAGACCCCCAGGTCTTCCTTAGCTGGGTAGTTGACATGGAATGTTACTACCAGTGGCATAGGTGGCGTTTGGCGCGGCTTATAGGCTGTTGTGCGGTGGAAACGCACCGCATTTTAGAGAGGAAGCAGCGTTTGGCGCGGCTTATATTTAAAAAGTCGTTTAATTACTTCCGCCGTTTTCTTATAACCCCCGTCCGCAGCTTTTTCTCACGTCTGGCCGCAAAAGCAAGCCAGAGTCCGCAGCGCGCGATTCTCGATCCTCATCTTCTTCCCCGTAACCCTCATCTTCTTCCCCGTCCGCCAGCGTCGTTTCTATTTTTCTCTTTTGGAGAGCTCGGATGTGTCTTCCAAGGAGAGATCTAGCTCCAGTAATAGCTCGTTGAAAGGGATTGAATTAACGAGCCGGCAACGACCACTGTGGTATTTCGGCTCCGTTGGCGGCGGCAGATTGACGCCGGTGAGCTCTTTTTTTGTTCGTTTGGGCGATGAAAGGTTCCAGGAAGATTGATGAAGAAGCGGAGCTATGGAGGGAGATGACGGTCAGGTGAGTTGCAGTATGCTTTTTGTGGCTTGGATTATGGATGAAACGGATACTAGATCCAGGAAGTGATATCATGGTGAAATGGAATCACATATTCCTCATCATGAGCTTGGTTTTTCTCTTCATAGATTGGCGTAAGAACCAGCGCACTCTTCCCCTGTTTTACTGTAGCTTCTGCAATTTCCCCTGTTTTGGTCTTCAAGGCAATCTGCAAGCTCCTGCCTCCTCCGTTGATTCAGCTGATGATTATTTGGTGGCCGAAAGAAATTTGAATAATTCACTATGATATTCCTAATTCCAGCCCGGTTATGTTGGCTGCCTCTTCTTCTCTAGCTGCTCTTGAGAAAATAATCTCCACGGGATAATGCTACAGGTTCCTTGGCTTTCAGAATATATAGAAATAAATCTGATCTTGCTAACTCAAATGTTCTTAAGGGTATTAAAAATAATATCGTATGCGATGTGCAATGCTCTGATATGCAATGTTCATATGGAATTTGTTGAATTAAGGAGCTAGAATGTGCAGGAAAGGCACAATGGATTTGATGTATGTGTGTGTATATGTGTATGTGTGTGTTCTTTTTTTTGTGTGTATGTGTGAGTGCCACACAAGAGATTTCAGTGAGTCCGAGCAGAGGGGTCGAGATGATGGAGTGGCCACACAAGAGCGGCAAGATACATGCTCTGACACTGCAGGTGGTGTAGAGGAGATGATATCGTGACAAATGGTTCATGTAGACAATATTATTTGTGTGTGGTATTATATTATGGAAAATATATATATTTTTTCTGATATTTGGCTAGGAAAAAAAATTCGCTCAAAACTCCGTTTTGTTTCCAAACAACTTTTTCAAAACTCCGTTTTACAAACTCCATTTCACACAAACAGTTTTTTAACAAAACTCCGTTTTTCAGAATCAGCAATTTTTCTATCAGCAGCTTTTCATCAGCAACTTTCCATCAGCAACAGCCCAACCAAACAGAGCTATAATCTCACGGATCTCCAAAAGGTCCAAGTCGCCCGCATGAAATTGACAGATCATGTGAAAACCTTTTGGCTGAATGAGGAAAGGAGGTTGGGAGCCGGACAGGAAGTCCCACCTATCGGATGGGCGGTGATGAAGAATTTGCTCACCGACCAATAGGTTCCCGCATACCATCGAACACAGATGTTTGATGAACTAGCCACTCTGCGGCAAGGTTCAAAGTCGGTGGCCGAGTATATGGGAGAGTTGAAAGACCGTATGGTGCGTTGCGAGCTTAGGGAACCCCCAGAGGTCACATTATCAAGGTTCCGTAAGGGACTTCAACCCGATATCCAGCGGAAGCTCTTGCTCTATGGGCACACAGATCTGAACACGACTTTCAATGCCGCCCTAGACATTGAAAAACACTTAGCCGCCAAGGCTCACTCCCGTTATTCCCACACGAGGAATAAGACCACCGTTGGAGCACCTTCTTCCACCTATCTGGACACGGGAAGGTCTAGAACCACCGAGTCTAAGTCCGTCGTGATCACCGCTAGGAACACTAGGAACCCCACGAGCGAGCGTGTCCCCATTGGGAAAGTTAGCAAGGCCAATACCACTTGTTATTCTTGCGGTGTTCAAGGCCACTATGCCTTTGAATGCCCAACTAAGACTAAGGTCGTTGCCCTCTTAGACATGGCCGCCGATTCTACTGACTATGTGTATGAGGCCGCCGAGGAGAGCGACCCCGAAGGGGTCCCAAGCGATTTGGAAGACGATTCCCCCCTCATGGTGATGCGTTGTATTCTGACCACTCCATGTCCGCTAGATGACTGGAGGAGGACGAGTATCTTCTCTCTGATCTTTAAGAGTGGTGACAAGATGTGCAAGCTCATTATAGATAGCGGTAGCTGTGTGAATGTTATCTCTGAGAACGCTGCTAAACGTATGAATCTGACCACGGAACCACACCTCACACCCTACCAGGTAGCTTGGATTAGCAAGGTTACCGTCCCGGTTAGCAAGAGTTGCCTGGTCCCTCTTGCCTTTAAATCTTACACGGATGAGGTCTGGTGTGATGTCCTCCCCATGGACGCGTGCCACGTGTTATTAGGCCGCCCTTGGCTTTATGACCGTGACGTCATACATTTCGGTCGAGCCAATACTTATGAATTCAAATTCAACGGTAAGACCATCACTTTGAGACCGACCGTTCCGAAGGAGCCGGTAGCTTTGGCTAAGGACACTACTGTCCCGGCCGAGAGGAAGGCATTGAGCCTAGTTGGTAGGAGAGAGTTCGTGAGAGATCCTTTTCTTGAGGGAGTTATGTACGCTTTAGTTCTTATGAGTGCGAAGGGTGAATCGGAAGCGTTGAATGAGTTGCCTAGGGAGTTACGAGCACTTTTGGACGAATATAAGGACGTGTACCCAGACGAGTTGCCTTCTATGTTACCTCTATTGAGGAACATACAGCATGCGATAGATCTCATTCCGGGTTCATCCCTGCCGAACCAAGCCCACTATAGGCTTCATCCCGCGGCCCACAAAGAGCTGCAGACTCAGATCGAGGATTTGATGAAAAAAGGATTCATCAGGGCTAGCATGAGTCCTTGTGCGGTGCCAGCCCTTCTTGCCCCCAAGAAGGATGGTACGTGGCGGATGTGTGTTGATAGCCGCGCTATCAACAAAATCACCATCAAGTACCGATTTCCTATACCGCGCTTAGATGACCTTCTCGATGTCTTGTCTGGCGCCACGATATTTTCTAAGTTAGATTTATGAAGCGGCTAACACCAGATAAGGATCTGCGAGGGAGATGAGTGGAAGACGGCGTTTAAGTCTAAGGACGGGTTATACGAGTGGCTTGTGATGCCCTTCGGGCTATCCAATGCCCCCAGCACATTCTCCCGGATGATGACGCATGTCTCTCAGCCATTCATGGGGAAGTTCATAGTTGTCTACTTCGATGACCTCTTGGTTTACAGCACTACTACCACCGAGCACATCTCCCACATGAGAGTGGTTCTTTCCACCCTACGGAAGAAAACTTTATTTCTGAATCTCAAGAAATGCACTTTCCATGTTACGGAGGTGGAGTTTTTAGGCTACATTGTTGGAGCGGAGGGCATTAGAGTCGACCCTAGCAAGGTTAAGGTGATTAAGGACTGGCCCATGCCGACCACGATACGGGAGTTGAGGAGCTTCCATGGCTTGGCAACTTTCTACCGCCGTTTCATCAAAGACTTTAGCAGCATCATGGCCCCCATTAGTGACTGCATGAAAAAAGGTGAGTTTACTTGGACGAAGTCTGCCACCTTCGCTTTCCAACGCATCAAGGAGCTTATGACTGAGGCACCCGTCTTACGTCTACCTGACTTCTCGAAGGTCTTCGATCTTACTTGTGACGCTTCAGGCGTAGGGATAGGAGGTGTCTTGACTCAGGAAGGGCACCCTATGAGTTTCTTTAGTGAAACATTGGCGGGCGCTAAATTGAATTATTCCAACTATGATAGGGAATTTTATGCGGTCATTAGATGCTCGCACCACTGGCGGTATTATCTCCTCTCTAAGGAGTTCGTGATCCTCTCCGATCACGAAGCATTACGATTTATCAATGGCCAACATAAAATCAGCCCGCGTCACGCCAAGTGGGTATCCTTCCTACATGGTTACACTTTTAATCTCAAACCTTAAGGGAGCGGACAATCGGGTTGCGGACGCTCTTAGCCGCCTAGCCCTTTTAGTCACCACTATGGAGGTTAACGTTGTTGGGTTTGAGAGAATCAAAGATGAGTACGCTACATGCCCGGATTTTCAGGATTCTTACCTATCTGCCCAGGATAGTTCCCCCACCACTATTACTGCGTTCGTTATAAAGGATGGTTACCTCTTTAGGCATGGGAAATTATGTATTCCGCAGTCATCTCTACGTCTCCATATCATCTGGGAACTGCATAGTGGCGGGTTGAGTGGCCATTTCGGTAGGGATAAGACTATCACCCTGGTTGAGGAAAAGTTTTATTGGCCAAATTTGAAGGCAATGGTAGGACGGGTAGTGAGTAGTTGTCGTACTTGCCAAGTTTCCAAGGGCACCAAAACCAACGTCGGGTTATATACTCCGTTGCCTATACCATCCGTACCTTGGGAGGATGTGAGCATGGACTTTGTCTTAGGCCTACCCACCACTTTTCGTCGTCACGATTCTATCTTCGTAGTTGTGGATAGGTTCTCCAAAATGGCATATTTTATACCGTGTACTAGAACCGACGACGCATCTCATATCGCAAAGCTATATTTTAAGGAAGTTGTTAGTCACCGAGGAGTGCCGAAGACAATTGTCTCGGATAGGGATGTTAAGTATACGAGCTACTTCTGGAAGACACTTTGGATCCTAATGGGTACCAAACTATTGTTTTCCTCCGCCTATCATCCTCAAATCGATGGGCAAACTGAGGTGGTTAACCGGAGCCTAGGGAACCTTCTTAGATGTCTCGTGAGTGATCATAAAGGCACATGGGATCTTCTTCTTCCCCACGCTCAATTAGCCTACAACAATTCCAAAAATCGGTCCACCGGTTTGTCGCCAAATGAGATTGTCCACGGGTACAAGGCCCCTGTGCCTCTTGACTTGGTTCCCTTGCCCCCAACATACAAGGCAAGTCAATTTGCACAATCCTTCGCCCAACATATTCACGACCTTCATGCACGTATACGGGCTACCTTGACTGCTCAGTATGATTCTTATCAGGCACAGGCCAATATACATCGGAGAGTGTCACACTTCAAGGTTGGCGATTTGGTCTTAGTACGATTAGTTCCCGAACGTTTGCCATCTGGCACCGTTAAAAAGTTAGCACCTAAGCGCGCCGGCCCTTTTCGGATCATCAAGAAAATAGGTGACAACGCTTTTGTTTTGGATTTGCCTGCCGAATGAGGAATCTCCCCTATTTTTAACGTCTCGGATTTAACGATGTTCGTATCGCCTCCACATGAGTTGAGTTCCTTGACGTCTTCTCCTTCCACCAAATCTTCTAATGGGTTGGGGAGTGGTAGTACGGATGACCTCTCTCTATCGGTTACCACAGGTATTTTACCGAATGATAAGTCGCATACTTTTATTCCTACTGCTGATATGTTCCCCAGGTTTCCGAAGACTTTTCTCACTCCGGACATGATACTTGCTGCGGATCCACTTACTACCTCGGAGGGTGCTACTTACCGCTTCCTCATCCGTTGGCGTGATTGCCATCCTTCAGACGATTCATGGGTCCTCGCGACGGAGCTTCAACGACTGGATGCCGATATTCTCCGCCGCTACCTATCAGACCACGCATCAGAGATGCTTGATTTTGAGTGGGGGAGGATTGATGGCGTGTCCCCTCCGACACTCCTTGATGATGATGACCCGGCTGCCGATGCGCTGCGCCATAAAGATCTGAGGTGTCATGATGATGCTGATGGAAGACCGCGTTATAATCTCCGCCCGCGGCGTGCTAAAGCCGCCATGAAAAATTAGACTTTTATTCATGCACTTTTATTTTATATTAATAAATATAAAATTATTTCATGCTAGATGATAATTTTATATTTATTAAAATGGTTGTAATTTTTAATTTAAACTCTTAATTTCATTTTGGTGTGTATTTAACCATACGGATGGATGAGGTTTCATCTCCATCATGGATGGTTATGATTTTGTGTAAACTCCTATTTAAAGGGGTCTTTATGAAGGAATGAGGACATTGAAGATTAAAACCCTAAAACTCTCCCCTAGAGAATTTCGACCAAGCTTGGGCTTCCTCCTTGCCGCCGCCCGCCCCTCTTGGTGTGACTCCAAGGCCGCCTCCCTCCATCCTCTTCGGTGCGACTCCGGCGAGACTTCCACGGTGCGACTCCAAGGAAGAAAGGGTGCTTCTCCATTCGGTGCGACGCCGGTGGAACCGTGGAGAGAGAGATTCTCCCACATCTATCTTGTGTGTTCATCTTCTTGGTTGAGTAACCTCTCTCCTTGCTAGTGATTCTTTCTACGCTTATTTTGTGTAGGTTTTGTCGAATCGTTTTATCCGGGATTTTAATATTTTCGCTTGCAAAAATCTGAAATACAAGCATTGTTATTGAATCTCTTGTTGTCCGGATCAGGTAGATCCGATGCGGGAGCGAAACTCGGCCTAGCCTTGATTTGCTCTCCAAGATTGGCGCACTTGGCGCTAACAAGGGAGTTAATCTCAACTAACGCTTTATCGCCGCTTGAATGTTCACCGCCGCTCCAGGAAAATTGCCGCTGCGTTTTGAAATGAATTGATTGATGGAATAGATGCTTGTGTAGGTGTGGTGAGTTGTGTATTTGTTGGAGAGGTAGGTCTTAAGGACGTTGTATCGAGTCCGACTTACGGTGAGTTGTGTGCTTGTTGAAGAGGTAGGTCTTAAGGACGTTGTATCGAGTCCCGCATATTTTTATCTATCGGATTTGGAGAGCCAACCGACCCCTTTTCGTTCGCTTTTGGTCGGAGCCCTCCCATGTTATTTTAATTTCTGTGTTGAATGTCATTCCCTTAGCGTAACGTACACGTCGTCACGGTACCCCTACATCACAGAATTCAAATCTTGCGGACGTACTGTCAGCAGTTAATGGCGCCGCCTGATTGTCCAATCATCGCGTGGACTTAATGAATCGAGGTATTAGCGCATACTCCAAAAGAAATAAAGATATCAGCGCGTGCTAAAAAGGAATGGAGGTCTGACACATAAATAAACTTTGTAGAAGACCGTTGGGAGACATCGCAGTCTTATAAAAAGGATACATGAGGTTGCCCTAAAAGGTTAATAATTAACAAAGAACTTGCGCACATAGCGAATCAAAAATCACAAGCGCCGCAAGAAAGAAAGAGAAAAAGAAGGAGCAGTCATCTTCATCGACTACTAAGAAGCCAATCCTCATCTGGCTAAGGAAAGATTTGAAGAAGAACCGTGCGCTCAAGATCTGATTCAGAACAATCTTCTTCAATCTTAAGGAGACGATCTTCAACAGGCTAAAGGTGTCGATCTTCATCCGGCAGAAGAAACATTTTATTATTGTATTTTCTTGTAAGGCTTGCGGCCCAAATTTGTCTAGCTTGAGGGCTGGAGAGCTGTGAGGCTTGAGGGCCAGGGCAGTGCACTTGCGGGTGCGATTTGTCGAGCTTGAGGGCTCGGGTGCAGTAGGGGCTTACGGGCCTAGGATGTAGACACAGGACTTGCGGGTCTGTGTTGTGTTGGGTTTGAGGGCCTGAGTGTCGAGCTTGCGGGTTTAGGGGCAGTAAGGGCTTGAGGGCTTAGGCTGTTGGGACTTGCGGGTACGTGTTGTAAGGCTTGAGGGCCTGAAGCTTTTGGCGGAGTTTGCCGAGCCTAGCACACTGCTGGGTAGGCGTAGAGGGAAAGAGGACTACTCAAGACACCCCGTCTTGAGGAACCTCTATAGATCTTGTGTCGTCTGGTGTGACTTATTTGTGTGTTAACTTTGTACGTTGCTTGAATATTGTTAACTCACACTAATAGATAAAAAAAAAACCACGATCACCTAACACCCCCCCCCCCCCTCTAGGTGAACGTTCCATCTCCAACAAGTGGTATCAGAGGGAGGTTGATCAAAAGGAGACTTAATAGTCCGATCTAGATCAGGAATGACTCACCATGGCCGGTGGAGATCCGAATCGCGAAATGAGAGCCATGAAGCTTCCCATCTGCACAAAAGAGAATTTCCCCATTTGGAAGGAAAGAGTAAGACTCTTTATGGAGGCAGCTGACCCAAGAATCTACCTGACAATCAAGCAGGGTCCCTTCATCCCTACCACTGCCTCCACTATTGATCCAACTAGGCAGGTGATAAAGAAATATGAAGACATGACCAAGGACGAGCTGGCCTTGGCAGGTCTAGACAAGAGGGCACAAAATGTCATTGTAAGTGTCATAGATGACTCAACCCTCCAAAATCTAATTCACTGCAAAACAGCCAAGGAGATGTGGGACTCCTTGATCGTATACATGGAGGGTACTGAAGAGGTAAGGGATGACAGGAAATCTCTCCTCAACCAGGAATATGAAGCCTTCAAACAAGGCAAGAATGAAACAATCTCCAACTGATATGAGAGATTTTTCAAGATCGTGAATGGACTGAGAAACTACGACAGAGAGTTCACAAACTCTGATCTAAATGACAAATTTCTCAGATCCCTCACAAAGGAATGGGATATCAAGATATGTGCCATCAGAGTGATGGGCCAACTGGGCAACATGGATCCCAAGAACCTATACGGGAAGCTGTTCTCTCATGAACTTCAGCTTAATACAAGGAAGGCTGAAGAAGAAGAAAGCTCAAAGGTGAGCTCAAGAGAAAGATCGGTGGCTCTAAAGGCTGAGAGCACCAGAAGATTCAGGGCAAGACCTCTGCTTCTCAGAATAGAACTGAGAACAGTGAGGAATCAGAAGCCAGCTCCTCAGACTCAGATGATACTGATAGAGAGGTAGCCCTCCTCTCAAAACAATTCAGAAAGCTGCTACACATAAGGAGGAGGGACAACAGCAGAAGCTCCTCCTCAAGCTCCAGAAGATCTGACTATCGAGATAAGTCCAGGGCTCCCAGGGAGGACAGGTATAAATCCAACTCCAGTAAATATGATTTAAATAATACTGTTTGTTATTCTTGCAGCAAAACATGTCACATGGCTGCAGACTGCCCCTCCAAGAAAAAGGAGTCAAGGAACCACGAAGAGAGAAGAAGCTCTAGGAGCAAGAGAACCTCTGAAAAGGGGTTTGTGGCAAAGAAGACCAAAACATTGAGTGACTCTGACTCAAGCTCCTCTGGGACTGAGGATGAAGCACTTATTGGACTGATGGCCATCAATGAAGGTAACCAGGATGACAACTCTCCTGGAAAGGTAAAACACATTACTTCTCTATCAGCCTCTGATTCTGGATCAGTGGCAGATTCTTTGCATGATGATGAGGAGGTGTCTGATGCCAACAACACAGCCCCAAGATCTCAGTATGAAGTTGAATCTGAACTAATAAGGCAATATAAAGCCTTATGGAAAGCCTTCAAAAATAGTAAGAAACTCCTCAAGGTGCAAACCAAGGAGTTAGAATCGTTGAAGCTTGTCCAATCCAAGCTCCAGGAGACAGCTGAGAAGCTAACTTCTATGAGCAAAGAAGTGGACAAGCTTAAGGAAGCCATAAGGCTTAAGAATGCTGAGTTAGGACAAAAAAACAAGGTCATTAGGGACATTGAGGAAATGTTGTTGGCCGAGAAGAAACTTGCTTCCAGCCTCTCAATGCCCAAAACTATCCTGCCAGCAACTAACACCTTCTCTGGACAGTTCAGAGATGGTGTCAGTTTCAATCAAGAGCCGGTCATGGGCAAAGATCCTGAGGCTAGACCCTCTTACAAGAAGGTGCTGTTAGCAAGTCCTTTAGCCCACAGACCTGCAACAACAGCAGACAAGAGAATGGGAAAGGTTGTTCCTACAAAGCCTGCTCCCAAGAAGGTGAACCAAGGAGTGGTGAAGCCAATTCCCCCGGGTCACACACATGAGGTTCACCCTAGATCTGTCAGGAAAGAAGCCTTCTATCCTGCTCATCAGCACTGTCATCCTACTCAGATGATGAAGCAGAAGAGAAGATATAACAGATATGAGTGTTGGTGCTGCGGGAAAGTAGGCCACTTTGCATTGGACTGTTGGTTCAACCCAACAGGGCTCAATGCAAGGAGAGTGCAGAACCCTCCGAGGTTTGCAATTCCATTCTATCACCCTAACAGAAACCAAGGACCCAATCCCTATTGGGTACCTGAGGGGAAGTGATTTGTTTTGCAGGTAGATCCAAATGCCAACCAATCTCCAATTTGGTATTTGGACAGTGGCTGCTCCAGGCATATGACTGGAGTCAGAAAGTATTTGAAAGAATTCATCCCTGCGGAGAATGGACCGACTGTTATCTTTGGAGGTTCAGAAAAGGGAGTGACCTGGGGCTACGACAACGTAACTAATGGCTGATGGCAAAGAGGCTCTATGTGTACAATGGCACAAGCGACTTGCACACATCAATTATAAGACAATAGGCAAGCTTTTCTCACAGAACCTGGTCAGAAAATCTCATAGGACCTTGAAGAATCATGCCTGAGCAAGGGGGAGCTTGTGCTACTCCTTGGTTAGAACAGCAGAAGGCAAGAAGTCAGAAAGGGGGAGAAATGGTGCTCAAGAAGACCCTAAAGATAGGGGGAGCAAAGAAGAGGCATCAAATCAAGGGGGAGCTACTGGCTTGATGCACTCAGGGAGTTCAACAAAGATAAGTACAATCTTGAATTAGATTATAAGTTGAGATTTTAATATTTATTGTCTAGTGTAAGTCAACTTGAATTGGAATTCTGACTTCTTCAAATATGGGGAGATTGTTGGGAATCTTGCCCACATGATTCCTGATTTGAAGAAGTCATCATGCCAAGTGTACTTCAATTTGTATTTGATCGTACATCTAGTTCATAATCTCAGGAAAATATAAGTACCTATCGTCGAGAAAAACAGGCGATATCGTCGACAATGCGTGCTTGTCGTTGTAATGACGGGAAGAGCAGCAACCACTGAGAAGCAAAGTATTCATCGAACGCTGAGACTTAGCGAGATCATCGAACGAAGAATGTCGATCGTCAAACACTGAGACGTGGTAAGACCGTCGAGCGAAGGATGGCAAGTTCGTCAATTGCAGAGAATACACAGGACATCGTCGTGTGGAACACATGTCGTCGAGAGAACATATGATTACGATGACTTGATGCAAGAAGAAAGCTCACGACGACACTGTCAGAGAAAGAAGATCGTCATATATATAGAATCATCAGGATATCCTGTATCATCGAGAGAACATATGATTACGACGACATGAGGCAGAAGGAAGATCGCGACGACAAAGTCAGAGACAGCTTGTCATCGTAAAGATGCAGATATCTTCAAGCCAGAATTCAAATCTTGTGGACGTACTGTCAGCAGTTAATGGCGCCGCCTGATTGTCCAATCAGCGCGTGGACTTAATGAATCGAGGTATTAGCGCATACTCCAAAAGAAATAAAGATATCAGCGCGTGCTAAAAAGGAATGGAGGTCTGACACATAAAGAAACTTTTTAGAAGACCGTTGGGAGACATCGCAGTCTTATAAAAAGGATACATGAGGTTGCCATAAAAGGTTAAAAATTAACAAAGAACTTGCGCACATAGCGAATCAAAAATCACAAGTGCCACAAGAAAGAAAGAGAAAAAGAAGGAGCAGTCATCTTCATCGACTGCTAAGAAGCCAATCCTCATCTGGCTAAGGAAAGATTTGAAGAAGAACCGTGCGCTCAAGATCTGATTCAGAACAATCTTCTTCAATCTTAAGGAGCCGATCTTCAACAGGCTAAAGGTGCCGATCTTCATCCGGCAGAAGAAACATTTTATTATTGTATTTTCTTGTAAGGCTTGCGGGCCAAATTTGTCTAGCTTGAGGGTTGGAGAGCTGTGAGGCTTGAGGGCCAGGGTAGTGCACTTGCGGGTGCGATTTGTCGAGCTTGAGGGCTCGGGTGCAGTAGGGGCTTGCGGGCCTAGGATGTAGACACAGGACTTGCGGGTCTGTGTTGTGTTGGGCTTGAGGGCCTGAGTGTCGAGCTTGCGGGTTCGGGGGCAGTAAGGGCTTGAGGGCTTAGGCTGTTGGGACTTGCGGGTCCTTGTTGTAAGGCTTGAGGGCCCTGTAGCTTTTGGCGGAGTTTGCCGAGACTAGCACACTGCTGGGTAGGCGAAGAGGGAAAGATGACTACTCAAGACACCCCGTCTTGAGGAACCTCTATAGATCTTGTGTCGTCTGGTGTGACTTATTTGTGTGTTAACTTTGTACATTGCTTGAATATTGATAACTCACACTAATAGATCAAAAAAACACCACGATCACCTAACCCCCCCCCCCCCCCCTCTACGTGAACGTTCCATCTCCAACACTTGGCCTCATAACCTCCCAGCGAATGAGGCTGGTAAGTCAACTCATCCTCCTGCACCAGCGCAAGAGGGATGTTATCGAAGTTCCCACTGACGAAGATAAATCGCTTGACCCAGTCATGGTTCTTGTTGACTGTGTCGGTGACTTTGAGGGGGGTCTGGCTGGAGAAGAAGGCTACCTCACCTTTCGCCCGGAAGTTGAATGGCTTGTGGAAGACGGGGAGCGAGAACTCGATCCCCTCCTCCCGCAGGTAGCAGGCGAATGCCACCAGCATGGCGATGGATAGACCTGGGCAAAAAGACCGCCAAGCATTTTGGAAAAAGCCCGGGCTTGGGCCTGGTTTTTGCCAGGCCCAGGCCGGGCCCAGGCCGCCTCTTGAGGAGGAGGCCTACCAAGGCCTTGCAGGCCGGGCCAGGCCCAGGCTGGGCCTGGGTCTGGCCCGGCAATTGAGCTCGTCGAGCTCAATTGAGCTCGTCGAGCTCATGCGAGGTTGACGAGCTCGGCTGAGCTCGACGAGCTCCACTGAGCTCGACGACCTCGCCTGAGCTCGACGAGCTCCACTCGGCGAGCAAAATTTTAAATTTAAAAAATAATTAAAAAAATTAAAATATATTTAAATACATATAAATATATTAGTATAATAATAATATTATTATTATCTATATTTTATAATACAAACAAATGATAATGAAAAAAAAATTATTATTGATAAAATTATTAACTACAAAAATATGCGACAATAAAAATTAAATATGTCCAGATATTTTTATGATTATGAAAATACAAAATATACGAATACAAATATTTGATCTTTAAAAAATTTACAATAATACAATATTAGTTTTGGCATTTAAGAGTTAGCCCTCGAAAATGACGTTCAGGCTTGATCTTCTGTGCCCAAATTTAGGCTGCCTAGCTCATCTTCAACTTCGGATGAGCTATCTTCGATCGATGCGAAATGCTGCCTCCTCTTCATAGCATCCAAGTGGTCTTTGTAGCATATGCACATTTCCAAAGTCTCGTCGCTCAGGCGTCTCCTTCGGTCATTCAGAATCCTGCCACTCAAAGAAAATGCAGACTCCGAAGCTACAGTACTAGCTTAGATTGTTAGTAAATCTCTGGCCATAAAGGCCATAACAGGATATATATTAATTTTATTTTTCCACCATTGTAAAATATCAAAATTTTCTATCTCATTTGAACTCATAAAATCTTGAAATTGTGTTTTCGTATATAATCCTAATTCATTTAAAGTACTAGAAGTTCGTTGTTTTTTCCGGACGGCTAACTCTAAAATCTTATTTTTTAGAATATCTTTGGTTTTTGGTTGGGTGCTTTCTTCTTTAGGCCGCGATCCATATAACTGATCGTAATAATTATAAAATTCTGTAAAATCAGTATTAAATTTTGAAACACTTATATTATCAAAAAATTGATAGGTTACAGATAAGTTTAAATTATTGTTTATTTCTTCTATAAGATTTTCTACGCCATCTACGCCAATTAAAGGATTTAAAGCTGCGGCGCATGAAAACATAGCTGACATTTCTTTATAATATTTTTAACAAATTTCTTCCATTATTTGAATTAACAGACGCCAACCTTCATATTTTTATAAGCTTTAAATTTTTCTGTAATTAATACAAAATTTTTGATAATAAGTGAACTAGTAGGATAATAAACGCAAGATAAAATAGTTGTCTATCTATAAAAAACTTCTAATAATTTCATATAATTTTCAATTACATCCCAATCAGAATCATGAAAATCATGAACTTCGGACATACTATAAAATTCCATTAGTTGTGTTTTTTGTCGCACTGCTCTTTTTATCATTTTATATGTTGAATTCCATCTTATAGGCATATCAAATTCAGGTTTTAAAAATTTAAGTCATTGTGCATTTACAAATTTTTTAAAATCTTGTTTACGTTTTTTAGAAGTATAAATATATTTTAACAAAATACGAATTTTATTAATATAGGGTTCCATATACGATAAACTATCCTGCACAATTAAATTTAAAATGTGGCATACGCACAGTGTATGAAAAAATATCCCACCTAATATTGGTCTTAAATCACGTTTTAAATAATCGATTGCGACCGTATTATTGCTAGCGTTATCGAAAGAAATACTTAATATTTTATCTTTAATTTTAAATTCACGAATACATTTTGTAATTACGTGATAAATAGCTTGACCAGTATGTGGATATTCGAAAAACTCAAAACATATAATATGTTTATTTAACTTCCATGAATCGGAATCGATCCAATGACAAGTAATACATATATACGATACTCCTGCTTTTATATTGCTACTCCAAACGTCACTCGTCCGACTAACTCTACCGTCGTAAGTTTCTAAATAATTTATTAAGTCCTGTTTCGATTGCATATAAGATTTAAATGCATCACGCTTAAGTGTTGATCTACTTACCTGTTGATATTTTGGCTGAAGCCCTTCGTGTATGTATTCAGTTTCCTCCTCGTTGTCGTAGTGCCAGAGCGGCAATCCACGTCTAATAACGTTCCTCATTTGAAGCTCTCCTTGACACATCTGATCATACATCCATATTTGCCCGCCTGCAGAAATTTGCTCTTGAGTGGCCTCCGGGGCTTGCTTAGCCAGACATGATTTGATATGTCGGGCGTGTGTTGAATTTCCGCTAACGGTTAGCAGCTTCGAACAATGTTTGCACTTCGCCTTAAATTTAATGTCGATCCGCACTTTCTCAAAGTGCTCCCAGACTGGAGTTGTATGTTTATGCTCCACAATTTCCTGCGCAGTCGATGCGGAGGACGAAGGCATAGAGGAGGAAGATGCCATCTCTCTCTCTTAATTTTGAGAGGGATTTAGAGAGAGAGAATGAGAGATGAAGAGGAGAGAGAGAGAGTATGAGAGAGTGAAAAATTCGAATAATGAGAGGGGGGTTTATAAAGATTTTTGTTTGTTAAATAAAAAAATTATTAGCCAAGGCGTAGGCTGCCAAAAAATGGCAGCCTACGCCTAGGCTGCCATTAATTCCTGGCAGTTGGCCAGGAATTAATCATTCCTGGCAGCTGCCAGGAATGCCTTTGAGAGTCGTTGATCATTGATCAACGGCTCTTTTGAGAGCCGTTGATCATTGATCAACAGCTCTTTTGAGAGTCGTTGATCAACGGCTCTTTTGAGAGCCGTTGAACAACGACACTCTGCCGGGCCAGGCTTTTCCAGGCCTGACCCGGGATTTGCCTGGCCTGGTCCCAGGCCGGGCCTAGTGCCCGGGCTGGGCACCAGGCCGGGCAACTAGAAGGAATGGGGGCCTTGTTAGGCCCCCAAAGCCCGGCCCGGGCCTGGATCATGCTTTTTCAGGCCCGGGCCTTTCGATCTTTTACCGGGCCAGGCCCAGGCCGGCCTGATGGGCCCGGTCCTAATGCCCACCTCTAGCGATGGAGTTGGGGTTGAGTTGTGCGGGGACAACGCTGAAGTAACGAAGGGTCTGGCGCATCTCTGGCCAAAGGGGAAGGCAAAATCCCACCTCGAAATGCTCGAGGGGGATGGCGAGTGTGTCCTACGAGAACTGGTTGATGTATTCGCGGTTCCCAGGGCGGCTCACAACGAACCCGGGAGGGACGTAGTTGGTAATCGTCATTGTGAACTCATCTTCTGACAAGTCACATATGTCAAATTCATGACTGGCGAATAGCTGAGCGCACTTGGCCCTACCGTCAGCTTTAGCCACCATCATCGGGTTTGCAGTGGGTCTCGCAAAATTTGTAGAGAGAAGGGTGAGTGCTAGCGCAAGAGTAAGAGAAGAAAGAGAGTTGGAATGAAGCGTAATAAAGGCGGTGGGTGGAGCGGCTATTTATAGAAAAAATATGGAAATCAAGGAATTTCCTAGGCGCGAGGTGCGGGTAGCGACCGCGCACCCCGGCGCCTCGAAATTTGAGCCAGCCCACCTACGCCCTAGTCGCATGCGGGTGGCGAGTGTCGTGCGCAAAGATCTTCAGGCAAAAGCAAACAAAAGTGCAGCGAAAACAAAAAGTTATGCGAGATAACATTCAGCAAAATTACAGAGATCACAGTAGATAATTAACATTGAAAACAGCTAAATTGTTCGCGAGACACAGCCTATCTCGGCATTTTCAGTGCAGAAAAGAAAAGAAATAACAATGATGAAAGGAGAACACAGGGAGCGAGTGCCAGTAGGCTTAGTATTGAACCCACTGCCATCGACCCCGACCTCGCCTTCCCATCCTCGGAGGCACTCGCGGATAGTAATATGCACTTACCATTGTAAGTTCTTGGTTGACCAAGCGCATTTGGTCTCTAGCCCGCACGATGTGCCCCCCAGGAGAAGTCTCCTCACAAATGCTCTCCTGACGCTCCATCTCGCCGACGAGATGCAGGTAATCCCTCTCAAGGACGCCCAGCCGACGCTCAAAGGTTGCATGTTGCCCATCGACCTGGTTGGCGAGGTCTCGCTGAATCCAGATGAGCATGTCGAGAACCTCCGTCATTCGCGCCTTCATCATCCCAGTATCAGCGGGATCGACCAAGAAATCCAAAAGATCGCCAGGAGAGGGGGTGGCGAGAACATCCCTTCTCCCTCCTCATATTGAGGGTCCATTAGTGAGGCCTCTCGGTAGTCTGCGAGAATAAGCGCTAGATAAATTTTGCTTAATAATCTCAGCGAATAGATTTACAGCGAGTGAAGTGTTTAACCTAGCGCAGGTTCCTTGCTAGTTAAGGAGTGTCGACTATGTTGAAACCGATTTCTTGATCTCTTGTGAAGCCCGGGCCCTCAACAAGTTGAGGGGCAGCTAGCCCTTACTAGTCCCTCGAAAGGAGCAGACTGGGGACTCAGAAACAGACTAAGACCTTAGTCACAGCAAGGAGGTCCCACCGCAAACCCAGAAGATCATTGAGCGCTTCCCCTCCCAAGCCAAAGCTGAGACTTGGGCACCTTGGAGAGCTAAAGAGCTACACCAAAGTAGCCAAGGGAGGAAGAAGCTCAGAGAACTGAGATTGGAATCCTCTCCTAAGGTGCCCTTCAAGGTCTATTTATAGTTTTATGCTCGTGGTCTGTCAATAGCGGAAATCCGCCTTTTGGTTTTACTATACGCACCCTAATTTGGCCTGCTAACAGCCAAACTCCGCTGTTTGGAAAGGCTAATGGCAGACCACCAGGGGCAGAGGGGTCATTTCCCCCCCCCCCCCCTTCTATGGTTAAGCGGTCTGCGAGAGAGCTACTCGCGAGAGCTCCCGCGTGTCCTCTCGCGAGTATGGCTCGCAAAACCCCTCTGGGGCGAGCGTACTGCGAAAGCCCCGCTCGCCCTCCCTCCGGCGACGTTCGCCGAGGCCGGGTCTCACATTTACCCCTGCGAGCTCCACTCGTCCCTACAAAAATCTACTAAACTGGTTGGACGACTGAACTCGTCGAGCTGAGAAGTAATTCCGTCAGATTGAACATCTTGTTACTCATACGTCGAACGCAGAGTTGAGATCGCCGAACTCAAGCTGGAGTTCGTCGAACTTAGAACAATGGATTGCGTCGAGCGCAGATTGGAGTTTGTCGAACGCAGATTGGAGTTCGTCGATCACGAAGATCTGGCTCGCCCGCCTTCCTTCGAGCGGTTGGCGAGTGCCCGGCTCACCCGCCTTCTTGCGAGTGAACTCTGAGACTCTGGCTCGCCTTCCTTGCCACTTTTGCCTGGGGACTCTAGTCGGCGAGTTTGCCACTCTGGCTCGTCTTCTTGCGAGCGGACTTCGAGACTCAGACTCGCAGGGACATGACTCGCGTGCTTTCCTGCGAGCTTCCCTTGGCCTTGCGGAGATCTCAAGCTGGAGTTCGTCGAACTCAGAACAACATATTGCGTCGAACGTAGATTGAAGTTCGTTGGATGCAGATGGGAGCTCGTCGATCACGAAGATCTGGCTTGCCCGCCTTCCTTCGAGCGGTCGGCGAGTGCCCGGCTCGCCCGCCTTCTTGCGAGCGAACTCTGAGACTCTGGTTCGCCTTCTTTGTCACCTTTTCTGCCTGCTGGCTTCTCAAATCTATGCCCAACTCCTAGCGAATATCGGGGTTGTACAGACTTATCACCTAGAGGGGGTGAATAGGTATTTCAAATTACATTGCCCTTCTTTGGTATTCTTGTTTTCTGGTTTATTAGATTATGAGATAAGAAGTATAACACAGAAAACACACAAAGATTTATAGAGGTTCCTCAAGATAGAGTGTCTTGAGTAGTCCCATGTCCCTCTGCGCCTACCTAGCAGTGAGCTAGCCTCGGCAAACTCCGCCAATGTCTCTGGCCCGCAATCCTTACAACTCGGACCCGCAAGTCCTACAGCCTAGGCCCGTAAGCCACCACTACACTCAGGTCCGCAAACCCGACACTCAGGCCCTCAAGCCCTACACAGCACAGACCCGCGAGTCTTGCCTCTTGGACCCGCAAGTCCACTGCCCTGGCCCTCAAGCCTCACAGTTCTCAAGCCCGCAAGCTCGACATGATCGGACCCGCAAGTCCACTGCCCTAGCCCTCAAGCCTCACAACTCTCAAGCCCGCAAGCTCGACACTCAGATATGTAAACAGATCCTACAGTTTTTGGCCCGCAAGCCTTACAGAGAAAGATAAACAATGATTCTTTTGCATGATGGAGATCAGCTTCTTGACTTGAAGAGTATGCTTCTGATATGAACCTTGATATCACAGATCTTCTTCAATCCTTCTTCTTTAGCCCGATGCTGACTGGCTGATTCTTAGAAAACCCAAGTTATGAGTTTTATTCTCTTCTTCTTCTTGATTCTTCTCTGCAACTTTTACTATTTTATTGATATGATGTGCGGGATTCTTTTTCGCTCAAGGGTTCGATAGGGATTTTAGGGCATCCACTGTTCCCTTTTATAGGACGGAGGAGCCATCCAACGGTCTCCTATGATGTCCTTTAATGTCAGACACCCATTCCTTAAGAGCACGCATTGATTGGACAATCAGGCAGCGTCATTAAATGCTGACAGCGCGTCTGGCAACTTTTGAATCTATCTCGACGATATTTCCAATGTTATGACATGGAAAATATCTCGACGACAGAGCTTGTCGTTGTCTTTGTTGGAACAACCCTATTACTGATTTGGGCTAGGATCACTATTTGTTGACTAGGATCAAGTTGACCACAATGTATAGTCAATGGGTCAAGATTTTAGGTTGTTAGAACTCAAGAAATCATTCAGGTTCTGCGTTCGACGAACGGCAAGCTCTCTGCGTTCGACGAACGACATGTTCTTTGTGTTCGACGAACGGCTATCTGCGTTCGACAAACGGCGCTCTGCGGTCGATGAAAGATGTTCATTCTGCGCTCGACGAAATCCAGCTATCTCAGCGTTCGACGATCCCATCTCAGCGGTTCAGCGTTCGACGATCCCGTCTCAGCGATTCAGCGTTCGACTATCCCGTCTCAGTGGTTCAGCGGTCGATGAACAGATTGTCTCAGCGGTCGACGAACATATCCCGGCTCAGCGGTCGACGAAATTTGCTCAGCTCAGTGGTCGACGATTTTATCAAGTCTCAGCGGTCGACGAAATTATCCAGGCTCAGCGATCTTCCGTTCGACGAACTTCAGTCTGCGTTCGATGAATCTTTATCAGATGTTCAGATCGACGAACTAAGCTCTGAGATCGACGAAATTTCTCTGAGGTCGACGAAAATCTTTGAGATCGACGAAAATATCTTCTCAGCTCAACAAATTTAATTCTTCCAACCAGGATCATTTGAGGTCGACGAACTAAATATTGTGTTCGACGAAAAATCTTGAGATCGACGAAAATTCTCTACACAGCAGATTTATTTCAGAAGATTATATTATTTCATTCTCTGAACTCAGATCGACTACAGCAATGGCTCTTTCTATCAGATAAGTAAGGATAATATATTTCCTTTTATTATTCCAAGATTATAGCCGTTGACATTTCTTGGAAAAGGACATATCCATAGAAAAGGAAAAAGATAAACGGCGCAGCAGATTTGTGTTTTCAAAAATCTTTTCAGATATATTCATTCCTAAATATAAGGGATTTGCATTTAATATCTGTCAGAGATTTTTCAAAAGAAAAAAGGCAGAAGATATAGCAAATTATTACACACATCTTTCACGACAACAAGAGTACAGAACATAACGCATACAACTGTACAGAGAAAAAGAAAAGGAGAGAAATACAGGAAGACCAGAAGAACAAAAAGCACACAGATCTTCATCTCCTTCCTCTAGCAGCACTTACATACTGAGAACATCATCAACACTTCTCTCAGTCATTTGCTGCAAGTTTAGATCTTCAAAAGAGCAACAATAAATTGGAAAACTTGTTCTCTCAGTTTAATCAGCTACAGGAAGATCACTCATTCAAGAAGAAGCTTCCATCCTCATACTGTCAAACAACTTCATATCAGACAGAGGAAGCATTTTTCTACATCAACATCCACTAGACTCTTCTCTCAGATAGTTGACAGAGAAGAACATTCTAACCTTTCTATCCCATCTTGTACAGGGTTAAAACTCCCTTCAAAAGTTTACCCATTGGTGGCAAGACACCTGATCAAAAGATATTGTTGGTTTTGAGCACCTGATCAAAAGCTCTGTGGTGTGTGGACACCTGATCAAAAACCCATTGGTGTTAGGGCACCTGATCAAAAATCCTAGTGGATTCCAACCAAGGGTGGTAGAAGAGTAGACGTACCCAAGTTTAGTTGGGAACTACTATAGCTCCTTGTGTCTTCTGTGATTGCATTACTTTTCTGTGCTTGTGCTGTGTTGATTTGTTTTTATTTAGTTTTTATAAATCACTCTATACATATATATCACTATTTTAATTCCGCTATAAAACTAAGGGAAAATTTTTAATACTCTATTCACCCCCCCCCCCTAGAGTTAATTTAAGATCTAACCTCCACTTTCAATTGGTATCAAAGCATATCAATTGACTTTCAGTCTTGGACTTGGACAGATCTTCAAGTCTTCTTCCTTCTTCTTCAGACAAGGATATCTCGACGATAAGAGATATCCCTTTTGCACTTGGACTTAAGATGACATGAGGTCATCTAACTGATGTCGGTGTAATCTTGACTACTTGATGTCTTGTCCACTATGTCGTCGACACCACTCTGACTTAGCCTTTTCAACGACATGGCTTCTTTACTACGATGTTGTCGACATCATCTTACTTAGCATTTTCGACGTCAAGGCTTCTTTATGATGATGTCGTCGACATTGTCTTGTACTTGTACTAGAGCCTTCTTCCTTTGTCTCGGCATCCCGATATTATCATATGGTGTTGTAGTGTTGATGTCACAACGATATCACCATGTGCGTGTTATCTCAACGATAACTGGCATGATCATTATAATTTGCTCTGCACATCATTTTAACGACATACATACTCTTTTCGACGATATGTCCAGTCCTTTTCGACGATAGTGTACTTAATGTAGTTATTAAAGTACTGGACATATTGCACGATCTCTGCAAGCATGAACTAAATATAACATCAAATACAACTTATACTTATCATTTATCTGAGCACTTCTTCAAATCAGGAATATTGTTGCGCACTGCTCCCAACAATCTCCCCTATTTGAAGAAGTCATAACCTACTCAATGATAAAGTACATCTTAAGCAAGTTAGCATAAAATAATGACATTACAGTTAAGTTTGAGTGAAAGCAGAAATAGACAAATATCACTTCATTGATAATCTATAAATAGTGACAAATGTTTTAAGGTTTTCAACATTTCTATATTTGCCCCTAATAATTCAGCCATCTATATCTCTGGTTCCTTCATAGCTGCTTCACTCCATGCTTTCTTAGCATTGGCTTCCTGTTGCTTATCTGTTTGTCTGGTGAAGTATTAAAATGGCTTGGGGTGATATTTTGGGGGCTCAAGAGTATTTGCAGGGATTCTGCATGCTTGCTTATCCCTTTTGTAACCTCTCCTTGCTTCTTCTTTGTCTTCATGCTTACACCATTCTTGAGGACTGTACAATTTGTATCTTTCACCTTTATTCACTTTCACCAGCTCCCATGCTTTTAGTATGATGGATCTGGATTTGGGGCTCCATCTCTCATAGTCACCCTTCTTCTACATTTCTTCCCTGTATTTTCTCTTTCTCATCTTTACCTCATCTTCTTCCAATATTTCCTTTCCATTATTCTGATCAGCAGCAGCAGCAGCAGGAATGTCAACATATTGATCTTCAGCATGGTACTCTTCAGCAGGCTCATCAAAATGGAGAGGAGGGAGATTCATTGCTTCCCTGATGGTGTTGGTGGTCCAGATGGCACGCTCACCACTGGCCTTTATCATTGATCTCTCCCCCCTTTATGACTTCATCTGATATCTCCCTTTGGAGGTTCTCCTGAAGGACCAATATCTTGTCTTTCAGCATGTAAATGCCTTTCTCCAGATGGTTCTTTGTTTTCAGTAGATGACTGTCTAGTTCTTGGTTGTGGTGATCTAGACTTTCTTAGAGATTAATTTTGTGTTCAATCATCCAACTGCTGGTTGCTATGTAGACTTCTCTATGTTGTTTCCGATCATTATTTGATTATCCATTCCATCATATAGACCCTGGTGAGTAATTGTTATCTCTTTGGCAGTGTATTCTTGCTGATTCTTCACATCATTTCTCAGGCTTGCAGTTTCAGCAAATAGTTCCCTTCTTAGCTCATTGACAGTAGAGTTAACATGACTTTCAATTTTTAGTTTTTGCTCTTCCAGGAGCATTCTTAACTGAGGCAGCAGTGAGGACTCCACTGGTCTATTCTCTGGAGGTGAACTGGCTTGTCCTGGTTCTTCCTCTTTATTCTCATCAACCTTAGGAAATGGGGATCTTCTTATGGGTGACTTGTTTGACTCATTCTCAGGTTCATTTGGATCTTCAAGATTTTGTAGATCTCTATTGATCTCATCATCAGGATTCTCTTGATTGCCTTCCTAGTGATTTCCTCTTGGGTCCTCTTCGACTGCTGGTTCAGAATAGACAACATCCTCAGACTCAGTGATCTTATAGATCACAGTATCTAGCTGAGCAAGGATCTCACTATCCTTCTCCCCCGCAGATTTAGCACCGTCTTGTTATGTTCCTGCTGATACCATTGTCCTGGACCCCAGACTTAGAGCAGAGGTCTGGAGGGGGACGTTCCTTGTCACCACAGGCACTTCAGAGTCAGACTCACTTCCTTCAGATGAGCTTTCTTCCTTTATATCCTCTGCAGCCTTCAGCTTCTTGTGAGACAGAACTTTCTCCCACCTCTCATTTTGATATCCATCCTTCTCATGTGATGGATTTTTACACCATACTTTTTGTTGAAGGTCTCGGGATAAGACAGTAGTAGAAAGAGAGACGAAATTCTTCCCAGATTGGGTACTTGGAAACTTTCTTGAATCCTCTTGAAGATGATCTGAGCCTAGTTGGTTTTCTTACTCAGTATTATCCTTGCCATTATCTCAAACATGGGCTTGGATATCCTGTCATGTGACCCTACCTTGCAGAGGAGGGCTTTTCCCACGATATCTGCCAGCAGCTTTCCTTATTGGTTGAAACTCTTCCTTTCTAGAAACCCATAGTTCCTGCTGGAGTGCTCGCACCATGCCAGAGCTTTGTTAAGGTACTCATGGGTGACCTCCTCATTTTCCTCCCCCTTGACGTAGGTCGGCAGCTGAAGAACCCTGGCCAATCTCTTGGGGTTCACCTTGACTTTCATCCCGTTGATTAAACTCTTCACGGATGTTCCTTTTGAGCCATCCTTGGCATTCGAGTAGAACTCCAACACTTCTCTCTTTAATATTATTGTTGGCTTTGAGAGAGCAAACTCCAGGCCGACGGCGTCCAACAGCTTGATGGTGCTCTAAATCTCTTCTGGCCCTTCTGAGAAACCATTCCTCACCACTTCGCTTCCTTCATATAGAAATCCTTCCTTCTTTGGCGCCATCCCATACTTGATCAGAGAGGATTTCAACGTTGTCGACTCGTTCACTCTTCGAAGCCGCAGAGAACACGACGGCTTTTTAGGGCAAGTATAGAATGTGTTTTAACTTTAAGTCATCTGACCCTATTTATAGTTTCGGGATTGGAAGGCGAAGTGTCATTTGTTAAAACTCTGATTAACTTAGATTGATTGGTCAATTTCATATCTCTTAAGTGTTAGATCGACACTTCGGTATCGTCGTGACCCTACTTAGATGTCGAGGAATCATTTTGATGATATCAATCATTATTTCGACGATATCGTTTTGTGTACAAAATGTTATTGTTCTTGTTTACTCTTTTGTATGATCAGTGTTGTGATTTAGCTGTGTCATATATATGTGCTCTTTGAGTGACACTTTTTGCTTACTCAAATCAAAATTACTTTCACATGACGATAAATATAAGTTTATGTAGCAATCATTAATATCTACATCATAATTACTTTCACCTTGGCTCTTGTTGAACTTTAGAGTAATAGTATATGCCTCTTGGTTTGTGATGAGATTTTTCTTAGTCCAGAATTATCCCTGGATAACTTATTGTCCATCAGCCTTATGTACTTTAGATTGGCTGAATGGACATTCCTGCAAAATAGATATTAGCATACCTTAGGAACCCAACTGAGTTTGGGTCCTAGGTTATTTTTAGTGAAATAAGAAATATTTCTACTCACTCCAGCTTTTGCAGGAAGGCTCTCCTTTGCATTAGGCACACTTGGGTTGTGCCAACAATCAATGGCAAAGTGTCCCACTTGTTGAAAATATTGAAGTGGAAGTTTGTGAAGTTGGCGGTCTGGGGGGAGACCGCGCGGTCTGGTCTGACCGCTCGGTCTTGCGGTCTCCTCTGGCGGTCTGACCTCTTTGGTCTAGCCACGGGCTCCTCGGCGTAACCGCCGTTCTTCTGTCCAAGTGTGTCGAGGTGTGGCCGCGCGGTCTGGTTGTGTGACCGCGTGGCGGATCAGGTTTCTGCCTGGTAAAGGCGGTGCGCGGTCTGGTGCTTGTGACCGCGTAGTGCGGGCAGCCCGGTCTAGAGGCTGTCCGGGTTCTTGTGGTGCGCGCGGACTAAGGTCTTCTTAGTCGCGCGGTCTCCGGGTTGTGTTCACATGGCTGGTCCTTCGGCGATCAGCTGGCATATGCGGTCACAGGTGGTTGATCAACTTGGTGGGCTGTTGCCCTAGTCGGTCTGGTGTGTTCGCGGTCTCTGGTCGGGTGGCGAACACAGGTGGTGAGCATCATGACCGGGCGAGTTGTCATGATCGCGCGGCTTATGTTGAAGTCGGCGAGCTCACTAAGCAGGAGGATCTTTTGCTGATCACCGGGTTGACCGGTCTGGTCGCCCGGTCAAGGGGTGGTGATCTTATCTCATAGGGTGGTGACTAGATCAGGTCTCACGCCTATAAATAGGAGCCACTGTAGCAGCAAAATTAATCGCACCAAGTGTAAGCAGAACTCACGGCTAGTTCTTGCGGTCTCATTTATTGTGACCGGTCGGTCTTGCTGATCGAACTTCTTTTGTGCAGCTTCTGCGGATTGTGCGGGTAGCAGCGGTCATCTCCTCTTTTGAAGGTGTTCGGGCGGTCTCGTGGCTTGCAGTGCGGGTTGCTGGAGTTCGGGAGGATCAGTGGAGTTCGGGAGTTCGCGTGGTTCTCAGTTGGTGTTGTTCAAGTCGCAGTCAGGCAGTTCGGGCGGTCTTGTTTTCTAGCCGAGCGGACTGGAGGTCGAGCGGTCAGACGGTCTCAGTCAATCAGATCGCTGGTTTTTCTGTTCAGCTGTATTTCTTCTCCTGTTTTTTGTGTACTGGCGAAATCATGTCTCGCCATGTATACCTCACCCTGTAAAGAAGAATTTTGCTTATCAATAAAGATTGTGTTTGCTTCATGTGGTTCTGGTTGTTTGGCTTGAACTTTTAGTTATACAATTCCTGCTCACTCCTAGATCTTGGAAAATTTCACATGATATCAGAGCTAGGTTGGAGTGGATAGAGCAGTGAATAACTAAAAGTTGCCAACGTCTTTGTGAAGAGGGAACCAGTGGTAGAGCCATGGAAGCAAGGGGTCTTGGAATTGAGATGCTTACATCGACTAACTTTAAGAAGTGGAAGTCGTGTATGCAAAGTTATCTTCTGGGTGAGGACCTCTGGGAGGTGGTTGGAGGAGAGAGCACGGAGGAAGTTATCCTGATTGGGGACAATGGTCACGAGGTGAGGAATTGGAGGCGGATCAATGCCAAAGCGGAATTCGCCCTGAAAAGGGCAATATCACCTGACCTGTTTGATCACATCTTGGGGTGTGGATCGGCTGCAGAGATCTGGAGAGCCCTGGATGGGCTGTTTAACAAAAAGAATGTGGCAAGACTTCAATTCTTGGAGAATGAGCTGGCCAGATCGGCTCAAGGTGACCTTTCTATCTCTACGTTCTTCTTGAAGATGAAGAACTTGTGCGCCGAGATTTCAGCGCTGGATCCTGATGAGCCAATTTCTGAGGCGAAGCTGAAGAGGCACATCATCCGTGGCTTGCGGAAGGAATATGTTGCCTTTGTGACGTCGGTGTTGGGTTAGGCAAATCATCCGTCTCTGCTGGAGCTGGAAAATCTGCTTGCTTCGCAGGAGAGTCTGGCAAGGCAGATGGCGGGGGTGTCAGTGTGTGGGGGAGATGGCGAAGTTCTCTTCACGGGAAAGAAGAAGAAGTGGGATAAGAAGAAGACTGCTGGAGGAGGCAATGGACCTTCAACTTCTGGATAGCAGGAAAGGGGCTATGCTCCTAAGGCTGAAGGGAAGAAGAAGGGAGAAGGTCCCAAGTTCTTCAGGTGCGGAAAAGTTGGTCACATCAGGAAGGATTGCAGGGTGAATCTCCAGCCGGGGCATGCTGTTGCAGGAAAGGGGGAAGCTGAAGCCAGGCAGATTGATGGAGGATGGGGAGGAGCCTTTTCGGCTTCTGTTGGAGCTGCGGCTCCTATCAACTATCAGGAGGACTGGATCGTGGACTCAGGGTGTGGTCATCACCTCACCGGGGATGAGTCGAAGCTTTCTTCAGCACAGCCTTATTCAGGTAATGATGTCATTATTACTGCTGATAATACCGTGCATGCTGTCGAGAAGGTGGGAGTTGTTTCCTTGGGCAGTGATAGAGGGCCGCTTACGTTGAAGAGTGTCTATCATGTGCCTGGAATGAGGAAAAACCTCTTCTCCGTGACCAACGCTGTAGACGCTGGGTATCACGTTCTGTTTGGCCCAACAGAAGTGAAGTTTCTTCGGAATATTGAAGCAGTGAAGGCGGAGGTCGTTCATGTGGGGAGGAGAGCTAAAGACTTGTTCATTTTATCGACAAGTTCTTATGTTGACAAGATGCGGACGAATGATAGTGCTGTCATATGGCACGAGAGGTTGGGGCATGTAGGGATGGACAAGCTGAAGGCTATGGCGGTGAGAGGTCTGGTCAAGGGCCTGCCTAGTCTATCTTCCTATGGAGACGATCATGTGTGCGCAGGATGTCAGTTCGGCAAGTCTCATCGACTACCGTTTGACAAGTCGCAGACAAGGAGTTGTGTGTCATTGGAGTGCATCCACGGTGACTTGATGGGACCGACTACTACCCCAAGCCTCAGAGGAAGCAGATATATGTTGGTGTTTATCGATGACTACACCAGATATGTATGGGTATATTTCTTGAAGGAGAAGGCAGAGGCATTTGCCAAGTTTGTGGAGTTCAAGGAGCTCGTGGGGGGTCGGCTTGGACTGCGGGTTAAAAAGCTGAGGACTAACAACGGAGGGGAGTTCACCTCTAGTGAGTTTTCTGCTTTTTGCAGGAAGGCAGGCATCCGGAGGGAGCTTACTTGTGCACATACTCCACAACAAAACGGAGTTGCAGAGCGGAAGATCCGTCTTCTGACGGAGACCTGCAAGTGTTGGCTGCATGCCAAGAGTATCCCAAAGTCCTTCTGGGCGGAGGGAATGTCTTGTGCTGCCTACGTCATCAACATGATGCCTCTTAGTCCCATCAATATGAATACCCCGCATGAATTGATGTTCAAGGAAAAGCCAAGCGTGGCGCACCTTCGAGTGTTTGGTTCCACCTGCTATGTGCACGTTCCAGATGCGCTTCGGACGAAGCTAGATGCGAAAGCAAGGAAGCTAGTCTTCGTGGGTTATGATGATCGGAAGAAGGGCTGGAAGTGCATGGACCCGGAGACGTGGAGATTTGTTGTATCTCGCGATGTCGTGTTCTACGAGGTGACGTCATACAAGGGAAGTTCTGGTGTTGAGCTACCAGAAAGTAGGGTGGAGGAGCCAGAGAAAGCTGTGGAAAATCTTCAGGTGGAGCTGCCTGTGTCACCAGGTGGTCCATCAATATCTAGTTCTGAGACGGAGGCTTCTGGATTAGGAAGCAGGGGGAGCGATGCTCCTAGTACGTCTGGAAGGGGAGCTAGGGAAGAAGCAGCTGAAGATACTGTGAGTCAGGGGAAGGCGTTGCGGAGATCGAAGCGAACTATCATTTCCCCTGATCGCTATACAGGAGGAAAAATGGTGAGCTTTGTCTCGTGTTTCTTTGCTGGTCCTTTGGATGAGAGGGAGCCGTTGAGCTTTGAAAAGGCCAAAGGCGTGGAACAGTGGGATTCAGCTATGCAGGAAGAGATGAGTGCTCTTGAGAAGAATGAGACTTGGTCTCTGGTGCCCAAGCCCAAGGGTATCACCCCTGTGACATGCAAGTGGGTCTACAAGCTTAAGAAGAAGGCTGACGGCAGTATCGAGTGATACAAGGCTCGCCTTGTGGCTCGGGGATTCTCGCAGCAATATAGTGAAGACTATGAAGAGACATGCATTCCGGTGGCAAAAATGACTTCAGTTCGGGTTGTGATTGCCTTGGCGGCATGTTGGGGGTGGGAGATTTGGCAGCTCGACGTAAAGAATGTGTTCTTGTACGGCGAGATTGACAAGGACATCTTCATGTTCTAGTCGGGGGCTTCGTATCTGAAGAATTTCCGGAGCATGTCTGCAAGTTGAAGAAGGCCCTGTATGGGTTGAAGCAAGCGTCGAGGGCGTGATATTGAAAGATAGCAGAATATCTCCTATTCTGTGGATTTGGTTCTTCAGACTCAGACTCAAGCTTGTTCGTCAAGAAGAGCGGGGAGCTTCAAGTCATCGTGCTGCTTTACGTCGACGATATGATCGTGACGGGGAATTCGAAAGAGGAGGTAGCAAGGCTTCGAGCCGAGCTATCCATCAGGTTCGAGATGAAGGACTTAGGTGAGTTTCACCACTTCCTTGGACTCGAAGTGCAGAGGAAGGAAAGTGGATTGATGGTATCCCAAGCTGGATATGCGGAGCGAATCGTGGAGCGGTTCGGCATGAAGGAAGGGAAGTGCATTTCCACACCTCTGGAGAAAGCCATGAAACTTCGCAAGGATGAGGGGAGGATTCTGGAAGATCCGTTGGTGTTCTAGGCTCTGGTTGGGAGCTTGATCTATCTGACGATTACCAGGCCGGATATTGCGTATGCAGTTGGCAGGGTGAGTCGGTATATGGCGGAACCACGGATGCCTCATCTTCTAGCGGCCAAGAATATATTGAAGTATGTCAAGGCGACTTCAGATATGGGTCTCCTTTACAGGAGGAATGCGGGCTTCGAGGTGCATTGGTACATGGATGCTGATTATGGGGGAGATTCAGATGATCGGAAGTCGACGTCTTGATACGTCTTCATGGCGGGCCCCACGGCTATATCATGGTGCAGTAAGAAGCAGGATTCCGTGTCTGTCTCAACCACGGAAGCGGAATACAAGGCTTCGGCCTTGACAGCTCAAGAAGCCATCTGGCTTAGGAGGTTGGTTGGAGACGTCCATAAGGAGGTTCGGGGTCTGACTCTGCTCCGCGGCGACAATGAGAGTGCTCTCAAACTGGTTACTAATCCAGTTTGTCACGCATGGACCAAACATATCGAGATCGAGCATCATTTCATTCGTGAGAAGGTGCTGGAGGGGTCTCTTTCGGTCGAGCATGTTCGGAGTCAGGACAACATTGCTGACATCTTCACAAAGGCGTTGACGAAGGGGCCGTTTACTCGGCTAAGGAGTTTACTTGGGCTGTTTTCAACTTCCCACTTCAAGGGAGAGTGTTGAAAATATTGAAGTGGAAGTTAGTGAAGTTGGCAGTCTAGGGGGAGACTGCGCGGTCTGGTCTGACCGCTCGGTCTTGCGGTCTCCTCTAGCGGTCTGACCTCTTTGGTCTAGCCGTGGGCTCCTCGGCGTAACCGCCGTTCTTTTGTCCAAGAGTGCCAAGGTGTGGCCACGCGGTCTGGTTGTGTGACCGCGTGGCGGAGCAGGTTTCTGCCTGGTAAAGGCGGCGCGCGGTCTGGTGCTTGTGATCGCGTGGTGTGGGCAGCCCGGTCTGGAGGCTGTCCGGGCTCTTATGGTGCGCGCGGATTGAGGTCTTCTTAGTCGCGCGGTCTCCGGGTTGTGTTCGCATGGCTGGTCCTTCGGCGATCAGCTGGCATATGCGGTCACAGGTGGTTGATCGACTTGGCGGGCTGTTGCCCTAGTCGGTCTGGCGTGTTCGCGGTCTCTGGAGGAGGTCGGGTGGCGAACACAGGTGGTGAGCATCATGATCGGGCGAGTTGTCATGATCGTGCATCTTATGTTGAAGTCGGCGAGCTCACTAAGCAGGAGGATCTTTTGCTGATCGCGCGGGTTGACCGGTCTGGTCGCGCGGTCAAGGGGTGGTGATCCTATCTCATAGGGTGGTGACTAGATCAAGTCTCACGCCTATAAATAGGAGCCACTGTAGCAGCAAAATTAATCGCACCAAGTGTAAGCAGAACTCACGGCTAGTTCTTGCGGTCTCATTTATTGTGACCGGTCGGACTTGCTGATCGAACTTCTTTTGTGCAGCTTCTGCGAATTGTGCGGGTAGCAGCGGTCATCTCTTCTTCTGAAGGTGTTCAGGCGGTCTCGTGGCTTGCAGTGCGGGTTGCTGGAGTTCAGGAGGATCAGTGTAGTTCGGGAGTTCGCGTGGTTCTCAGTTGGCGTTGTTCAAGTCGCAGGCAAGCAGTTCGGGCGGTCTTGTTTTCTAGCCGAGCGGACTGGAGGTCGAGCGGTCAGGCGGTCTCAGTCAATCAGATCACTGGTTTTTCTTTTCAGCTGTATTTCTTCTCCTGTTTTTTGTGTCATGGCGAAATCATGTCTCGCCATGTATACCTCTCCCTATAAAGAAGAATTTTGCTTTTTAATAAAGATTGTGTTTGCTTCATGTGCTGCTGGTTGTTTGGCTTGAACTTTTAGTTATACAATTCCTGCTCACTCCTAGATCTTGGAAAATTTCACACCACTCTACCACATCACCAAACTTCATGGATGTTGTACCTTCTTTTCTGAACATTTCTTGAGGAGGTGGCACTAGATTGCTTATGTTCAGCAGAGAAGGCAGCAGCATTCTTCCTATCTCTTTCAGCTAGGGTCTGACTAGCTGCTCTAGTGTAATCATTTCTTCTTGACTTTATCTGTTTATCAGAAATAGATGTCAGCTTGGTAGCTGACATGGTGTTGATGGCATCGGATATAATCAAGTGGGAATTGATTATACTGGAACTACAGCCTGCTCCTTTGTTGAGAGGGATTGGGAAGATGTTGATTCCTTACCCTTGAGTGTAGGGGCTGAGGTACCAAACATAAATGGTCCATGATGGGCCATTTGTATTTCCTCATGAGGAGCCTTCAAAGCACTCATCCACATGCCCTTTCTCCTCCCATAGTTAGGAGCATTCCCTCCACTATAGGTGTTTCCATTTTTCCAGTGACCATAGACACTGTCAGGGTCATATATATTGGAAGGAATCACTACCTTTTGAAAGGTGGTATGAGGCTCAGCTGTAGCCTTGCCCTTTCCTCCATTCCATTCCTTAAAGCCCAATCCTCTCCTATTTTATAGTAGGGGAAGGTGTCAATAATGGGCAGTATAAATCTGGGCTTAGAGAATTGAGCCACTAAATTCTTTTCCTTGAGAAGATCACTCTCAAGTCTCTTTATGAGTTCATCCTTTTGATTCTTCTCATCAGAAAGCTTGACTATGATTTTCTTGAGCTCACAGGAATTGGTGCCCTCATTGTGTGACATACCCATTTTCTCATTCATCTCAGCCTTAATAGGTCTGAGTGATTTTAGCTACTTAGCTTGCTTCCTAACAAGCCTCTTGCTCCTTTTCAGAGTGGTCAAGAGAGTACCAAACTACTCAATTAGATCAGTATGATCCTTGTTGTTGCATGATGAGAAGTTTTCTTTATCATCTTCAAATGATGAGTGATCATCTGATGCATTCTTGGTCTTTTTAATTGAAGCAGGTAGTAAAGGTGTGTGAGTGATACATACCTGATCATGATGTGATTCATCATGATTTTCTTTACTGGATAAAGCAACCAGCCCATAGATCTCTTCATCCTCAGATTCGTAGTCTTAAAGAGTCAAAGGTGATCTTATCCTTCTTCCTGGAACAGAGCATTCTTCATCATCAGATTCATTGTCTGAAGGAGTTAGGGGTGCTCTGATCCCTGAGGCACTAGTCCCTTGGCCTTGCGGAGATCTCAAGTTGTAGTTCGTCGAACTCAAGCTGGAGTTTGTCGAACTCAGAACAACAGATTGCGTCGAATGCAGATTGAAGTTCGTTGGACGTAGATGGGAGCTCTTTGATCGCGAAGATCTGGCTCGCCCGCCTTCCTTCGAGCGGTCGGCGAGTGCCAGGCTCGCCCGCCTTCTTGCGAGCGAACTCTGATACTCTGGCTCGCCTTCTTTGTCACCTCTTCCGCCTGCTGGCTTCTCAAATCTATGCCCAGCTCCTGGCGAATATCGGGGTTGTACACAATCCCCGCTCTTCGCGAGGCTGCCTAGGCTCGCAAAGAATCATCCAACCTCGGATATTCGCCGGCCTTTCGATGATGTGGCGCGAATCTTTTTGTGGGTCCCATGCCCACCACTATAAATATCACCCCTCCTGGTTGGTGTCCAAACTTTTTCTCCTTCTCTCCCTTTTCTTAGTCGCCGCGAGCCCCAACGCGATGTCCAAAAAGGAGGAGATGTTGGTTTGCCTAAAGGCCTCGCTGGCAGCGCAAAAAGGGAAAAACACTGCACTCGCTTCCTGGGCCTCTCGGCTGCGTGCGCCGCCTCCGCCCCCCGTCAAAATGGCGAAGACCGTCCGGCGCCCGCCTAACGAAGATAGGTCCTCTTTTTCGTCTCCATCCCCTTCTGACGAGCTCGCCTCGCAGGTACTACTGTCAAGTTCGCCGATTTAATGCCTTTGCCTTCTGACATTGCTTCTTCACTCACAGAACGCTTCCCCGGGGGAGAATACCCTGGGGAAAACAATTATGGAGACCAGCATTACCACCCCTGGCGGGGCTGGTACTCTTCTCGCAGATGTGGGGGTCGCCAACCTGCGTGGCCCGCCTTCGCTACGGGGTGAGTAGTTCTCCTCGCCTTCCTATGTAACATATTTTCTTACTCGCTAAGTTTTCTCTTTTTATGCAGTGTCTGATGTCGCGAATTTGGAGGACCGGATTCCTCCTTCCTCAGACCTGCAGGTCCCGTCGAATCAGACTATCATCACTCCCGGATTCGGCATTCTGGGACTAAGGAGCCCTGGAGGGACATTACTTCTCGAGCCAGGACTTGCCGCAAAAATCGTGTTCCCTCCCGGACTGGGGAAGGCCGTCACCCCTGCCTTCATCGAAGCGTTTCAGGGCCGGCCAGGCACCTCGCGCCAGCTGCCCAGTACCCAACTTCTCCATTAGGTTATACCGTCCCTGCGGAGTGTTATTTTCCACCTCCTTGCTAATTTATATCTCGCAGGTGATCCCTTGACCCCGCCCACCGAGTCGGAGTCTGGAGCGTTGGAAATGTCGCCACCCCCCTCACCGAGTCAGGTCGCGGATTTTTTGGGGGACCCCGGTAATCCAGAGCAAATGAAGAGGCGGGTCACCGAGATATTCCAGAAGCATACTTCCCTGCTGCGGGATCTACACGAACAAAATTAGCAGGATTGGCTCGCGTTTGAGGAAAGATTTGCTGCGATGGAGGACGCGAACACGCGCATCCTCGCCGAGGTGCGGCCGGCGGATCATGGCGAGGTGACTTCCCCCTGGGTGTACGTTGCTCGGATTGAGGATTACGCGCGGCTGATAACTCACGCGGCCCGATCGGTTAGCGAGTACCACTACCCGCGAGTTCCCCCTCGCTCTGGGGTGCGAGGTCGCGGTCGCTAGAAGTGGTTGCGCTATTAAGGAGCCTCTCTTCGCAGTTTGCTTTTTATTTTTCTTCCCCCTCCCCTTCGTAGGGAGGGGTCGCAAACAATTCAATGGTCTGTAATAATGATATATTGACTCTCCCGCGAGCCCGTACTTTCCGTTTTTATTTACCCTTTCCTTCACTATGTCTGGCTCGATGGCTCATTGATTACTTCTGCCAATTATTATACTTTTATCGCTCGTTGTCGTGACCTGCTCTCGCGTTTCGCTTTATTTCTTCATCTGGCCCTAGCTCGTCGGTGACTAGCGGGAGGGACTTTGGCGAGACGCTAACTCGCTAGGAGCGGATAGGGCCCCTAGAGGCGGAAAAATACCGCGCGCATCCGCTATCCGCAGATACCGGCGCTTCGAATTCTTCCAGCTCTTTCTATTTCTATAAATAGCCTGCCTCTTTACTTTCTAACCACCGCATTTACTGTTCTTCCTTCGCGTCTCTCTTCTTCTAACTCTCTCGCAAACCCTAGCTCGCGCTCGCGGATTTTCTGACTCACAGCCCTTCAACGCCATGGTCGCAGACACGGAGACAGAGGGGCGAGCCAAGTGTGTTGGAGCCTTTCGCGAGGGCCCCTTCTTCTGCGCCAACCTCACTAAAGTGGAATACTTATCCACAGTGGACAAGTACTTGCACTTTGGGTTCGTGGCCCGCTGCCCCACCGATATAGATACCATCAATGATCCCCCCGCCGACGAGCTCGTCATCCCCATTGCTCACTTTGAGAATGGGTTGCGACTCACGATAAGGCCTGAAGTGCGCCAGGTACACCTTTCTAGCTCGCCTAGCGAAGAATATTCTTAGTACCTTCTGGCTCGCCTCGCGAGCAGCGTTCGAACCCTTAAGGACTCTTCCAGGTACTCAAGTATTTTGGTGTACTGCTCAGCCAACTGAAGCTAAATGAAATCGTCGTCTTGGTCGCGTTCGCCAGCTACTTGCGAGTCGAGAAGATTGAGTTTAGTCTACTTGTCTTCCGCAAGGTGTTTTCGTTCCGCGCATATAGGGATGGGATGGCTCACTTCGCGAGCCAACATGTCACCCTCTGCGAAATCGTCAACAAGTCCCACTACTGGACGCAGAAGTACGTCCTGGTGAAGGGTCCCTTCGGCAATATCTCCTACACTCCACTCCAGCGAGACGAGGCTACTTTCCGCCCTCCCGCCTCGCTACGGGGCGATGATGTGAAGTTGTACCAATACCTTCATGGGAAGAACTTCGAGGTTGTCTTCCTCCGGCAGCGGGTGGACTCGCTGATGCATGTCCCCCAGGGAGAAGGTCTGACTCGCACTCGCAAATTTTCCTACTCTCCCTCCCCCTTTTTGTAAACTAACGTTCTTAGTCACCTTTGCAGGAGAGCGCGGTCTTCCGCTTAACCCTCCGCACGCGCCTTCTTCCTCCCTCGCCACTAGCCCGCTCGCGAGCGTGGCTGCAAAGGCATTTCGCGACCTCCCAAGCTTTTCATCGGGAAAGAAGCGTCCTCGTCCTCCAAGCCGGCCCGCCTCGCAGGGACAGGCGAAGAAGACCAAGAAAGCCCCCTTTGCTACTAAGTGGAAAAACATTGTTGATCTATCCGGATCAGAGCCCCCTCTTTCTCCGCTTGCGAATCAGGATCCCGTCTATGAGAGTGGCGAGCCAAAAGAAGTGGCCGGCAAGCCTAAGCCGACGAGCCACAAGAATTTCGGGCTCGGCGTGAAGCTCCCGGACGCAGTTGGCGAACCATTGCTCATGTGGGACCCTGAGCAGAATAAGATCGTCTGCTCCTCTCTCCTCCCGTCCTGGGTGGAGAGTGACAAAATTGGAGGCGAAGTGTTTGCCCTCGCCTTCGGGCTCTACGGCTGCGAGGACGCCTCCCTCTTCAGGTCCTTCACGCCGAAAGGCTCGTATATGAGTCCATGCGAGCCCAGTTGCGGGCAACGGAGCTTACCCACGTGGTGGGCCGCCGGTACTTCACCGCGGACAGGGAAATCAGAGAGCTCAACGTCGAGCTCCGGAAGTCCGGGGATGAGGTCGCAGAGCTTAAGGGGAAGGAGGCCTTGTCTGAGGGCCTCCTCTCCAGCCTTCAGGTCGTCCTGGTAAGTAATGCTTGTAAAGCATTTTTCTTCGTCTTGCTACCCCTCGCCTCTCTCTAACTTCCTTTCCGCAGGATGCCGAGTCCGCGGATAAACTCACTGCAAGGATCACTGACCTAGAGATGTAGAATTCTTTTTTCAAGGCTCAGGTTCGCGACCTAACCCTGGCGGTGCTCCCCCACCTCCTCCGCGAGCTAGGACTCGCAGCCAGTCGCGAGATGAAAAGGAGGCCGCCCGCAAAAACTCGATAGAGATCGCCGAACTCGTCCTCAACACCCTTAAAGGGGCGGACCTGATCGTTCCTGACGCCATGGAGTTCACCGCGGAAGACGTCGTCCCCGACCTGTTCGCGCCGATCTCAGAGGTGGAAGATCGCGAGGGTGAGTGAAGGAATCCTCCGCGGGCGGGTTTGATGTTTTTTTGCAAAGTGTAAAAACTTTTGCTTTTGACCAGCGAGTTCGCCGTTGGCTGTAAAACGTCTTTGAGCAAGTGAAGGAAATATTTTGTCTATCTTTTAAGTGTAACTTCTTTTTTATCTTTTGCTCGCGCCCGCACATTTATTTATGCTCGCGTGATTCCAACATTCTAGACTTTTGCTTTCCTTGCGTTCACGTCTTAACGTTTTCATTTGGCACTCGCGTTTGCATCTCCTTGCTTAATAATTCCCCCATATCGGTGTTGTACCTAGATCGCTCCCGCGCCTTTCTCTTCCACGGCGATGATAAGGTTATCACACTTTAGGACACCATCCTTGCTTAGACCATACCTTGTTGGGAAACATTGTGAGAGGGGTCAATATTACCTCGCCTCGCGCGCTCTCGCTTCTCGCGAGCTTCCTTTGTTGTTCATGGGCTGCCGCGACGACGAGCCCTCCCTGATTTGTCATTTTTACTCACGCCACCAAAATTTACTAGTAAATTTGCGGACTCGGGCAGGGCTTAGCGCGCCTCGCGAACAACAGGCCCAGTCGCTCTGTCGCGACCTGTTCTCTTACGCGAACAGACTCCTGGTCTCGCCTCGCCTGGGCCTTGAGATTGTTTGCGAGCCAGGTCCCCTACTGGGAGTAACCTACTTTCCAGCCCCTCCCGAGATCAACCTGACCCACCGTCTATGAGAGCCCAGAAGCGGAATCGATATGGGGCATTCCAGCACCAAAGGACTTGTAACCTTGCCAGCCTCTCCAGAGATCAACCTGACCCACCGTCTATGAGAGCCCGGCAGCGGAATCGATCTGGGGGCATTCCAGCACCAAAGGACTTGTAACCTTGTCAACCTCTCTAGAGATCAACCTGACCCACCGTCTATGAGAGCCCGGCAGCGGAATCGATCTGGGGAATTCCAGCACCAAAGGACTTGTAACCTTGCCAGCCACTACAGAGATCAACCTGACCCGCCGTCTATAAGAGCCCGGCAGCGGAATCGATCTGGGGAATTCCAGCACCAAAGGACTTGTAACCTTGCCAGCCTCTCCAGAGATCAACCTGACCCACCGTCTATGAGAGCCCGACAGCAGAATCGACCTGGGGCATTCCAACACCAAAGGACTTGTAACATTGCTAGCTTCTCCAGAGATCAACCTGACCCACCGTCTATGAGAGCCCGGCAGCGGAATCGATCTGGGGCATTCCAGCACCAAAGGACTTGTAACCTTGTCAGCCTCTCCAGAGATCAACCTGACCCACCGTCTATGAGAGCCCGGCAACGGAATCAATCTGGGGCATTCCAGCACCAATGGACTTGTAACCTTGCCAGCCTCTCCAGAGATCAACCTGACCCACCGTCTATGAGAGCCCGGCAGCGGAATCGATCTGGGGCATTCCAGCACTAAAGGACTTGTAACCTTGCCAGCCTCTCCAGAGATCAACCTGACCCATCGTCTATGAGAGCCCGGCAGCGGAATCGATCTGGGGCATTCCAGCACCAAAGGTCTTGTAACCTTGCCAGCCTCTCCAGAGATCAACCTGACCCACCGTCTATGAGAGCCCGGCAGTGGAATCGATCTGGGGCAATCCAGCACCAAATGACTTGTAACCTTGCCTGCCTCTCCAGAGATCAACCTGACCCACCTTCTATGAGAGCCCGGCAGCGGAATCGATCCGGGGCATTCCAACACCAAAGGACTTGTAACCTTGGCAGCCTCTCCAGAGATCAACCTGACCCACCGTCTATGAAAGACCGGCAGCGGAATCGATCTGGGGCATTCCAACACCAAAGGACTTGTAACCTTGCCAGCCTCTCCAGAGATCAACCTGACCCACCGTTTATGAGAGCCCGACAGCGAAATCGATCTGGGGCACTCCAGCACCAAAGGACTTGTAACCTTGCCAGAGAACTACTTCAAAATATACATATCGGGGAGGAAACACACAAAAGTCAGTTACAAAAATGTGCTAAGGACAAAACCTCTTCAAATCATCCCCACTCCTGGCTCGGCCGAGAGATACCCCTTCCACATCCTGGAGGTGGTACCCCCCCCCCCCCCCCCCCCCCCGACTTGAGCACTTCGCTTACAATATAAGGCCCTTCCCAATTGGGCTCTAACTTACCTATAGCGACTCCTCTCCCTGTCGTGTCTACCTTCTTCAGGACCAAGTTTCCTTTCTCGAATTGCTTTATCCTGATATGTTGATCAAAGTACCGGGCCATCCGCCTCTTGACTTCTTCCTGTCGGACAGTAGCGAGGTCCCAGATCTCTTCTACCAGGTCCAAGGACAACCTTTGCTCTGCGTTATTTTCTACCAGCCACTCTTCTTCTCCCTCGACTTCGGTGATCACCTTAGGGGTTTTGACTTCGAATTCTATCGGGAGGATGGCCTCGGACCCATGAGATAGTTTGAAAGGGGTCTCCCATGTGGCCGTGTTTGGAGTAGTCCTCAAGGCCCATAGGACCGAGGGTAGCTGCTCTACCCAATTGCCTCTGAGATTCTCCACCTTCTTCTTCAGCAGGTTGACAATTATCTTGTTCGCCGCTTCCACCTGACAGTTGCTCCTTGGGTGGTGGACCGACGCGAACCTGAGGTCTATGCCAAGTTGGGTGGAAAAACTTACAAACTCTTCGCTGGCAAATTGGGGTTCGTTGTCCCTCACTATGGCCAATGGCAGCCCGTGCCTGCAAATTATCTCACCCCATACAAAATTTCTCACCACCTGGGAGGTGACCTTGGCCAGCGCTTTCACTTCTACCCACTTGGACAAATAGTCAATCATTACCAATAGGAACCTCCTTTGGCCACTAGCTTGTGGGAAAGGACCTACCGGGTCCAAGCCCCATATAGCGAAGGGCCACAGAGCTGTGATGGTCCGGAGCCTTTGAGCTGGGAGGAGTTGGAGTGGAGCATAGAGCTGGCACTTTGAACACTTCCTTGCGAATTCTGTTGCATCCTTGCTGAGGGTAGGCCAAAAGTAGCCTTGCCTCAGCACTCTCACCTCCAGAGTCCGGCTCCCGGAGTGACTGCCGCACTCCCCCTAGTGGATTTCCCCGAGGACTCTCGGGACCTCCTCCTTAGACACACAACAAGCCAGGAACCACGAAAGTGTTTTTCTATATAGTCCTCCTGCATGTAAGGAGTAATAGGCCGATTTGTACCTGAAGCGCCGTTTATCCACGTCCCCTTCCGGGAACTTTCCCGATGCTAGGAAAGTGACGAAGGGATCCATCCACGATGCTCGATGATCTACCTCCATCAGCTCCCCTTCTTCGATAGAAGGTCAGAAGAGTTCTGATATTGTACCTCCAGCTCGAGGGCCAAACATGGCTAGTAGGTCCGTCAGGGTGCTCTCCTCCCTCGGCACATGTGTGATGGAAAAAGTGCGAAATTGGCTGATGGCCCCCTTGACCTTCTCTAGGTAGCGTTGGAGGGTCGGCTCCCTTGCTTTAAATTCTCCCCTGATTTGGCATGCCACCACCATAGAGTCCGTTGAGACCTTCACGTCCTGCACTCCCAGCTCCCTGGCTAGCCGCAGGCCCGCTTCACTGTCTCGTACTCAGCTTAGTTATTGGTAATAGGGAAATGGATGCTCAGGGCCTGCTCGATCTTTGTTCCTTGGGGGCTTATCAGGACGATTCCTCCTCCATAGGAGTGCTTCCCTGACGCACCATCCACTAGCATCTTCCAGGCGACCGGGGGAGGTGATTCATGTTCCCCCACTTCAGTTGCGTAGTCCGCCACCGCTTGTGCCTTGATTGACGTCCTAGGCACAAATGCGATATCGAACTCACTTAGCTCTACGGACCATTTGGCTAGCCTCTCTGAATGCTCCACCCCCTCCATGACTTTGCGAAGTGGGTGGTCGATCACCACTTTAATAGAGTGTGCTTGGAGGTATGGCCTGAGCTTCCGGGCCGATACCACCAAAGCGAAGGCCAACTTCTCCAAGATTGGGTATCGGAGCTCTGCCTTCCTCAGCACCCGGCCAACGTAGTAGATGAGGAACTGTCTCTTCCCTTCTTCCCGTACCAACACCGAGCTTACTGCCTCCGATCCTACCCCTAAGTATAGGGATAGGTCCTCCCCTTGGGGAGTTTGGGTAAGTTGCCCTTTCAAAGCATGGAAAGCTTCTACACATTCCGAGGTCCACTCAAACTTCTTATTTCCCCGTAACACCTTGAAGAAAGGTGCACACTTCTCACCCGCCTTGGAGAGGAACATGTTGAGCCCAGCCAATTTTCCCGTGAGGCGTTGAACCTCCTTCGCATTCCTTGGCGACCCCAACTCTAAGATTTCTTTAACCTTATATGGGTTAGGCTCCACCCCTGCAGGGGTAAACAAGTGGCCCAGGAATTTTCCCCTGCTAGCCCCAAAGACACACTTCAGGGGGCTGAGTTTCATCTTATATTTCCGCAAGGTCCCAAAAGTCTCTTCAAGGTCTTGGAGGTGAGACTTGAGGTCCCGGCTCTTTACCATGAGGTCATCAACATAGACCTCCAGGTTCCTTCCCTTCTGCTCTCGGAAGACCCTGTCCATCATCCGTTGGTACGTAGCCCCTGCATTCTTGAGCCCAAAAGGCATCATTTTAAAACAATAGCATCCATCCCCTGTGATTAAGGAGACATCTTTGATGTCCGGGGGGTGCATTCGGATCTGGTGATAACCTGAAAAAGCATCTAAGAAAGACATTACAGGGAAACCAACGACTGAATCAACCAGCGCGTCGATTCTAGGCAAGGGGTAGCAATCCTTGGGGCACAATTTATTAAGTAGTGAGAAATCAACACACATGCGCCACTTACCTCCCCCCCCCCCCCCCCCCCCCCCCCCCTTTTACCATAACCATATTGGAGACCCAGCCTGGATACTGGATCTTCGATACAAAACCCGCCTGTAGAAGCTTACCCACCTCCTCTCGGATGGGCCCCTCCAGCTTGTCTACTGTGGCTCTCTTCTTTTGACAGATGGGGCGGGTGCTTGGGTTGAGATTGAGGCGATGGCAAGCCACGTCCACATCGATCCCGGGCATCTCCGTGGCACTCCAGGCGAAGACATCCACGTTTTCCTGGATGCAAGCCAGGATCTGCTTCTGCTCCTCCAGGCCGAGCTCTCCGCTGATGCGGACCTTCTCCACCACCCCGGTCCAGGTGGTGACCTCGAGCTCTACGACCTCCTCCACGGCTTCCAGTCGGGACTGCTCTCCCCAACCTTCTCCCTTTTCCTCGTCGCAAGCTGGTACTTCGGCCTTCTCTTCTCCTTCTCCCCCTAAACCTTCATCACCTCCTCCGCCCCTCGCTCATGGGCCCGACCTTCTGCCTCTTCCTTCTCCGCCTCTTCCTTCTCCTTTTCTCCTCCCATCTCCTCTTCTGCCTCTCCGAGGCCCGCCGGCTCTCCCACCTCCTGATCCCACTTCTCGGCTTCGGCTATCCAGGAGATGGTGTTGACCGCCGTCACGTAGCACTGCCTTGCTACCTTCGGATCCCCTCTCACCCTAATCTGGGTCCCCCTTGAGCTGAACTTGAGACATTGGTGGAAGTTGGAGGGGACGCAGTGGAAAGCGCTGATTAGTGGCTGTCCGAAGATGGCACTATAGCTGTTGGGGGCATCCACTATGACGAAGCGGTAATTCTGAGATTGCCCGCCCAGGACTACGTGGAGCCCCACTCCCCCCTCTACCTCCTTCCTCTCTCCAGAGAACCCGAACAATGGTCCATCCGAGTCCAACACCCTTTTGGATTCCACTTTCATCTCATCGAACGCCTTTTTGAAGATGACATTGACGGAGCTTCCGTTGTCCACGAGAATCCGGGACACCGTGAAGTTCTCGATGGCGGTCTGGATGACCAACGCGTCGCAGAAAGGGTCCTCATGATCTGGCATGTCCCTTTGAGAGAAAGTGATTTTTTCTGCTGGGGGTGGGGTCGTGGATGTCGAAGCCATGCTCCAACGGTAAATGGTATGGAGGCCCACCTTGCGGGTTACCTCTACCCCTACTCCCCCGTGGATCACCATGATCCCTCCTCGGGTCCCCACATCGGCCCGGTCCTCACACCTCTCCTCCTCGTCCCCCCAAGGCAGGACCTCCTCGATCCTCACCTGCTGCTGCTGTCGTGGAGCCGGCATTCTAGCCCTCTTTATCTCTAAGAATTTTGGGCAGGTGGTCGTTGCGTGACCTTCCTCATCATGGAAGTCACAGTATGTCAACGCCACCTCTCCCCTCTCGGCCTCCGCCGCCATATTTCCTCTTCTCCTTCCCACTCCTGCTTCTGCTCCTTCTCTCCTTCCTCTTCCTCCTCTTCCTCGCCTGATCACCATGGCCTGCTGAGGCGGGGGAGGCACCGGCCTTGGACCTTGCCTCCATCCCAACTGATGGGGTCTTCCTTGCCCCCCATAGAAGTTACCCCCTCCCGGGGCGTAGCCTCTTCCTTGACCTTGCATCCCCCCGCCATGCTGCCTCCATCCCCCTTCTGGGGCTCGGGGCTCTTCCCTTCTCCGCACCTCCTGCTGCTTGACCTCCATCTCACTGAGCTTTGCTAGCCTCTTGGTGAGCTCCGGATTGGCCTCCTCATTCTCGACCTCCTCCGCCACCCTCTCCATCAGCTCCTCGTAGGAGACGGGGGCCTTTCTCTTCAGATCCATCTTGAAGAAACTCTCCTTCAGCCCCAACGTGAAGGCGAGCTGAAGGGCAAACCCAGGCATCTCCTGGGTGAGCAGTACTTCTTCCTGAAACCGGTCTGCATAATGAGTCAGTGACTCCTTGGGCTCCTGCTTTACCTTGAAAAGGGACTCGGCGTCCTTCTTCCTCTTCTTCGAAGTTGAAAACCGCAACAAGAAACTTTTACGCAAATCCTCAAATGCGTAGATTGATCCGACAGGGAGTTGGTGGAACCACTCCCGGGCCTTCTCCTTTAGGGTGACGGTGAAGAGCCGACACTTGAAGGCGTCCAACATTGCCCTGATAGAGACCGAGTCCTCGAACGACTGCAGGTGCTGGACGGGGTCATCCCGACCATGGTAGTGGACCCTTCCCACTCCCCGAACCCTTCCGGGATGGGTGCGGAAAGCACCAACTTATAGAAGGGGCTTCCTCTACCTGCTCCACTCGCACCCCCCCCCCCCCCCCCCCCCCCCCCCGAGCTCCCTCACCTGGCTTGTGCTCGCTGGGGCACTGCTCGCGAGAGCCACCTTCGACAGAGCCGCTCCTACGGGCGCCGCACCCGCCAGTATCGTGCTCGCCTGCACCGCACCCGCCTGCACCGCACTCGCTTGCGTTGCGCTCGCCTGCACTGCGCTTGCCTGCCCTGTGCTCGTTGGCACCAAACTCACCGGACTGGCGAACAGCACTCGCCCCTCCAGGTCCTGCACTGACCCTCCGGCCACCTCCTTTCCATCCCTTCCTCTCGGGGCATCCTCGCCAACCGCTGCCGGAGGATGGGACAGCTGAACCGCTGGGGTCGCGAACTCGCTATGCAACGCTGTGACCGCGAATCCGAGGGTGTTAAGGACTTCCCTCCTGAAGTCCGAGAACATCCTTTGCATCGCCGCCGGGGGTGACCCGCAAAACTCCTCGCCCTGCTCTTCATCTCCTGCCATGTCCCTTTCTTGGAATCTTCTTGGACTAGCCACGCTCCACGCTCACCGCACCAAAATGTTGAAACCGATTTCTCAGTCTCTTGTGAAGCTCGGGCCCTCAACAAGTTGAGGGGCAGCTAGCCCTTACTAGTCCTTCGAAAGGAGCAGACTGGGGACTAGGAAACAGACTAAGACCTTAGTCACAGCAAGGAGGTCTCACCGCAAACCTGGAAGATCGTTGAGCGCTTCCCCTCCCAAGCCAAAGCAGAGACTTTGGCACATTGGAGAGCTAGAGAGCTAAACCAAAGTAGCTAAGGGAGGAAGAAGCTCAGAGAACTGAGATTGGAATCCTATCCCAAGGTGCCCTTCAAGGTCTATTTATAGTTTTATGCTCGTGGTCATTTCCCCCCCCCCCCCCCTTTATATGGGTAAGCGGTCTGCGAGAGAGCTACTCACGAGAGCTCCCGCGAGTCCTCTCGCGAGTATGGCTCGCAAAACCCCTCTGGGGCGAGCGATCTGTGAAAGCCCCGCTCTCCCTCCCTCCGGCGACGTTCGCCGAGGCCGGGTCTCACATTTACCCCTGCGAGCTCCACTCGGCCCTACAAAAATCTACTAAACTGGTTGGGCGACTGAACTCGTCGAGCTGAGAAGTAATTCCATCAGATTGAACATCTTGTTACTCATACGTCGAACGCAGAGCTGAGATCGCCGACCTCAAGCTGGAGTTCGTCGAACTCAGAATAGTGGATTGCATCGAGCGCAGATTGGAGTTCGTCGAACGCGGATTGGAGTTCGTCGATCGTGAAGATCTGGCTCGCACGCCTTCCTTCGAGCGGTTGGCGAGTGCCCGACTCGCCCGCCTTCTCGCGAGTGAACTCTGAGACTCTGGCTCGCCTTCCTTGCCACTTTTGCCTGGGGACTCTGGTCGGCGAGTTTGCCACTCTAGCTTGTCTTCTTGCGAGCGGACTTCGAGACTCAGACTCGCGGGGACATGACTCGCGTGCTGATGAGTCCTATTTATATACACTTTATGGACTCATCCGGGATAGTTTTCTTGCATATGCACTTCACTTTTAGTTCATTATTGCTTATATTTCACTTGAACACATTTCTTCACAAAGTGCACTCTTTGGTCCCGTTTTGGTGTGCAATTGCGCGTTTTATTGTTGGGAGTAAGCACATGGTTCTCCCCAACCCTTTTTCTGTATTTGGATTGATCTGGAAGGGTATTCCCAGCTGTGTGATTGCTGTTTGGTGTTGTGCAGGTGGGTAGAACATCCATTTTGCCCAGATTTCATGTCTGCATGAATCGCACGGTCGTGCGTTTTCTTGACGCACGGTCGGCTGCGATCGTGCACTCTCATCTATGGCCCAAAATAGCATTCTGAATTTGGTCGTGCGTTTTTACGCACGGTCGTGCGTTTGGTCGTGCATGAACAAAATTCTGCAACTTTTCTATTTAAACTGCGATTTTTTAGGTTTTCAGGATCCGAACAGCTCCGCGATTTCTTCCGCCGGAAGGAGCCGACTGCTCTGTTTTTCTTCTTCCAAGGGAGGGTATCACTCCATAGTGTTTCCCCATCATCCTAAGCTCTAAAGAAGGTGATCTCCACTCCATATTATCCGGATTGCAAGGAAGAACGAGGGCATTGACGTGGACAACGTAGACACTCGAGAAGACGGGCTAGAGGTGGTGAGAGCTTCAGAGATACCGGACGCAACCGATGAATGGACTGTAGGACATGGATCGACAACCCAGTGCATCCTCCCATTTCTACGGCATAGTCTCGATCGTTGTTTGTATTTCTACCCTTATTTTCCTCTTTTAAGGTTGTATGGTATGAAATCACCTATACTTTGATGATGAACCTTGCTTAAACCCATTTTAATTGCTATTTGCTTTCATTATGTTTTTATGAAAGTTCATTGTGTTTATGCTTGGTGTGTGGAATCATTATAGAGTGGTATGCCTGTGACCTTGGTTGAGCTTTGTTAGATGTGAATGCAACCCTCCTTTCCGCAAAGTGTTTTCACTCCATCCGCTTGACTACTCGTCCATCCACGTTGCGAAGCGGTGCTAATGGCCCGTGTAATGCATTCGCCTAACGAAGCAGTGCGCTCAAGGCCTGCACAGTTCGAATCCGCACTTACCACTCCATCCGCTTGCCTACTCGTCCATCCGCCCTTGTGAATCGGTGCATAGTGGCCCGTGTAGTTTTCCATCCCGCCTGGCGAAGCATTGCATAGTGGCATTGCATAGGAGTAGTTGTAGTTGTTTTCTTTTATTTTCCACAAGCCAAATCACCCCCTTTCGCATCCATCCAACCTAAAGGACTTCAATCTCAAGTCCTTCCTCAATAGTTAACTCCACCTTGCTGTGTTCCTTCGAGATTCGATACTCAGGGATTCACTCCTCGTTTTATATTACTTGAATGATCGGTACACTCTGTTTCGTGCCGCAGTCTAGCTACCGCATATAGCGGTGTATGAGATTTGTGCATCACGTGCCTTCCTGCGATCTTCCCTTGGCCTTGCGGAGATCTCAAGCTGGAGTTCGTCGAGCTCAGAACAACATATTGCGTCGAACGCAGATTGAAGTTCGTTGGATGCAGATGGGAGCTCGTCGATCACGAAGATCTGGCTCGCCCGCCTTCCTTCGAGCGGTCGGCGAGTGCCCGGCTCACCCGCCTTCTTCTGAGCGAACTCTGAGACTCTGGCTCACCTTCTTTGTCACCTCTTCCACCTGCTGGCTTCTCAAATCTATGCCCAACTCCTGGCGAATATCGGGGTTATACAGACTTATCACCCAGAGGGGGGTGAATAGGTATTTCAAATTACATTGCTCTTCTTTGGTGTTCTTGTTTTCTGGTTTATTAGATTATGAGATAAGAAACATAACACAGAAAACACACAAAGATTTATAGAGGTTCCTCAAGATAGAGTGTCTTGAGTAGTCCCATGTCTCTCTGCGCCTACCTAGCAGTGAGCTAGGCTCGGCAAACTCCGCCAATGTCTACGGCCCGCAATCCTTACAACTCAGACCCGCAAGTCCTACAGCCTAGGACCGCAAGCCCCCACTACACTCAGGTCTGCAAACCCGACACTCAGGCCCTCAAGCCCTACACAGCACAGACCCGCGAGTCTTGCCTCTTGGACCCACAAGTCCACTGCCCTGGCCCTCAAGCCTCACAGTTCTCAAGCCCACAAGCTCGACATGATCAGACCTGCAAGTCCACTGCCCTAGCCCTCAAGCCTCACAGCTCTCAAGCCCGCAAGCCCGACACTCAGATATATAAACAGATCCTACAGTTTTTGGCCCGCAAGCCTTACAGAGAAAGATAAACAATGATTATTTTGCCTGATGGAGATCAGCTTCTTGACTTGAAGAATATGCTTCTGATATGAACCTTGATAGCACAGATCTTCTTCAATCCTTCTTCTTTAGCCCGATGCTAACTGGCTGATTCTTAGAGAACACAAGTTATGAGTTTTATTCTCTTCTTCTTCTTGATTCTTCTCCGCAACTTTTACTATTTTATTGATATGATGTGCGGGATTCTTTTTCGCTCAAGGGTTCGATAGGGCTTTTAGGGCATCCACAGTTCCCTTTTATAAGACGGAGGAGCCGTCCAATGGTCTCCTATGATGTCCTTTAATGTCAGACGCCCAATCCTTAAGAGCACGCATTGATTTGACAATCAAGCAGCATCATTAAATGCTGACAGCGCGTCTGGCAACTTTTGAATCTATCTCGACGATATTTCCATTGTTATGACATGGAAAATATCTCGACGACAGAGCTTGTCGTTGTCTTGGACTTGGACAGATCTTCAAGTCTTCTTCCTTCTTCTTTAGACAAGGATATCTTGACGATAAGAGATATCCCTTTTGCATGCACTTAAGATGACATGAGGTCATCTAACTGATGTCGGTGTAATCTTGACTACTCGATGGCTTGTTCACTATGTCGTCGACACCAGTCTGACTTAGCCTTTTCAACGACATGGCTTCTTTACTACGATGTTGTCGACATCATCTTACTTAGCATTTTTGACGTCAAGGCTTCTTTATGATGATGTCGTCGACATTGTCTTGTACTTGTACTTAAGTCTTCTTCCTTTGTCTCGGCATCCCAATATTATCGTGTGGTGTTGTAGTGTTGATGTCACAATGATATCACCATGTGCATGTTATCTCAACGATAACTGGCATGATCATTCTGATTTGCTCTGCACATCATTTCAATGACATACATACTCTTTTCGACGATATGTCCAGTCCTTTTCGACGATAGTGTACTTAGTGTAGTTATTAAAGTACTGGACATATTGCACGATCTCTGCAAGCATGAACTAAATATAACATCAAATACAACTTGTACTTATCATTGATCTGAGCACTTCTTCAAATTAGGAATATTGTTGGGCACTGTTCCCAACAATCTCCCCCTATTTGAAGAAGTCATAACCTACTCAATGATAAAGTACATCTTAAGCAAGTTAGCATAAAATAATGACATTACAGTTAAGTTTGAGTGAAAGCAGAAATAGACAAATATCACTTCATTGATAATCTAGAAATAGTGACAAATGTTTTAAGGTTTTCAGCATTTCTATATTTGCCCCTAATAATTCAGCCATCTATTTCTCTGGTTCCTTCATAGCTGCTTCACTCCATGCTTTCTTAGCATTGGCTTCCTGTTCCTTCTCCGTTTGTCTGGTGAAGTATTCAAATGGCTTGGGGTGATATTGTAGGGGCTCAGGAGTATCTGCAGGGATTCTGCATGCTTCCTTATCCCTTTTGTAACCTCTCCTTGCTTCTTCTTTGTCTTCATGCTTACACCATTCTTGAGGACTGTACAATTTGTATCTTTCACCTTTATTCACTTTCACCAGCTCCCATGCTTTTAGTATGATGGATCTGGATTTGGGGCTCCATCTCTCATAGTCACCCTTCTTCTACATTTCTTCCCTGTATTTTCTCTTTCTCATCTTTACCTCATCTTCTTCCAATATTTCTTTTCCTTTATTCTGATCAGCAGCAGCAGCAGCAGGAATGTCAACATATTGATCTTCAGCAGGGTACTCTTCAGCAGGCTCATCAAAATGGAGAGGAGGGAGATTCATTGCTTCCCTGATGGTATTGGTGGTCCAGATGGCACGCTCACCACTGGCCTTTATCATTGATCTCTCCCCCCTTTATGACTTCATCTGATATCTCCCTTTGGAGGTTCTCCTGATGGACCAATATCTTGTCTTTCAACATGAAAATGCCTTTCTCCAGATGGTTCTTTGTTTTCAGTAGATGACTGTCTAGTTCTTGGTTATGGTGATCTAGACTTTCTTAGAGATTAATTTTGTGTTCAATCATCCATCTGTTTGTTGCTATGTAGGACTTCTCTATGTTGTTTCCGATCATTATTTGATTATCCGTTCCATCATATAGACCATGGTGAGTAACTGTTATCTCTTCGGCAGTGTATTCTTGCTGATTCTTCACATCATTTCTCAGGCTTACAGTTTCAGCAAATAGTTCCCTTCTTAGCTCATTGACAGTAGAGTTAACATGACTTTCAATTTTTAGTTTTTGCTCTTCCAGGAGCATTCTTAACTAAGGCAGCAGTGAGGACTCCACTGGTCTATTCTCTGGAGGTGAACTGGCTTGTCTTGGTTCTTCCTCTTTATTCTCATCAACCTTAGGAGATGGGGATCTTCTGATGGGTGACTTGTTTGACCCATTCTCAGGTTCATTTGGATCTTCAAGATATTGTAGATCTCTATTGATCTCATCATCAGGATTCTCTTGATTGCCTTCCTGGTGATTTCCTCTTGGGTCCTCTTAGACTGCTGGTTCAGAATAGACAACATCCTCAGCCTCAGTGATCTTGTTGATCACAGTATCTACCTGAGCAAGGATCTCACTATCCTTCTCCCCCGCAGATTTAGCACCTTCTTGTTATGTTCCTGCTGATACCATTTTCCTGGACCCCAGACTTAGAGCAGAGGTCTGGAGGGAGACGTTCCTTGTCACCACAGGCAATTCAGAGTCAGACTCACTTCCTTCAGATGAGCTTTCTTCCTTTATATCCTCTGCAGCCTTCAGCTTCTTGGGAGACTTAGTCAGAAATTTCTCCCACATCTCAAGTATTTTGATATCCATCCTTCTCATGTGATGGATTTTTACACCATACTTTTTGTTGAAGGTCTCGGGATAAGACAGTAGTAGAAAGAGAGACAGAATTCTTACCAGATTGGGTACTTGGAAACTTTCTTGAATCCTCTTGAAGATGATCTGAGCCTAGTTGGTTTTCTTACTCAGTATTATCCTTGCCATTATCTCAAACATGGGCTTGGATATCCTGTCATGTGACCCTACCTTGCAGAGGAGGGCTTTTCCCACGATATCTGCCAGCAGCTTTCCTTATTGGTTGAAACTCTTCCTTTCTAGAGACCCATAGTTCTTGCTGGAGTGCTCGCACCATGCCAGAGCTTTGTTAAGGTACTCCTGGGTGACCTCCTCATTTTCCTCCCCCTTGGCATAGGTCGGCAGTTGAAGAACCCTGACCAAACTCTTGGGGTTCACCTTGACTTTCATCCCGTTGATTAAACTCTTCACGGATGTTCCTTTTGAGCCACCTTTGGCATTCGAGTATAACTCCAGCACTTCTCTCTTTAATATTATTGTTGGCTTTGAGAGAGCAAACTCCAGGCCGACGGCGTCCAACGGCTTGATGGTGCTCTAAATCTCTTCTGGCCCTTCTGAGAAACCATTCATCACCACTTCGCTTCCTTCATACAGAAATCCTTCCTTCTTTGGTGCCATCCCATACTTGATCAGAGAGGATTTCAATGATGTCGACTCGTTCACTCTTCGAAGTCGCAGAGAACACGATGACTTTTTTGGGCAAGTATAGAATGTGTTTTAACTTTAAGACATCTGACCTTATTTATAGTTTCGGGATTGGAAGGCGAAGTGTCATTTGTTAAAAGTCTGATTAACTTAGATTGATTGGTCAATTTCATATCTCTTAAGTGTTAGATCGACACTTAGGTATCGTCGTGACCCTACTTAGATGTCGAGGAATCATTTTGATGATATCAATCATTATTTCGACGATATCATTTTGTGTACAAAATGATATTGTTCTTGTTTACTCTTTTGTATGATTAGTGTTGTGATTTAGCTGTGCCATATATATGTGCTCTTTGAGTGACACTTTTTGCTTACTCAAATCAAAATTACTTTCACATGACGATAAATATAAGTTTATGTAGCAATCATTAATATCTACAGCATAATTACTTTCACCTTGGCTCTTGTTGAACTTTAGAGTAATAGTATATGCATCTTGGTTTGTGATGAGATTTTTCTTAGTCCAGAGTTATCCCTGGATAACTTATTGTCCATCAGCCTTATGTACTTTAGATTGTCTGAATGGACATTCCTGCAAGATAGATATTAGCATACCTTAGGAATCCAACAGAGTTTGGGTCCTAGGTTATTTTTAGTGCAATAAGAAATATTTCTACTCACTCCAGCTTTTGCAGGAAGGCTCTCCTTTGCATTAGGCACACTTGGGTTGTGCCAACAATCAATGGCAAAGTGTCCCACTCTACCACAGCACCAACATTCATGGATGTTGTACCTTCTTTTCTGAACATTTCTTGAGGAGGTGGCATTAGATTGCTTATGTTCAGCAGAGAAGGCAGCAGCATTCTTCCTATCTCTTTCAGCTAGGGGCTGACTAGCTGCTCTAGTGTAATCATTTCTTCTTGACTTTATCTGTTTATCAGCAACAGATGTCAGCTTGGTAGCTGACATGGTGTTGATGGCATCAGATATAATCAAGTGGGAATTGATTATACTGGAACTACCAGCCTGCTCCTTTCTTGAGAGGGATTGGGAAGATGTTGCTTCCTTACCCTTGAGTGTAGGGGCTGAGGTACCAAACATAAATGGTCCATGATGGGCCATCTGTATTTCCTTATGAGGAGCCTTCAAAGAACTCATCCACATGCCCTTTCTCCTCCCATAGTTAGGAGCATTCCCTCTACTATAGGAGTTTCCATTTTTCCAGTGATCATAGACACTGTCAGGGTCATATATATTGGAGGGAATCACTACCTTTTGAAAGGTGGTATGAGGCTCAGTTGTAGCCTTGCCTTTTCCTCCATTCCATTCCTTAAAGCCCAATCCTCTCTTATTTTTATAGTAGGGGAAGGTGTCAATATTGGGCAGTATAAATCTGGGCTTAGAGAATTGAGCCACTAAATTCTTTTCCTTGAGAAGATCACTCTCAAGTCTCTTTATGAGTTCATCCTTTTGATTCTTCTCATCAGAAAGCTTGACTATGATTTTCTTGAGCTCACAGGAATTGGTGCCCTCATTGTGTGACATACCCCTTTTCTCATTCATCTCAGCCTTAATAGGTCTGAGTGATTCTAGCTACTTAGCTTGCTTCCTAACAAGCCTCTTGCTCCTTTTCAGAGCGGTCAAGAGAGTACCAAACTAATCAATTAGATCAGTATGATCCTTGTTGTTGCATGATGAGAAGTTTTCTTTATCATCTTCAAATGATGAGTGATCATCTGATGCATTCTTGGTCTTTTTAATTGAAGCAGGTAGTAAAGGTGTGTGAGTGATGCATACCTGATCATGATGTGATTCATCATGATTTTCTTTACTAGATAAAGCAACCAGCCCATAGATCTCTTCATCCTCAGATTCACAATCTTAAAGAGTCAAAGGTGCTCTTATCCTTCTTCCTGGCACAGAGCATTTTCATCATCAAATTCATTGTCTGAAGGAGTTAGGGGTGCTCTGATCCCTGAGGCACTAGTCCCCATGAATCTTTCTTCATTAGTACAGGAGGAGCTCCAACTGCTTTCACTTAAGAATTTGAACTTCCTGATGTTAGATCTTCTGACTTTCTCCATGGAGTTAGGATATGATAGACTGTTGATTTGACACACCTAATAGCATATCTGTTCAAGCTGCTAAGCTTTTTTTTTGAACAACCTACCTCTGATACCAATTGTTAGTTATGGAGTGTTGACTTATCACCTAGAGGGGGGGTGAATAGGTATTTCAAATTACTTTCCCCCTCTTTGGTGTTCTTATTTTCTGGTTTATTAGATTATGAGATAAGAAGCATAACACAAAAAACACACAAAGATTTATAGAGGTTCCTCAAGACGGAGTGTCTTGAGTAGTCATCTGTCTCTCTGCGCCTACCTAGTATTGAGCTAGGCTCAGTAAACTCCGCCAATGTCTCTGGCCCGCAAGCCTTACAACTCGGACCTGTAAGTCCTACAGCCTAGGCCCGCAATCCCCCACTACACTCAGGTCCGCAACCTCGACACTCAGGCCCTCAAGCCCTACACAGCACAGACCCGCGAGTCTTGCCTCTTGGACCCGCAAGTCCACTGCCCTGGCCCTCAAGCCTCACAGTTCTCAAGCCCGCAAGCTCGACATGATCAGACCCGCAAGTCCACTGCCCTAGCCCTCAAGCCTCACAACTCTCAAGCCCGCAAGCTCGACACTTAGATCTGTAAATAAATCCTACAATTTTTGGCCCGCAAGCCTTACAGAGAAAGATAAACAATAATTCTTTTGCCTGATGGAGATCGGCTTCTTGACTTGAAGAAGATGCTTCTGATATGAACCTTGATAGCACAAATCATCTTCAATCCTTCTTCTTTAGCCCGATGTTGACTGGCTGATTCTTAGAGAACACAAGATATGAGTTTTGTTCTCTTCTTCTTCTTGATTCTTCTCCGCGGCTTTTACTATTTTATTGATATGATGTGCGTGATTCTTTTTCGCTCAAGGGTTCGAGAGGGCTTTTAGGGCATTCACTATTCTCTTTTATAGGACGGAGGAGCCGTCCAACGATCTCCTATGATGTCCTTTAATGTCAGACGCTCATTCCTTAAGAGAACACACTGATTGGACAATCAGGCGGCGACATTAAAAGCTGACAGCGCGTCTGGCAACTTTTGAATCTGTCTCAATGATATTTCCATCATTACGATGACATGGACAATATCTCGACGACATAGCTTATCGTTGTCTTGGACTTGGACAGATCTTCAAGTCTTCTTCCTTCTTCTTCAGACAAGGATATCTCGACGATAAGAGATATCCCTTTTGCACTTGCACTTAAGACGACATGAGGTCATCTAACTGATGTCGGTGTAATCTTGACTCCACGATGTCTTATTCACTATGTCATCGACACTAGTCTAACTTAGCCTTTTCAACGACATGGCTTCTTTACTACGCTGTCGTCGACATCGTCTTACTTAGCTTTTTCGACGTCGAGGCTTCTTTACGATAATGTCATTGACATTGTCGTGTACTTGTACTTAAGTCTTCTTCCTTTGTCTCGACATCCCGATATCGCTGTGTGGTGTTGTAGTGTTAATGTCACAATGATATCACCATGTGCATGTTATCTCCATGATAACTGACATGATCATTCTGCTTTGCTATGCACATCATTTCAACGACATGCATGCCCTTTCTGATGATATGTCTAGTCCTTTTCGATGAAATTGTACTTAGTGTAGTTATTAAAGTACAAGACATATTGTCTGATCTCTGCAAGCATGAACTAAATATAGCATCAAATACACCATGTACTTATCATTGATCTGAGCACTTCTTCAAATCAGGAATATTGTTGGGCACTGTTCCCAACATTCCTATTAGCGCTGGCGAGAGGGGCTAGGATGCCCCACGAATGGCTGACTGGGGGGATGAAGTGATTTCCCCTTCCCGAGGCGCGAAGGTACCTGGTTAGCGACAGAAGTGGTTGTTATGTCAGCACCTGGGGGGTTGTGGTGCAGGATCGTCTCGGTCGGGCGCTCCTGCTCTAACGCGATGAGAGAAGTTGTCTCGCAAGCTGAAGAGGCGAGTGGTGTCGGAGGAGGATCATGCAGTGTCGGAGGAGGATCGCGTGGTGTTGGAGGAAGTCCCGTAGTCCCAAAGGTGGAGGCTGCGGGAAGCGGGATGTATAAGATGGTGAAAGGCTAAATTGTGCGAAAAAGTAATGATAGTTTACCAGGTTCAGGAAGGATCCTGCCAGGGGTGACCAGAGGGCGGGACTCCAGAGTTGGCGGGACGTCCTCAGTAGAGGCGGGAGCGCATCAAAACCCGTCTAGTTGGACACGCCCCCCCTGTCGTCGGTGTCTCCTGCGGGTGGACATCATCTTTAAGATATCGCACCAGCCAGCGTATCAGCAAAGCGAGAAAAAATAGATTACCTTGGGTACGTTATCAGGAGGGTCGCGATAAGGTGGCGGTGTCTCCGATGCCGATTCATTGGCCATCAGACCTCTCCTAACTGTCTTGGCCCTCCTCGGCCAGTAGGGCGAGTTGGGGTCCCTCTTGGACGAGAGCTAGGGAGCATACCTGGCAGTGAGAGAAGAGTCCTTCTCTCGCGCAGCTGCGAGATGATCCAGCATTTCTTGTGAAAGAGGTTTCGGCGATGGTCTCATGAAATCCATTGACTGCGAAAGGCCGGGAATAAGGAAAGTAGAGAGACGGTGAGAAGGAAAGGTGCATTTTAGGCGTTGTAGCTTGAGATATATATAGCAACCTGGATGGCCCCACCCAAAAGATTCCCTCCAGGTCAGCAAGCACTCACCAAATACTCAGGGTTGCACTTTTCTTTATGAGTGTGTACCTCGCTCGCAAAGAGCAGGGATTGTGTACAACCCCGTATTCGCCGAGTGGGCCCCCAGGCCCCAAGACAGTCAGAAGGATGAGCAAAAGCGTGCAAGAGGAGCATTCGCCTAGGGTCTCAGGGGAGCATTCGCCCATAGCCTCATGGGAGCACTCGCCCAGGTCAGAAGAGATGAGCAAGCTTCGAAGCGAGTGCAAGCCTCATTCGTTAAATATTCGCCCACTTGGGTATGTGGATGCATGACAGTCAAGCGAGTGAGGGGCGGAACCCCACTCGCCTAGAGGCTCAAGGATCAGGGCGAATGGCGCCGTCACGGGCTACTCGCCCCGTGGGACCTAGGAAATCCGGTGTTCGGGAGGTCAGGCGAGTGGTGCCATCACCGACCACTCGCCTAGAGGGATCTGAGGGTAAAATTACCTAAATACTCTTGGAGTTCTGCCATAGTCTCTTAGAACAGTGGAGTTTGGCTGTTAGCAGGCCAGGTTGGGGTGCATATAGTAAAACCAAAAGGCGAAATTACGCTATTAGCGGACCAGAAGAGAAAACCTATATATAGACCTTGAAGGGCACCTTTAGAGAGGATTCCAGTTTTGGCTTCTTCCTCCCTAGGTTCTTTGGTTAGCTCATCAGGCTCTCCAAGGTGCCCAGCTTTAGCTTTGGCTTGGGAGGGGAAGCGCTCTAAGATCTTCCGGGTGTGTGGTGGGACCTCCACGTTGTAGCCAAATGTCTGTGTCTAGCTCTGAGTCTCCGGTCCGTTTCTTCCGCGGGATCAGTAGGTGTTACCTGCCCCCTCTAAGCGGTCTGATCTCCTCAGTGGGTCCAAGTCTTGGTTCCAACAGTACGGTTAGTTGAAAACCTTAAAACTAGGCATGTAAGGATTCGGTTTGGTTTTTGATCAAAACCGCTAACTGAACCACACGCATTTGGTTCCAAAAATTTGGAACATCGCTGAAAGGCACATACCTTTGTAACTGAATCGAACCATATGGTTCGATTTGGGTCGGTTTGGGTGGTTTATTACCGGAGAAATAACAAAAGGATATTTCATAAAAGAAGATAGTAGCAAGAAGGATTTATTAAGATCAAATTCAAGCTCGCAAAGACTAGCATTTGAAAACGGACATAGAATGAATCATTAATAAAAAAAACTAAATATTGGATGAAATACTTGGAGCCTCTAACTAGAACAATCTTTGGAGAGTAGTGTTTGATTCAACAGCCTACAGAACATGCATAGAGTAAGAGCTATTACTAGTGTGAGATCTATGATATTTCCTGCAGTTTTAATTTAACATACTGTTTTATAGTGAGTTGGGCAAACATCTTTGGAGTTCATTAGTGTGCTGGAGGAATCGAGGAATTACTAAGTGAACAATACTGACATTCGTCAATGGTGATCTAGAAAGAGAAGTGAAAAGTGAACGGTGAAATAATGAACCCGTGAGGCGTAAAGTCGTAAAACCTAATAATGAATGAAGAAATAAAGAATTAAAACTTAATACGATCGTAGACTATATTTTTTGGACTTACTAGCTTTAATAACCTGATAGAGATTAAAAAGTTAAAACTTGTAAGTTGTAACAAATTTATAATAGATTAAAATATTATTGAAGCTAATATGATTCGATTCGGTTCGGTTTGACATTCCGAATTGTGAACCGAACCAAACCACATGAATTTTCAATAAATGGCACTGTGACCGAACCGCGGGCTACTAAAATCGAACCGAACCGTGCGGTTTGGTTTGGTTCGGTTTGATTATACGGTTCAGTTGGTTCCGGCTTACAAGCCTACTTAAAATGTTATGGGCTAGCTCTGTTCGATTTGCATAATTTACTTAGGGAATTAAAAGAAAACCAAAAATGGATATCCACACATCTTTGTTAACAACAAACCATAATTTTTGGAAATTACTTTGTGCAAACAAATCTGTTAACGACAAACTGATATTGTTAATGTTAAGACCATCTAAAAACAAAAGTCAGAGCGCTTTGGGCGGGTCGTGGTGCCACAAACATAGGGGGACAAGAACTTCATGTTTGTAAGGCGGGACCTGAATTAGTATTATTAGATTTAAAAATAAATAATTTAGAGAAAAATACATTATTTTTATGTGAAATCTTTAAAGTATAGCAGTGAAAAGTTAAGACATATGTATTTCTAATAAAACTCATGATACAAAGTGATGATACAAATTTCATGAATAAAATCTCAAGAAGATGAACATGCATCATATTTAAATCCATTGCATAATTTTTATACATTGCAATTGTCCATGAATCAAGAGAAAATGGCTGATCAGAATTATTGCGAAATAAGCACTATCCGATAGTAAAGAAAATACAACATAGAATTTAACACAGCACGTTATAAGATAAATCTCCAGGAGCAGGGACTTGACGCAGATCAGGCTTAGGTGGCGGGTGGCACAGTGACGGACACTAAGGCAAATTCCAAAACAAACAAAGAAAAAAGCCTCAAAATATTGTGTTGGGAATAACCCTTTGATTTAACTTAACAAATTACCTAAAAGTGATTTTATCTCTTAGGTTAAATTACTCATTGTATAGTGAGGGTAATCTGATCATTAGATGTCTTAGGATGTCACACTCAACCTTTGGGTGTCAAGACTGAAAGTGCACAGTTAACCTCACTAAAATTCTCTAGAGGGGGGGGGGGGGGGGGGGGGGTGAATAGAGTTTTAAAATATTTTTGTGCAAAGTTAACAATTATATATATAGGTGTAGTGATCTCAGATTAGAGCTTCCCACACACCAACAAGAATTAAACAAGTGGAGAAAATAAATGCAAGAAAAGAAATCTCAGCACAACACAAGGAAATATAGTGGTTCCCCAAACTTTGGGTAGTCCACTCTTCTACCCCCTTGGTAGGAAATTCACTATCTTGTACTGAGTCTTTTGATAAGGAGACTCTTAGAACCAACTGAGTCTTTTGAAAAGGAGACTGTTAGAACCAGTAGAACTGAATTTTTTGAAGAGAGATTCTAAAAACTCTTTTACAATATGTGAAAATAAAGGTGAAGAAGAAAGAGAGATAATATAAAGACAAGAAGGAATCTTCTTCCTAGCAAGAAGATTGGAAGCACAAGAAGTAGTGAATGAAATCTCTCTTCTATAGTGAGAAGGAGATTGTAGCCCTTTTCTCTCTTTTGTGAGAGCTATTAGAGTTTGCAGCAGTATGGCTTCAGAGTGAGAAGGAGAAGGAAGCTTGTTCTTTGCTGCAGCACTATTTCTCAATTTTCTCTTTTCACTTGGGAGCTCTTCCTCTTTTTCAAATGTAAAAATGGTGAATCACTTATTATTGCTCTCTGCCGACCACCTTGTTATTTATAGCTCTGTTCATTAAAATAACACTATAGGAGAATAATCAATTAGCAGGCAGAGTATTAGAAACAAAGAGAAATTTCCATAACAAATATATCCATAGAAGGAAAGCATTCAATCTGATTTCAAATAATGTCCATAAAGGATTTAATCAATTTAGCCAAGAATCTATTAGAGGAAAGAATGATTCAGAATGGCTATAAAGAATAAATTGATTCCATATAAATCAGATTTATAAAAGAAGGAAAGAGATCTAGCGATTTTTGAATTAATCATAGAAATCGACGTGCGTCGATTACTATTCGACGTGCGGGTCGAAGTCGTCCTGGCTGGACGTCGAGAGGAGAATAAGGAAGGTGCGTCGACTAAGGTGCGTCGACTTCTCAAGATACGTCGACTAGAAGTCAGAGCTACGTCGACATATGATACGTCGAATTCTTCTTAAAGGTACTTCGACTCATTCTGAAAGGTACGTCGATACTACATCGACGTTGCGTCGAATACTATTCGACGCATATTTACTTAACCTTGATTTTCCTTTCTTAGAATTCATATTCAATTCTTTTTCAGGGGTTAAGAGAAATCATTTTCCCAACAATCTCCCCCTATTTGTCTTAACCTTATTTAGAGGGAAATTGTACTAGCATATAATTAACCCAGCACAGTATTTGTAAAGATAAGAGATATATTAAATAATCAGAAGAGAAATTAGAATAAGAAAGCATATGACAAGTATTTGTCTTTCACAAGAATTAAACCAGAAACTTCTTTTTGTACATGAAGTTGACTAAAGCAGAATAAAGTTTCCTAGATAAGTTTTCAATAGCATCAAAAATGTAGCCTCTGGCTCTATCAGGTCGTTCCTGAACATTCCTGATGATTGTATGCAGTTTTTCCAATAGTTTATCACCATCAGGGATTGTGTCATTTATGGAGTAGCCTTTGCTGATGATGATTGCTGCCTTTTCATCTATCATCTCAATTGTAATGTTTTGAACTTTCTTTTCAGTAGGCTTGATCTCAGGTGGTCCCTTGCCATCAACCTTGGGCCTATATTCTGTTTTCTTTTCTGATTGCTGCTTCTCAGGAATCTCAGCCATTTTTCCTTTCCCTTTCCAGGGTGAGGCATGCCACTTGTCTAATTTTACAGGTCTGTTGGGCTTCTTGTAGGGAATGTAAGTATCTTCTGTACACCCTACACCCTTCTTGTGTATTTGACCTTTTTCTAGAATGATCCCTGCCTGAGGATTTTTCTTTTGATAAGCTTCAATATCAAACAACTTCTTTGGAATTCTGATAGAAGATTCAGCAAGAATTTGTTCCTTAGTCATTCCCTTGTTGATCTTTTCCATCCAGGCATTCCTTTTATCTTCCACTTCTTTCCTAGATACTTCATATTCATACAGTTCTCTTTCTCTTATCTCTTCATGCCTCTTTTCCATGTCAGAGTCATGGTACTCCTTTACAGGGCTGTTAGGAGTGATAATAAGCATCTTTTCAAATCGTTTTATTTCCTCACATGCTTTTCTATACTTCTTTTCTTTTGCATACTCTTTCCTTTCTTCTTTGGAGAAGTTTTGCCAGTAGGGAATGGCTTCTCTTTTCCTTTTCATCTGTCCTTCTGGACTTTGCCTAGGTAGGATCTGTTTAGTGAGTTTTGCTATTGGAGGAGGTAGAGGTAGTAGTGGAGGTAGAGAAGAAGGTTGAGGTGGAGGTAGAGGTAGAGGTGGAGATGAAGGTAGAGAAGGAAGTTGAGGTGGAGGTAGAGGTAGAGGTGGAGAGGGAGATTTGTCTCTTCCAGGCTCTTCTGAAGGGATGTCCTCAAGTAGAGGTGTCTTCAGTTTAATGTAACTGGCAGAGAAGCAAGGAGAGTGATGCTGAAACTCTTCTTCACATAGGGGTGCATCAGTCCACATCTGTCCCTTCCAGTCATCAGAGGTGGCTGCTTCTTCCTCCCCCTGAACTCCTGAGTTCTTTACCACAGGAAGCTCCCCCTGAGTATATGGGGCATCAATTCTAAATGCTGAATTCACAGCATGATCTCCTTCAGTGTGATAAGAGGAGGTCTCTCCAAAGTATTTGTTGAATGTGTAGTCAGAGTGATTGGAGAGGATTGGAGCCTATTATAAGAGAAGAGGTTGATGTAATCTTTTAGAGATAATGTGTAGAATTAAAAAAGAAATTAATCCTGAGCTTTTAAGAGAGATAGATAACCTAACAAGGGGGGTTTCTGGAGCAACTCACCCCCTGGTTTATATCCTGCACAAAGGATTTAAACCTTTCTGGCGACAGAGGACGTTCTTGAATGAGAGCATTTAGCTCAGGAAGAGAAGAAGAGAGGGTTGCCAGTTTGGCTGCGCAGGTGTTGATCATGGCAGCGCATTCGTTGGCGAAATGATTCAGGCGATTCTGGAAATCACTTACTAGGTGTTCGAGAGCATCGTTCATCGTTTTGATGAGGTCCGATTGATCAGGAGTTGGTGTCATTGTTGCAGAGAGAGAGAGAGAGAGAGAGAGAGAGAGGTAGAAGACGAAGTTTTGGCGGGTTTTAGGAGAGTATATGTTATGAAATAAGAAGTATTATTTAAAGGAGGTGAAACGTCGAGAAAGAAAACAGAAATCAAGGTATATCAGGTAATCCAATCGTCAAAAGAGGAAGTGAGGATTTGATTCTAATTGTAGCCAGAAGTCGACGTTACGTCGAATTGATGTCGACATATGCGTCAATATAAAGTCGACGCTCCGTGGAGATTTGTCCACGTAGCATTCTGTCGATGTGTTCATAGCCCTGCGTCGATATCAATTCGACGGCGCGTAGATAAGTTATCGATGTATCTTTGCCGGGAAGAAATCAACGCCAGCGTCGAGTTCTTCTCAAGGGTGCGTCGATATGTATTCGACGCATCTTCAAATACTTTCTTAGATTTCCTGATTTCTTTTAGATTTCCCCACAATGGTAGTTACAGACTACCATCAAGCATTCCTAAGGTGTTGATGAAATAGTTATGCTTAGTTTCATCTAAGGGTTTTGTGAAGATGTCTGCTCTTTGATTGTCTGTGGGAATATATTCTAAGGTTATTTTACCCTTCTCAACATTGTCTCTAAGGAAGTGATGCCTGATCTCTATATGTTTGGTCCTACTATGAAGGACTGGGTTGGATGTTATTGATATAGCACTAGAGCTATCACAATAGATCTTAGAGTTATGTATTTCCAATTTGTAGTCAAGTAGCTGATTTTGCATCCACAGGATTTGTGAACAACAGCTCCCACCAGCTATGTATTCAGCTTCAGCTGTTGAGGTTTAGACTGAGGTTTGTTTCTTACTAAACCATGATATCAATCTGTCACCTAGGAATTGGCAGGTACCAGATGTGCTTTTTCTATCAACCCTACATCCAGCATAATCTGCATCTGAGAAACCTATTAATTCAAAGTTGGTTTCTGCTGAGTACCATAGTCCTAGTTCAGGGGTTCCCTTTAGGTATCTAAGAATCCTTTTTACAGAGGTGAGATGGGATTCCTTTGGATCAACCTGAAATCTAGCACATATGCAAGTGGCAAACATGATATCAGGTCTGCTAGCTGTTAGATATAGAAGGGATCCTATGATGGCCCTATAAGTCTTTTGATCTACTGATTTTCCTTTATCATCTTTTTCTATAATGGCATTGGTTGCCATGGGTGTTTTCATGGTAGATGTTGATTCCATACCAAACTTTTTGATTAGCTATTTAGTATATTTGGATTGTGAGATGAAGATTCCCTCACTACTTTGTTTTACTTGTAATCCTAAGAAATATGAGAGTTCTCCCATACTACTCATTTCAAATTTGGATTGCATTAGATTAGCAAATCTTTTACACAATTTAGGATGAGTTGAGCTAAAGATGATGTCATCTACATATATTTGAACAAGGAGGAGTTGGTTTTTATGGGTTCTAGTAAAGAGTGTCTTGACTACTTTTCCTCTTTCAAAGGAATTTTCTAAAAGAAAATTAGAGAGTTTCATACCAAGTTCTAGGTGCTTGCTTAAGACCATATAGTGTTTTGTTAAGTCTATAAACAAAGTTAGGAGAAGAGGGATTAACAAAACCTAGTGGTTGCTCCACATATACCTCTTCTTGAAGATCACCATTCAGAAAAGCACTCTTGACATCCATTTGGTGGACTTTCATCTTCATGAAGGCTGCATAGGCAAGAAAGAGCCTGATTGCCTCTAATCTGGCTACTAGAGCAAAGGTCTGGTTGTAGTCTATCCCTTCTTCTTGTCTATATCCTTGTGCTACAAGTCTTTCCTTGTTCCTGACAATTACTCCAGTGGAATCTAGTTTGTTCCTGTATACCCATTTTGTACCAATCACAGGGTAGTTTCTTGGTCTTTCAACTAGGTTCCATACTTTGTTTCTCTCAAATTGGCCTAGTTCTTCTTGCATGGCCATAATCCAGTGAGGATCATAATTTGCTTCCTCAAACTTCTTTGGTTCAACTTGTGATAGGAAGCATTGGAGCATCATCCCATTGGAGACCTGGTGTCTTGTTCTTACTCCTATATTGGGGTCTCCAATTACTTGAGTTTGTGGATGATCTTTCAAATTGACCGTTGTCCTGCCTGGACTTGTCAGATGTTCTTCTTCCTCATTGGTGATAGGGTCAATGTTCTCTTGTGGGAGTTGGTTTTGAATGCTCTTTTCTGAATCTTCTTCATGTTCTTGTTCCGACTCCTCACTTGATTCCTTTATCTTGTTTTCTTTTCCATTATCTGTGTTCTCTAGAACCAGTTGTTCAAGCTGTGTTTTTATGCTGCTGCTTTCCTGTGGAAAAGAGCTTGTGGGAGTTCCCTCCCCCTTAAACAGCATGTTAGTTTCATCAAATATAATGTGCATAGACTCTTCAATTTTAAGAGTTCTCTTGTTATAGCACCTATAGGCTTTACTAGATGCTGAATATCCCAGAAATATTCCATCATCAGATTTCTTGTCAAACTTGGCAAGATGATCTTTTCCATTATTTAGGATAAAACAAGCACATCCAAAGATCTTAAAATATTTAACTATGGGTGTTTTTCCTTTCAGGAGCTCATATGGAGTTTTTGATTTAGTTTTGTGTATTAGGCTTCTATTTAGAACATAGTTGGCAGTGTTGACTGCTTCAGCCCAGAAAGTTTTTGGCAAACCTGATTCTACAAGTAAAGTCCTTCCTGATTCTATTAAAGTTCTATTCTTTCTTTCAGCAACTCCATTTTACTGAGGAGTTATAGGGGCTGAAAAACTTTGTTTGATACCTATCTCTTCACAGAAACTACTCATAAACTGATTTTCAAATTCAGTCTCATGATCACTTCTGATTATGGAAACCTGACTATTGAGTTCAGATTGAATTTGTTTTATGAATCTTGAGAGAGTCTTGTGGGTTTCAGACTTAGCCCTTAGAAAGAATACCCAGCTGAATCTAGAGTAGTCATCCACAATGACTAGGGTATAGGATTTTCCACCTAAGCTCTGAGTGGATATAGGACCAAAGAGATTCATGTGTAGTAAGTAAAGGACCCTGGGAGTGTCATCCTTACCAATTGGTTTGAAGGATGATTTGGTTTGTTTTCCTAGTTGGCAAGGTCTGCATGGAGAATCCTTAGAGTACCTACCCTTTGGTAAGCCTCTGACTAGGTTATTCTTTGCTAGTTTACTAATTGTTTTGTAGTTTAGATGACCTAGTCTCCTATGCCATAATTCACTTTTATCAATAATATTGTTGAATAAACAGACTTCTGTGGGTGAGGAACTAAAGTCCACTACATATACTTTTCTTTTTCTAATTCCATTGAGTACTGTGGCACCAGTCTTGATATTAATAATATGGCAGAATAGTGTGGTGAATTTTACCTCATACTTACCATTTTCACATATCTGACTTATACTTATCAGATTGTGCTTTAGTCCTTTGACTACTGCCACATTCTTGAAGGTGACTTTCCCTTCTTTGAAATCTCCAAAGCCCTTGGTTTGGCCACAGCTAGAGTCTCCAAAAGTTACTGATGGTCCAAGTCTGTCCTCAAAGTTGATTAACAGGTTTTTGCATCCTGTCATGTGCATGGAGCATCCACTGTCCAAGTACCACACCAGCCTGGAGATGTGATACATCTGCACATAAAATTTTAAACATTAGTTTGAACCCTGCTGAGCTGGGGTCCCTTTCTCCCATCAGTGTGAAATTTAATAAAAGAGTGAGTGGGTTTTTCTGAATATCCTTCCTCCTTTAGGGGCATTGGTTTATCATACCAATTTTCTTTGGTGATGTTACAGAAGTAGTAATCATAGTAAAAGGAGATGGATTGAGATTGTTGTTTGGTAGAGGAGAGATGTATGTCTGATTGGTTGCGTTGATATGTATTCGACGTAGGTTTATGGTTGCGTCGATATGAAGTCGACGCTTTCTCCATTCTGCGTTTACTTTCAGTCGAAACATGAGAGAGGTTGCGTCGGGCAGGAGTCGACGCACTTTGGTGTATGCGTCGATTAGAAGTCGACGCACGTTGATGAGTATTCGACGCAAGTTTAAATTTTTTCTGAGGATATCTTCCTAGAATTCCTTCATATATAATGGGATTAGTTTTATTAAAGACAGTGGTTGTCTCTGGATTTTCCTGTGATCTCTCTCCTGTCAAATGTCCTTCCCTAGTGGAGTGAATGGGATGTCTTCAAACAGATTTCCTAGGTGATTGAGATTTTGGTTCTAATTTAGTATTATCTTCTAATTGTCTAAATCTATTAGTAAAATTTTTAGAGATGCTCTTGAGCTTCTGACTTCTCCCATTTAGAGAGTCTTCAAAGGACTTTGCTTTTGCTAGCTCATTTCTTAGTGTTTGATTTTCTGTACAGATTTTGTCTAATTCCTTTTCTAAGAGTCCTAGACTGAGCTCATAGTTATTATACTGTGTATTCACTTGTTTGAGAATTTTTAATTCATTTCTTAGTTCATCTATTTCTTTTTAAGATTTGATTAAATTTAAACAGAATTCTTTGAAATTGTTTTTGAAGTCAGTGGAAGATAAATCTACATCATCAAGTATATTTACCATGGATGTGTCATCAGGCTTCTCAGTGGCCATCAAACAAGTTTCCTCCAGCTTGGCCTCTTCTTGATCATTGTCAGATGAAGTGCTTTCTTCAGGTTCTGAATCACTCCATGATTGAGCAATGAGACCTTTCTCTTTCTTCTTTTTCTTCTGTAGATCTGTTCTTTTCAGATCTTTCTTTTTGATGATCTCCTTAGGACATTCAGGTGCAATATGTCCAGGTTTCCTGCAAGAGTAACATATAATCTCTTTAGTAGGTGTTTTATTATACCTGGTTTTTGAGTCTCTTCCTCTGGATCCTTCTGATTTAATCCACTTCTTAAACCTTCTGGCTAGTAGACTGATCAGCTCCTCATCACTTGTAGAGGGTTCACCTTCAACAGCCTTCAATGCAATACTCTTTTCTTTTGAGAGTGAAGGAGCCTTTTCTTTCTCTTCTTTCTCAGCTCTTGTCTTCAACAGATGTTCATAAGATTTTAGTTTGCCCAACAGGACATCTGTTGAAATTTCTCTTTGACTTCTGGAGTCTCTAATTGGCCAGATTCTTGAATCCCAAGAGCTAGGGAAGCAAGTTAGCAGTTTGTCATTTATCTCAGTGAGAGATATGTCCTTTTCAAGTGTCTTCAACTCATTCACTATGAGGCTGAATCTGGCATACATGTCAGCAACACTTTCACCTTCTTTCTTCTGAAAGTTTTCATATTGAGAGATGAGTAGTGCCTTTTTATCCTTTTTCTCATCAGCACTTCCCTCTACCATTTTGGTGAGAGCTTCCCATACTTCCTTAGCTGACTCACAATCAGCAATCTTTTGGAAGATTTCATCTGAGAGGGTTGAGACTAGGATATTCATAGCCTTGGCATCATGTCCTTGGGCTTTCTTTTCATCCTCTGTCCACTCAGCTTTTGGAGCAAGTGTTTCAGTCACTTTTCCACTTGAGTCCTTTCTAAATGGCTTGGGGGGACCTGTCAAGATAACATTAAACAATTCATCATCAATAGAGTTTAAATAAATTCTAATTCTTGTTTTCCAAAGTGCAAACTTTTCAAGGTTGCAAATTGGTGGTCTGGTGGAAGCATAATCTTTGATTTGTGCCATGTGAAAATTGATTGTTAGAAAAATATATATATATAAGAGGGAGGATCTTTTTGATCAAGGAGTTAACCTTTTTAGATCAACCTCGCTCTGATACCAATTGAAAGTGCACAGTTAACCTCAATAGAATTCTCTAGAGGGGGGGTGAATAGAGTTTTAAAATATTTTTGTGCAAAGTTAACAATTATATATATATGGTTGTAGTGATCTCAAATTAGAGCTTCCCACACACCAACAAGAATTAAACAAGTGGAGAAAATAAATGCAAGAAAAGAAATCTCGGCACAACACAAGGAAATATAGTGGCTCCCCAAACTTTGGGTAGTCCACTCTTCTACCCCCTTGGTAGGAAATTCACTATCTTGTACTGAGTCTTTTGATAAGGAGACTCTTAGAACCACCCTGAGTCTTTTGATAAGGAGATTCTTAGAACCAACTGAGTCTTTTGAAAAGGAGACTCTTAGAACCAGTACAACTGAATTTTTTGAAGAGAGATTCTAAAAACTCTTTTACAATATGTGAAAATAAAGGTGAAGAAGAAAGAGAGATAATATAAAGACAAGAAGGAATCTTCTTCCTAGCAAGAAAATTGGAAGCACAAGAAGTAGTGAATGAAATCTCTCTTCTATAGTGAGAAGGAGATTGTATCCCTTTTCTCTCTTTTGTGAGAGCTATTAGAGTTTGCAGCAGTATGGCTTCAGAGTGAGAAGGAGAAGGAAGCTTGTTCTTTGCTGCAGCACTATTTCTCAATTTTCTCTTTTCACTTGGGAGCTCTTCCTCTTTTTCAAATGTAAAAATGGTGAATCACTTATTATTGCTCTCTGCCGACCACCTTGTTATTTATAGCTCTGTTCATTAAAATAACACTATAGGAGAATAATCAATTAGCAGGCAGAGTATTAGAAACAAAGAGAAATTTCCATAACAAATATATCCATAGAAGGAAAGCATTCAATCTGATTTCAAATAATGTCCATAAAGGATTTAATCAATTTAGCCAAGAATCTATTAGAGGAAAGAATGATTCAGAACGGCTATAAAGAATAAATTGATTCCATATAAATCAGATTTATAAAAGAAGGAAAGAGATCTAGCGATTTTTGAATTAATCATAGAAATCGACGTGCGTCGATTACTATTCGACGTGCGGGTCGAAGTCGTCCTGGCTGGACGTCGAGAGGAGAATAAGGAAGGTGCGTCGACTAAGGTGCGTCGACTTCTCAAGATACGTCGACTAGAAGTCAGAGCTACGTCGACATATGATACGTCGAATTCTTCTTAAAGGTACTTCGACTCATTCTGAAAGGGACGTCGATACTACATCGACGTTGCGTCGAATACTATTCGACGCATATTTACTTAACCTTGATTTTCCTTTCTTAGAATTCATATTCAATTCTTTTTCAGGGGTTAAGAGAAATCATTTTCCCAACAAAGACCATTTCAAGAGAAGCACAATTTGGGCAGAGTTAACATTTGCGTCGAATAGAAGTCGACGCAACATCGAGTGGATGTCGACTCTACTTAGACTAGAAGTACAAGCAACTCAACCCTTCTGTCTAAGTAGATCAAGTCGACACTACGTAGAATAGCAATCAACGTAGATGAGATGGTTATGTCGAAGCATCATTAGAAGTCGACGCTGCTTCGAGTTCAACTCAGCAGAAGGAAGAATCTGTCGAAGCCATCTGAAGTCGACGCAACTTCAACTACATATCAACGCAGACGGTGAAGTTCAAACTCAAGTCTTCAACTTGATGGATACGAATACAAGTAATCGACGTAACGTTGATAGCAGAGTTCAATCAGAGCAAGAAGGAATTCGAAGCTGCTCTTATAAGAACTCGAAGGCCCGTCGATAAGAGAAAGGAGAAGTCGACGCAAAGTCGAATACAGTCTGAAAAGGAAACCTTTTCAGCTGTTCTTTTTGAAGCTCTCTCTCATGGCCCAAAGTGCTCAAGACCGTTCTCCAACGGCTTATTTATTGCCTCAAATAGAAAGAAGAATTAATTGAGGGCAGGAAAGCATTCTTGGATACAAGCTTACAGTTGGTGGACGGGTCGTGAATTAAAGAAGGAAGGAAAGAGAAATTGTCCAGACAAATATACATTTTCAGGACCTACCAGCAAAGGAAAGGAATTCAAATCAAAGAGGGACAATAAAAGGGAGGAGCAGAAAGAGAAAGTTAGAGCATTCATCACATTTCTCAGACGGCTGTTGATTAGGGTTCTTCTTCTTCTTTTTCCTCCTGGAACCCTAATAGAGAAAAACAGAGTGAACATAAGAACTACTCTCCCTCTCTTAGAACAACTGAAGGCTTCTCTTCATTAATATCACACAGCAGCCAGATTTCAATCAGAAGGGAGTGAAAGGATCTGACAATCATAGCTCCTGCAAATCATCACAATCATAAACATGAGTTCATCATCAGCAGATCCCGTGAAAGAATATAGAAGTTGTTCTTGAGACAGGCTTCATAAGAATTCTGATAACAGAATTCTTCTTCCTCCTTCTTTCTCCTTCTCATTCTCCACTGTAAAAGAGTTTTAAGAATCCCTCTTCCAAAGAATTCAGTGGTTCAAGATCTCCTTATCAAAAGACCTGGTTGGTTCAAGATCTCCTTATCAAAAGATCTGGTTGGTTTAAGATCTCTTTATCAAAAGATCAGTGGTTCTAAGAGTCTCATTATCAAAAGACTCAGGCACGGGTGATGCATTCCTACCAGGTGGTAGAAGAGAGGATTACCCACATTTTGGGGAACCTCTATAAAATCTCTTGTGTCTTCTGGTTGCTTATTTTCTATGTTGTCCGCATTTCATTTACTGTTTTTCTACTTTACTTAACAGCACTAGTTTTATTCTGTGTGTGGAATTATTGGAGCATAATACTTAGGGTTTTATTGTGTTTGCACAAATAGGATAGAAATAATTTATTCACCCCCCCCCCCCCTCTAGCATATATCTCAGGGGCACACTGTGCACTTTCATATTGGTAAAAATAAGAAAAGTAAATTACATAACTAGCATGTGGGTTAGAAATGTATGTGCACAAATTTCTAAGAAATGAAACTAGCAAAACAGGAAAGTAAATGAGTAAGCAGAAATAAACAGAATTATATGATTACTCCAGGGTGTAGCATATATTCATTTATATAATGACATAAGCTGTAACAATTAAAAATTGTAGATATTTTTATTTGATGCACAAGATTCATGATTCAAGAATAGATTCAAGACATATGAGAGATTCAAAATTTTTGTTTGTGATCTTAAAGGGGTGGCTCTTGCGAACCCTCGCCCTTGGGCTAGTGAAATCATGCACACTATGACCGGTCCTTTGTTTCCGGTAAGGATTCAAGAGGGAACCCAAGCCACAGAACAACATCAATTAAACACTTTTTTTCAATGTTCGCTTATGATATTAATGAATGAAGTGATTCCTAATTTAGAAATTTATAGCGTATTAAAACGCGCTATTAATTTGATGATTCAAGTATTTTAAAGGTAAAAAATCATAAACATAGGAAAAGGGTGCTTCAAGCTAAGAACAATGTTTGCAATCGAGAGATTTATCTACTTGCCTTAAGTAAAGCTGAATCTGACTGTGGTGGCTAAATGTAGCAACCAAAATTTAGAAACCTTATTTCAGACATGTTCAAGCACAAATCTAGGTGATGTTTGAATTAACGAAAGTCTCTATGCTAACACGTGTAATTAACATCACAAGGCCTAAACATGAGAGTGTTTCGCAATTTACCTCCCTCAAAAGTGAGGGGAGAGAAAACTACCACGAGAAAACAGAGATTTGGCGGTGCTTAAGCAAGGTAAACCCTAAATCGGAAGGGATTTTGAGTGATGTCACCAATTGATTCGTTGAACGGCACCGAAGATCACCACTACATAGCGGTTAGTCAATTATATGAAGGGCATAATCTTGAATCGCAAAATATACACGGAGCACTAGATTTGCACAATAATTAGCACCCCCTGTATCCCGTTACCACAGCCCGGTACTCTTGTACCCCGGGCAGGCGGTAATTCTAGACCTGCCGATTTGGGCAGGCCCCTTAGCCTATAAATATCGGTGAACAGTACTTATTAGAGATGCGAATTCGAATCCTCAAGTTAATAGCATGTGGTTGCGGTCTCGAATTTGGTGCCTTAGCAGCCTCGTGTTCACCCCAGACTCTTTTTCTTTCTCTGTAACTGAATCCTTTTATCAATTCAAGTACCCGCCTCAAGAGAGGCATTCGTCGCGGCAGGTAAGTCTGGTCCTGCCGCTTGGTGGCCCGTCGCTTTTCTGGCACCTCTTAACCGCAAAGTAACCGACAGTTCTGAGTCTTCTCCTTCCCCTTAGCTCCCCCTTAGCGCGTCGTTGTGGATGTGCATTTGTGTGTGTGTGTGTGTGTGTGTGTGTGTCAATAACACACACGCACACACACACACATATATGTTAGAATGGTGCTCGAAGCATCCGGATGAGTGTCTAGTTTGGAACACTCTACGCGTTGCCCTTAGTAGGGTATTTATAGGCAAACCCTAATTCCCCGGCGGGTGCGTGGATCCCTAACGGATCCAAACCTACCGCTGAGCATCCGTTAACCCGATAGTTCAATATACCTCAACATTCTCCTCCTATATTATAAATATCGGGGTCACATCACAGATTACTTTAAACAAGAGTTAATAATGACAAACATGAGTTTTCCAGAAACATAAATATGAGTTTTAGAATACACAATATCTAAACTCAAACACAAGGCTCCAAACAAGAAAACAGTAAGCAAAGCTGGAAAAATACTCAAAGAACAGATAAATGAATAATGATCTATGCAAACAATAGATCATCATCATCTGGGTCGAAATCAACTTTCTCTCCTCCAATCTCCATGTGATCTGCAAACAGACATAATAAGAATGTCATGAGACAAATCTCTATGAATTCTAACATTTGCTAATCAAGAGTAAAGTGAATAGTTCTAGCAGTAAAACAACGTAATACTCTAACCAGGAATAAAAGAATCACATATCAGCATCTCTATCCAATTTACACAAAATTAGACAATTGATTTCAAAGAATCAAACCATGTTCCTTCGATTATTAAGATTATTACCAAACGTTTCACAATTGTATTATATCATCAAGTTTGGAATGATACAACAAGCTGTGACCAATATATCATCAAGTTTGGAATGATATAAGTAATGATTATAATATCAGGACGCATATCAGCAACTTCAGTATTCATTTTTGGAATGATACCCAAATCAGCCTTTGAATTAAAAATAATTGCGTAAGTCATCAAGTTTGGAATGACTGGCAACTATTCATCTCTGGCTTTCATCAGATAGCATCTGGAATACTTCCGTGTGCTTACTCTAGATGCTCGAATGTAAGCAGACTATGGTTCTAAGATTTAAAAACATAAGCAGAGTATTAAGTCATACTAAATGAACCTTAATCCCATCTCCCCCGATGTTTTATGTGTTAGAACCTTACATAAGCCCTTGGTAAGGACATCTGCTACATTATCCTTCGATCTCACGTCCAATAGGGAGATTATCCCCTGACTGGTGAGATGGGTCAACCAGGCCTGTTTCATCCTTAGTTGCCTTCGCTTCCCATTGAACAACGTATTTGTTGCAATGGTCTTTGTGGCTTGATTGTCACAATATAGCGAAATAGAGTTCATTTTCAGACTCTTCATTGGAATGTCGATGATCAGATCTCTTATCCACTCAGCTTCTTCTCCTGCGGAGGCAAGAGCATAGAGTTCTGATTCCATAGAGGATAGTGCAATGCATGACTGCCTCTTTGACTTCCAAGCTACTGCTGCTCCTCCTAGGGTTAATACAAAACCGCTAGTGGATCTACTGTCAGCAATTTCTGAACACCAGGAGGCGTCAGAATACCCCTCAAGTACAGGAGGATGTCCACTGTAACATAAAGCATACTTTTCCGTGTGCTTTAAGTATCGCATGAGCCTTTCTAAGGCATTCCAGTGGTCCTGCCCAGGGTTACTCGTAAATCTACTTAACATGCCGACCGTAAAGGATATGTCAGGTCTAGTGCAGGTTGTAGCATACATGAGACTACCTATGAGTTTGGAGTAATCCAACTGTCTAATAGATGAACCTTCATTCAGTTTTAGTCTATTGTTATAATCGTATGGAGTCTCACTACCTTTGCTATGAACGTAACCCCACTTCTCAAGTAGATTTCTAATATAGTGACTCTGATTGAGGGTAATACCCTTTTCAGTGAAGTTCACTTCCATTCCTAGGATGGTTTTCACCACGCCCAAGTCAGTCATGCTAAATTGTGTCGTCAAGGCAGCTTTCACGTCTTTCACCTCAGACTGATCAGTGCCCAGAATTAGCATGTCATCAACATACAAGCATATAATTGCAACTTTAGTTGAACTTGTACGAACGTACAGACATTTATCTGAAAAGCTGGATTTAAAACTCATAGCTTTAACACATGTGTCAAATTTTTTGTGCCACAATTTAGGTGCTTGCTTCAAACCGTAGAGTGACTTAATCAACTTATATACCTTATTTTCTAGACCTTCTATCACAAACCCTTCAGGTTGGTGCATGTAGATTTCTTCGGTCAGATCTCCATTAAGAAATGCAGTCTTGACGTCCATCTGATGAACTGTGAAGTGTTCAATAGATGCTATTGCGAGAAGTATCCTAATTGTCGCATAGTGACAAACAGGTGAGCATATATCAAAGTAGTCTATTCCACTCACTTGAGTGAAGCCTTTTGCAACTAGACGTGCTTTGTATTTGGCAATACTCCCATCAAGATTAAGCTTCTTCTTCATAACCCATTTGTTTCCAATGGTCTTAGCCCCTTTGGGCAAGTCAACCAATGTCCACGTGTTGTTCTGCATGAGAGAGTTTAACTCTTCATCGATGGCTTCTTTCCATAATAGAGACTCACGGGATCTCATCGCTTCCTTATAGGTAGATGGGTCAGCTTCAAAGTGGTAAGTCATGAAGTCTGTACCGAAGCTTTTAGGCAATTTCTCTCTAGTAGATAGCCGTCTGGTATCTAAACCACTCGTGTCTACAGGCTCAGTGTCAAAGTTACGTTGGCTTGGCTCAGCTGGAGGCTCAAGACTAGTGACTGGCAGACCTGGAAGCGTCAGGTTCTTATCCTTAAGGAACTTATCCTCAAAGAAGACAGCGTCTCTAGATTCTATGACAGAGTTTATTGAGAGATCTAGAAATCTGTCTGCAGTATTATCCTCTGCACATCCTAAATAGACACACGTATTTGTCCTAGGTCCAATCTTAGCTCTTCTAAGGTCAGGTATCCTAACATAAGCGATACAGCCCCAGGTCTTAAGATTATCAAATCTAGGAGGTCTCTGAAACCAAAGCTCATAGGGTGTCTTAGTCAACTTGGCATGGGGAACTTTATTAAGAATGTGATTAGACGTGAGGGCAGCTTCACCCCAGTAGGCCGCAGGCATGCCAGCAGTCAATAACATGGAATTTAACATTTCTGTTAAAGTCCTATTTTTCCGCTCAACAATACCGTTGGATTGAGGGGAATAAGGAGCAGTCGTTTCAGGGATGATGCCATTGCTGGCAAGTAAATCTCTGAACTCCCCGGAGACGTATTCTCCACCTCTATCACTGCTTAGCCGTTTGATTTTCATGTCAAGTTGATTCTCAACCCTAGTTTTGAAGATACGGAATTTTTCAAAAGCTTCATCTTTGGATTTAAGTAGATAGATGTGACTGAATCTAGAGTAGTCGTCGATAAAAGTTATCAGATACTTCCGACCTCTACGTGTGACAAAACTTTTGTAGTCACATATGTCGGAGTGTATTAACTCTAGCAAATGTGTGCTCCTAGAAACCTGACTAAAAGGTGCTCTAGTTATCTTAGTTTGAGCACAGATTTCACATTTGTCAAATCTGGTTTTTGTGTCTAAAGGGATGTTGTGAGTCCCAGCTAGCAGGAGTAGTTTTCGATAATTGACGTGTCCTAGTCTTGCATGTAAAGTCTTAGGATCAATCAAATTAGAACTAACCTGATTTACTACTTCATTTGCTAGACTCAACCTATACATGTCGTTGACGACATACGCACAACCAAAGTAGTGCGAGTGAACCATAAGCGTTACTCAACCGCCACTAATGTTAAAGGACATACCCGCATCGCATAACAAACTAATTGAAATTAAATTAGCAGCTAATGATGGTATAAATTTAACAATTTTCAAAGTAAGAGTTTTACCTGAGGAGAGCGTCAAGGTAGCATTGCCGACCCTCAACACGTCAGCAACTCCTCCATCAGCAACAGTAACAGTCTCTCGGACTGCAGTGACATCCTCCAGAAGCGCAGTGTTGTTGCAGACATGACATGTAGCACCTGAGTCTGGCCACCACTCCGTACTGGCCTGTCAGTTACCGACCATGGCAACAAAGTCGGTGAGCGCAGTCTGATGGACCATATTGGCCCTATTATCAGGCTTTGGTGTACTAGGATCTCCTCTCTTGGGCTGCTTGCATTCGGAAGCACAATGACCCACTTGTTACAATTGTAGCACTTGCCTTTGAATTTCTTCATCTTCTTGCTCGTGTCCACAACTGCGGGTGCACTGGGTAACGGTCTAGTCTTGCCGGGCTTAAACTTCCGCTTAGGATGCGTGACCATGTTGGCAGCAGAGGACTGCTTGCTAATAGTCTCCCTAGCGTGTCTAGTCCTGTTCTCATCCTCAATGCAAATGAAGCGCTTGAGATCTTTAAGACTGACCTGCGTTTTCTTCCGATACATCTCCATTTTAAAGGAGTACCACGCCGACGGGAGCTTGAAGATAATAGCTCCTGCAATAAATCCATCTGACAGTGGGATGTTCTCACTGTTCACCTTGTCCACCAGATTCTCAAAATCGTCCACCTGTGGAAGGACTTCCCTTTCCCCAGTGAAGGTGAAAGCCATAAACTTGTCCACGAGGTGCGTCTTGGACATATTTTCCTCTTCCTTGAACTGCTCCTCCAGAGCATCCCAGATTTCTTTGGCGGTCTTCATTTTGCTGTACGTCTCAGCAAGCTTGTTGGAAAGGCAGTTCAACAAGTAGTCACGGCAGAAATTTTCATCGACCACCCACTGAGTCTCTCCAGCTGTCCCAAGAACCTCAGCACGTACAGTTTGAATGGTGTAGAACACGTTCAGGTACTTCACGCCAAACTGAGTGTTCCTCTTCCAAGCACTGAACTTAGAATTGGAGAATTTCTCCAATTTTATCATCGGAACAGGAGTAGAGCCCTTCGACATTTTGTCTCTCCACAAACAGTAGATTTCCACTAGCAGACAAATCACAAGCAGAAAACTAGAGAGAGATCACCTGAAACGTGTAGAGGCGAGAAATTCGTCGGATCCAATCCAGAAAAAGCTGTGCTCCTCTTTTCCGGCTGAACAAAGTCGTCGAAGACTAGATCCACGCAGACAACGGCGGCAATGAACCACCAAAGCCAAAAAACTGGATCACCAAGAGGGAGAGAGCTGTCGGAAATCCGACAGTGCTGTCGGAATTCCGATATAGCTGTCGGAAATCCAACAGCGGAAAACTGCAGCGGCGCGACTGTGTCACCGACAGCGGGAACGGGACGACAACGGCGGCGGCGAAATGGAATAGATCCAACGATCCGGCCACGAGTAGATCCAGAGAGGAGGAAGGAGACGACTGGGAGGCACTGTACTTCACTTGACTAGAGATGTCGTCAAGCGACGACACTGCACTGTACTTGAGCAGCGAAAGGATCGACAGCGTCGGTGGCGTCGACAGCAGAGCGGGACGCGCTAGGGCTGCGATCAGCAGCGTCGGTAACAGTGGCGATAGGAGGCTGTGCGACGAAACAGGGCCGGCGGCAGACTTCTTCTCGCAGAGGGAGATCGACGAAACAGGGCCGGCGGCGCGCTAGGGTTCCTCCTCCTTTGCAGCGACAGGCTTCTTCTCACTCGAACTCCGATCGTCGATCGGGAAGAAAACCACTCGCGAAGAAGAGACGCGAGAGCAACGACGGTTACGGGGAGACCAACGGGAGGTTGTGCTTCTTCCTCCTTCGATCGACAGGAACGACGCGAACGACAGGAGCAGTTACGTGATTTCTTCGCTCGACGGGAACGATGGAGAGGAGCGGTTACGGGGAAACACACGGGAACGAGAGAGGGAACTTCGAGAATTTTAGAATGGTGCTCGAAGCATCCGGGTGAGTGTCTAGTTTTGAACACTCTACTCGTTGCCCCTAGCAGGGTATTTATAGACAAACCCTAATTCTCCGGCGGGTGCGTGGATCCTTAACGGGTCCTAACCTACCGCTAAGCATCCGTTAACCCGATAGTTCAATATACCTCAACAATATATATATAGACACACACACACACACACACACACGCACACAATAACAGCCTCTCCGACTCTCCAACGAATGACAAACTGCTTGTATCCGCCGCATTATGCCTCTTCCTTCCACCGCTGCCTCCTCAAAGCGTCGGGTGATGCCTCTGCCTCAAAGCGCTTGGTGGAGTCACTAAAGTAAATGACTCCCATATCTGCAGCAACCGACTCCCGCCGCCAGTACTGTGGGTAGTTACGAAATCCACGGGGTAGTGACATCTCCCAGAACTAGATATGTGATTTAACTTTACAATCCAATTTGGCGATTTACACAACTTCTGAAAATTGAAAACCCTAGATTTAGGAGAGGGAGATCTGCTCTCTTTTGAAAACCCTACCTTTAATTGAATTCATAAACTATTTTTTTTAAATGATCACTCAAATTATGGGAAAACTAAATGGCTGAATCTGCACTAATTATACAAATTACAGGTTATTTGGGTTGCTTGCATATATACATATAGGAGGAGTAACATTGTCATCCATTATCTTTGGAACATCCACTTCGGTCAACAAATAATGAAATAGATTTTGAGTTTCGTTCAAGGTCTCTTTTACTTTCCTGCATTGAAATATTTAGTGAGCATTAATTGGAAGTGCTCCTGGGAAATCCTCTTAAAATACAAGAGATTGAAGTTTTTTATAATAAAACATGTTCATACATGTAACACATGTAATTAAATTAATTACACCATTATAAGACATGTAATAAAGGAACATGATTACAATGCATCAAAGTATTCCATTATACTTGAGGCTCTCAACCTGAGGCTCTCAACCTGTTCTAAAAGGTTCCGCTACAAATAAAGCAAACAACACTCTTCCCTTTTGTTGAATAGTAAAATCTTGTTGATGGTTCATGATGTTGGATCTGTAGACGTCCTTAGAGGGGGGTGAATAAGGGATTTAAAGAAACTTAACAATTTTAAATAAAGATCTAAACAATTATAATAAATCAATTGATTACCAAAAGAGACATGATTGTTATTAATAAAATTGATTACAAAAAGGGATTTCTATGACGCTAGAAATCGAAGGCGATGACTGAAACTCTTGGAATTTCTATCTCGACTCGTATCCCCACGAACCGGTGGCTTTAGCCTATCCTCCCCAGGATCCGGCCTCAAGCCGCTCTAGCCAATCCTCCCCCGGATATGGCCTCGAGCACTCCCTAGATCTACACCTAGACCTAGTCGCCTACACGAGGTGAATTCCTCCCGAAGTCCTACCCAGATCTAGTCGCCAACACGAGGATAATTCTCTAAATGGTTACAAAAGATGTGAAATAAAATAGCAATAATAATATTAAAAACTCCCTCTCTAGAACTTCTGAAGTTGACGGCGAAGGATTGTTGTAGAATAAGCGAGGTTGAAGCGATCGCCCTTCGGATATAGCTTGACGAAGTCCTCCTTCAGAAACTCTCTAAGCTTTTTGTGGGAGATCAACTCTCGGCAGAATAAAGCTCTGGAATTTAGGCACTGGGCATCTCTCTGGGATGTGTGTCTAAAACGAGAGAAGAGGACTCCGTTTAGCCTTAGGAGCTACCGCCTGCGCTATCGCTACCGCCGACGCTATCTCATTTTAGAAATTATTCTGCGCGGGAGAATCTTTCATTCCAAGGAAAGCCAGCCGAGATTCCTCTTGTGCATCGAGCTACCGCCGACGCTAGTCGCTACCACCTGGTGCTAGCTCCTTCTATAATTGCTTCATGGAATTGCTCTAATCAAGCCTAGCGCCTGCGCTAGTGGCCATGATTGGAGTTTTGGCTTCAAACTTGGGCGCAACCTTCTTATGTTATCCTTAAGTCCTATGACATTATTTTCTGCACACTTAAACACACATGATCAAATACACATAGGATTTGTTATTCTCAAACTTAGGAGATGTGGAAGACCATGTTCCAACACATGATATGCCAACATCATTGTCACTCTCTTGCATTATGAACTTCAAGTTGGTGGTATGTAGACTTTAAAGTTGCCAACATTATTTTTATGCTTTTGATAACATGAGAATCTCAAAGTTATATTCTTCACATTTATTATGGAATATTTTTGTTAATTTATACATTTATAATTGATGAGTACTTCATGGCTGGAGACCACTATATACTTTTATCCTGATTACATCAAGAGATATTTCAAAAGATTATTAGTTAATGGTGGTGAAATATAACATATAATATAACTTCATAAAATTTAGTATTGTGTTATCACATACACATAATATAGGAATTTGACATGTTAAAATGAGTTTTCTCAATAAAAAAAATACTCTTTCATGTTCCATTTTAAAGACGACGGAGGCAAGCAACACTCTTCCTTTATAATATCCAAGAGTCAATACACATCTACCTCCTCAAACCAATATTAAAAAAAAACTCTCTTAAATTCCAGAGACAACTTACTTTGTTGTTTTGAATTGCAGGCTAACCATATTTATTGAGATTATACTGAATATCGGCTGCAAGGTGAAAGATGAGGGAGGGTATGAGTGCCAGAAGGGAGGGTGTGTGGGCTTTGGCAAAGGAAACTTCTCTCAGCTCTTTAAGTCCCTTGAAGAATTTGAGAAAAGCCTGGAATCCAAGCACCATACTGTTGCGTCAAGAACTAAATCAAAGATCGTTTCTAAATGTCGAGGGAGGCAGAATCTAAAGCTGCTTTTTAATCATGTTAGGCAATAGAATTAACATTGAAATGGTAGATGTTCACCTTTGGTTTTACGAAGCAAAGGTGAATAACCTGATACATGTGGTTTTCATTCATTATAGGATCCTCGATTTGGAAACATGCGAATTTCATTCATTGTAGGGAATAATGGTTTTCCAAAGTGTTGGAACAACTGAAAGGAACATCGATGAAACCAAGTACATGTTACATAGAAAAAGTTGGACAATAGAAATTAACTCTGCATCGAATTGTATGCCCTTTTATAAACTAAGATATCTTAATTTGTCAATTGGGAGTCAATGTTGGCTTGATGGCGACATGAGGACATGATGCCGGGAACATTGCCATGGATCCTTGAAGGAGCAAAGGGGGTAAGCGTGGAAGTGAAACCTGCCGGCCCCCAAAGATTGCCGACTGCTAAAGACTGTCGACTGTCGAAGCCTATAGTCCGTCGAAGCCTACTGCCCCCAAAAAATATATCTCTCGGATTTCAAAATATAGAGCAGTTGTTATAACAAAATGTCTCTTTACATATTTGGTTCATCATCTGGGAGTATTTCTCTTAGATTATTGGGAAGCCAGGGGAGATGTTGCACCATAGAGAAAGATGAAGACACAACTTTCTTGATCATTCGGCGGGCGGCAAAATTCGGTGGGCAATATCATTTGGTTATTGAGGGATTTAGTGCATTCTTCCTTTCCTGATATTTTTTATTCCGTCCGAGAGAACCTTTTCGGCATCAGTTTTATGATCATTTTTGCTGATCTATTGTTAAATATCTCTTTTATGATTTTGCCTTGAAAGTTTTTTTATTTTTCTAAGGTTTCTTATCTGAATGAACATATTATCACCAAAATTCACACCCGATCGACAAGCTATCCATCTCCGGGCCTAAATTTTTGCGTGAAATACTTAGGATATGCTTCTATGATATGCTTTTAATTGATATTGAAAAAAGTGGGAAATAATAGTTCGGTAATCTTATTTTGTTAATTACCAGACACATTCCTGCATGCCAAGTTGTTATACCACCCGTAAAGGCCTTGGGGTGCGTCTAAAGGAAGCTCCGCTGAAGATAGATGAGGTCAGCGGTCAATACGCAATCGCTCGAATCAAAGAAACCGAGCCCGCCATTTCCGCCGCCAATCACCAGAAACAGAGCGCGCGGAGAGCAGACCGCAAGCGCGTGCGCTACCGCACGCACGCGCGGGAGCACGCCGGCAGCGCCCCCCGTCGCGGGAGAACGGCCCCGGCGCACCCCCCTCAGGGTGCGGCTCGCGCGGAGCCGCACCCCTCAAGGGGTGTGGCCAAGCCGCACCCCCCTTGGGGGTGCGGCCCAGCCGCACCCCTTGGAGGGTGCGGCCAAGCCGCACCCCCCTTGGGAGTGCGGCCAAGCCGCACCCCCCTTGGGAGTGCGGCCCAGCCGCACCCCTCAAGGGGTGCGGAGGGGTGCGGCCCAGCCGCACCCCTCAAGGGGTGCGGCCAAGCCGCACCCCCCTTGGGGGTGCGGCCCACCCGCACCCCTCCAGGGGTGCGGCCAAGCCGCACCCCCCCGGGGTGCGACTCAGCCGCGCCGCCCGTAGTGTGCGGCCCGGCCCCCTCCCCTCGCCTTTTTCTGCAGGGGAGCTCGCAAGGGGCCCCGCCGTATTCGCGCCCCCTCGCCAGGTGCGTCGGATCCCAATTCCTCCTTGGGCGATGACTCCCCGCTCCGCCGACTGCCCAGGGCGCCTCCGCGCTCAGAACGCCTCCAAGCTCGTTCAAAGCTCTTCTTATTCGTTGCGCGCTCAGAACGCTTCTGAGCGCGCTCAGAACGCCTCCGCGCTCACGCGCGCTCGGAACGCCTCCAAGCGCGTTCAAAACACTTCCATGTTCATTGCGCGCTCAGAACGCTTCTGAGCGCGCTCAGAATGCCTCCGCGCTCACGCACGCTCGGAACGCCTCCAAGCGCGTTCAAAGCACTTCCATGTTCGTCGCGCGCTCAGAACGCTTCTGAGCGCGCTCAGAACGCCTCCGCGCTCACGCGCGCTCAGAACGCCTCCAAGAGCGTTCAAATCACTTCCATGTTCGTCGCGCGCTCAGAACGCCTCTGAGCGCGCTCAGAACGCCTCCGCGCTCACGCGCGCTCAGAACGCCTCCAAGCGCGTTCAAAGCACTTCCCTGTTCGTTGCGCGCTCAGAACGCTTATGAGCGCGTTCAGAGCATTCTCACTTTTTGTCTTTCAGACTTCTCACTTTTTGTCTTTCAGGCTTCTCACTTTTTGTCTTTCAGGCGTCTCACTTTTTGTCTTTCAGGCGTCTCACTTTTTGTCTTTCCGTTTTCTCACTTTTTGTCTTTCCGGCTTCTCACTTTTCAGGAACGGCCAGTCGCCTTTTTCGCCTCCAACAGAACTGCCCGAACTGCCCGAGCCGCCCAAGCTGCCCGAAGGGCAAGGTGGTCATTTACGAAAAATAGCGATCCGTGTGCCCCGAACCGGAAAATATGATTCGACCACCGAGCATTTATGGAAACTACCAACGACAAAATTACCGGACTACCCCCGGCCAAAGCTATAAAAAGGGGCCTGGGGGTTCATTTGAGAGGACCTTGACTTCTGGACCTGGGAGAGCTCCTTACAGACTTTTGCGGAATTCTCCTTCGGTGCTTGAAGATTTCCTTTCCGGAGTTGAAGATTTCCTTCATCCCGAAAGGCGACGCAGCAGCTCACTTTTGTTCCCCGGAGCAGCTCACTTTTGTTCCCCGGAGCAGCTCACTTTTGTTCCCCGGAGCAGCTCACTTTTGTTCCCAGGAGCAGCTCACTTTTGTTCCCGGAGCAGCTCACTTTTGTTCTCCACCTTTCTCAGAAGGAGAAAAGGACTTAGTTTTTTCCAAGAGGCGGCCTGTCGCCTTCGGATCTCTCTATCTCTCTACTAATGTAACGAGTTGCGGCCTGTCGCACTCGAGTTCTAAGTCTCACTTTGTAACCCCCCTGAAGATAGTGGAATTTGGTCGGCACAGCTCCGACCACGTGGTTTTTTACCCTTTCCGGGTTTTCCACGCTAAAAGCTCCCTGTGTACTCAGCAAATCTTTAATTGACTGTTTGCGCGCTTAGTTCGCTCACGAGCTAAGGTGGTTCAAGTGAACCGGTCTACCAAGAGCCCTAAGCGTTCCCCAACAGTTTGGCGCCGTCTGTGGGAAACTTTCCCGAAAAACTCTTCGAGAGCCAACTGCTATGGCAAGAAAGAGTGCTCGCATTACTGAAGGATCGATGCCGGAAGGACGCGTCGACCCAGCTCCTTCCCACTCACTTATCAATGCACCTCCCGCGGAGGAGGCGCTGCCAGCACCTGCGGCAGATTTGGAAGCGCGCATGCAGCAGATCGAAGATCATCAAGCTGAGATGTTGGCCCTCGTGAGGAATCTTGGGGCTCCCCAAGTTCCGAACCAACCGCCAGCTTTAAACGCACCGCCGCCCCCGGCTCTGAATCATGCCCCGAATGGGGAGGCTGTCCAAGAAGACGAAGCTTCAGAAGGATTCTCCAATGCGGCAAATACCGCTCACCTCGGCCCACCAGCTGGAGGCCCAGAAGCTGATCACCGCCGCCACCACCACGGAAGAGCTGCCCCTGAGCAAGCAGTGGAAAGAGCTACGCGGGAAGAGATACGCAACATGATAGAGGAAGAGTATGCCCAAGCAGGACGACGCGCCGCTCTCGCCCGCCGTCCCGCGCATCATGACTCCCCGCTATCACCTCAAGTCTTAGCCCATCCAATTCCTAATGGCTTCGAGCTTCCCAACATCGAGACGTTCGACGGGACGGACGACCCATTGGAACATGTCAATCACTTCACCACCATCATGAGGATTTACAGCGCCCCTGAGCAGCTCCTCTGTCAGGTGTTCCCGGCAACCTTGAAGGGGCAAGCGCGCACTTGGTTCCACTCCCTGCCGAATGGGGCTATCAACAACTTCGCAGAAATGGCGCAGCAGTTCGTGGACCAATTCATCGCCAACCGCAGAATTGTCCGAGATCCCTCCCATCTCTCAGGGATCCGCCAAAACGACGTAGAAACACTCAAAGATTTCTTCCGACGCTTCACTACGGAGGCTCGACAGATCCCAGGAGTCGATCCCGAGCTCTTACGGGGAGTCTTCCTTGGAGGACTCCGCCCAAGTGGCTTTTACTCAGCTCTAATGAGAGAGACCGTACCAAGCTACCCTGACCTCATTCAGCGAGTCGAGGCCCAGATAGCAGCAGATGAGGCAATTGAAGCGCACCGTCAGCAGTTCGAGGGGAGCTCGAAGAGGAAGAAAGAGGAGTCGCTGCCGCAGACAACTCCCAATAAGAAAAGCAAGCATTACGACAACTCCAGCCGAGACCGAGGATCTCGCCAACATCAGGACTACACTCCCCTGAACACTACCAGGACTAACGTACTGTACGCAATCAAAGACAACCAGACGCTCCGCAAGCCCAGACCCCTCGCTAAAAACTCAGGGGACCAGACAAAATATTGTGAGTTCCATCGTGGACAAGGACATGACACGGAAAATTGCTCCAAGCTTAAGGATGAAATCGAGCAACTCGTCAAACAAGGCCTACTGGGGAAATTCCTACGAGACTAGGCGACTATTCGGTTAGCAGGAGATCAGCTAGCGGCTTGTCAAGAAGTACTTGGAGGCAACCCTTAAGTCAGTCATCTCGGGAGAACGCTTCACACCTATTAGCGGGGCTCTACTCGCGCCACTGAAATGTTCTATCAACTTTGTTTCTATAAAAACTTTGCGTAAATTACCACTACGACTAAGAGTTTTTAAGGTTCTATTTCACGCATGTCATATCTTGCGCCATCGAAACTACGTAAAGACGTCCACTCGCTAATGAACAGCACCTGCCTCGAGGCAGTGCGCTAATGAACAGCACCTGCCTCGAGGCAGTGCGCTAATGAACAGCACCTGCCTCGAGGCAGTGCGCTAATGAACAGCACCTGCCTCGAGGCAGTGCGCTAATGAACAGCACCTGCCTCCAGGTAGTGCGCTAGCTAACGGGGCCCTGCCCCGGGGACTTTGCACCGCCGTCGATTGAAGGTTCGCCCTTCTCCTCCGCTGTCGAGTCCCGGTGACGTAGGGGCCTGCCCCCCTTGCGTTCACCCACGGTTTGAATACAAACGCTATTCACCGGCCAAGCCGCGAGCCAGACTCGCGCAAAAAAGCCGCGAGCCAGACTCGTGCAAAAAAGTCGCGGGCCAGACTCGTGCACCTATTTTATTATGTAAAAGCCGCGGGCCAGACTCGTGCACCTATTTTATTATGTAAAAGCCGCGGGCCAGACTCGTGCAAACTATACAAGCCGCGGGCTCAGATCCGCGCATACTCATCTGTAATTTTGAAAATAATCAAACTATACAGGTGCTAACAACCAGATCGACAAGATCGTGCAGATGAGCAAGTATGATGTATACAATAAAAGAGATACAGCCACATCGGACAAACACGCAAACAAGCAACAAAACTAAAAGCAGGAAGGAGAAAGATAGACAACATCAGTCCTCGGCTACATCCGAGTAGCCATCTCCAGAAAGATCTCCGGCTCCAAGGCCGGCGGTGTCGCATCCGAACTTCCTCCCCATCATGCGGAGGGTCTTCTGAATGCCTCTCTGAAAGGAGACCTCATACTCGTCCGCTATCAGGGGCTCTACCTACGACGACAACTCCTACCCAAGGCCCCACAAAGAGAGCAATGATCAAAGCCGCCACAGAAAAATTAAAACCTCCGAACTCCTCACACCGAAACTCGGACTCCGAAGGTTTGGGGGGCTTATGTTATACCACCCGTAAAGGCCTTGGGGTGCGTCTAAAGGAAGCTCCGCTGAAGATAGATGAGGTCAGCGGTCAACACGCAATCGCTCGAATCAAAGAAACCGAGCCCGCCATTTCCGCCGCCAATCGCCAGAAACAGAGCGCGCGGAGAGCAGATCGCAAGCGCGTGCGCTACCGCACGCACGCGCGGGAGCACGCCGACAGCGCCCCCCCCCCCCCCCCCCCCCTGTCGCGGGAGAACGGCCCCGTCGCACCCCCCTTAGGGTGCGGCTCGCGCGGAGCCGCACCCCTCGAGGGGTGCGGCCAAGCCGCACCCCCCTTGGGAGTGCGGCCCAGCCGCACCCCTCAAGGGGTGCGGCCCAGCCGCACCCCCCTTGGGGGTGCGGCCCACCCGCACCCCTGCAGGGGTGCGGCCAAGCCGCACCCCCCCCGGGTGCGACTCAGCCGCGCCGCCCATAGTGTGCGGCCCGGCCCCCTCCCCTCGCCTTTTTCTGCAGGGGAGCTCGCAAGGGGCCCCTCCGTATTCGCGCCCCCTCGCCAGGTGCGTCGGATCCCAATTCCTCCTTGGGGGACGACTCCCCGCTCCGCCGACTGCCCAGGGCGCCTCTGCGCTCAGAACGCCTCCAAGCTCGTTCAAAGCTCTTCCACGTTCGTTGCGCGCTCAGAACGCTTCTGAGCGCGCTCAGAACGCCTCCGCGCTCACGCGCGCTCGGAACGCCTCCAAGCGCGTTCAAAACACTTCCATGTTCATTGCGCGCTCAGAACGCTTCTGAGCGCGCTCAGAATGCCTCCGCGCTCACGCACGCTCGGAACGCCTCCAAGCGCGTTCAAAGCACTTCCATGTTCGTCGCGTGCTCAGAACGCTTCTGAGCGCGCTCAGAACGCCTCCGCGCTCACGCGCGCTCAGAACGCCTCCAAGAGCGTTCAAAGCACTTCCATGTTCGTCGCGCGCTCAGAACGCCTCTGAGCGCGCTCAGAACGCCTCCGCGCTCACGCGCGCTCAGATCGCCTCCAAGCGCGTTCAAAGCACTTCCCTGTTCGTTGCTCGCTCAGAACGCTTCTGAGCGCGTTCAGAGCATTCTCACTTTTTGTCTTTCAGACTTCTCACTTTTTATCTTTCAGGCTTCTCACTTTTTGTCTTTCAGGCGTCTCACTTTTTGTCTTTCAGGCGTCTCATTTTTGTCTTTCCGGCTTCTCACTTTTTGTCTTTCCGGCTTCTCACTTTTCAGGAACGGTCAGTCGCCTTTTTCGCCTCCAACAGAACTGCCCGAACTGCCCGAGCCGCCCAAGCTGCCCGAAGGGCAAGGTGGTCATTTACGAAAAATGGCGATCCGTGTGCCCCGAACCGGAAAATATGATTCGACCACCGAGCATTTATGGAAACTACCAACGACAAAATTACCGGACTACCCCCGGCCAAAGCTATAAAAAGGGGCCTGGGGGTTCATTTGAGAGGACCTTGACTTCTGGACCTGGGAGAGCTCCTTGCAGACTTTTGCGGAATTCTCCTTCGGTGCTTGAAGATTTCCTTTCCGGAGTTGAAGATTTCCTTCATCCCGAAAGGCGACGCAGCAGCTCACTTTTGTTCCCCGGAGCAGCTCACTTTTGTTCCCCGGAGCAGCTCACTTTTGTTCCCCGGAGCAGCTCACTTTTGTTCCCAGGAGCAGCTCACTTTTGTTCCCCGGAGCAGCTCACTTTTGTTCTCCACCTTTCTCAGAAGGAGAAAAGGACTTAGTTTTTTCCAAGAGGCGGCCTGTCGCCTTCGGATCCTCTATCTCTCTACTAATGTAACGAGTTGCGGCCTGTCGCACTCGAGTTCTAAGTCTCACTTTGTAACCCCCCAGAAGATAGTGGAATTTGGTCGGCACAGCTCCGACCACGTGGTTTTTTACCCTTTCCGGGTTTTCCACGCTAAAAGCTCCCTGTGTACTCAGCAAATCTTTAATTGACTGTTTGCGCGCTTAGTTCGCTCACGAGCTAAGGTGGTTCAAGTGAACCGGTCTACCAAGAGCCCTAAACGTTCCCCAACACAAGTAAAGCTTTGATCAATTATGTGGTTTTGATGCATCCAAGTGGGATTGATCTTTGCAATGAAAGCAGGTGCAGCACGTAAGAGAGCATCAGCTGTTAATTGATTTTTTTTTTTTAATGACATCAACTCCGCATCAAGGCTTCAACTGTTTTAGCACGCGCAATACCTGTATAGGATGCATTCCAACACATTTTTGAGTGTTCTTCCTACATTTTTGTAATGTTTTAGGCATTTGTTCTGTTTTTAATTCTCAGTTTTTATTGTTGTACAAATTTGTTCCGCGGATGTTTTCTTATAGATTCTTAATTTTCCGCTTCAATATTAAAGTTCTGACGAGAAATTCACTTTTCAAGTGTTTGAGTTGATAGCAGCTTCTATATTGTTGTAAAATTCACGAGGCATATACAAATTATTGTAGTTTGCACCAAACTTTCAATATTATCCGTACAATCTCCGAAAATTTATTTCTGCCCCTTCGACAACATGCTCTCAAATACCTGCCATCCACACACTCCTACTCCACTCACGCTTTCATTCTATTCTCTAAGACGATGGCTGCGATATAACAATCGTAGCACATTCCTATGTTTTCAAAGCTAAACGGGCATCTGCGCACGCCTCTTCTTCTTCAGGTCGAACATATTCACCAGGGCCCGACGAACTGATTCGCACGCAATAAAACAATTGATGCCCACCGAATGATTCGCCCAGCCCACTGAATGATACCGCCCGCCGAATGATGTTGCCCATCGAATGATGTCGCTCATCGAATGATGCCGACCCCCAAATAATGAAGCCCGCTGAATGTTGTTTTCCGCCGAATGATGTCGTCCGTCAAATGATGTCACCCGGCGAATGATGCCCCACGCTGAATGATGTCGCCCGCAAAATGACGGCTCCCGCCGAATGATGTCGCTCGCTGAATGATATCGCTAGCCGAATGTTGTCATCCACTGAATGTTGCCGCCTGCCGAATGTTGTCGCACGTCGAATACTTGCCGCCTGACGAACGGTGTCGCCCGACGATTGTTGCCTCCCGACAAATGTTGCCGTCGAATGAATGTTGTTGCCCGACGAATGTTTTCGCCCGACGAATGTTTTCGCCTAACGAATGATGTCACACGCTGAATAATGTCTCCCATCGAATGTCGCGGCCCCGCTAAATGTTGTCGCTGTCACCGCCGAATATCGCCCCCCACGCAGAATGTCAGTCCCCGGGCCGGAGGCCCGTGCATATCACTCGCGTGTGTGTCTATATATTAGCAAACCCTAAAGTTGCCCATGGTGTAATATTTCATTGACCAAAATACCCTCAACATTTCTCCCTAGCCATCTAAAACATTGGCTTTTTCGACATTCAACTATAACCCACGCCAACTCCCTGCAAATCACGGTCCCGTCAGCTAGTGAACCTCGCCAACTCCCTGCAAATCTGCAAATCTACTCCTGCACGTGATGGCGCAAATCTCACACACCGCTATAGGCGGTAGCTCGACTGCGACACGAAACGGCAGTGTACCGATCGTTCAAGTAATATAAAACGAGGAGTAATCCCCGAGTATCGAATCTCTCAAGGAACACAGTAAGGTGGAGTTAGGTTTCGAGGAAGGACTTGAGATTGAAGTCCTAAAATCGGATGGGATGCGGGGGAGTTGGGTTGGCTTTTGGAAAATAAAATAAAAGCTATCAACTACTCCTATGCAATGCCGCTATGCAATGCTTCGCTTGGCGGGATGGAGACTAGGCAGGCCTTGAGCGCGCTGCGTCGCAAGGGCGGATGGACGAGTAGGCAAACGGATCGAACTATGCAGGCCTTGAGCGCGCTGCTTCGTTAGGCGGGATGGAATACGGGCCGCGATGCCACGCTTCGGTAGGCGGATGGACGAGAAGGCTAGCGGATCGAACTATGCAGGCCTTGAGCGCGCTGCTTCGTTAGGCGGGATGGAATACGGGCCGCGATGCCACGCTTCGGTAGGCGGATGGGCGAGTAGGCTAGCGGAATGAGGGTCGTAAGCACCTCTTCGACAAGCACGCCACTAGCAATTGCTAGTGCGGCACCGGACACGGTGGTGGAGTGGAAAAGGGATGGTGGCGCACCTCATAAACACATAAACCACAAAAGCATTTCACAACAACATGAAATATATATAAATAAAAGCAAGTTTAAGTGCTCTTCATCAAAATACACAAGATCTAGCTATTACAACAATCAATAAGAGAAGAATAAGGCAAGAAATCGACCGAATCCGAAGGCTCATTGTAGATTCACGGTTGGAATCGCCGGGTTGTCAATCCGCGTCCAAGCTCGGTCCGCAACTACGTCCGGGGTAGAGAGAGCTGTCACGACTCTCCAATGGACCCGTCTTCTTCGTGTCACGATCCGGTGGAGGTTGCAAACTTCCTCTTGCTTGACGGTAATGGCGGCTAGATCTCTCTTTGGAGCTCTTGGATGAAGGAGGAGGCCGAGAGGAGACTCCGGCTCAAGATTGGCGTGAAGAGCAAGCCCGGAGCACCTCTATATGGTGGGCGACGGTGGAGGGGCGAGGTCGGACGAACTGGAGCAGAAAACGGCGGAATACGGCGGGCGGTCTTGACCTAAAATCGCGAGCAGCGGATTATATAGGCGCTGGAATTAAACAGTGTGCACGGTCATTGGCGCACGACCAGTGGTCGTGCGCACTAGCATTCGGTGATCGTGCGCTCTGCCTGGACGGAACCTGCAAAGACAGAAATTATGAAATGACATGTTCGCACGACCAGTGGCGCACGACCGGTGGTCGTGCGCACTGGAGTTGATGGTCGTGCGCAATACAGCAAACAGAACTCAGAATTTTAATGATAAGTGCGCACGAGCAGTGGCGCACGACCGGTGGTCGTGCGCGCTGGCGTTGATGGTCGTGCGCACTACACCAAACAGAACTCATAAAAAGGGTTAGGTGCGCACGATCAGTGGCGCACGACCGGTGGTCGTGCGCAATAGAGCCAGTGATCGTGCGCAGTGTTCCTGTGCAGAATTGCACCGGGAACACCTGCACGACTCCAATTCCAGCATACGACACCGGTCTCGCCACTGAAAATGGAACTTAACAGTACATGAAAACTACTAATGAAGATAAGCATGAAATCACACCAAAAATGGGCCTAGAGGTGCACCTAGCATGGAATATCAAATATAAACGATAACAGGGCTAAAGTGCGGTGAAATGACTAAATAAATGGCCCAGATGAGTCCATAAAAGTGTATATGATCAGGACTCATCACACCCCCAGACTTACCTGTTTGCGCGTCCCGAGCAAACAAATTCTAAGCGAACTGGGAAAGAAAAGTAGATGGCTTAAAACTACAATACAGAGTACCATGCGAAGTCGCATGCTCATGTGCATAAGAAAAATAGTAGAAAAGATTTCTGATTATATAAACAGCCTATATATTTCTAAAAGAGTAAAAGCATATTACAGCTACTCAAAATGGTGAACTATGGTGAATCGTTCGGTCATGCATACAGAGAAAGTAAACTAAACGCTGAGACGAGCATTGCTCAAGATCGGGATGCGGGAAAAACTCCACTGAAATCCATCCGCGTCGGTGACCATAAGCTTGCCCGGTCACATTCTCTCCACGGCACTGGTTTGACTCAAATGCGTGAATCAATAGGACTTTAGGTTTTAAAATGGGGCTTGGGTTTAGGTGAGGATAAACAAAGATAAAAACGACGGCTCAAGCACTAATCCCAAATAAGCTCATGCAGAAATTATTCTCGCTCACCACACAAACTCGCGGGTACATCACACCCCCAGACTTGGACTTAACAACATGGGTGTGTGCACCGCCTACTCCCAAACATATATTTTTTTACACATATTTTTCATTAAAGCTCATCTTTTTCTTTTCTTTTCACTTCTCTTCTTTTTCTCATTTTCTTTTCTTTTCTTTTCAAAACATTTTCAGCAAATTTATCAAAGATGCACATCCACATTTTCACAAAAGTATCACAACATCAACAACCCAACTCATGAAAATAATAAACAGCTAAAGCTCAGATTTGGGTGTGCGACTAGGATTGGCTTTTGAGCTTTGGTGAAATAAAAGTGGGGCTGAATCAAAGAACGGGTAGGCACAACTGGGCTAGCGAGGATATAGCGGTAGGGATAGGCACAAAGGCTCAACCGGGCCAAAATGATGGCCTATATCACATTCACACAATTGACTAACCGTATACCCATGCTTCAAGAATCGCTTGGGGCAAGTTCTAGCCACCGAGAAAGATTCTCCTTTCTCCCGACTCAAGCAATACGAATCTAGCGATCGTTTACACACATCCCTATGCTACCGTTTGATTCCACCGAATTCACCATTTGAGTAGAGTAAACAACATTTACACTAATAAGAAAAATATAAAACCATAATATAAAGAGAAGTCTAATCTACACAAATTTTTATGCAACCGAGCACTCGACTAGGAGCACTACTAGAGTCAACATTTTACTCTGCTACATAATCCTAAGCCATCACCTAGATTTTCCCAAATAAGCAGAAGAATTAAATTCACTACAGAGCACGCATACAGACGAGTACGCGCTCAAGTGGGTGCTGTGGTGTGCAATGAAAATAAACAAAACATTTTAAAAGAAATCTTCTAGTATGCAGTGCAATAGTGCACGTGAGCGGGTAAACAAAACTACTCTCCCCCAGACTTAAACTAAACAATCCACAGAATATATGACATGAACATCAGGAAAGGCTAGGGAAAGAGAGTACCCAGTGCTCAGAAATGAGCACACCAGAAGATTGGCGTTTAAACCCCGACTAAGCTGCAGCATCCGCCATCCAGAAGAAGTACCTGCAAGGGTCAGCTCCGCAAAACAAAAGAAACAGAAAAAGACAAACTAAAATAAACTACAGCTAACTAAACATGATTAAATAAAATAAAATGCATGAAAAGTAAGATAACTACTGGGGTTATTGTCATCCCAGCACGACTTATTCAGATTTTGTACCGTTCTAGCTTATAGGCCTATGAAAAGAAAAGTGCACAGGTAACTGTTCTAATATGCGCATCGGTAGCGGGTACCGATACGGAGACAGAGCAGTCACCCCTCTACCTAAATATAGATACCTGCTCCTCACAGGTAGAGGGTAGAGAATGTAAGAAAATGAGGAGGCCTGGTCCTCACTCATCTCACAAAACACATCCTTGCCTAGCAAGGTATCGTCAACAGGGAGGCAGCAGGAGGAAAAGGCAATGAGTGGAGCTTCCTCTATGGAGGAGGGGTCAACCTCCTCACATGTGAGGATACACTCATCATTGACTTGAGCATCATGCTCCAATTCCTCTTGATGTACCTGTGAAGACTCAACCTGCACAGGCTCAGATGAAGAAGGGGGGTCAGGAAATAAAAGAGAAGAATGACATAAATAATCAAAAATCGGGGGAGTAATCCCGGTCTCACTCCCAGCAAGATCCAAGGGTAGATCACTATCATCATCGTAAATATCATAGCAAGAGGGACTTGAGAACTCAGGAGCCTCAGTGGTGATTTGGACCTCCTCGTCCCATGAAGAAGTGCAAACCTCCTCATCAGAGAGCGTATCCTCCTCATCCCACCGAGGTGCATCATCGTGTTCAAAGTATTCATTCTCCCCCTCAGGGAAAATGACATCCTCATCCCACTTTGGAGCACCCTCTGAGTCAGAAGCATCGCCCAGCTCCTTTACTTTGATAGGATCATAAAGAATATGTGTAGAAAAATCATGCAAAGAAACTGGAGGGACAAAAATATTCGGTTCCTCCGCAAAAAGATCTGCTAGAGCCTCCCCGATGGAAAGAATACTTTCCTCATCATACTCAGGTGCATCTAGGAGCTCCCATTCCTCTCCGTGTTGGCTAACAGATGAGTGATCATCATCACTGGGAGTGAAGCCATAAACAGGAAGTGAGGAGTCCGTGCACGAGACAAGCTCAGGGGTAGAGGGCACAATTGCCTCCATGGGTAAAGAATGAGTGATAGGGACAATGTCGTCATGAGTGGAGGAGCGGCGGTCGGGATTGAAAAGACGCGGACAGTCCTTCAATTCATGACCCTCTCCTCGACACAACAAGCAAACAATGTTCCTACACTGCCTAGCATTTAACTCATTCATTTGGTCCAAATAATAAACCATCTTGTCATTAAAACTAGGTGAAATATCCCATGACGACATTTTCAAAATTCAAAGCAGATAAAAAGAAACTGAAATTCTTTGCAAGGAAATCTACACAACTAGAAAAAAAAACTCCTTGAATAAAACTTGCCTAAAACTTTAAAATAGGGGATGAAGAAATAAAAACAAACAAAAGATAATTAAAAGGCAAAAAAAAAAAGCGGCTATACACACTGGAAGAACTACTATCTCTCGGCTCTCCCTCTCAAGAAAACTCACACGACTGTGTTCCCCGGCAACGGCGCCAAAAACTTGATGGCGCAAATCTCACACACCGCTATAGGCGGTAGCTCTACTGCGACACGAAACGGCAGTGTACCGATCGTTCAAGTAATATAAAACTAGGAGTAATCCCCGAGTATCGAATCTCTCAAGGAACACAGTAAGGTGGAGTTAGGTTTCGAGGAAGGACTTGAGATTGAAGTCCTAAAATCGGATGGGATGCGGGGGAGTTGGGTTGGCTTTTGGAAAATAAAATAAAAGCTATCAACTACTCCTATGCAATGCCGCTATGCAATGCTTCGCTTGGCGGGATGGAGACTAGGCAGGCCTTGAGCGCACTGCGTCGCAAGGGCGGATGGACGAGTAGGCAAACGGATCGAACTATGCAGGCCTTGAGCGCGCTGCTTCGTTAGGCGGGATGGAATACGGGCCGCGATGCCACGCTTCGGTAGGCGGATGGACGAGAAGGCTAGCGGATCGAACTATGCAGGCCTTGAGCGCGCTGCTTCGTTAGGCGGGATGGAATACGGGCCGCGATGCCACGCTTCGGTAGGCGGATGGGCGAGTAGGCTAGCGGAATGAGGGTCGTAAGCACCTCTTCGACAAGCACGCCACTAGCAATTGCTAGTGCGGCACCGGACACGGTGGTGGAGTGGAAAAGGGATGGTGGCGCACCTCATAAACACATAAACCACAAAAGCATTTCACAACAACATGAAATATATATAAATAAAAGCAAGTTTAAGTGCTCTTCATCAAAATACACAAGATCTAGCTATTACAACAATCAATAAGAGAAGAATAAGGCAAGAAATCGACCGAATCCGAAGGCTCATTGTAGATTCACGGTTGGAATCGCCGGGTTGTCAATCCGCGTCCAAGCTCGGTCCGCAACTACGTCCGGTGTAGAGAGAGCTGTCACGACTCTCCAATGGACCCGTCTTCTTCGTGTCACGATCCGGTGGAGGTTGCAAACTTCCTCTTGCTTGACGGTAATGGCGGCTAGATCTCTCTTTGGAGCTCTTGGATGAAGGAGGAGGCCGAGAGGAGACTCCGGCTCAAGATTGGCGTGAAGAGCAAGCCCGGAGCACCTCTATATGGTGGGCGACGGTGGAGGGGCGAGGTCGGACGAACTGGAGCAGAAAACGGCGGAATACGGCGGGCGGTCTTGACCTAAAATCGCGAGCAGCGGATTATATAGGCGCTGGAATTAAACAGTGCGCACGGTCATTGGCGCACGACCAGTGGTCGTGCGCACTAGCATTCGGTGATCGTGCGCTCTGCCTGGACGGAACCTACAAAGACAGAAATTATGAAATGACATGTTCGCACGACCAGTGGCGCACGACCGGTGGTCGTGCGCACTGGAGTTGATGGTCGTGCGCAATACAGCAAACAGAACTCAGAATTTTAATGATAAGTGCGCACGAGCAGTGGCGCACGACCGGTGGTCGTGCGCGCTGGCGTTGATGGTCGTGCGCACTACACCAAACAGAACTCATAAAAAGGGTTAGGTGCGCACGATCAGTGGCGCACGACCGGTGGTCGTGCGCAATAGAGCCAGTGATCGTGCGCAGTGTTCCTGTGCAGAATTGCACCGGGAACACCTGCACGACTCCAATTCCAGCATACGACACCGGTCTCGCCACTGAAAATGGAACTTAACAGTACATGAAAACTACTAATGAAGATAAGCATGAAATCACACCAAAAATGGGCCTAGAGGTGCACCTAGCATGGAATATCAAATATAAACGATAACAGGGCTAAAGTGCGGTGAAATGACTAAATAAATGGCCCAGATGAGTCCATAAAAGTGTATATGATCAGGACTCATCAGCACGCAAGCTCCTCCGTTCTACTTCCTCGCCTAAAACCCGCCAAAAGCAGTACCCAAAACTCCTCCTGCACGCAAATCACGCTCCCCTCGATGGAGCCCCGCAGATAGCAGCTTCCTTCAGGTGATAAAGCCTCAAGTCCCTCCCGTCAAGAGCTCCTCCTCCATCCTCACTATGAAGCTTCTGTGCGGTGCGAATCAGAGGGATTCCGGCAACCTCCTCCTCCACCGTTGATGCGAGCTTCATACAGGTGTTTTCGTTGTTGCGAGCTTCCCTTTTTCAGTCCTTTCGTTCTTCTTTTTTATATGCCCTGATTACCACTTCTTTACAGTTTCCCTGATTCATGCCCTTCTCTAGAGCTCCTTGATGCGTCTCTATTTTATATTTAGGGGTATTTTGGTAATATCATATACATGTATCTCTATATATAGTGGTTGGTATGTCTTATTATGTCATGTTGAATGTATTGTGTGTTCTTGTGGTTTGTGCAGCTGAATCGGGAGAGTCTCCCCTCGCCGGAAGATCGAGTTGTTCAGGGTCGGTGCCCTTAGGTGAGATCAGTTATCTTGTAATCATTCCTATCAATGTTAGGATCTATTTTACGTATTTCGCCTTGAGAATCATTTGGATCGTAACAAAGATATCAGAGCTATTCCTTCCTCCCGCCTGCAAACCGTCCCTCCTCCACCCACGTCGACATCAACAGTAACGCCCTCTCATCTGTCAATCCGACGGCGGCGGTCCCGCCGTGCTCAGCATTCAGCTCCCGCCTCATCCATCCCCCTCAAGCTGCAACCCTCTTCGCCAGCACCTCCTCCTCTGTCCGCAGCCCCAACCCGCCGCAAGCCCTTCAACCAACGTCCAACTCCATTTCCGAGCCTCCCTCACTGCTCGTCAGCGTTCCCCGCCTCTTGGACGTCGAGCCCTTCCTTCGTCCCATCCGCTGGCCGATTTCCCCATCCTCGAGCCCAACGATCACACGCTCTGCTTCCAACCCCATCTCGACCATTTCCAGCCCGCATATACCACGCAGCAGCCCGACGTCGACCCTCCCGCCTGCTGCCTCTTCCTTTCTCAAGCTACCTCCTCGAGCCCCTCCCATTTTCCTCTGTTTAATTTCTGAATCGCCATCATCTTTTCTACTTTTTTGTCTTATAACCCTCGCTCACGCCTTTCTCTATTACTCTCTACACCCTGCAGTCCTCTAGTTTTACTCATCCCCTTCTTTTTTATTTTATTTCTCTCTCCACTTATTTGTCTTCAGCCACATCCAATCCTCGAGCTCCTCACCCCCCTTCTTTTATAGTTTAATTCTCTCCCACCTTCTTTGTCATAATTAATTAATCCTTCCATTAATTAATTACTAATCTTCTCTCAACAACAATGGCTGCTCCTGATCATCACCGATGGACACGAATGTTCACCCTGCTCACCAATATTAATGCCCAGGTCACGCGCAATGGCGCCTTGATCGAGGCTCTTGAAGCTAAGCTTATGCTACGCTCCGCCTGCGATTCCTCCCCTTCTTCGGGGACACATCTTCCAATTGTGGGTGACTTCACCAGTATTCCACCCAGTGACGGAGCTAGGAAATAATGTCAGGGTGGGCAGCTCAGTGCCCACAGCTTCTTAAAAAACACATTACATTTTCAATAATACATATTACCAGTCAAATTACATTTCAAAAATAATACATGAATATTTAACAATATTTCAACTAATTTAAAATAAAAAACACATTACCTTTCATAGTTGACCACGTCGACTTTTCATATTTTGAAAGTGTTTGATGATAGTCTCATTATCAATATTTTTGAATATATCTCTTTCAATATATGTAACTAAGCAATCATTCATCATTGAGTCCCCCATCCGATTACGCAAACGGTTTTTCACGATATTCATTGCAGAAAATGCCCTCTCAATTGTAGCTGTAGCAACTGGTAAAGTCAATGATAATTTAATAAGTAGATAAACCAAAGGATATAAAATATCATTTTTGTCTCAACCATCTTCATTGCAAGATCGCTAATTCAATTTACTTGTGCAAAGTCACTATCAGCCCGAACATCATAAACATAAGTCTCCAACTGACAACTCAGTTCCATAATATCTAAATTTGAAAATTCGGATGGATAAAACTCGGCAAGTTGTCTCAATTTTTTCTTATCAAAAGTAGAAAATGAATTATTCGGACTCAAACTTGCAACACAAAGAAGTAGTTCTGTACTTGTCTCCGTAAATCGGTTATTCAATTCTTGAAGCTGCATATCTATCACATTATAAAATATCTCAACTCGATAATGATGTGAATTTGTCATTTCTTGAACCCTTCTTTTTGATCGGCCTCTTGCAACATATAAAGCATTCATATCTGAAATACTAATTTTGTAATTATTGCAGAATAAGGATACTTCATCAAATAAGTCTTTCCAACCTTTATCTCGTTTATCCTGCAACATTTGTTTAGAAATTTTCACTAAATGCATGGCATTACTAATATCTTGGTCTTTACGTTACAATGCCTGCGATAAACTGTTTGTTATTCTCAATATATCTCTCATCAAAAACAAAACAATTATGAAATCAAATGATTGAAGAATCTAATAATGAAAAGGTCGTTGCTTTATGATCAGAACTTGAATGTGGATCTTTTTCAACAATTTAGAGAACATCGATAATGGAGGAAAACATCACAATTATGTTCAGCAATGAACCATAATGTGATCCCCATCTAGTATCACCTGGCCTTTTTAAAGTCCTTTCTTGGTTTAAACCAGTACCACTTAAGAGTTCACCTTTTTGTAAACCTTCAGTAATCTTTAAAAATTGAGACTCACGTAAAAGCTCTTGACGCTTACATGAGACATTGATTATATTGGTCAAAGTGGCAGTCAATTCAAAAAGCCAAACAACTTGAACATGATTTTTTGCAACTGCTACTAACGCTAATTGAAGTTGGTGTGCAAAACAATGAACATAATATGCAGATGGGTTATCTTTCATAATTAGAGCTTTAAGTCCATTAAACTCCCCTCGCATATTACTTGCACCGTCATATCCCTGTCCTCGTAATTTTGAAATGCTGAATCCATGATATAAGAAGAATTCTTCTAATACTCCTTTAAGAGAATGAGCTGATGTATCCATGACATGCACAATTCCAAGAAAACGTTCAATTACCTGCCCTTCACTGTTAACATAGCGCAAAGCAATAGTCATTTGCTCTTTAGTAGATATATCTTGTGACTCATCTATCAGTATAGAAAAAAAAGCATCTCCAATATCCATTTTAATAAAATTTATTGTCTCAACTGCCATTGCATATATAATATCTTTTTGAATTTCAGGAGCAGTTAACTTGTTATTTTCTGGCGCGTTATGCAAAAACACTTTGTTCATCTCGTCATTATGATCTCCAAGAAATCGTAAAAGCTCGAGAAAGTTTCCTTGATTTGTTGAAGAATCTGATTCATCATTACCGCGTAATGCTAAGCCCTGTTGTATTAAAAATCGAATGCAATCAATTGATGCTGTTAGACGTGTTTTATACTTGCGTCTAGCTAGATCTGTTTGTTTATGAAATCGGACCTCAATATGCTGACATGATTTCATTAAGTTAGTACACATCACTGCAGCTTGATTGTGAGTACTATTGGGGCCACCAACATGTTCTCGAAGTCTGCTCAAACCATCTTTCCAATTTCTAAATCCGTCAACAGTAAATGAATCTCCCCCTGATTGTTGTCCCATTTCAGGCTTAAAAAGATAATAAAACATACAAAATGCAGCGTCCTTGCTATGCTATATTCCAACCACGAAGGAAATTGCTCAAACCATGAATAATTGAACCTTCTAGTTCTAGCTGTATTCCCAAACATTATAATCTGATATTCTAACTCGTAACCCCGGATCGACTATTATATTGTCTACATCAGCTTCAATCAGACCCCTCTTTGAAGATGATTCAAAAATTGGAAGTTTCAGAAATTGGAAGTTTCTTAAGATATTTATCCATTTCTGTGAAAACCGATAAACAAAATGAATACCCTAGAAGAAAAAAATAGAAAAAAGAGATGTAATTTTCTGTATACCCTAGCAGATCAATGAATACCCTATATGAAATGATTCAAAATCCTAGCAAAAAAAATTCCAAAGCATGTAGGTATCATACCAAAGCCAGCCACGAAGGAACTCTGGATGGTACAGAAGCAAGAAGTCAGGGGCTGTTACCTCTTAGAATTAGCAGAAACTCTGGATGGTTATTTTTCTGGAATGATTTTGGAATATGATTTCAATAATATGATATATTTCATTAATAAATAATATGAAGTTTCAGCTGAAAGTTAACGCCCAAAATAATCGTTATACCTATCAGAGGTTCCAGACATGAAATCTCCTATATCGGAAATCTTAATCTTGGCACCACTAATCTGCAGAAAAGAGGCACCGGATTTTAATGTTTGTTTACAGATATTCAACAAGACTACTATCTCCCAACAAGGCAACAATCGAGTTATCAAAGAGGAAAAATTGTAGGCAAGAAATAGCCTGGAAGACTGGAAGTCTGGAATGCTTTGACAGAGGAAGAAAAACGGGAAAATTGTATACCTGAACAGAGGAAGACTGGAAGTCTGGAAATCTGGAATGCTTCTCGTCGGCTCGTCGCCGTCTCCCGTCGGGGTGGAGTAATGGAGTCACAGACGCAGGAGTCAGGACGCCTGGCCGTCGCTCGTCGCCGTCGCCGACTCGCTTCGCGAGGGATTTAGGTTAGGGCACGCTGCCTCCGACTCGCTTGCGAGTTGCGTCGAGGAAATGCTCTGGTCCGCGGTCCGCCCCTGCTCCCCTCCTCCATTAGATTAGGTTTTGTCATTTTGATCAGATGGTTAAAAAAAATCAAAGCAAAATTTGGGAGCCTGGGATTCGAACTTGAATCATCACCAAAGCCACCTAAAATTTTTACCACTGCACCGACTTAAAACTTCTGAACATATTCTATATTTATATATATATAATAATTATATATATATTAAAATTTTAAAATCTTAGTCGTAAACTCACAACCAACCACTTATTTCGCAAAATTCAGGGTGGGTCGCTGCCTACCCTGGACCCTATGTAGATCCGCCCCTATTTCCACCACTACGCCCGCAACCCGCCGCAACTCCGCCGATTTCTCTGCCGCCGTGGGCGACCGCCAATACCAGCCCTTTCGCCGGGGTGCCCACTCAGCAAATTTCATCAATGTTACTGTCTCCACCACTGCGGCCTGTCATTACTCCGCTTACCCCGACGCCGCTTGCTACAACCATCATGCCGACATCAGTGCCGCCGGTCCCGCCCTTGCCGACCCCTGCTCCGCCACCCTTACGGGTCACCTTGTCGTCACTCCTGCCGGTCGTATTTTCGCCGGCCATGAACTGCCCGGCCACCGTGCCACGACGCCTCACTGCCGCATCGCCAGACCCGTTCTTGCTGTGGGACATTGTTCCTTCGACCACCATACTAATGTGGCCACCTACCGCTTCGCCAACACTAACGTACTCCGTTCCTTCGGGGCATATTTTTTGGGCGGTGCCGCCACAGCTCTAGACGAAGCTCCTACGGACGCGACTCATTATCGGGAGTTGTTTTGGCGCGAAGTCAAGATGTCAGAGGACTCAATCTCCGTTGAGACGTTCGAGCTTGAGGACAAACTCGTTTTGAAGGAGGGAGTAATGATGCGTCTCTATTTTGTCTACCTAATTGTCTTGTAACAATGAAGTCTTCTGCTTTTTGTTGATTCTTTTCTTTCTCTTCAGGAAGTATGTGTAAGATTAAAACTTAAGAGAATACTAAGCAAGCATAGCCCTGTAGACAAAATGTCTTCTTTTATATGCTCTGTAAGTTTGCATAAAACCCCTTAATGATTATTCCATAATCAACTTCCCGTTTTAAAACGTCTTGCAGAATTGGCAATTCATTATCATAATTACTAGCCTTTCTTGGAACTTGCAGAATATAGAAATAATAAATTTCTTTCTTAAGCACTATGCAACGGCTATATTCTTTAGAGAATATATCATTTATTGCTCCTTAATTTGCGCGCAAGATAGGCGGCGTGCACATTCTCTGAATATTCATTTCCAAGAATTACTGTGTATTAAATGTTGTTCTACAACTTGTCAAGACGATGTTTCTCCTTCAAGACGATATTGTCTTGATCAGTGTACATGACATATATACTTTATGGTGATATCGTCGACATTCTTCCTTCTTCATGACTCTACTTGATATCTCAACGGTCTTACTTCTTCTAGAAGACATCGTCGAGATGTTGCTTTGAATAAGACTTAGACTTATTCTTCAAGCTGACTGTTCTTTGTGAAACATTATATAAGTATACGATCTAATTCACCTAGAGGGGGGGGGGGTGAATAGGTCTTTTGATTTTTACTTATTTGATTTAGATGTTTAAAGTTATTCTAAGCAAGTAATCAAGCAAACTCAGAAAATACACAAGTGTTTATAGTGGTTCCCCAAGACAGTGTGTCTATGGTAGTCCACTTTCCCCCTTCACCCTTCTAACAGTGTGTTGGACAGGGCCAATTCCTCCAAACTCAGATCCAAGAGCTTACAACACAGCTCCCTCAATATCTCTCAGGTTTTCCCCAAACCTTACCTCAGGCACAATAGTCCTACCTCAGAGGAAAACAAAAAGAATCAACAAAAAGCAGAAGACTTCATTATCACGGACTTAGCACTTTGACACTAAGTACGTGCGGCACTTGGCTAGAATTCCAACAAACTTAGGCTAACCAAGTAAGCCTTCCTCAAACAAAGCAATGGAATAAAGAGAACAACTCCTATTATAACTCTCAACAAAGTTACAAGACAATTAGGTAGACAGTTGAGCGAGACATACGAAAGAGCGAGACATACAACAAACAAGGCACACAACAGTGCTTAATCCCCACAAACTCTCAACTCTCACAAGAGGAGACTCAAGAAGCGTAAAGCTCACAAGCGCACAAGAGACTCTCCAAACAACACCCCCAAAGAAGCTCCAAAATCCTCAATGGATGCAAATGAGGAGGTCTTTCTCTTATATAGGCCTCCTCCACCATTTCCCTCCAAAACGGAAGTTTCTAGAGTTCTCCACATAAAGAAGGGGTTGGATGACTCCACATTCTTCTGGATCCTTCCACACTATTCTACACGGTTAGCTTCTGCAATATTCCGGAACATTCTTAACTTATCTAGACAAATCTAGAGCGGTCCATCAAGTTAACCTCATGTCCGTGACATTCTCCCCCACTGAATTCATGCATCGCCCTCGATGCATCAAGCTTGTCGAAATCTTTGTACCGTCCTCATTGCGGACATGAACTTCTCTTCTCGTCCATGAGTCCTCCTTATCGACACCGGGTAAGTATTTGGACCATCAATTAGGTGAATCTCCGATGTTGGAAAAATAAGAAGTCCTTCAAACTTATCAAGAAAGTTCATCCCAACGACAACATCATAGTCATCATAGGGGATAACTTCGATGGGCACCTTCCCTTTCCATCCTCCAAGACAAACATTCACATCCGGAGCAAGACCAATAGTTCGTACCTCTTGAGAATTAGCAAATTTGAGGCGTGCTGGTCCAAACCTGATTGGTAGCCCGATTCTCTCTGCAGCAGTCTTGGACATGAAGAAGTCCGTTGCTCCCGTGTCCACCAAGGCTCTCATCTTTGTGCCCTCGATCTTCACATCCACCATCATTTGTCCTTTGTTTTCCATCCTTCTTCCATGGGTTAAACTCGCACTTCCCAACTTGTAGTTGCCCTTAGTTTCCATTTTATCAACAACAGTTCTTATGGACTCCAAAGTAGGGCAATCACATACCTTGTGCGGTCCTCGACAGCAGAAACATTGCAAATATTGGTGTCTTATATAGGATCCCCGAGTAGTCATGGCATTAAGACGCCGCATGATACTTAACCTTGCCATGTCTTGTGGCTCCTCCTCATCCCCGCTCGTAGAGTCATCTTTCTTTTTCATTGATGATAGGGTGCCAAGCTTTGGGCAATTCTTCATATGGTGAGGCCCCTTGCATACAAAGCAAGTGAGGGCCCCCTTTCTTTCTTCGAATCTCCTTTGTCGAGGGGCATCATCTTTGGGCTCAACTTCAGCATCACCGACATCCTTTTGGTAGTGCATTTCCTCCTCCTGTTGGAACTCACATAGTGATTCGGCTGCTGCAATCGCCTCATCGACCGTACGGGGTCCTCGTCGCTGTACCTCCTGTTTTGCCCATGCTTGTAGCCCATCCACAAAGTAGAATTGCCGATCTTCCTCGGCCATATCGGGGATTTGTAGCATGAGCGTTGTGAACTCATTTACATACTCGGTTATTGTTCTCCTTTGCTTTAGCTCTCTCAATTTTTTTCGAGCTTGGTATGCCACGTTCTCCGGGTAAAAATGTCGCTTGAGTTCCCTCTTGAACTCCTCCCATGTGTCCAATCGACACAAACCTTTTGCGACATCAGTTTGTTTCCTTCGCCACCATAGAGCGGCGTTATCATCAAGGAACTGTGACGCGGTATGTACCTTGGTCTTACCATCTTGTAGATGACAGCCTTCGAAGTAGTTTTCCATCTTCCATAGGAAGTTCTCAACTTCCTTAGCATCTCGCTTGCCCAAGAATGGCTCGGGTCTGGGTATGTCCACTCTAGCCATAGAAGCATAGGTGCCGACACTTCCACTAGCGATGGCCTTCTTGCAAATGGCTAGGTCTTCCTCCAGGCGATCTATCCTTCCCTTTAGTTCGCCAGATTCTTCCTCCAACTCATTGATGCGTGCAAGTAGTGTGATATTCTCCTCAAATACGCAGTGGAGTTTGTTCTCTAGCTCCGCACGAGAGGCTTCCCATTCTTTGCGCATGGAACGATTATTGATTTCCATTAACTCCATGCGTTTCTCCCAGTCTTCCATGGCCAGCTCCAAGTGTTTCTCTTCTCGAGCACGGCTTTGATCACGCTTCTTCTTGCTAGCTTGTAGGGTAACATCTCTACCCCGTTCCTCCTCCGTAATGTAATCTTCTTCTGCCATACTTGGTCTTGTTGCAGCACGATGCGCACAACCTGGCTCTGATACCAACTGTCACGGACTTAGCACTTTGACACTAAGTACGTGCGGCACTTGGCTAGAATTCCAACAAACTTAGGCTAACCAAGTAAGCCTTCCTCAAACAAAGCAATGGAATAAAGATAACAACTCCTATTATAACTCTCAACAAAGTTACAAGACAATTAGGTAGACAGTTGAGCGAGACATACGAAAGAGCGAGACATACAACAAACAAGGCACACAACAGTGCTTAATCCCCACAAACTCTCAACTCTCACAAGAGGAGACTCAACAAGCGTAAAGCTCACAAGCGCACAAGAGACTCTCCAAACAACACCCCCAAAGAAGCTCCAAAATCCTCAATGGATGCAAATGAGGAGGTCTTTCTCTTATATAGGCCTCCTCCACCATTTCCCTCCAAAACGGAAGGTTCTAGAGTTCTCCACATAAAGAAGGGGTTGGATGACTCCACATTCTTCTGGATCCTTCCACACTATTCTACACGGTTAGCTTCTGCAATATTCCGGAACATTCTTAACTTATCTAGACAAATCTAGAGCGGTCCATCAAGTTAACCTCATGTCCGTGACAATCAGCTGTTAATTGATTTTTTTTTTTATTTTTTTTAATGACATCAACTCCGCATCAAGGCTGCAACTATTTTAGCACGCGCAATACCTGTATAGGATGCATTCCAACACATTTTTGAGTGTTCTTCCTACATTTTTGTAATGTTTTGGGCATTTGTTCTGTTTTTAATTCTCAGTTTTTGTTGTTGTACAAATTTGTTCCGCGGATGTTTTCTTATAGATTCTTAATTTTCCGCTTCAATATTAAAGTTCTGACGAGAAATTCACTTTTCAAGTGTTTGAGTTTGAAGTATCTAGTTGCCTACCTAAATCACCTAGAGGGGGGGTGAATAGGTGATCTCTACGTCTTTTGCGGAATTAAAAATTAACCGTAAAGCACAGCACACAAAATTAATCACAGCCACAGATAACACCAGGAATTTATAGTGGTTCCCCGTACTTGGGTACTCCACTGCCGGCCTCGTGTAACACCCTGCCAGTACAAAAAGTATAACAGCAGGTCCGGCCGGGACCCCACGCCATACAAACCACACTAGCTAGGAGTTAAAAGGTGATAACCAGAAAAGTAACAACTAACGAGAGTACAAAACGTAAGCGGAAGCATTAATTAAACCATTCAAATAGACATGTCCACTATCATAGGAATGAAACCAGAAATAAGAGTTACGGCCTTAGGGCCTTACACAAATCAATGTACAAAACTCCAAAAAACATACATCGGCACGCAGGCCGGCAATACATGAGAAAACAGGAAAAAGGCTGGCCTTCGAGGGCCAACTCAGCAAAAGGGCAGCAAAAGGACCAACGCCCGCTATTTCCCGCTAGGCTCACCTGCACCTGCATAAGAACATTCCACCAAGCGGTGGTAAACAAAGCAACGGTCAGCACAGCTGACCAAATTATAACGACCCCACCCCTTTCCCGGGGTGGCGGAGATTCTACCCTGCAAGTAAGCCATACTAGCACAAGTACTAATCTAAAGAGAGTGCAACTACACAAGGTGAGGTTTCAAGCACAATCAATCTTTTTGGTTGAGCATCAAAAAGAAGGGAACCTAGGTATGCACATAATGTTGGTTGGGTTCACCCGAAGGTTTCCCACAACCGCCTAAGCAAATCGCATGAGGCTAAACATAACATCAAATTCACAACACTCCACCCTAAGGGTCACAACCTTAGGTGGGAAACAAGAGCTTTTGGTCGGTCTAGGTATGACACCTTCCGCGACCTCTCCCATGATCACACGGCCTTCAAGAGGAAGGGACCTCTCGCCGATCTGCATGGAAACGGGTTCGGTTCAGCTTTGCCCGTGCTCTAATCGTCGCGATCTATCGCACGACGCGGGTACGGCTTCACCTCGGCCCGTAAGGGTTTAGCACTTTCAAGTGCTCCACAAAAATATACGCTACGCACCTAACCCCTTCACAAGGATCTAGGCTTCGCGAATTCTCAACAAGGGAGGTACATACGCTCCGCATCAATAACGTGGTGAAGGTTTGCCTTCATCCAAAACTCAAAGCATGGGGCTTTCGTAGGGATCTTCACAAGACGCCTACACGTAACTCCCGCAATACTATAGGTGAGTTCACGGAGTCATTCTCCGGCACGCATTCTAGGTCTAACCTAAATGCAACGTCGCAAATCAAGCATCACCGATTCGGGCTCACGGCCACGAATAGGCTTCACACAAAATGCCCACGACTACCGGATTTTCTACATGCAATATGCCGGGGACGGACACAATCTACCCGGAGTCCCGAAGGACTTGAGGAAATCCTACACTTCACCCATTTGGTGAAAGAGATACCTCATGCAAGCAAAGAAAGAGGAATAAATGGACAAATACAAGTCCAAAGTTCGGGAGGAAGAATCGTTACCCTAGACGTGTTCCTCTTCGCCATGGATCCGAGATTCTACGCGGAGGGAAAGAACCGCACCGGGCTGCACTCTCCGGATCTGGAAACGGCTCGCGAAACGGAGCTCCGGAGCTCCGTCAATGGCGAAATCTTCCTTCTTCTTCCTTGCCTCCTTCTTCTTCCTCTAGCCTAGGAGAGAGAAACACCTCAAAATAATGAGGATTAATCTCCTCTCATAAGCCCTAATAGCCTCCAGCATCTAATCCTAGCCATCGGATCAGATCTCAGAAGATTTGGACGGCCCGATCTTCTTCTCCGCTCAAAATCGCGGAACAGAATAAACAGGGCGCACGATCACAGGCGCACGGTCAGTGGTCGTGCGCGACGAGGGCAATGGTCGTGCGCACTATCCGGGACAGAACTCTGAATTCTTGCGAATAAGCGCACGATCGCTGGCGCACGATCACTGGTCGTGCGCGAAGAGGGAAATGGTCGTGCGCACTGTCCGAGACAGAACTCGATTCTCTTCTGAATTAACGCACGATCGCTGGCACACGATCACTGGTCGTGCGCGATGAGGCCACTGATCGTGCGCTAAGAGCAGACAGGGAGAATTCTAGCCTGCTTCACGTGCCGCACTACCACTCCGCCTACTTCGCGGAACTACCAGATTTGGGGTGTTACAACTCCACCCTCCTTAAAAGAATTTCGTCCCGAAATCCAGGAAACAGTAATAGCATGAATTACAGTTATACTTTACCTGAGGGAAATAGCTCGGGATACTCCGCAAGCATCGTTTGCTCTCTCTCCCAAGAGAGCTCCTCTCGGCCGCAGTTATCCCACCGGACTTTTACCATCCGAATGGACTTGTTCCTCAGCTGCTTTACTTCGGTATCTTCGATGCGTAAAGGCTTGACTTTCGTCGACAACCCACTATCGACCGGAACTTTGCCGACCGCAACGATATGAGTAGGCTCTTGCACTGCCTTCCTCAACACTGAAATGTGGAACACGTCGTGCAGACCGCTCAGCTCTGCAGATAGTGCAAGTCGATAAGCCGCATCACCAACACGCTCCACGATCTCGAACGGTCCTAAGTACCTCGGACTGAGCTTTTTCAAGCGTCGAATCCTTGATACCCCTTTGAACGGTTTGATCTTCAAGTAAACCCGGTCACCGACGGCGAACTCTAAGTTCCTATGCTTGGCGTTGAAATACTTTGCTTGCCTATCCTGGGCAACCAATAGCCTTTCGCGTATAGCCCGGATCGTCGAAGTTGCTTCTTCAACATCCTTTCGCTTCAATAGTTTAGTATCGCCCGTTTCCGCCCAAGACAACGGCGTACGACACTTCTTACCATAGAGGGCCTCGAAAGGAGCCATCTTTATGCTGGCTTGGTAGCTATTATTGTAGGCGAATTCGATCATAAAGAGGTGATCCTCCCACTTCTTTCCAAAGTCTAGAGCGCACATTCGGAGCATATCCTCCATAGTCCTGTTGGTTCTCTCGGTCTGTCCATCCGTCTGTGGGTGGAAGGCCGTGCTGAACTTCAATTTTGTGCCCAACAGTTCATGGATAAGCCTCCAATCTTTCGATGTGAAATGCCCGTCACGATCGCTGACGATGCTACGAGGGACACCGTGCAGTCTCACGATACTATCCACATAGAGCTTTGCTAGCTTCTCTACGGAATCATCCTTCCGGTTCGGAATGAAGTGTGATACCTTTGTCAAACGGTCCACGATCACCCATATGGCGTCGTTTCCATGTTGCGATCTCGGCAATCCGTGCACGAAATCCATCGAAATATCATCAAACTTCCATTCCGGAATCGGCAAGGACTTCAGAAACCCACCGGGACGTTGACATTCCGCTTTCACCAACGCGCAAGTATGACACTTGGCTACGTAAAGGGCAATGTCTTTCTTCATGCCCGGCCACCAGAACAGTTTCTTCATATCCATAAACATTTTAGTGCTCCCCGGGTGGATCGAGTACTTAGTATGATGAGCCTCGTACATCAATTCCGCCCGTAGAGTACCAACGTTTGGGATGCATAACCTTTCCTGCTTCCACATAAGGTCGTCTTCGAAGGAGAAATCAGCGTTTAACCCTTCAACGGTTTCCGCTTTGTATCGTTTCAAGCTCTCGTCCAACTCCAATGCTTGTCGAACTCGGTCGGCAAGGTCGTAGTGAACTTCCGTCCAGTTCAAGCATGCTGAAGTAGACGTTCTCCTATCAATGCATATGATCTCCATTTCTTCTAGCTCACGGATTAGACGCTCATCGTGCATCAAAATCCAATTTGCTTGTGCGGGAGCCCGACGACTCAACGCGTCTGCAACTACGTTTCCTTTACCGGGAGTATACTTGATATCGAAGGTGTAGTCCCCAAGGAACTCCATCCACCTCCTTTGGCGCATGTTCAACTCCCTTTGGTCTAGTAAGTACTTGAGGCTCTTATGGTCGGTAAAGATATCGATCTTCACGCCATATAGATAGTGTCTCCAAAGTTTGAGGGCAAAAACCACGGCCGCTAGCTCCAAATCATGGACCGGGTAATTCCTCTCGTGAACCTTCAGTTGCCGGGAGCCGTAGGCAATTACCTTCCCGAACTGCACTAGGACACAACCCAAACCACTTCCTGAGGCGTCGCTATATATTTCGTAGCCTTCCGTACCCTGTGGCGAGCATAGAATGGGCGCCGTGGTCAGACGGCTCTTTAGCTCTTCAAAAGCTCGTGCGCACTCGGGCGACCAAACGAACTTATGATCCTTCCTAGTCAGTTTTGTGAGAGGAAGTGCGATCCTCGAGAAGTTTTCCACAAAGCGCCTATAATAGCCGGCAAGTCCTAAGAAACTTCGGACTTCCGCTACGTTTTTCAACAAAGGCCACGCTTGGATCGCTTCTATCTTCGACGGATCAACTGCAATTCCTTCGCCACTAACAACATGACCAAGGAATGCCACTGACGGTAGCCAAAGCTCGCACTTGGAGAACTTGGCATATAGCTGACTCCTCCTCAAGGTGCTCAGGACTGCGTGCAGATGCCCTACATGCTCCTCGTCCGACTGAGAGTATACCAAAATGTCGTCGATGAAGACGATCACAAATTGATCTAAATACTCTCGGAATGTTCTATTCATCAAGTCCATGAATACCGACGGTGCGTTGGATAGACCGAACGGCATTACCGTGAACTCATAGTGCCCAAAGCGGGTACTGAACGCTGTCTTTGGAATGTCACATTCCCTTATTCGCAGTTGATAGTAGCCGGACCTTAGGTCTAGCTTGGAGTAAACCGTCGACCCCATCAGTTGGTCGAATAGATCATCGATTCTAGGAATCGGATATCGGTTTTTCTCGGTCAACTTGTTTAGCTCTCTATAATCAATACATAGACGCAAGCTCCCATCCTTCTTTTTCACAAAGAGGACCGGTGCACTCCATGGCGAAGAACTTGGACGTACGTAGCCTTGCTCTAGCAGCTCCTGCAATTGGACCTTCAACTCTGCCAATTCCTTTGGCGCTATTCGGTATGGTGAGCGGGCCACAGGTTTGGCACCTGGCACCAACTCGATACAGAAATCAATCTCCCGATGAGGCGGAGCCCCAGGGAGTTCGTTAGGAAACACGTCGGCGTATTCCGCTACAACTGGGACATCACACAACCTGGGCTTTGGCTCCGAAGCCTCCAACAAGGTGAAGAACAACTCGGCGCCTTTTCTTACCGCCTTAACCACTTGGAGAGCAGACATCAGCGTCTTGCTCGCTCCTCGCATACCGGCGAATATGGTTTCATCGTCGGTGTTCGTTCCCAGAGTGATCTCCTTTGTATTGCAATCTATGCATGCTCGCTGTTCCGAGAGCCAGTCCATGCCGAAGATCACATCGAATTCAGCTAACGGTAGTAACGACGCTTCCAAGTCGAAATCTTGACTTCCGATCCGCACCTTCACACGGCTCTTCCTATCCGCACTCATTCGAGATCCATTGGGTAGCACTACTTCCAATCTGTCCTCTACAAAGGTAGACGGCACTCCGATTCGCACCACGAAGTCCTCAGACAGAAAAGAGTGCGATGCACCCGTATCGAATAGAGCTCTCGCCGGATAGTTGAAAATTAGGACGAAACCTAATTGTACACAAATAACACATATAGTCGTACAACAGTAAGAATCATATACATAGCTGTAAAATCTAACTTCTAATTCGTACCTGTGACGACATCGGTTTGTCGTATAGCTTCTTGTTGGCCAAGCGAATAGACTCTCGGCTGAGTCGGAATGTGTTGGGAGGCCGAAGACTCTGCCGCTTTGCCCTTTTCCGCAGCCCGAGCATAATCCACCGCTCGATTTGCCGCCTTTGGGGGACCACTTCGACACACCGCAGCTTTGTGTCCCACCTTCCCGCAGGTGAAACACGTAATAGGAGTCCGCGCGGTCGTGGCTCCCGAAACATTCGAAGAAGCTGGTTCCGCCTGCTTGAACTTCCGCTTGTTCCTTCTGAAGTCCGGCTTGGACTGAGAGGCCGGCGCATGAAACTCGGGTTTCTTTACAACACTCTTTGCTTGTACCCTCTTCATGTCCAACTCCAAAGATCTGGCGGTTTGCACCATCACTTGGAAGCCAAACGTCATAGGGCCTGCAAGGAGCAGCCTCAACTCGTCCCGAAGCCCTTCATAGAATTTATTCGTCTTCGTCTCCTCATCCTCCACCAATGCCCCCGCATAACGACTCAGTCTGGTAAACTCATGTAAGTAATCGTCAACGGAGCGATCACCTTGAGTTAACCTCAGGAACTGGTTTTGTAACGCAATGCGTTGGGCAGAGGGGATAAACCGCTGGAGGAACGACTTTGAAAACTCAGCCATTGTTATTTCAGTAATGTCTCTATCGCCGAATTTGTGCAGTTCCTGCTCTTCCCACCACAGCACAGCCTCTCCGTCCAGAAGGAAAGTGGCTAAGGTGACCATCATGGCTTCGTCCGTCGCCGTCGCCCTCAGAGTTCTTCTAACTCTTGACAACCAGTCTTCTGCCACCGTTGGGGACTCAGATCCCGAGAAGGTAGGAGGATTAAAGCTCAAGAAGTGCTTTAATTGTTGGTCACGTGCTCGCCCCGCAACTACTTGCGCAACTTGACGCTCCACCCTCGGTGCTAACGCCGGTTCCACTGCAGCTACTGGCACAGGGGCATCAACCCTTGGTGCTACCGCAGGTTCCACTGCAGGTTCAGTTACCGGGGCCGCATCAGTAGTAGGCGTAGCAGGCTGTGCAAGCCTTTGCGGTTGAGCATTGATCATCGCGAAGACTGCTTCTGCGACCATTCTGATCATCTCAGCTGAAGGAGTGGTCGCTGGCACCTCAGCCGACCCACTACTTTCAGCGGTGTTATGGGGTTGAGACCGCCCCGCAGCACTTCTAGTCACCTATAATCATGCAAGGCACAATTTAGTGACCCTAAACATATCAAACATCAATCATGGAATGCTCAGGTTCCGCAAACAAGTATGTTTTTTCATTCCTAAGTGGACATTCTTATTAGTTTTTGTCGTTTTAGGTGAATGCACAGCCCGTGCGCACCACCCCTTAAAAGGAATTCGTCCCGAATTCGCTAAACTACGGATCGACGCCTTAAGTCCGATACCAAATTGTAACACCCTGCCAGTACAAAAAGTATAACAGCAGGTCCGGCCGGGACCCCACGCCATACAAACCACACTAGCTAGGAGTTAAAAGGTGATAACCAGAAAAGTAACAACTAACGAGAGTACAAAACGTAAGCGGAAGCATTAATTAAACCATTCAAATAGACATGTCCACTATCATAGGAATGAAACCAGAAATAAGAGTTACGGCCTTAGGGCCTTACATCAAATCAATGTACAAAACTCCAAAAAACATACATCGGCACGCAGGCCGGCAATACATGAGAAAACAGGAAAAAGGCTGGCCTTCGAGGGCCAACTCAGCAAAAGGGCAGCAAAAGGACCAACGCCCGCTATTTCCCGCTAGGCTCACCTGCACCTGCATAAGAACATTCCACCAAGCGGTGGTAAACAAAGCAACGGTCAGCACAGCTGACCAAATTATAACGACCCCACCCCTTTCCCGGGGTGGCGGAGATTCTACCCTGCAAGTAAGCCATACTAGCACAAGTACTAATCTAAAGAGAGTGCAACTACACAAGGTGAGGTTTCAAGCACAATCAATCTTTTTGGTTGAGCATCAAAAAGAAGGGAACCTAGGTATGCACATGATGTTGGTTGGGTTCACCCGAAGGTTTCCCACAACCGCCTAAGCAAATCGCATGAGGCTAAACATAACATCAAATTCACAACACTTCACCCTAAGGGTCACAACCTTAGGTGGGAAACAAGAGCTTTTGGTCGGTCTAGGTATGACACCTTCCGCGACCTCTCCCATGATCACACGGCCTTCAAGAGGAAGGGACCTCTCGCCGATCTGCATGGAAACGGGTTCGGTTCAGCTTTGCCCGTGCTCTAATCGTCGCGATCTATCGCACGACGCGGGTACGGCTTCACCTCGGCCCGTAAGGGTTTAGCACTTTAAAGTGCTCCACAAAAATATACGCTACGCACCTAACCCCTTCACAAGGATCTAGGCTTCGCGAATTCTCAACAAGGGAGGTACATACGCTCCGCATCAATAACGTGGTGAAGGTTTGCCTTCATCCAAAACTCAAAGCATGGGGCTTTCGTAGGGATCTTCACAAGACGCCTACACGTAACTCCCGCAATACTATAGGTGAGTTCACGGAGTCATTCTCCGGCACGCATTCTAGGTCTAACCTAAATGCAACGTCGCAAATCAAGCATCACCGATTCGGGCTCACGGCCACGAATAGGCTTCACACAAAATGCCTAAATCCGCACGACTACCGGATTTTCTACATGCAATATGCCGGGGACGGACACAATCTACCCGGAGTCCCGAAGGACTTGAGGAAATCCTACACTTCACCCATTTGGTGAAAGAGATACCTCATGCAAGCAAAGAAAGAGGAATAAATGGACAAATACAAGTCCAAAGTTCGGGAGGAAGAATCATTACCCTAGACGTGTTCCTCTTCGCCATGGATCCGAGATTCTACGCGGAGGGAAAGAACCGCACCGGGCTGCACTCTCCGGATCTGGAAACGGCTCGCGAAACGGAGCTCCGGAGCTCCGTCAATGGCGAAATCTTCCTTCTTCTTCCTTGCCTCCTTCTTCTTCCTCTAGCCTAGGAGAGAGAAACACCTCAAAATAATGAGGATTAATCTCCTCTCATAAGCCCTAATAGCCTCCAGCATCTAATCCTAGCCATCGGATCAGATCTCAGAAGATTTGGACGGCCCGATCTTCTTCTCCGCTCAAAATCGCGGAACAGAATAAACAGGGTGCACGATCACAGGCGCACGGTCAGTGGTCGTGCGCGACGAGGGCAATGGTCGTGCGCACTATCCGGGACAGAACTCTGAATTCTTGCGAATAAGCGCACGATCGCTGGCGCACGATCACTGGTCGTGCGCGAAGAGGGAAATGGTCGTGCGCACTGTCCGAGACAGAACTCGATTCTCTTCTGAATTAACGCACGATCGCTGGCACACGATCACTGGTCGTGCGCGATGAGGCCACTGATCGTGCGCTAAGAGCAGACAGGGAGAATTCTAGCCTGCTTCACGTGCCGCACTACCACTCCGCCTACTTCGCGGAACTACCAGATTTGGGGTGTTACACCTCGCCAATCTAGCACCACAGCTAGACTTGACTACTCACTAAATCTCGGATCAAGAACGATCCTACAGTCTCGGAGTCAAACTCCTACAAGCTCAGAGAGAACCTCTCTTACAACTCGGAGAAAACTTCTCCTACAACTCGGAGAACAACCTCTCCTACAACTCGGAGATAACAACTCCTACAATAGATTGAAAAGGGTTTGAACAATACTAAACCAGATCTGAATAACAGAGGCGTTTTCTTCCTTCTTCTTGAATGGCTTTTGAGAACGATGAGGAAGAACAACGATCCTTCAAATCTGTCTTTGGCAATCCGAAACGATCCAATAGAGATTGCAGAACCTGAGCATGGATCAATCGAATCCTTCTTGATAGAAATCGGCAACTCCAAAGAGTAGAACGATCTCCAATCGTAGACGACGGCGAGCGGCGTTTTTCTCGTTCTTTTTTTGATCGGGAGAGGGATTAGGGTTAGAACGATTCTAGAACTTCTTTTTAAACAATCCTATATATATATAGAGGAGCAAATAAAGGATTAATTAGCCTTAAAAGCGCTCCATATAGCCGTTAGAAACGAGAAGGGGCGATCACGTTCCGTCCAGAACAGAGAAAACGAAACAGAAAATTTACGGACAGAAGTCTCGAGACATAAGGGATCTCTCGAGACATAAGGGATCTCTCGAGACATGAAACGGAGAGAGCAGGAAAGGGATGTCTCGAGAACTCGATGATCTCTCGAGACATTGCAAAGAATTCAGACTTAAGATCTCTCGAGACAACCACGATCTCTCGAGACATGTCTGATCTCTCGAGACATATCCTTAGGAAAAATTTGTTTCACAAAAATTTCTTTTCTTCTCTTGAACACATGCTGCAGCCGCACTCCAAAGTCTTCAATAGTCTTGAAAAAGAAGTGTACCCCAATAGTGAGATCACACATGAGTCATCACCATGTTTCATATAATGAGGGATTACATTTTATGAAACTGTGTTTGCAGACCCATTGTGACCTGACATTGGCTTACACTTAGCCATGATAATCTGCAAGACAATACTAGAAAAGCATATCAAATACAAAAGCAATTCAATCTTAGTTTAAGGGTGACTTCTCACAAATCAAGGTAATTGTGAATACAATTTCCAACAATCTCCCCCTATTTGTAGAAGTCAGAACCCTGTACACTAAGTTGAATTACAGCAGTTAAAGAATAAATATGCTACACTACACAAAGATATAGAAATGAAAAAGTAAAGAACATCAAAACATCAAATATATATATATATATCTAAATTGAATTGTTCAGAAGACTTGATGTTCACTAAATCAGAATGAAAACAAAATATGTCTTGTCATCATCATCCTTCAAGACCACCTTTTCCTCTTTTCTTCTTGTCTGGAGAAATAAGCATGAGGCTTGGGAGGGTAAAACGGAGGGGGTTCCGGAGCATCAGCATTATTATAACCAAAAGCTCTGAAATGAATCCTTCGCTTCCTTTGAGCTGTCTCATGTTTTTCCCATTCTTGAGAGCTGTAGCATTCAGATCTATTCATTTTACCTTCATGAACTAACTTATAGGTTTCAAGAATAATGTCTTTTGAGACTGGGCTCCAGATTTCTGGAAAACTTTTCTCAGCCTTAGCTTTGCACTGACCTGTAGAGCTAGAACTAGGAACTGATCGACTGGCAGAAGAACCTTCACCAAATTTTCTTTTTCTTTTGGTCCCAGCCCTATCAGATTGATCTTCAACTATAGGAGCCTTCCCAAGTAGTTCGTCTGGCCTGGGAGAAAACTGAGGAACAGGAACATCTGGATCAATTACCAACTCAGGAAAAATCTGATTATGAAGCCACGTTGCTGTTTTGAATGAATAAGCATTAATATCAGCAACTTGCTTCAACATCCTGGAAGAGAACTGCTCAAACTGAGAATTCCATGAGCTTTGAAGAGCAGAAACGGAGCTTTCAATCAAGTCTGTCATTTTAGCTACTATATTTTCCTCCCCCTTTCTGACTTCTACAGATAGGGTTTGGAGAGTATCATCTTTGAACTTTCCGACTTCATCAACAATTTTGAATGTATTGGCTTCAGCCTTGTCAGACATTGATTCTTGAAGCTTTGTCAGTACAACAGTCTGAGTCAACACTGTGCCTACACCTTCAGTTGCATGATCAATTTGCTTGCTCCCTAGGCTCATCAAATCAGAGAGATTTTCATAATTGGATTTTATCTTAGCTAACTCTCTGCCTAGTTCACTTTCAACTGAGGCAATCTTCCTGTGAACAGTTGTCAAAGAATTTTCAAACTGTGCACTCTGCTTCTTGAGCAGTGCTTCAATCTTTCCTAGAAGAGAATCTTCTGCACAACCTAGCTCATCTGGAGCATTCTTGGTTGTGTCAAACTCTGACTCCCCCTCAACATGTACTAGGGGAGGTGACAATTCATGAACTGACATGACATCATCATCATCTATGTTAAAAACAAAATCAGCACCAGACCCTGCCTGTTGGCCACTGGGACTGTGCTCTTCAGATACTGGAATGGATTCTGTTGGAGCTGATGAGGATTGACCTTTGGCTTTAGAACGGATTGAAAGCTTGGCACGACTTGAAGCTTTAGAGCGAGTCCGAGATGAAAGTGGAAATGATGTTACGAAGGGTGCTTGATCTTCAGAAGAAGGAGCTGGAGTTTCTGCTTCTCTTGCAACTGCAGATTTAAGAGTCTCCCCCTCAGAAGGAGCACCAGCCATTTCCGGCTTCTTGATACGAATGTCCCATCTCTGCAAGGAGTTGACATCGATCTTCTTAAGGTGATGGATAACTGTACCTTTGGACATGTTGAAAATAGCAGGGTTAAACTGATTTAGAAACAGTGAGATGATCCGGGCAAAGTTAGGAGTGTTTATGCAAGCTTTGATATTTGAGAATAAGATTGAGGCCCAATCTCTCTTCTTTCCAGTAACAATGTCAATCATCAACAGAAACATCTCTTCAGACACATGTCCTTGAGAGCCTATCTTGCAGAATAGTGCCTTTGAGATAATGTCCAGCAGGAGCTTCCCCACAGCATTCAACTTATTCCTTTTAACTGTAGAAAAATCTGAATCAAGACCACAGAACCTTGTTGTAGTCAACCAATCAATGTCAACTAGCTCTTCTTCAGCTTCCACTTCAGACAACTGCAAATACTTAGCGAGAGTCTCTGGAGAGACTTTGATTTTGATACCCTTAACGAAAGAGATCAACATACTTCCTTCCTTGATTGGCTTCACATTGATGAAGAACTCTTCAACCTCATCAAACAAAATCCGGCAAGGATGCTCAAGAACGAAAGTGAGACCGGCGGCATCAAGTAAGTGAAACAGAGACTTGAAATCATCGGATAAGCTTGCAAGACCTGACCGAATAACCTCGTTGCCGACTCCAATTTTCGGATGAGGAGAGGGAGCCATAGCAACAAGAGGGAGGGAGAGATGCCGACGGAGAGAGCTGAAGCACCAGGAGCCACCGAGAACCACCGAAAACCGCCGAAACGCTGAGTCGAGTCGCGGACGATCACTGCTCGAGAGGGAGACGAAAGTTCGAGGAGGTCTCGGGAGATGATTCGCGTGAACATCAAGTTTCCGATTACGTATTTATATATATATTTTTTGATTTTACGAAAAATAGAAAATTAGAAATAGGAATTAGCGCGTACCTGACGTTTGGGATTCCTTTTTAAAAAAAACTTATGTCTCGAGACATCGGCTATGTCTCGAGAGCTCAGGAGATATTTTCTTCATTGATGTCTCGAGAGATTACCCGTGTCTCGAGACATCACCTTATCTCGAAATCTTCTTCTTGTCTCGAGAAATCCTGCCAGGTCCCGAGACATGACTTGTCATTAGAAAACTTCTTGTCGCCAAGGTTTTGATTGACTTGACCATTACTCCATGTTGAGCATTCCAAGTTCCGTCTTGAAGAAAGAGAACTTGGTCTCATCCAGTGGCTTCGTGAAGATGTCTGCAATTTGCTTATCCGTGGGGACATAACTCAGATTTATGTCACCCTTCTCCACATGCTCCCGGATAAAGTGATATCGTAGCTCGATGTGCTTTGTCCGACTGTGAGAGACTGGATTATTTGCGATAGCAATTGCACTGGAAGAGTCGCAAAACATAGGAATGTCTTTGAGCTTCATGTTGTAGTCTTGAAGTTGATTTCTTATCCAGAGAAGTTGTGCGCAACAACTGCCAGCAGAAATGTATTCCGACTCGGCGGTTGATATTGCAACACAATTCTGCTTCTTGCTACTCCAGGAAATAAGTCTCCTTCCGAGGAATTGACACGTCCCAGAAGTGCTTTTCCTGTCGTCTTTGCTACCTGCAAAGTCTGCATCTGAAAAACCAAATAGTTCGCTATCATTACTTCTTGGGTACCATAAGCCAAGATTTGGTGTGCCTTTAAGATATCTCAAAATTCGCTTTGCAGCAGTATAGTGGGATTCCTTAGAGTTCACCTGATATCTAGCACATACACATGTAGAGAACATTATATCAGGTCTACTGGCAGTAAGGTAGAGCAAGGAGCCAATTATGCTTCTGTACTTGGTTTCATCAAAAGGTTTCCCTTTCTCATCCTTGTCCAGAGACGTAGCTGAGCTCATTGGAGTCCTCATAGAGGTTGCACTCTCCATTCCAAATTTCTTAATCAACTCCTTAGTGAACTTTGTCTGAGAAATGAAGATTCCATCTTCAGACTGTTTCACTTGAAGTCCTAAGAAATATTTCAGCTCACCCATACTGCTCATTTCAAATTTCCCTTGCATAAGTTTAGAAAACTTTTTGCAGAGGTTATCATCCGTAGAACCAAATATGATGTCATCGACATAGATTTGCACTAGCAAAATCTTGCCTTTTACTTCCCTAAGAAATAATGTCTTATCTATCTTTCCTCTTGTGAACTTGTTTTCAAGAAGAAAGTTAGACAGTGTCTCATACCAAGCTCGAGGAGCTTATTTCAAACCATATAAAGCTTTCTGTAATAAATAAATATGATTGGGATGATCAGGATTAACAAAACCTGGGGGTTGTTCAACGTATACTTCCTCTTTAATGTCTCCGTTTAGGAACGCGGATTTGACATCCATTTGATATACGGTGAAACCCTTGAAAGCAGCATAAGCAAGGAAGAGTCTGATCGCTTCGAGCCTTGCTACTGGAGCGTACGTCTGATCGAAGTCGATGCCTTCCTCTTGTCTGTACCCTTTAGCTACAAGTCTGGCTTTGTTATTTATGATTGTTCCTTCTTCATCCAGCTTGTTTCTATACACCCACTTTGTTCCAATGACATTTTTGTCCTTGGGTTTTGGAACAAGTGTCCATACTTTACATCGTTTGAACTGATTTAATTCTTCTTCCATAGCAATTATCCAGGATGAATCTTCATTTGCCTCTTGGAATTTCTTTGGTTCGACCTGCGAAAGAAAACTTAAATGCATATTTTCGTTAATGGTACCTCGTCTTGTTCTTATTCCTTCATGAGGATCTCCTATGATTTGATCAACTGGATGATCCCTCATGTGTCGTAGCCCGAGGTTTCTTGCATGATTTGGACCAATAGGAGTTTCTTCTACTGTTGGAGTATCTTCCTCCACTTGGAGTGGCTCTTCATCAGGATGATCTTCTTCATAGGTAGTTATTGGGGGAATCTTGATGAAGTGTTGAGAATTTTCTTCAACTGGCTGATCCAAGCTTAAGTCCTGCAGCTTTGAACCTGTGTCTGCAGAAGAAATGCTAGAGGAGCTGCTTTGTAGCATGCTCGTCTCATCAAATACAACATTAATAGATTCTTCTACCACCAGGGTTTTCTTATTAAAAACTCTATATGCCCTACTATGACTACTATAACCTACAAAAATACCTTCAAAGCTCTTTTCACTGAACTTAGTTTTGTAATGCTTTCCATTGTTTAGCACAAAGCATTTACTACCAAAGATTCGAAAATAAGAAATGGTCGGTTTCTTGCCTTTTAGAAGTTCATAAGGAGTCTTTTCATGGTTTTTGTTTATGAGTGCTCTGTTTTGCACATGGCATGCAGTATTGACAGCTTCAGCCCAGAAATATTTAGGTAGTGAAGAGTCACTCAACATGGTTCTGCAAGCCTCAATAAGTGTTCTATTCTTTCTCTCAGCTACTCCATTTTGTTGTGGAGTTCGAGGAGAGGAAAACTCATGAAAGATACCGAGGCTTTCACAGAATTCTGTCATGGCTCCAGATTCAAATTCTGTACCATGGTCACTTCTGATTTTGACCACCGAACAGTTAAATTCATTCTGGACCTGCCTGACAAAACTAGTGAAAGTGTCAAAGGTATCTGACTTGTGTTTCAGAAAGAATACCCAGGCAAAACGAGAGTAGTCATCTACAATAACCAATGTGTAGGATTTTCCTCCTAAACTTCTAATTTGCAAAGGACCAAACAAATCCATATGGAGTAGGTATAAACACCTGGTTGAATCTTTGCCAATAATGCTCTTAAAGGTAGCTCTTGTTTGCTTGCCTTTTACACATGCATGACAAGGTCTATCTTTAATGCACTTAACATCTGGTGCATCTCGCACTAAGTTTTGAGAAAACAATTTATTAATAGTTTTGAGATTTATATGTGATAATCTCTTGTGCCATTGGTCAACAAGAGATGCACTAACTTTTGCCAAAAGACATACTGGTGTAGAAGATGATATGCAAAGAAAATTTAAACAAAATATGTTTCTACAGCGAATGCCTGATAAAATCGTTTCATGATTTTCAGCCGACTTTATCAAACACTTATCTTTATGAAAATCGGCAATGTATCCTTTATCACAAAGTTGACTTATGCTTATCAGATTATGTTGTAATCCTTCCACATAAGCTACATCGGAAAACGATACCTTACCATTAGAAATCATACCATAGCCTTTAGTTATTCCTCTGTCTGAACCGCCAAAAATAACTTTTGGACCGTTCGCAACTGGAATGTAGTTTTGCAAAAGGCTTCTTGTCCCGATCATATGCCGAGAGCATCCACTGTCCAAGTACCAGATTGGATTTTTATTGGCCTTTGGACATACCTGCAAAAAATAAATCATTTCGCCTTAGGAGCCCAAACAGATTTGGGTCCTTGGTCCCGTGTCAGTTGAGCACCACGATAAATGTTAACATTGCGAGTGGTCTGCCTTGCAACGTTCACTTGTGGTCTCCAAGTATACGTTGTATTAAACCAACAATCAACGGCAAAGTGACCAATTTTACCGCAGCACCAACAGTCGAATCTGTTGTACCTTCTCTTTACACTCTCCTGCTTAACTTTTTGAACGTTAGCTCTTGCAGGAGCAGCCCTTTTAGATGAGGATGCCTCATGGGGGCAGCACACACAAGGTGGTACTGTCCTCTTCGGCTTTGGTGCAACAGCCTTCACTTTTGGTGCTTTCTTAGCACTCGGACCATGAACAAATGGACCGTACCCTTTCCGATTAATCTCTTGATAGGATGCTTGAAAAGCACTATCACCAAAGTTTCGGGGAGGAGCCCATTCCTTATGATCATTCACAGGTGAAAAAGGAATTGGTCGTGTGAAATGACCATAGGAACTCTCCAAATCATAAGCATTCGTAGGGAATATGACTCTCTTGAATGCTACAGGCTCTTGATGAGCTTTCCCTTTTTCTTTGGTAGTAGCTTTCTTAGCAACCAGACCATTCTTCTTAGCAATTGTATTTTTTGAAGAATTGCTAGTACTAGCTTCATGCCCTATACCGCTTCCTTTTGCCTTAGTGGTAAAAGTACCAATAATTGGCAGAACAGTTTTAGGTTGAGAGAATGCTTCAACCAACTTCTTCTCAGCCGCAAGCTGTTCCTCCAAGACTTTTATCGAATTATCTCTCAAGGCAAGAGTCTCTTCCGAGCTTTTGATCTTGTCTTTCAAGGCTTGGACTTCCTCTTTGAGAGAAGAAAGTTCTTCAACTTCTTTTCTCAAGTTAGATTCCACCTCCTTGAGAGCCATGATGTCCTTACCCTGAGTTTTGACAACCTTTCGGCACTTGTCAAAGCTTTGGAGCATTTTGGTATATTGAGACATGAGCTCAGATTCATCGTCTGAGAGGTTATCCTTTTGTTCAGCCGAAGCATAATCAGAATCAGATAGGATAGTGTGATCATTTACCTTTCCGGTGTACGGGGGTGCTTCTTCATCATCAGACATAGCCATCAGACCGAAGTAAGCTTCTTCTTCATCACTCGACTCATCGGAGTCACTGTCGCTCAGAGTTTTGGCTTTCTTAGCGACGAAGCTTCTATCTGATTTCTTCTTTCCATGAGTGGATTTCTTGTCTTCTTTTCTTCCACCTTCTTTCTTTTTGTAGGGACACTCAGCAATTATGTGCCCTGGCTTATTACAACAGTAGCAAATAATGTCAGAAGAAATGTGTTTGTTCTGTTTGGATTTATACCTGTCATTATTGCTTGAGCCCTTCCTGTGATATTCGCCATCACGACGAGAATATTTATGATCCGAGGAAGACGGCTTGTTGTTCATGTGCCTCCGCTTGTTCAGCAGTTTCTTAAACTGACGGGAGATTAAAGAGAACTCCCCATCAGACAGTTCGGAACAGGAGGAGTTGGCTTCCGATTCTTCTTCAATATCAGATTCCTTTTCTCTGATCGGTATCACTGCTTTGCTCTTCTTTGAATTCTCTGCCTTCAAAGCTAAGGTTCTTTCTTTGCTTGAAGCTCGATTTACATCCTCTTCAGACTTTCGGATGTTCATTTGTAATTCATGAGACAACAGCTTCCCGAACAGATTTTGAGGTTCTAGACTTGGCAGTTTTCCAAACTCTCTTATGGCAATAATTTTGCTATCCCAGTCTTTCGTTAGGGAACGCAAGAATTTGTCATTTAGTTCACCGTTTGTGAACTCCCTGTCGTAGTTCCTCAAACCATTGACTATCTTGAAGAATCTTTCGTACGCATCAGCAATGCACTCCTTCTTATTCTGCTTAAACGCCTCGTACTCTTGATTAAGTAGAGACCTTCTATCTTCTCTTACCTCGTCAGTACCTTCCATTAGAACAATTAAGGATGTCCACATCTCTTTGGCTGATTTGCAGTGAATTAAGTTTTGCAACATGGAATCGTCCACTGCACTTGCAATTATGTTTTTAGCCTTCTTGTCAAGAGCAACAAGAGCTATCTCATCCTTAGTCAAATCCATCATTTTCTTAGGTATCTGAACAGTAGGACTTGTTGACGAAGCGGTCATTGGCACATGGGGACCTTCTTCCACGACTTGGAAGATTCTGGGATCTGCAGCTTCCATATAAAAACGGACTCTTTCCTTCCACATAGGAAAGTTGGCCTTAGTGCAGATGGGCAATTTCAGAGAGGATTCCTTGACTCTATCCATGGCTTGCTAGCAACTAGAAGGATGGATCCTGTTCAAGGTGTTAACCTAGCAACGAACAACGACCCTCTGATACCAATTGAAGTATATAGTTGCCTACCTAAATCACCTAGAGGGGGGTGAATAGGTGATCTCTACGTCTTTTGCGGAATTAAAAATTAAACGTAAAGCACAGCACACAAAATTAATCACAGCCACAGATAACACCAGGAATTTATAGTGGTTCCCCGTACTTGGGTACTCCACTGCCGGCCTCGCCAATCTAGCACCACAGCTAGACTTGACTACTCACTAAATCTCGGATCAAGAACGATCCTACAGTCTCGGAGTCAAACTCCTACAAGCTCAGAGAGAACCTCTCTTACAACTCGGAGAAAACTTCTCCTACAACTCGGAGAACAACCTCTCCTACAACTCGGAGATAACAACTCCTACAATAGATTGAAAAGGGTTTGAACAATACTAAACCAGATCTGAATAACATAGGCGTTTTCTTTCTTCTTCTTGAATGGCTTTTGAGAACGATGAGGAAGAACAACGATCCTTCAAATCTGTCTTTGGCAATCCGAAACGATCCAATAGAGATTGCAGAACCTGAGCATGGATCAATCGAATCCTTCTTGATAGAAATCGGCAACTCCAAAGAGTAGAACGATCTCCAATCGTAGACGACAGCGAGCGGCGTTTTTCTCATTCTTTTTTTTATCGGGAGAGGGATTAGGGTTAGAACGATTCTAGAACTTCTTTTTAAACAATCCTATATATATAGAGAGGAGCAAATAAAGGATTAATTAGCCTTAAAAGCGCTCCATATAGCCGTTAGAAATGAGAAGGGGCGATCACGATCCGTCCAGAACAGAGAAAACGAAACAGAAAATTTACGGACAGAAGTCTCGAGACATAAGGGATCTCTCGAGACATAAGGGATCTCTCGAGACATGAAACGGAGAGAGCAGGAAAGGGATGTCTCGAGAACTCGATGATCTCTCGAGACATTGCAAAGAATTCAGACTTAAGATCTCTCGAGACAACCACGATCTCTCGAGACATGTCTGATCTCTCGAGACATATCCTTAGGAAAAATTTGTTTCACAAAAATTTCTTTTCTTCTCTTGAACACATGCTGCAGCCGCACTCCAAAGTCTTCAATAGTCTTGAAAAAGAAGTGTACCCCAATAGTGTGATCACACATGAGTCATCACCATGTTTCATATAATGAGGGATTACATTTTATGAAACTGTGTTTGTAGACCCATTGTGACCTGACATTGGCTTACACTTAGCCATGATAATCTGCAAGACAATACTAGAAAAGCATATCAAATACAAAAGCAATTCAATCTTAGTTTAAGGGTGACTTCTCACAAATCAAGGTAATTGTGAATGCAATTTCCAACAGAGTTGATAGCAGCTTCTATATTGTTGTAAAATTCACGAGGCATATACAAATTATTGTAGTTTGCACCAAACTTTCAATATTATCCGTACAATCTCCGAAAATTTATTTCTGCCCCTTCGACAACATGCTCTCAAATACCTGCCATCCACACACTCCTACTCCACTCACGCTTTCATTCTATTCTCTAAGACGATGGCTGCGATATAACAATCGTAGCACATTCCTATGTTTTCAAAGCTAAACGGGCATCTGCGCATGCCTCTTCTTCTTCAGGTCGAACATATTCACCAGGGCCCGACGAACTGATTCGCACGCAATAAAACAATTGATGCCCACCGAATGATTCGCCCAGCCCACTGAATGATACCGTCCGCCGAATGATGTTGCCCATCGAATGATGTCGCTCATCGAATGATGCCGACCCCCAAATAATGAAGCCCGCTGAATGTTGTCGTCCGCCGAATGATGTCGTCCATCAAATGATGTCACCCGGCGAATGATGCCCCACGCTGAATGATGTCGCCCACAGAATGATGGCTCCCGCCGAATGATGTCGCTCGCTGAATGATATCGCTAGCCGAATGTTGTCATCCACTGAATGTTGCCGCCTGCCGAATGTTGTCGCACGTCGAATACTTGCCGCCTGACGAACGGTGTCGCCCGACGATTGTTGCCTCCCGACGAATGTTGCCGTCGAATGAATGTTGTTGCCCGACGAATGTTTTCGCCCGACGAATGTTTTCGCCTAACGAATGATGTCACACGCTGAATAATGTCTCTCATCGAATGTCGCGGCCCTGCTAAATGTTGTCGCTGTCACCGCCGAATATCGCCCCCCACGCAGAATGTCAGTCCCCGGGCCGGAGGCCCGTGCATATCACTCGCGTGTGTGTCTATATATTAGCAAACCCTAAAGTTTCCCATGGTGTAATATTTCATTGACCAAAATACCCTCAACATTTCTCCCTAGCCATCTAAAACATTGTCTTTTTCGACATTCAACTATAACCCACGCCAACTCCCTGCAAATCACGGTCCCGTCAGCTATTGAACCTCGCCAACTCCCTGCAAATCTGCAAATCTACTCCTGCACGCAAACTCCTCCGTTCTACTTCCTCGCCTAAAACCCGCCAAAAGCAGTACCCAAAACTCCTCCTGCACGCAAATCACGCTCCCCTCGATGGAGCGCCGCAGATAGCAGCTTCCTTCAGGTGATAAAGCCTCAAGTCCCTCCCGTCAAGAGCTCCTCCTCCATCCTCACTATGAAGCTTCTGTGCGGTGCAAATCAGACGGATTCCGGCAACCTCCTCCTCCACCGTTGATGCGAGCTTCATACAGGTGTTTTTGTTGTTGCGAGCTTCCCTTTTTCAGTCCTTTCGTTCTTCTTTTTTATATGCCCTGATTACCACTTCTTTACAGTTTCCCTTATTCATGCCCTTCTCCAGAGCTCCTTGATGCGTCTCTATTTTATATTTAGGGGTATTTTGGTAATATCATATACATGTATCTCTATATATAGTGGTTGGTATGTCTTATTATGTCATGTTGAATGTATTGTGTGTTCTTGTGGTTTGTGCAGCTGAATCGGGAGAGTCTCCCCTCGCCGGAAGATCGAGTTGTTCAGGGTCGGTGCCCTTTGGTGAGATCAGTTATCTTGTAATCATTCCTATCAATGTTAGGATCTATTTTACGTATTTCGCCTTGAGAATCATATGGATCGTAACAAAGATATCAGAGTTATTCCTTCCCCCCGCCTGCAAACCGTCCCTCCTCCACCCACGTCGACATCAACCGTGACGCCCTCTCATCTATCAATCCGACGGCGGCGGTCCCGCCGTGCTCAGCATTCAGCTCCCGCCTCATCCATCCCCCTCAAGCTGCAACCCTCTTCGCCTGCACCTCCTCCTCTGTACGCAGCCCCAACCCGCCGCAAGCCCTTCAACCACCGTCCAACTCCATTTCTGAGCCTCCCTCACTGCTCGTCAGCGTTCCCCACCTCTTGGACGTCGATCCCTTCCTTCGTCCCATCCGCTGGCCAATTTCCCCATCCTCGAGCCCAACGATCACATGCTCTGCTTCCAACCCCATCTCGACCATTTCCAGCCCGCATATACCACGCAGCAGCCCGACGTTGACCCTCCCGCCTGCTGCCGCTTCCTTTCTCAAGCTACCTCCTCGAGCCCCTCCCATTTTCCTCTGTTTAATTTCTGAATCGCCATCATCTTTTCTACTTTTTTGTCTTATAACCCTCGCTCACGCCTTTCTCTATTACTCTCTACACCCTGCAGTCCTCTAGTTTTACTCATCCCCTTCTTTTTTATTTTATTTCTCTCTCCACTTATTTGTCTTCAGCCACATTCAATTCTCGAGCTCCTCACCCCCCTTCTTTTATAGTTTAATTCTCTCCCACCTTCTTTGTCATAATTAATTAATCCTTCCATTAATTAATTATTAATCATCTCTCAACAACAATGGTTGCTCCTGATCATCACCGATGGACACGAATGTTCACCCTGCTCACCAATATTAATGCCCAGGTCACGCGCAATGGCGCCTTGATCGAGGCTCTTGAAGCTAAGCTTATGCTACGCTCCGCCTGCGATTCCTCCCCTTCTTCGGGGACACATCTTCCAATTGTGGGTGACTTCACCAGTATTCCACCCAGTGATGGAGCTAGGAAATAATGTCAGGGTGGGCAGCTCAGTGCCCACAGCTTCTTAAAAAACACATTACATTTTCAATAATACATATTACCAGTCAAATTACATTTCAAAAATAATACATGAATATTTAACAATATTTCAACTAATTTAAAATAAAAAACACATTACCTTTCATAGTTGACCACGTCGACTTTTCATATTTTGAAAGTGTTTGATGATAGTCTCATTATCAATATTTTTGAATATATCTCTTTCAATATATGTAACTAAGCAATCATTCATCATTGAGTCCCCCATCCGATTACGCAAACGGTTTTTCACGATATTCATTGCAGAAAATGCCCTCTCAATTGTAGCTGTAGCAACTGGTAAAGTCAATGATAATTTCATCAGTAGATAAACCAAAGGATATAAAATATCATTTTTTGTCTCAACCATCTTCATTGCAAGATCGCTAATTCAATTTACTTGTGCAAAGTCACTATCAGCCCGAACATCATAAACATAAGTCTCCAACTGACAACTCAGTTCCATAATATCTAAATTTGAAAATTCGGATGGATAAAACTCGGCAAGTTGTCTCAATTTTTTCTTATCAAAAGTAGAAAATGAATTATTCGGACTCAAACTTGCAACACAAAGAAGTAGTTATGTACTTGTCTCCGTAAATCGGTTATTCAATTCTTGAAGCTGCATATCTATCACATTATAAAATATCTCAACTCGATAATGATGTGAATTTGTCATTTCTTGAACCCTTCTTCTTGATCGGCCTCTTGCAACATATAAAGCATTCATATCTGGAATACTAATTTTGTAATTATTGCAGAATAAGGATACTTCATCAAATAAGTCTTTCCAACCATTATCTCGTTTATCCTGCAACATTTGTTTAGAAATTTTCACTAAATGCATGACATTACTAATATCTTGGTCTTTATGTTACAATGCCTGCGATAAACTGTTTGTTATTCTCAATATATCTCTCATCAAAAACAAAACAATTATGAAATCAAATGATTGAAGAATCTAATAATGAAAAGGTCGTTGCTTTATGATCAGAACTTGAATGTGGATCTTTTTCAACAATTTAGAGAACATCGATAATGGAGGAAAACATCACAATTATGTTCAGCAATGAACCATAATGTGATCCCCATCTAGTATCACCTGACCTTTTTAAAGTCCTTTCTTGGTTTAAACCAGTACCACTTAAGAGTTCACCTTTTTGTAAACCTTCAGTAATCTTTAAAAATTGAGACTCACGTAAAAGCTCTTGACGCTTACATGAGACATTGATTATATTGGTCAAAGTGGCAGTCAATTCAAAAAGCCAAACAACTTGAACATGATTTTTTGCAACTGCTACTAACGCTAATTGAAGTTGGTGTGCAAAACAATGAACATAATATGCAGATGGGTTATCTTTCATAATTAGAGCTTTAAGTCCATTAAACTCCCCTCGCATATTACTTGCACCGTCATATCCCTGTCCTCGTAATTTTGAAATGCTGAATCCATGATATAAGAAGAATTCTTCTAATACTCCTTTAAGAGAATGAGCTGATGTATCCATGACATGCACAATTCCAAGAAAACGTTCAATTACCTGCCCTTCACTGTTAACATAGCGCAAAGCAATAGTCATTTGCTCTTTAGTAGATATATCTTGTGACTCATCTATCAGTATAGAAAAAAAAGCATCTCCAATATCCATTTTAATAAAATTTATTGTCTCAACTGCCATTGCATATATAATATCTTTTTGAATTTCAGGAGCAGTTAACTTGTTATTTTCTGGCGCGTTATGCAAAAACACTTTGTTCATCTCGTCATTATGATCTCCAAGAAATCGTAAAAGCTCGAGAAAGTTTCCTTGATTTGTTGAAGAATCTGATTCATCATTACCGCGTAATGCTAAGCCCTGTTGTATTAAAAATCGAATGCAATCAATTGATGTTGTTAGACGTGTTTTATACTTGCGTCTAGCTAGATCTGTTTGTTTATGAAATCGGACCTCAATATGCTGACATGATTTCATTAAGTTAGTACACATCACTGCAGCGTGATTTTGAGTACTATTGGGGCCACCAACATGTTCTCGAAGTCTGCTCAAACCATCTTTCCAATTTCTAAATCCGTCAACAGTAAATGAATCTCCCCCTGATTGTTGTCCCATTTCAGGCTTAAAAAGATAATAAAACATACAAAATGCAGCGTCCTTTGCTATGCTATATTCCAACCACGAAGGAAATTGCTCAAACCATGAATAATTGAACCTTCTAGTTCTAGCTGTATTCTCAAACATTATAATCTGATATTCTAACTCGTAACCCCGGATCGACTATTATATTGTCTACATCAGCTTCAATCAGACCCCTCTTTGAAGATGATTCAAAAATTGGAAGTTTCAGAAATTGGAAGTTTCTTAAGATATTTATCCATTTCTGTGAAAACCGATAAACAAAATGAATACCCTAGAAGAAAAAAATAGAAAAAAGAGATGTAATTTTCTGTATACCCTAGCAGATCAATGAATACCCTATATGAAATGATTCAAAATCCTAGCAAAAAAAATTCCAAAGCATGTAGGTATCATACCAAAGCCAGCCACGAAGGAACTCTGGATGGTACAGAAGCAAGAAGTCAGGGGCTGTTACCTCTCAGAATTAGCAGAAACTCTGGATGGTTATTTTTCTGGAATGATTTTGGAATATGATTTCAATAATATGATATATTTCATTAATAAATAATATGAAGTTTCAGCTGAAAGTTAACGCCCAAAATAATCGTTATACCTATCAGAGGTTCCAGACATGAAATCTCCTATATCGGAAATCTTAATCTTGGCACCACTAATCTGCAGAAAAGAGGCACCGGATTTTAATGTTTGTTTACAGATATTCAACAAGACTACTATCTCCCAACAAGGCAACAATCGAGTTATCAAAGAGGAAAAATTGTAGGCAAGAAATAGCCTGGAAGACTGGAAGTCTGGAATGCTTTGACAGAGGAAGAAAAACGGGAAAATTGTATACCTGAACAGAGGAAGACTGGAAGTCTGGAAATCTGGAATGCTTCTCGTCGGCTCGTCGCCGTCTCCCGTCGGGGTGGAGTAATGGAGTCACAGACGCAGGAGTCAGGACGCCTGGCCGTCGCTCGTCGCCGTCGCCGACTCGCTTCGCGAGGGATTTAGGTTAGGGCACGCTGCCTCCGACTCGCTTGCGAGTTGCGTCGAGGAAATGCTCTGGTCCGCGGTCCGCCCCTGCTCCCCTCCTCCGTTAGATTAGGTTTTGTCATTTTGATCAGATGGTTAAAAAAAATCAAAGCAAAATTTGGGAGCCTGGGATTCGAACTTGAATCATCACCAAAGCCACCTAAAATTTTTACCACTGCACCGACTTAAAACTTCTAAACATATTCTATATTTATATATATATATAATAATTATATATATATTAAAATTTTAAAATCTTAGTCGTAAACTCACAACCAACCACTTATTTCGCAAAATTCAGGGTGGGTCGCTGCCCACCCTGGACCCTATGTAGATCCGCCCCTATTTCCACCACTGCGCCCGCAACCCGCCGCAACTCCGCCGATTTCTCTGCCGCCGTGGGCGACCGCCAATACCAGCCCTTTCGGCGGGGTGCCCACTCAGCAAATTTCATCAATGTTACTGTCTCCACCACTGCGGCCTGTCATTACTCCGCTTACCCCGACGCCGCTTGCTACAACCATCATGCCGACATCAGTGCCGCCGGTCCCGCCCTTGCCGACCCCTGCTCCGCCACCCTTACGGGTCACCTTGTCGTCACTCCTGCCGGTCGTATTTCCGCCGGCCATGAACTGCCCGGCCACCGTGCCACGACGCCTCACTGCCGCATCGCCAGACCCGTTCTTGCTGTGGGACATTGTTCCTTCGACCACCATACTAATGTGGCCACCTACCGCTTCGCCAACACTAACGTACCCCGTTCCTTCGGGGCATATTTTTTGGGCGGTGCCGCCACAGCTGCTAGACGAAGCTCCTACGGACGCGACTCGTTATCGGGAGTTGTTTTGGCGCGAAGTCAAGATGCCAGAGGACTCAATCTCCGTTGAGACGTTCGAGCTTGAGGACAAGCTCGTTTTGAAGGAGGGAGTAATGATGCATCTCTATTTTGTATTTAGGGGTATTTTGGTAATATCATATACATGTATCTCTATATATAGTAGTTGGTATGTCTTATTATGTCATGTTGAATGTATTGTGTGTTCTTGTGGTTTGTGCGGCTGAATCGGGAGAGTCTCCCCTCGCCGGAAGATCGAGCTGTTCAGGGCCGGTGCCCTTAGGTGAGATCAGTTATCTTATAATCATTCCTATCAATGTTACGATCTATTTTACGTATTTCGCCTTGAGAATCGTTTGGATCGTAACACTCCTCCTCAGCACATTCCTTCAGGAGCCCGTGAAGTGGACAGATTCGTCCAAGATCCTCCGCCACCATTCTTGCGAGCCTTTTTCAGGTGCTTATTCTCAGTTTTTTTTTAATTTTTTGCTGGGCGTGATCTTAGTTCTCATTTTTTAGGTTCTCCATATTCAGTTTCCGCAACCTGCATTTTCAGCAACCTGCATTTTCAGTTTTTAGTTCTCAGCAACCTTCATTTTCAGCTCTCAGCTCCTCAACACATTACTTCGGGAGCGTGATTTGGACAGATTCGGCCAAGATCCTCCGCCACCGTTCTTGCGAGCTTTCTTCAGGTGCTTAGCTTTCAGTTTCCTCTAATTAATCTCAGTTTTTCAGATTCCTCTAATTAATTTCAGTTCGCAGCTATCAGTTTTCAGCTCTCATTAGTTTCCCTTCTCTGCTAAAAAATGAAATTTGGTCTATATACGGTTTGCTTATATAATAAAGGAGTAGTATTTTGGTCTATCAGTTTTTAGCTATCAGATTCCTCTAATTAATTTCATTTTCCAGATTCCTCTGTAGATTAATTTCTGTTTTTAGCTTTCATTTTTCAGCTTTAAGTTTTTAGCTATCAGTTCTTAAGCTTTCAGTTCCTCATTTAGTTTGTATATCTGAAAAACTGAGATCTCCCAGGCCGCAACATGATTCATAACATTGGGTGTCTGTGCAAGCTAACAGGACTGAGATCTCCCTGCCCACTCATGAATAGAGAGTTCAGAATAATTTTACATGATCTCTTTTTTTTACACAACTGAGAGCTGACTCAAGTTTGTACTTTTATAAAAGTGTTGGCATTTTTACACGTCTGTGCATGTTTTTACAATGTCTTCTTCTCTACATCATTATTTAGTACCAACACAGACTGTGGATATTAGAAGACATTGAAGCAGGGCAAAATGTTGAAGACTTGATTTCCCTCCAGGCAAATATTTCAACTCAGTTTTTATAGTGAAATTTTTTAATCACTATCATCTATCCAACTGTTGAATCCGGTTGTTTTCTTTAAGCGTGTTATTACTTCATTCAAATAAGTCTTGGATATTATTGATTCATGTTCATTACGATCTTTCTTTAATTCAAACAGTGAATTCTACCAGGCAACAAGAATGTGAACGAGACCAACTAGCATGCAAAGTGATGCACGAAATGTAAAAAGATGCGAGCTTCTTCATCTACAGCAGGACACTATGCATGGTCAGCCGAGCACAGTTGGCGAAAGTTCAAATCTACGTGTTCCAAATGACTCATTGGAGATGTACTTAAACGAATACCCACACATCCACACCAGGTTATATGTTGTGAAATCGGATCGAGTTAAGCCGCGGTAGCGCAACGGAATTTTACGAATGAGCAAGAACCAGTATCGCGCAAAATAAAATACGGAACGAGATTCTAGCATACACAGACGACACAAAAGATTACGTGGTTCGGAGTATGGGACTCCTACTCCACGAGGAGAGCGCGCCGAAAGATCCACTATAAATATGAGAGTTATAAGATACAATAGTGAGACAAAGGATATAACGTGGTGCGTCCAGTAGAATCTGCCCCCAAACTGCACTGGTAGCTATCGCGAGCGATACCGATATCGCCGAGCGATGTCTCGCACTGCCACCGGGCCCAAGACCCGCCGCCGCTGCTTCCGCACGCCTGGATCGCCGCCCTGCTGCCGCCGCTCTCACCGGAACCAAGTTCCGCGGCTGTTGCCGGCCTGGATCACACTGAGGGCCTCCGCCGCTGTTGAAGAACTCCTGGAGCCACCGCTGCCGCCGCCCGCTGCTTCCACCTGAAACAGCCCAAAAAGCTCCCTTGGCCTGAGGCCGTCTGTCGTCGCTGGACAGAGCCGCCGCCTCCTTGCCGCCGAGCTACTGGCGCCGCTGCTGCCGCTCACCTCTCTCAACTGCCTCCTCCCTCCTGCGGAATTAGCTTGGCGTAAAGGATGGCTGGGGGGACTGGTCCTATAAATAGGAGCCAAATAATATCTCCCGTAAATAGAAGATAATCTGCTAAATAGGAGTCAAATAAAAATCTCTGCAGATTTAGGAAAAATGCTAAAAATGGGTTTAACCGGAATAGGAAGAAAATAATCATCCTCATAATGAAGAATCCTAAATAGGATTAACCCAATAAGAGATTTCCTAACCAAAGATTGATCCTCACAAGTAACAAACCCCTCCCACGGATCGATGACATGGCGCGATCCTAATGATCCGGGCGCGACGAGGTGTCAAAATCTAACAATCTCCACCTTGACGCCTCACGCGACAAACTCCACCTGACGCCTCACACAAAACGTAACTCTACCTCCACCTTGGATCTCCCCTACCGGCGACTACGAAACCCCCTCTCCATGGGGTCTGACCGCGATCAACGCGCATCAGAATGAGTCAAGTTAAGACCGCTCTTGAACTTGACTCCAGTCACTGGACTTCCTCGCAAGTCCGTACTAATATCCCTCCAAGATATCTCCCACAACTTCCTGCCTCTACCTCTACCGAACTCCCTCAACTCCCGGTGGCGCACCCCGATGAGCTTCGCCCTTGCCCGATAGACCGAGTCTTTTGCAAGACGACTCACACTCAACCTCTCACTGTGCGACTCCACCTTCTCCTGAGTGATCATGAGTTCCCTGGTGGGACCCTTGAGCCGGATGGCTCCCTTTGCGGCGTCTGGGCTCTCCTGAGATGACTCTCCGCCCACGGATGCGAAAACTTTATCTCCGCCAAGGTCCTCCCTCTGCGCACACGCCCTTGCCACGAAACTTGCCCTGGACGTCGTGGGGCCAATCAGTCTATAGAGCGACCCGAAACGCTCTCCTCTCAAGACTGTCTGCGCGCCTCTCTTGACCTCCAAATATCCGCCGTTACTGGTAAAAGAATACCCAGCGGCCTCCAGAGTGCCTAACGAAATCAAACTCTTCCTCAAATCGGGCACATACCGAACGTCAGTGAGGGTCCTAACCACTCCGTCAAACATCCTGATCCTGATGTTACCGACTCCCGATATCTCGCACTCTGAAACATTCCCCATCCGAACTCGACCACCCTCACATTGCCTAAAGCTGGAGAACCACCTTCTGTTCGGGCACATGTGGAACGTGCATCCTGTATCCAAGATCCAGGAGCCTGTGGTCTCACTGCTGGGTGCAGCATGAAGGGCGTCGGCGTCGCACTCATCCTCAGATGCCACCGCAGCCAAATCTGGCGCATGCGCCTGCTCCTTGAGCTTCAACTTCGGACACTTATCCTTCCAGTGCCCTTCCTCTTTACAGTAGTGACACGTGTTCCTGCCTACGGACTTTACCCTAGGTCGTTCTTCCCTCTTGTCTTTCCCTCTCGATCTACCACTCAATGTGTCCTTGCTCTTCACGAATAAGCCCTCGTCGGCCCTAGGGCCCGACTTGCTCCTCGTTTCGTTAGAGAGCAGCGTCGTCATCACTTCTTCCATCTTCAGGGTGTCCTTCCCATACAGAATCGTGGTGACCAGATGATCGAAGGACTTCGGCAATGAAGTCAACAGGAGCAGAGCCTAGTCTTCCTCCTCGACCTTAACGTCCATGCTACGCAACTGGGAGATAAGTCTGTTGAACACGTTCATGTGCTCCAGTAACTGATTGCTCTCGGACATCCTCAAGCTGTACAACTGTCTCTTCACGTAGAGCTTATTCGTGAGAGACTTCGACATGTACAGCTCCTCCAGTTTCTTCCACAGATCCTCCGTCGTCTCAGCATCCACCACGTTGTACATCACCTCATCGGCCAAACACAGCTGAATCGTGCTGATGGCCTTCAGATCGAGCTCCTCCCATTCGTCGTCCTTCTTCCCGGACTTCTCCTTGCTGAGGAGAGCCTTGTGAAGACCTTGCTGGACGAGAACGGCCTTTATGCGCTTCTGCCAAAGGCCAAAATCAATCTTGCCGTCGTACCTAGAAATCTCGAATTTTGCCGACATTGTCTTGCTCGCAAAGCTACTGGGCGATCAAGATGATATTCGCGGAACCGATCTGGGAAGATAGGGAGCGGACCAATGTCGTCACCCACCGTTGACCCAAATCAGAAAACCGGAACGTCCAGACGATCACCCCCGCGGAACCTCGCTCTGATACCAATTGTTGTGAAATCGGATCGAGTTAAGCCGCGGTAGCGCAACGGAATTTTACGAATGAGCAAGAACCAGTATCGCGCAAAATAAAATACGGAACGAGATTCTAGCATACACAGACGACACAAAAGATTACGTGGTTCGGAGTATGGGACTCCTACTCCACGAGGAGAGCGCGCCGAAAGATCCACTATAAATATGAGAGTTATAAGATACAATAGTGAGACAAAGGATATAACGTGGTGCGTCCAGTAGAATCTGCCCCCAAACTGCACTGGTAGCTATCGCGAGCGATACCGATATCGCCGAGCGATGTCTCGCACTGCCACCGGGCCCAAGACCCGCCGCCGCTGCTTCCGCACGCCTGGACCGCCGCCCTGCTGCCGCCGCTCTCACCGGAACCAAGTTCCGCGGCTGTCGCCGGCCTGGATCACACTGAGGGACTCCGCCGCTGTTGAAGAACTCCTGGAGCCACCGCTGCCGCCGCCCGCTGCTTCCACCTGAAACAGCCCAAAAAGCTCCCTTGGCCTGAGGCCGTCTGTCGCCGCTGGACAGAGCCGCCGCCTCCTTGCCGCCGAGCTACTGGCGCCGCTGCTGCCGCTCACCTCTCTCAACTGCCTCCTCCCTCCTGCGGAATTAGCTTGGCGTAAAGGATGGCTGGGGGGACTGGTCCTATAAATAGGAGCCAAATAATATCTCCCGTAAATAGAAGATAATCTGCTAAATAGGAGCCAAATAAAAATCTCTGCAGATTTAGGAAAAATGCTAAAAATGGGTTTAACCGGAATAGGAAGAAAATAATCATCCTCATAATGAAGAATCCTAAATAGGATTAACCCAATAAGAGATTTCCTAACCAAAGATTGATCCTCACAAGTAACAAACCCCTCCCACGGATCGATGACATGGCGCGATCCTAATGATCCGGGCGCGACGAGGTGTCAAAATCTAACAGTTATATGCTTCCAACAGATATTCCATATCCTTTGACGTAATTTGAACTTTTTGTAACTAATTTTCATATACTGAGTTAGCAATGACCTTTGTAACTGATTTTCACTTACATTTTTGGTCAACTCTAGAACAAATTAGGTGGATTCTTTCCATGATTCGTGGTTTGGGCATCAAATCAGTGTAATGCCAGGTATCCTCTAACCGGCTTCTTCTTCTTCATTTTAGCAATCTCCACTGTTACTTCACATTTTCAATTCAAAAGAAATATTATTTTAGCAATCCCCAATGTTACTTGACATAGACCACATGAATGTATATTTGCTGTAATAAATGGAACGTTACACTAAAATAGACTATATCAGATTCCTACTCTCTAATGTTGGCTCTGCATGTGCAAACATGAGATCAATGTCGAAAACCTCCAATAAACTGCATACAAAGATCGACGTATCAGTGTTGTTGAAAATACTGGAAGGATGTCCATCCATGCTAATGCTGGACAGCAAATGCAAGTACAAATTGAGTAGATACTACTACAAAAAATATACAAAACTCCAAATTACAAACCATTCAATCAATATCAAAAGAAATATTGAATTGAGGGCAATAGGAAATGCTGCTCAGCTAGATATTTAAGTCTTCTTCGTTTGTTTTCAAGTTCCTCGACAATCTTCTTCGTTTCTGGTCAGCTAGAAACAGTTTTTTTTATTGAGATTAGAATCAGTTTTTTAAAATGCCAAATCAGTTTTTAAAAATTAAAAACAATTATTTGATTGTGATAAGAATCAGTTTTTTGAAAAAAAGATGTTTTTCCATGTGATTGGTAGACTGTGACCATTCATGACAATTATATGATGCTCAACTTAAGGATCAACATCATTTACTCGCTATTATTCTATTATTTCTGCGATTCCAATGGTGTAACAACTGTTGTTTTTATGGACATTTTATGGACATCTTCTCTATTTCTGTGATTCTCATGATGCTGGTGGAGAAGAAATTAGAATCAGTTGGTGGACGTCTGATTGAGATTAGAATCAGTTTTTTGAATCAAATTTTTAAAAACTAGAATCAGTTTTTTAAAACTAGAATCGGTTTTTTAAAATTAGAAACAGTCTTTTGATTGAGATTGGAATCAGTTTTTTGAAAAAAAAAATGTTTTTCTATGTGATTGGTGGAAATGAAATTTAGACTCACCATTCATGACAATTAGTATGTTATTGGTGGAGAAGAAAATATGCCTCCATAGCCACTCCTGCCCGGCAAGGGTGCTGCCTCCATATTTAAATGTATTTTAGAATGTAAACCAAATGTTTTGTAACTTGTTTTGTATTTTAGGATGTTTTTACTAATTTTATAATGTTGAAGCTCACACTTTCTATTTTATATTGGAGCTCACACTTTCTATTTTATGTTGGAACTCACAAATGATAAGTATGTATATGCAAATAACTATGGAGAGACATATTTTTGTCTGGGTCGTAACACTCTTGCATTCAACCAGGATTATCTTCTATTTATCAAATTACTTTGTATTTATTTTTTATAAAAGTAAGTGAAAATGAATGAAACAATGTTAATTAGATAGCCATTTACACTTCGTGAAAGTCAATCCTGTATGAAATCTCTATAGTTTTCTAATGAAAAAATACTGACCAATGTCTCCCCCGCAACCAATGTCAACGCCCCAATCAATGTCGTTGTGCCAACCAATGTTGCCGCACGACACCAATGCCCCCCCCCCCCCCCCGACCAATGTCGCCCCCGACCAATGTCGCCCCCGACCAATGTCGCCCCCGACCAATGTCGCCCCCCGACCAATGTCGCCCCCGCGACCAATGTCGCCCCCCGCGACCAATGTCGCCCCCACGACCAATGTCCCGACCAATGTCGCCCCACGACCTATGTCGCCCCCACGACCTATGTCGCCCCCACGACCTTTGTCGCCCCCACGACCTTTGTCGCCCACACGACCAATGTCGCCCCCCGACCAATGTCGCCCCCACGACCAATGTCGCCCCCCGACCAATGTCGCCCCCCCCCCCCCCCCCCCCCCCCGACCAATATCGCCTTTTCGACCAATGTCGTCCTTTCGACCAATATCTCCCCCTCCCCCGCCCCGCACGAGGTCCCCGTGCACGACTGCTCGTACACTTAATAAGCAAACCCTCTGAATTGAATAGTAGCCACCATCTGTCGCAAAACAAGTAGGAGAGAGAGAGGGCGGGAGAGAGGGAGGGGGAAAGAGAAAAATATAAAATAAAAATTATATATAAGAGAGAGAAAGAGGGAGGGCGGGCGGGAGAGGGAGAGAGAGAGAAAGAGGGAGAGGGAGAGAGGCATATATATATACGAGTGACAGTGCACGGGGGGCCCCCCGTGCCCCGCGCGACAGTACCCGGCCAGCAGCGACGGGCTTCGCCCGCCCCCACGGCGGGCATCGGGGCGCCCGACGGGCTTCGGGGTGCCCGACTCATAATTAATAATGATTAATTTAATTAATAAATTTAAATTCATTTTAAAGAAAATGAATTCACGGGTGATGTGATTTCTAAATGTGTTTTTTTTAAAAGCAAGTTTTTTTTAAATGTTTTTAAAAAAAATAATATCAAGGTTTTGAAAATCGGACCGGGCATCGAACCGGCAGAGGGAGAGGTTCAAGGTCGAATCGGTCCAACCGGTTTAACCGGGGTTGAACCGTTTTATATATATATATATATATATAAATATTAGAAAGAAAAAAAAAATTAATGCTATATAAAAAATTTGCACAAAACATAACCCATGGGGCATAATATGTATATCAATTTATTATTATATGTATAAAATAGTTCTGGGATCTTAACATCTCCTTTGTAGGCAGAGTGGTAAAGGTTTACATTCCTGTATGGGAGGTTGCCACTTCGATCCCGGGCGGCCGCATTCTTTAAAAAATTTATAATTTTTAAATTAAAAAACAGTTTAAACCCCGCTCAAGACCCTATAACTGTAATAAGCGGGGCCCACAGGCCTGCCCCGCCCGCAACCTGTTTTTTTTTTTCAAAATAGTGGGGGTAAGATAGTAATTTCACTTTGTAAGGTAGGGGTCCTATAAAATTTATAGGTTTAAGACACCCTATCAAGGTAGGTTTAGGAGACCTAGGGAAAAAAATGGACGGTCCAGATTGAATCAACGTTCCAGGTTGATCGAACGGCTGAGATGTTGTGATGAAATCAGATCGGACGGCTGGGTTTAAATAGAGAAATTTCATTGTTAGATCGGACGGTGGGTATTGATTGGCAGGGCATTACACCGATAAGCCTATTTTCTTATATAGTAGTATAGATATAAACTTTATAATTATAAAAAGTTTTATTAATTTTTATAAAGCGTTTATAAAAGTTTATAAATAAAGTTGTATAGATATAGACTTTTTGTTTTGCACAGCTTACGCTGATGAATAATCTCTATTAAGAACGCAAACGCAGTTTTACAACTGTTGGTTTGTGCAGCTCTTAGAAAATCACTTATTTTAAAATTGATGATAAATTGATTTTTCATAAGCTTCTCGAGTCCAGCTTTTGGCTTCTCAAAAGCGCTTATCTCTTAAAAAACCTTAAGTTGATTTTTTTTGCCCGGGCGTGTTTTTTTCGCCCCGGCCTGATTTTTCGCCCGGGCACGTTTTTTTCGCTCGGACAAGTTTTTTTCATCTGGGCGCGGTTTTTTTCGCCGGGGCGCAGTTTTTTCGCCTGGGCGTGTTTTTTTCACCCGGTCACAGTTTTTTCGCTCGGGCATGCTTTTTTCGCCCGGGCGTGATTTTCTCGCCCCGACGAGCACTATTTCGCCCAGGCGCGATTTTTTTGCTCGGGCGTGAATCATTCGCCCAAGCGGGAATTTTGTTCCCTGTCGTGAATTTTTCGCCCGAGCGCAAATTTTTCTCATGGGCGCGATTTTACCCCGCAAGCGCGAAATTTTCTCCCGAGCGCGATTTTTTCGCCCGGGCGTGAATTGTTTTGCCCATACTCGATGCAATAGTGGCGGTACACCCGCCGCGGCGGGCTCCCGCCGCTCGCGAACCCCGTGTGCGGTGCTCTCCCGCACCAATTTTATCGTGTGCACGGGGTTCGCGAGCTGCGAGAGCCCGCCGCTAAAAAATCAATTTCTCTCTCACTCTCTTTCTCTCCCTCTCTCTCTCTCTCTCATGTAGGGATAGGAGGGCTATAAAGATTCCCTCTCCCTCTCTCCCCCTCTCTCTTGTCTCTCTCTTTCTCTCTCTCTCCATCATAAGGCTGAGATCAAAATCATGGCACATATTGGATGGCTAAGATTAATTCAACAACTCCAAAGTACTTCACGGTACTTTGCACAACACATATTGGATATGCATATACATCACAACACTTTGCTCAATGCCGAAATCACCCATGCAGGCTGCAGCGCTGGCGCTTTAGGGGGTAGAGGGCGGAGAGAAAAAGAGGGGAAAAGAGAGAGGGAAGGGGGAAAGATGGTCGGCGGGAGTAATATAGGAGAAAGAGATAGACGGAGGAGAGAGATGAGAGTAATGATGGAGAGAGTAAGAGAGAGAGAGAGAGGAGAGAGACGGGGAGAGAGATGAGAGAAATAATTACTTATTTTAATATTTTTAGGCATTGAGGGAGGACAGAGAACAATAGTTTTATAATAAAATTTTACCGTCACAATAGTTTACTTAAAGACACATTCAAAAACTGTTGGATCTGTAGGCGCCCTTAGAGGGGGGTGAATAAGAGTTTTAAAAATTTTTTAAATTTTAAAGCAAGTACTAAATTGTTTTAATTATGATTATAGATTGTGAAATAAGCAATTTAGATAAAGTGATGAGAATTAAAAATTGTATACTGCAATATTTGAAATTATGCCAAAAGAGAGAAATCAAGTAAACATAAATTGAGACATTATTATATATAATAAAAGATGTTTACAAAAATTTGATTTCAGTAACGCTATCGGAGGCGACAAATATGTATCTTGCATTTTCTATCCTGACTTGTATCCCCACGAACCGGTGGCTTTAGACTATCCTCCCCCGGATACGGCATCAAGCCGCTCTAGCCATTCCTTCCCCGGATACAGCCTCGAGCACTCCCTAGATCTACACACCTAGACCTAGTCGCCAACATGAGGAGAATTCCCTTTAAGCCTCTCTCAGACCTAGTCGCCAACACGAGGCGAATTCCCCCTAAGCCTCTCCCGGACCTAGTCGGAATTCACTATACGGTTACGAAAATAATGAAATGAAATAATGACAATAATAAAAACACTCCCTATTAAGATCTTCTGAAGTTGGAGATGAAGGATCGTTGTAGTATAAGCGTGGTCGAAGCGATCGTCCTTCAGATGCAGCGTGATGACGTCCTCCTCCAGAATTCTCCTTAAGCTTTGTGTGGGAGATCCATCTTCGGCAGCATAACAACACTGGAACTTTTGGCACTAATGGTCTCTCTGGAATGGATCTTAAAAATGAAAGAGAAAATTCCATTTTGTAGAACTTGGAGATAGCGCTTGCGGTAGCAGTCGTGTAGAGATCGTGGTTGAATCGTGCAAGCGTGTCGTCGTGGCACGATCAGAAGCTAGCGTCGGAGGTAGCGCTAGCGTCTGGCGGTAGAGCTAGCGCCTACGGTATCCATAGCGCTGGCGGTAGTACTCATATCCAGAAATGTTGATTCCATGCTGCTCTCTTCCATTTGAGTATTGCACCTATAGTTCCTGTACACTATAAACACACGACAAGCAAGATCAAATACATTATGAGATTTTTTATTTTCAAACAAAGTGATGTGACACACATGTCCAACAATCTCGCCCTTTTGATAATAACAAATCCTCTTAGCAAGAAATCAACAATGGTGTTTATAGTATATGATGAGCATGAGAAAAGTACATACTATAATATATGGTAAGCATGATAAAAGTGCATACTCCCCCTACATAAATGCAATTTATGTATTACTCCCCCTAAATGATATATTCATTTATACTCCCCAATCCTCTAGATTGCTTTAATTTCATTAAGTATTCTCCCCCTTTTGATATTATCAAAAGGAATTGGGGTAAAGGAAGCAAGGAGCCATTTTTATAAAAAAAATATGATCGAGCTTTTGTAAGATATGTAATGCTAAGGAGTTTAAGCATAGTATAGAAAAGATTTCAAGTAAATAAATTAGAGTTTTAGCCAGTGAAAGATGATAAGAAACATCTTTTTGTAAGCATGAAAATCACAAGTATAGATATGAGTTAAGTTCAATATGTAAAGATTTTTTTTATAAATCCTTTTTGAAATCTCACAGTTCAACATAAAGAGATCAAGCATGAAGGAACAACCAATATAATTTTACCAAGCAAGTCTATCACTTGTTGAAGAAAAAAAATTTGAAATGCAAGTGGTGATAAATATCAAAAACTAAGGCTTGAAATAAGCATGATAACGCAAGGTAAAAATATATGATAATAGTTCACTAAGATAATTGATTAATAATTTTGTTGAGAAAAATTTTGAGTTTGAGTTTGAGTTTTGAGATTATGAAAAAGAAAAGCTATTTTGAAGAAAAACAATTTTGAGAAAAGCAGTTTCATATGAAAGAAAAATAGAACTTTTCAAAATCTAAGGCAAGCATGATGTATCATATTCAAAAAAATAGTAGCTACAATGTACTAATTTGCATATCAAGTAGAGAAAACATTGTAGAGATCATGATTTGCAATCTAGTATTTTTACTTAAGCAATTTAGAGAATTATGTAAATATGCGTTATGATCAAATTCTCATGAAACGAACCTTTATGAAAAATAATGATGTGTAAAAAATAGTCTTTTGATAAAAATATACAAGTGATATAATCAAAGCACATGACATATATAAGTAGAAAAATAATATTAAACATGTAGTCTTGTTATTACTTTTACAAACCAATTTTAGTTTTATTTCAAAGCACATAAGAGATAGTACAACTATCATGGTGTTTCGCCCACACAATGCTCATTAAGACTTATCAGGGAGCGAAGTATTGCTTAGGAGATCACATAAGCATATATAATTTTTATAATAGGTGATCCGATGTACAAATAGAAGTGGAGAAATTATGTGTTTGCACAAGACACTTTACAATTCTTTCTAATGTGCTCAATCTCACAATGCTTATGAAGACTTATTAGGAGATTCAAGTAGTGCTTGGTGAAGTTATCTTTTTTATTTCCTTATAAACTTTTAATTGGACAAAGTTCTCCGAATTCACTTATTTTTGCAAATATCTAGATTTTGAAATCATACTTCTACATGTGCAAGAAATTTATCTTTGAAAGAGGTGTAGGTAATTTTTAGACATACATCTTAATATGTTAAACTGTTACTCCACACAATCAAGCAAAACTATGATTAAGATCACATGTAGATTACCAAAAGAGTGAGTGAATGAATCATTATGTAACATAAAATATTACTCATACTTATAGACATACTAAGCAATTCTACATAAATTTCTATATACTATTTCGTTGCACATAATAAGATTAACATCAAAGCATGACAAGCCAAAACAATGTTTAGAAATCTTGAAATTTAAAATTAAACATTTCAGCAAAATCTTAAAGAATGTGTGTTGTCACTTTTGACCTTAGAAGGAGAAAAGAAAGTCATAAAAGCATATTTTTGTATTCTTGAATTTCGAAATTTTGTAGTTTAATTTTCATAAAGTAAATAAAACAAAAATAACAAATGTTCGAAACACAAAAATAAGTCGTACATATAAAATAACTTATTTTTCTAGATTTTCAAAAATTTTAAAAAATAGAAAATTAAAACACTCACGCTAGCGCCGGTGCTAGGTGCTAGCGCGCAAACAGTGAGTGATTTTTTGAGAAAAATCAAGTTTACACCTTTTGATTTTGATTAAGTGTCCTTAGAGTAGTTTCATGCAGAAATTTCATAATTTTTGGAGATGTCTAGATACATCAAAAATTGCATGAAACGTTGGCCTTTTTAAATACTTGTGTTTCACAAAAACATTTAAGCATAAAATGATAAAATATGCTAACACAAGGTGACATGTTCGATCAACCCAAATAGGCATGATTTAAATAATAAAGAAATAAAATGTTCATGCAATGAGTAATATAAGTATGTCCTAAGATTAAAATTATCCTGACTATATGTCTACACCCTAGCCCTGTACTAAGTGATGCATGGACATGAGGAGTTGCACGTGTGTCGTAGGTTGGGTTGTTAAGCTCATATGCACACACTAAAAAATGCTCAACCTAGCACTCTTTCCCCATAGTGCCTCGCAAGGCCCCACTGGAACCCTCCCTGGTTAAGGACAAGACATGACTTAGAGGTTAGTTCTTCTAATGCATACAACCCTACGCCCCCGCTATTGTGAGACATGAAGTCATATGTGAGTGATTTTTAGACAAGCTATGCTTTTTAAACTGTAGGTTGATTTATAAACTATGACTTTTGTTTAATTTATAGAATTATAGAAGAATATATAGCCACATAGTTTTTTTACTTTTATGAGATGACAATATGAGGAAGCTAGCACAAGTACTAATATTAAATATGTGATAATGTTAGTATGAAGAGTTTTGAGTTTAATGTCACGCCGTAACATTAATGCATGTTTTTCAAAAAAGAATTTCAATCCATAGACCTAGAATAAAGTGATGATTTAGTTTGATTTATTCTTATTATTACAAAGTTGATTCTAGAGTCTACATATATGTGAGATACATGCAATATATAGCAAAGCATACCAACACACCAAGTAAAGTAAAGAAAACATCATAAGATTCATAATTCATATTTGATAGACAATATTGATTTGAGATAATTCTTGATAGATCATGAATTATGATTTATGATTATAGAGAATTTAGCATAGAATAGTTGTTAGATCATGGTGATGTATGTCAATTCTATTCCTTCTAGACTTATGACAATACGATTTGGTGATTTTCTTTTGAATGTGCAAGATTGATTTGTAAATATAGAAAATGATGATCATGCAATCATATCAAAGACAAAGATCACATATATAAAGTTTTGAAAATTTATAACATAATTGCATTCAGTAATTGAATTTATTGATCTTTGATTTTGCATGATAATATATGATTCATGATACAGTATTCATATAAAATTTAATGATTAATCCATAAACTATGACTTTGTTGAATTTTAGCATTCTATTATAATTTCAAGTCGCAAAGTTATCATGAAATTTGAATGATATTGTAAATGTTGTACCCAGCATATATAGAGATTTAAGCATAAACTAAGAAGAGATGCTAGGATGATGAGTTTGAATGCAATGTTATTATATAAGATTAATGGTGATAATGTTGCATGTAATATGAGATGATTTCAAAATTTTAAACCAAGAATGAAATGATTAAACTTTTATTTCAACTTAATGATTCCAAGATGATTCCAAGGTCTAAATACATGCAAACAATGGTGATGCACATCATAACACACATTGTGCAACTCAATATATGAAATTATTATAGCATGTGAAGTAAAATCCATAAACACAAAAATTTCAAAAAAAAAGTAACTTCTAAACGGAGTTGAATTTGGGCAATTTGACAGCACCAAACTATGGTGTACTGGCTGAGCATGTTCTCCATTGGATGGAGCTCTCTGTGCTTTTTTCAAAAACATATTATACGCAAAAATCTGACGAGCGAATCAAAAGATATGGTCGTTTCAAGTTTTGATCGAAAACTCGCATTTTTAAAGGATTAAGATTTAAGCATGCGTTTTGTGAATTTTTGTTTCTAATTTTACTTGATAATCATTCTTTATTATAAGGGCTATCATATGTACACACAAAAAAGAAAAAATAATCAAAAATTTGTGCATTTAAATTTTTAGCCTAAGCACTTTAATAAATCATTTAAATCCATTCTTTAAAATAATTTCATTTGTCTTGATACATAAGAATTTCATTATTCAATTTATAATGATAATACAAGACATTTATAGGTAAGAGATTTAAAAGAATAAAAACAAAAAAGATGAGAGATAGGTCACTTTTAAAACTATAGGACTTTTTATGCAATTTTATTCAATTTGATTGATTAGTTATAAATCTATAAGAAATAAAGTCATATTTCAAAATAAAGTGACCAAGGCATGTTAGTTTAAAAAGAAAAAGAAAACAAAGAAATAAAAAAGAACATTAAGCATATCATGAAGTAGCATTTAATATATATCAAATTTATTAGTTTCTACTTCATGCATTTAATAGATACTAATGGATAAGAGATTTAGGTATCCAAAGTTGACCATGTGTGATGGTTTCTTTGAATACTCAAATGTAACGTGATGATTTTGGGGGAGACAAGGATGAATGGGCCATTTTAAGTGATGTTGATGTGTCATTTTTAATTATGGGTCTTCATTCATACCTTGATTGTTTATCACTCAAATCCATATAATAAATGCGTGACATCTTTATGTCAAGATAGTTGTTTGAAAAATAATTCATTGGGGATTTATGTTTGTTCAAGTTATTTTTCAGAATAGATTGATGTTGATAATCATAATGAATTTTAGTATATGTATTCTTTGAAAATTTATAAGAGTTATAGTCTTTCTTAAGAAGTGATTGTTGATAGAGTGGGTTACAATATATGTTAGATGATTGATTCTTATTTTGATGATTTTTATTTCCACTCTTTCTTGTAGACATACTCTTATTATATGAAGGAAAATATTTTATAGTTTGATTATATTTATGAAAAGGAGTTCTTAAATTTGAGTCATGAATGTTAATGTATTGAGACTTATAATAGAGACTCTTTAGAATTTCTGAGGATCGTAATTTCTTTTGAAACTAAACTCCTTTTGAGTTGATGTGTGAAAAGTGTCTTTCATAGAAATATTTTTGTAAGTAAATTTATTCTTATTATTTAAGTTTGTATGATGAAAGACATTACTAGAAATTAATTTGAACTTTTTCAACAAAAGATTTCAATTGTCTTAACTTATAAGTTAGAGTATTATTTTCATTTATCAATTTTTCATTATGCTCTTTAGAAATTAAAAACTCTTTTTCAATATCCTTGAATTTTTCTTTTAATAAATTGCAATTAAAACACGGAATAATATTTTCAAGAGATGAGTTTAAAGAAGTACTTGGCACATCAATACTAATTTTTGTATTAACATTTACTTTTAAACTTTTATTTTCTAAACGTAATTTTGAAATAACCTCCTTTAATTTCTTAATTTTACGTTTAGCAATTTCAAGCATATGAAATGTAGAAATAGAATTTGTTACAAAAAGAGAAGATTTTGATTTCCTTACATCGCTATTGGAAGATGCAAGATTTGAACATAACATACCATTGACATCTTCTTGGCACTCCTCTTCCAAAGATGAGATTTCTTCTTCTCTTCCACTTGAAGTGCACTCCATGGATACATCTTGAGAGATCCTTTCTTGAATGATTGGGCTAATTTGAATGTTTTACAATTGTTGTGCATGCTCCACACATATAAATGAAAGATCAAACATTTCTTCATGAAATTTTCAAACTTTGTAAGCATTAGAAAAACAATCAATTTGGAAATATTTTTAGATAAAGCACAAAATAAACTATTCATAGCCTTCACATTTAAATGACATTCCATTTTATTTGATTCATCTGTCGGTCTTATTATTGTCGTATTCCACACTTCGATATCATACGATTTCAAAAAACTTTTCCATTAATATTTTCCAACCTTTAAAATTTTTGTTTTCAAATAAAGGTGGTGCCAAAGATTTTTCATTTAGACAAAAATCAGTCTCACTAATAGAAGCGAGATCATGAGACGTCATTTTTCCCAGTTGTTAGATCGATTTGGAATAACCTAGCTCTGATACTACTTGTTGGATCTGTAGGCACCCTTAAAGTGAGGGTGAATAAGGGTTTTAAAATCTTTTTAAATTTTAAAGCAAGTACTAAATTGTTTTATGATATTATAGAGAGTGAAATAAACAATTTAGATAAAGTGATGAGAATTGAAAATTGTATACTGCAATATTTGAAATTATGTCAAAAGAGAGAAATCAAGTAAACACAAATAGAGACATGATTATATATATATGTGTTTACAAAAACTTGATTTCAATAACGCTAGAAATTGGAGGCGACAAATATGTATCTTGCGTTTTCTATCCCGACTCGTATCCCCACGAATCAGTGGCTTTAGCCTATCCTCCCCCGGATACGGCCTCAAGCCGCTCTAGCCAACCCTCCCCCGGATACAGTCTCGAGCACTCCCTAGATCTACACACCTAGACCTAGTCGCCAACACGAGGCGAATTCCCCCTAAGCCTCTCTCAGATCGAGTCGCCAACACGAAGTGAATTCCTCTAAGCCTCTCCCGGACCTAGTCGTCAACACAAGACGAATTTACTATACGATTACAAAAATAATGAAATGAAATAATGGCAATAATAAAAAACACTCCCTATTGAGATCTTCTGAAGTTGGAGATGAAGCATCAGTGTAGTATAAGCGTGGCCGAAGCGATCGTCCTTCGGATGCAGCGTGACGACGTCCTCCTCCAGAATTCTCCTTAAGCTTTGTGTGGGAGATCCATCTTCGGCAGCATAATAGCACTGCAATTTTTGGCACTAATAGTCTCTCTGGAATGGATCTTAAAAACGAAAGAGAAAACTCCATTTTATAGAACTTGGAGATAGCGCATGCAGTAGGTCCTAGCGCCTGCGGTAGCAGTCGTGTAGAGATCATAGTTGATTCGTGCAAGCGTGGTGTCGTGGCACGATCTAAAGCTAGCGTCGGCGGTAGCGCAAGCGCCGGCGGTATCCCTAGTGCTGGCGGTAGTGCTCATATCCTGAAATGTTGATTCCGTGTTGCTCTCTTCCATTTGAGTATTGCACTTATAGTTCTTGCACACTATAAACACACGACAAGCAAGATCAAATACATTACGGGATTTATTCTCAAACAAAGAGATGTGACACACATGTCCAACAAAAACTTTTTTATAATAGATATTAAAAAGATTTACTATTGAGATAAATTGCATATTATAAGATTATGTATATAATTTATTATTGATGAAAAAGATTTATTACTAAGATTAATGTTATATTAATGTAACAAAATACTTATCATATTAAATAGATATATTTAATAGTATTGATGGAGTACCAAAGTATTTATAAAGTATGGATCAAGTAATAACAAAACTGCGACTTCAACTAGCTGCTGAGATATCTCCAACGAGCTCAAATTTGTGTCATTCTAAGGTAGCTTGACCTTTCAAAAATGTGATATAAATTTTCACGTGTCTCTCGATCGCAACCTGAACCGGACTAGGCTAGTCCTTATCGCTGAAGCCCAATGAGGTGACTCTCACTTAGAGCTAAAGAACGGCGGAAGTACATACCGCCTGTCACTGGCGGAGTTTAAGTTCTTGCGGTCTGGCAAAACAAATATCGGGTTGCGACATTTACTAAATTTTTTGGTTGCGGTTAACATTGGAGTGCGACAAGTCAAAATCTAGTTGCGGTTAACAATCGCCTATTTTTTGGTGGCGGCGATAGCTATTATCATGTCTAACATGCATTCTATGATAGTAGTGTTTTTGTTCAAACTCACTGGAGGTAAAAAGCCACTCCAAATAGACCCTAAGAATAAGATAAGAACTCAAATAAGTCATACTACTTACAATTATTATTTAAGAGATTATTTTTGACCATATAATCAAACTAAGTTATTATTTTAAATAAAGTTAATTTATCATATATATATATATATATATATACACACACACGCGAGCATCTTCGCACGGGCTACGCCCGTGCTCGATGCTATTCGCAGCGACGTTATCTCTGCCCAAAGTCACCCATTCTCGGGCGCTCGGTCAATTGACAATGGACCGGGAGCCCATGTGCCCAGCGCGACAGTAGCCCTGCCTCGGCAGTGTCTCAGCGCGACGACAATCCTGCAGCTCGCAAACCACCGTGCACGACAGTACCCCGGCCACAATAGTACTCTGACTGCGGCCGTCACTCCGCCTGCAGTCACCTTCTCTCAGGCTCACAGAAATCGCACGACGGTTAATTGCCCCTGCGCTCGCCACCCCCGAGCGCAACATTGTAATCGCACTGTCAATTGACCGAGCGCCCGAGAAGGGGTGACTTTGGGCAGAGGTACCATCGCTGCATGTGTACTGTCGCTGCGAGAGCATCGAGCACGGGCGTAGCCCGTGGGAAGATGCTCGTGTGTGTGTATATATATATGGAAGACTGTGAAGTGCAGGTTACTCGAGACAGAAGATGCCAGAGGAGAGACCCCCGGAGAGAAAAACTACTTCAGTTAATCTCAAGAGAGGATACAGGATGGAGGTCTAGAACAGGCCAAAGGAAGAGGTAGAAAAGTGACAGAATTCGAGACCGCTTACACAGGTCGTAAGCTGGAGCCTCGAAGCCAAAAGTCCCTTTTCAGGTACCTCTACCCCTCTATTTATTGGCGCGGAGGCTGCCTAAACGGGCAGATCCAAAAATTACGGGTTTCCCGGGATACAGAAGAGCCGGGACAGAGATAAGGGATACTAATAACAAAAAAAAGGACCAGACCGTTTTGAGGCTGAATTACAACCAGACATTGAATCTGAGCCGTCGGATCGAAAAAATCTGGGTTGCAAATAGCCCAATCCTGAAATCCTCCTCCCTGTCTCCCCGTCCAAATCCCGATAAAACTGTTCACCGAACAGTCCTCCGCCATTCCCCTACCCCGCCGCCGCCGGAACCACAGCCGGCCTGACCGGAGGCCACCGATGAGTTCGCCGGACCCCGGCGAACCAGCCGGGGTTAGTCCGGCGGCCTCCGGCCAGCGGTGGCCCTGCCGGAGCGCCGCCAGACAAACCCCGGCAGGTTCTCCGGTCCGGCGTCCGGCGACCTCGCCAGTGGCCTCCGGTCAGGCCGGCGGTGGCTCCGGCGGCGGCGGGGAAGGGCAACGGGAGGGGGCGGAGGTTTTTTATAAGAAAAAAATAATTATAAATTTTTTTATACATAAATATATATATATATATAAATTAATGAATATACATATACATAAATATATATATATAAATATATATATATACATAAATTATACATATAAATATACTAGCAGCTCCGCACGGGCTTTGCCCGTGCTCGCTGCTCCACGGCGGCCTTCGGCCGCTCGGCGGCCTTCGGCCGCCGCTCCTCCCGTGCTCGCTGCTCGCTCGGCGGCCTTCGGTCGCTCGGCGGCCTTCGGCCGATCGGCGGCCTTTGGCCGATCGGCGGCCTTCGGCCGATCGGCGGCCTTCGCCTCCTCGGCGGCCTTCGGCCGCTCGGCGGCCTTCGACCGCCGCTCCTCGGCGGCCTTCGACCGCCCCCGTCAGTTATTTAAAACCCTAACATTTTAAAATTCTCTAAATTTTAATTTTATTAAGGAATATAATTAATTTAATTATTAATTTAATCAAGGCGGGCTGTTCGTTGGGTCTCTGCGTTCGTCGAACGCGCACACTCCTGCGTTCGACGAACGCTCAGACCCAACCGCTGGGACGAAGTCCAGCGTTCGTCGAACGCAGAAGGGCCGCCGTTCGTCGAACGGCGGCACGCGTTCGACGAACGCGTGAACTCCTGCCGCCGTTCGACGAACGCTGGGTGGCGGATAGGCCGACGTTCGTCGAACGGCGGCACGCATTCGACGAACGCGTGAACTCCTGCCGCCGTTCGACGAACGCTGTAATTATGATTTTTACGCTGGGGTGCGGATAGGCCGTCGCTCGTCGAACGGCGGCACGCGTTCGACGAACGCGTGAACTCCTGCCGCCGTTCGACGAACGCTGTAATTATGATTTTTTAGCTGGGGTGCGGATAGGCTTCGTTGGCTGGGGTGCGGATAGCGTTCGTCTCAGCCGACTGGGCCCACAACATATACCTATGAGTACTCAAAATGACCGAAAAAAATTTTAATTACTATTTTATAATTTTTTTTTCAAAAGAATATATATATATATATATATATTTTAACAAAAAATCGTTTTAAAGTAAATTAATAGGTGTAATGATAAGCCATCATAGTAGATTAGGAGCTCTAGCAAAAACTTTTTGATATTCTGAATTTTCAGAATTAAATTTATTATTGGGATATAGTGTTATTACACAAATAACCCTTATCTTTAAGTGTTATTCCATTTTATTTGGCCGATTTTGAATGTAATTGGAGTAAAAGAATGAGGTTATATTTGGCCGGTTTTGAATGTTGCACCAAAGGCAACTTCTTGCATTTAGTAGCGGAAGATAAACATAAATTATATATATATTTAAATTTTATTTTCTTAAATTACTATAAATTAATGAAAAAAAGGAAAAAAAAATAAAACTGGGGCGGGCAGAGTACTTTCGCGCGTGGCACGGGGGGGGCCGTGCACTCACTCATGTGTAAATATATATATATATATATACACGAGTGACAGTGCACGGGGGGCCCCCGTGCCCCGCGCGACAGTACCCCGCTCGCCCCCGGCGCGCTTCGCCCGCCCCTGGCGGGCTTGACAGTGCACGGAGGGCCTCCCGTGCCCCGCGCGACAGTACCCTGTCCGCCTCCGGCGGCCTTCACCAGCCCCAGCACGCACGCATGTTTTTTTTATTTTATTTCCTTATTTTTAAAATTTAAAATAATACAAAAATTCGTATTTCCTTTTTAAAAATTCAATAATATATTATATATATATAATATATATAATAATATTTTTTATATCTTTAATATATATAATATATATTTATATCTTTAATATAATATATATATCGCCCCCGTCTTCCTTCCCCGCCCCCGTCTTCCTTCCCCGCCGCCGCCGTGGCTGCCGCCGGCCTGACCGGACCCGACCGGCGATGTCGCCGTACCCCGGCTGTTGAAACTGATTTATCGGTCTCTGTGGAGTTCGGGTCCCAAAAAAGAGGTGACCGCGCACTTACTACGCTCAAGTAAACGATCTAGACACAAGACTAGAACCCGAAGTACAGATCCAAGGTCTCAGCGTGGAGGTCCCACCGCACACCCGGAAGACTAACTAACTCTTCCCCTCCCAAGCCAAAGGCTGAGCTAAGGCACCTTTGGAGGGCTCTCTTGGTCGGCCAAAATCTCAGAGCCAACCCCTTCCTCTCCATAGGTGCACCTCCCTGGATCTATGCAAAGCCTTTCTCGTCCGGTCGACCAATAACGTACTCCCGCCTAACAATTTTACTATACGCTGGGGCTGCCAACAGCGTGACTCCGCTGTTCCGGGAGACTATTAGCGGACTCTCAGGGGATTCCAAGTAAATTTCCCTCTGGCCCCCACTGTGTGGGGGTCCACGAGGACTCCAATTGACTACGTTAGAAAAGATAAACAAAAAACATGCGTCACAGACTACAGGAATATGAATTCCATACTTCGGCACGCAGGCCGGCAATATAAATAAATAAGGCCTTCTCGGGCCGGCACAACCTTGGGCTTACACCCGCTATTTCTCGCTTTGTTCTGCAACACCTGTACGCTAACGTCCTGCCCAGCGGTGGCAAGCTGGACATCGATCAGCTACAACGGGCCGGAGCCTATCGACCCCACCCCTTTTTTGGGGTGGCAATATTTCGCCCCTGCAAGCAAGTAGTATACAACTTCCTCGGAGTCTTCTCCGGGAACCCCAGAACATCACCAATCCAGATTGACATATCTGGACGGGCTTCACACAGCATGCCTAAATCCGTACTCGCGCTTTCGGACGCTAATGCAATTACAAGCGGGGATGTACACATCGACCCGTCGGAGAGCTCCCTTCCTCCACCCGTTGGTGGAGAGAGGCTTCCATGCAATCATGATAAATTAAGGCCTCACCTGCCCGAGGAGAAATTTGTTACCCTTGAAGCATGCTTTGGAACCATGGCAACGGTGGTAGCAGTTTCCCCTCGACGATTTGCACTTCCAAAACAATTTTCCACAGAGATCCTCGGCACGAACTTCACCCGGCAAAGACTGATTTCAGCAAGAGTTCGGCAATGCCCTCTCGGAAAGCTACCCTCCAGGTCACACCAATCGGCAAAGGCAAATGTGTCCCAACAACAAGGTTTATCCGGCAAGGTTTGCCTCTCGGCCTGGGTGTTTGCGGCGACGGGAAAAAGGGCAGCAACTCAGCAAGGCGGCGGCGGCGGAAAATCTAGCAGAGGAGAACCCTTCTCCTCTTCCTGGTTGCCGTCGCAACAACGACAGAGGGGATGACAGCCCCTCCTCTTCCTTCTCCGACGCTCGGCTGGCGACTCACGGCGACGGGGAGGCAGGAAAACAGAGCGGCGATTTGATTCGATCTACTCCCCCCCCCCCCCCCCCCCCACCCTCTTTACCCTCTATCGGCGCTGAAACAGGACGAGAGTGAGAGGGAGAGAGAGAGAGAGATCGGGGGGAGCGAGGGGGCTCGGCCTGGTGTCGGGCCGACGGGGAGGAGGGCGACGGGGTCGGGACTCCTCCTTCTGCTCACAGGCGACGGGAGGGGGAAGAGCGACGGGGAGAGGGAGGGACGCCTGCTGCCCTCGACGCGCGCGAAGAAGAAAAGGGGGGCTCGGGTTCTGCGACTGGGAAAGAATCCACCTCCTAGGGTTTTAGTTCTTTAGGCTTTATAAAAAACCCTAGCCAAAAATTGCTATCCGCAGACCACTCCTCTAAACGCACACCAAAACCCGCTAGACGCAGCCCGATCAATGCTAGCCAACCTCGGGTCCCAACTATCTGGGGAGGGTCCCACCCGACGGTTACGAGGTTGTACACCGACGACCCTGCCTGGGGTATCCCGGTGGCGCCCCGGTATTATATCGTTTTATTTTAATACCGCCGCCCCCGTCTTCCTTCCCCGCCCCCGACGTGGCCGCCGCCAGCCTGACCGAACCCGGCCGGCGATGTCGCCGGACCCCGACGATCCTGCCTGGGATATCCCGGCGGTGTCTCCGGCGGTGGCAGTCCTGACCGTGAGGCCCAGATCTGGGCCTCACGGTAAGGGCTGCCGCCGCCGGAGACATCGCCAGAACTCCGCCGGGATACCCCTGGCAGGTTCGTCGGAGTCCGGCGAACCTGCCGGTGTGCTCCGGTCAGGCATGAGTGGGCTCCGGCGGTGGTGGCGGCGATGGCGGTGGGCGGCAAAGGGGGAGATCTTCCGATCGGGCTTCAGTCGGTGCTTGAATTTCCTTAACAGTATACTATGGCAAAGGGGGAGATTTTTTTTTTAATTTTTTTTTATTTCATAATTTAAAAAAATAATATATAATTAAATAAAATTATATATTAATAAAAAAATAACATATTCATATATATTTTAATAAAATTATTTAATAAAAAAATATATAATTAAATAAAAAAAGATAATATATAATTAAAAAAATACTAAATACAAACATAACTAAATAAAATTTATTTTAATAACTAATTAAAAAAATTTAGTTTTATAATATATTACTTAAAAAATAACTAAATTCATATATATTAAGAATCCCGCCACCGGCGGGATTCAAAGTCCGCCGAGGGTGTGCGAAGCCCGTCGATTACACTCACGCAGGGCCGGAGGCTGGTGTCGTTCGACTCGTGTGTGTGTATATATATATATATATATATATATATATATATATATATACAGACACACACACACACAGATATATATATATATCCATGAGGGGGCGGTTATCCAAAGATCCCCCACTAATGGCGTAACTACCCAAGGTATAACTGTCGTCGCCATCGTCGTCATCTCCGCCATCGCCGCTGTCGTCGTCATCTCCGCCCTCGCAGTCGTCGCTTAGCCCTGCCGGCATGCTCAAAATCGCCGCGCAGCCTCCGCCGCCCCAGAAACGGGCGCCCTCCCTGTCGCCTTAGACGGGCGGCCATCCATCCTCAGCCGCCGCCCCTAACCGGGGTGGCCTTCCCGGTCATCTCCATAGACGGGCGGCCAATCGGCCGCCCGTCCTCGGCCGCCGCCCCTTGCAGGGGAGGCCTCCCCGTCGCCGTAGACGGGCGGCCATTTGGTCGCCCGTCCTTGGCCGTCCCCCCTAATAAGGGGCGGCCCTACCCTTTTCCAAGGACGAGCGATCAAGTTGGCCTCCCGACCTTGGCCGGTGGCCCTCTTCCCCGGCGGCCCGCCTCGCCGGCCGCTCCTCCCCTCGCGGGAGGAGCGGTTGTTTTTTCGTTGAGCCTGTAACCGCCCGAGGGCCGTCTTGTCATTTACGTAAAATTGGTGATCCGCGTGATCTAAGCGGAGCGTTCCTATTCGTCCGTCTGGTAGTTATCAGGGGAAATTATCGGGATGCCCCTCTTAGAATCTATAAATAGACCCTCATTGTCCTTCATTTGGGATCATTTTCTCCTACTCCTTCCCCCCTAAGTTCAATAGAGAGCTCTCTTGAAAATCTCCTACATCTTCGAAGCCGCCCTTGAAGATTCTTCAAGCACTTCGAAGACGGCTAGGAAATCTTCATCCTCCCTCCTCTCCTCGAAGACTCCTTCGAAGATCTTCGCATCCTTCGAAGATCTTTGAGCGCCTTGAAGATCCTTCGAAGGCCTTCTTCCACTCTCAAGACCGCTCCAAGCGCGCCACCGTGCGCTCCGCTCCAAGCGCGCCTCCGTGCGCTCCGCTCCAAGCGCGCCTCCGTGCGCTCCGCTCCAAGCACGCCTCCGTGCGCTCCGCTCCAAGCGCGCCTCCGTGCGCTCCGCTCCAAGCGCGCCTCCGTGCGCTCCGCTCCTAGCGCGCCTCCGTGCACTCCTCTCCAAGCGCGCCTTCGTGCGCTCTGCTCCCAAGCGTGCCTCTGTGTGCTGCGCTCCAAGTGCACCTCCGTGCGCTCTGCTCCAAGCGCGCCTCCGTATGCTCCGCATTCAAGACCGCTCCAAGCGCGCCTCCGTGCGCTCCGCTCTCAAGACCGCTCCAAGTGCGCCTCCATGCTCTCCGCTCTTAAGACCGCGCGCTTCGCTCTCAAGACCGCTCCAAGCACACCCCTGCGCACTCAGCAAAAAACACTTTGCGCATTCAAGAGCAAGCGCTCCGGCCTCCAGCGTGACCAGCACTCCAACCTCCTCTCATGCAGCAGGAGACAAGCCGCAAAAATAAAGACGCACATAGTACATCGATCCAACCTTCAAGCAGCAGTCAAAATATCCAAAGCACTCAGAGCGCAGCATTCCCTCTGCAGCAGACAAAAGACTTAGCTCCGTGAGCGGTGACCTGTCACCCTCCGAGTACCTCTCTCTCTCAACAATTGTAACGAAAGGTGGCTTGTCGCGCTTGAGTTTTTCAAAACAACTTTGTACAACAACCAACAAATAGTGGAGGTTTCGGCCAGCACAGACCTGGTCGCGTGGTTTTTCACCCAGTTGACGGGTTTTCACGTTAAAAAAAATTGTCTTGTTAGCTTTCCCTTTTCTCTGACTGTTTGCACGCTCGAACGCTCCCGGGCTAAGACGACTCAATTTAGTCCGTTCTACCGGAGCCTTGAGTGGGCCGCAACAGTTTGGCGCCGCCTGTTGAAAGGTGTTCCCAGCATTCCCAGAAGATTTAGAAGACAGCATCCCTTTCACAGCGATACTCAAAGACTGGAAGCAATGAAAAGAAGAGCTACTCGTGCTACTAAAGGATTAGCCCCTGGGGGCACATAAATCCAGTTCCCTATCACTCACACGTCAGCACATCTCTCGCGGAAGAGGCCATGCACATTCCCTGTGAGACATTGGAGGAATGTGTACGCCAGATTGAAGAGTACCTCGCAGGCAGAGAAGCATCACGAGCACATAATCCTGCCCCCGAACAAAGCAGTCCGGCTCCGCCAACCCTGGGTTGTACTCCAGCACGCGACTTCGCTCGCGAGCACCACTTCCCTGAAGAAGACTCCTCCAACACGACCAATTCAACGCAGCTAATCCATCTGGCTGGAGAACCTGAAGCTCATCACCACAACCAATTAGAAGCGGCAGCCACCGGACACGCAAATGAAGGGCCTACTCGCGAAGAAATTCACAACATGATTGCTGAAGAACATGAACAAGCTAGGCAGCGTGCCGCTTTGACCCTCCACCCTCTCCGTCATCGCTCACCATTAGCGCCTGAGGTCCTGGCACATCCAGTCCCGCACGGCTTTAAGCTTCCGAGTATGGAGACGTTCGACAGAACGGATGATCCGTCAGAGCACATCCACCACATCATCACCATCATGAGGATCAACAATGCCCCCGATCAACTGCAATGTCAAGTGTTCCTGGCAACACTAAAGGGACAAGCTCGCACCTGGTTCAACTCTCTGAAGGAAAGAGGGATCGACAACTTTGCCAATTAATCTCAACTCTTTGTCAACCAGTTCATCACAAACCGGAGGATTGCACGTGACCTTCTCACCTTTCGAGGATTCGTCAAGGCGAGGGTGAATCCCTCAAGGACTTTTTTTTGTCGCTTCATGTTTGAAGCGCGGCAGATTCCAGGAATCGACCCTTAACTCCTGTGTAGCTTCCTCTTGGGAGGGCTCCAACCCAGCAAATTTTACTCAACACTAATGAGGTAAATGGTCTACAGCTACCCCGACCTCGTACGCCGAGTCGAAGCTCAGATTATGGCAGATGAGGCAATCGAAGCACACCGACAACAATTCAAAGGAAGTTCGAAGCGAAAGGAGCGAGACGGTCGCCCCCCTAAAGAAGAGCAATGACTGTTATGATGAACCTCACACTCAGCAACATCAGAACCAGACTCCCCTCAACACTTTCATGGTCAGCATACTTTACGAAATCCAAGATAAGGTGGCACTTCATAGGCCCAAGACGATCGCTCCAAACAAAGGAGACCAATCACAGCACTGTGAGTTCCACCGCGGACGCGGGCATGACACGGAAGATTGCACCAAGCTAAAGAAGAAAATTGAACGTCTTATTCGACAAGGACTTCTGAGAAGGTTCTTGCGAAGCAAAACATTAAATCGGTGGATGCCACCCGGGCGGGCGAGAGATCGGCCGCCCGCTTGCCAGGAAAGACTGGGGGGCAACCCCTAAAAGTAATCGCACCAGGAAAAAGCTCCCTCCCCATTCGCCGAGTTGTACTTACACCTCCTCTCCGGCATGTCAACTTTATCAGCATTCCATAAAGACGTGTGATTGAACTTCCGCACAAGGTTTCTGCAAATTGCTTTTTTGACTTCATTAACTTCATATGTTTCAGATAGCAAAATTACAATAGGTAAGGTCGCTAAACCTCCGCCTGCCATCGTCAGGGGCCTGCCCCATTGACGATCGGTCCCTGCCAAATTACAATATGTAAGGTCGCTAGAACTCCGCCTGCCATCGTCAGGGGCCTGCCGCATGCGCGCCTTCCTCGTGCGCACGGCGCGCGCGCACAACACATGTCTCGCGTGGGCAGGGAGCGCAGGCACACTCCTCGCGCACGCAAAATGCACGGGCAGCCTTCCCCCGCGCGCACAGTGCGCGAGCGCATGTTCCACACACGCCCAGCGCGCGAGCGCACTCCCCGCACTGGCGCACTCCCAACGCACGCACAACACGCGGGCGTCCTCCTGCATGCGCACCTTCCTCACACCATTCCCAGAGCGCGATATGCCCCGTGTGAGTTCCTCCCTACGCACCTCCCGTGCATCTTGTTGCACGCACATCGCAAGAAAGCTCTCCACCCGGTGGCTAGCCTATCTTGTGCACCTCTTAAATATTTTGTCGTACAAACACCAATGCAACAATTATGCTCATCATCAAAATTTTGAGTATAAGTCCCCACCCTGCATTCATTTCGGCTCGAAGCTGCAGGGACTTGGGGGGCAAATAATGGGGTCTCAGGAGAGGTGCTAACCACACCCCATCCATGAGGGGGCGGTGAAAGAATATAGGTATGCTAACTAATTCACCTAGAGGGGGGTGAATAGGTCTTTTGAGTTTTACTTGAAGTTTATGGCCTGTTAAAATTAATCTAATCAGAGAGTCAAAGCATAACAGAAAAACACACAAGTGTTTATAGTGCTTCCCCAAGACAGGGTGTCTATGGATAGTCCACTTTCCCTCTTCACCCTTCTAACATAGACAGGGCCAACTTCTCCAAACTCGGCTCAAAGAGCTTACAGCACAAGTTCCTCAGAACTTCTCAGATCAAGGATGATCCTACCTCGGGACAAAGGTCCCTACAACTCAGAGTTATCACCAGCTCCTACCTCAGGCACAGCAGCCCTACAAACTCAGAGGAAAATACCTCCTACAGCTCAGACCACCTCCTGGTCCTACCTCAGGCAACAAGCCTTACAACTCAGAGGAAACCACCTCCTACAGCTCAGACCACCTCCTAGTCCTACCTCAGGCAACAAGCCTTACAACTCAGAGCTATCACCAGCTCCTACAAACTCAGGCAAAAAGCCTTACAGAAAAAGATATAATAGAAATATTCTACAGCAGAAAAACTCTCCTGTAGATCCTGCACTGTATGTGCTTTCCTGTAGCTGAAGATTGTTGATAACAGCTACCACTTGATCTTCCTCTTCAATAGAAGGGTGGAAGATCATCTTGCCCCTTCTGGTGGAGGAGCTATCTTCTTCTCTCTATTTCTTCTTCTCTTTCAGTGAGCAGGAAGAAAGACGAGAGCAGCAGCCGTCAATGGCGAATGTAGATTTTTCAAGCAATCGGTCGGGGCTTTGAAAAAGCCCTAACACTTTCTTTTATACTTCTTTTATCTTCAACGGCTCTAATTTGATCTCTCAAGAAGTATGAGAGACATTGGTGGTCCCCTGTAGCTTTTCTGCAACTTGCCCTAGCCGCAGGTCCCCCCGCCCTACTTATCTGTAGAGAAGGTCTGCGTTCGACGAACGTGCTACACTCTGCGCTCGACAAACCCGCTGCATCCTGCGTTCGACGATCTTTCCAAACTCTGCGTTCGACGAACTTGCCAAACTCCGCGTTCAATGATCTGCCTTGTCTCTGCGTTCGACGATCTGCCTTGTCTCTGCGTTCGATGAACGGCACTCTGCGTTCGACTAACACGCGATTATCAGCTGTTTCTTCTATCTCGTCTCAGCGGTCGACGAACTGTGTTCTTCATTCGACGAACGGCTCTCTGCATTCGACGAACACGCAATTATCAGCTGTTTCTTCTATCTCGTCTCAGCGGTCGACGAACTGTGTTCTTCGTTCGACGAACAGCTCTCTACGTTCGACGAACACGCCCTTTGTGCCTTCTCAGCGGCTCCTTCTCTGGTCTCGTCTCAGCGGTCGACAAACTGAGTCCTGAGTTCGACGAACGACACTCTGCGTTCAACGAACACGCTGATTCTCAGCGTTTGATGAACTTATCAGCTGAGACACTTTCTTCTCAGCGGATCCGCTGAGACGGCTCCTCGTCTCAGCGGTTCAGCCAAGACATTTCTGCATCAACTTAGGAGAAGATTTCTCCTAACCTTAGGTCTTGATTAACCCTTTCTCTTGAGTCACCTAAGCTTGTTTAACTTACAAAAACAAAGCTTTATCAAATACAATATGTACTTAGTATTGGAAGTGATGCCTCTTCAAATCAAGGGAACATTGAGGGAAATATTCCCAACAATCTCCCCCTATTTGAAGACGGCAGAACATCCCCAGTGCTAAGGTACATAGCCAACAAAAACATATCATGCTACCACATGAAGGACATATTATTTAAATGTTCTATAATATAATCATGATAACATAGCTGACAACTACATGATACAGCATTGTTAGACAGTGACCCTGCCTATGAGACAGCAACCATAGGTCGACGCTTTTTGCTCACAGGCGTCGAGCGATGTGTGGTGGCTCGACGCTTGGTCGACGCTTTTTGGTCACAGGCGTCGAATGATGTGTGGTGGCTCGATGCTTGTGGACCTGGATGAACTCATCTCCCCCTTTTTAGTTGAGATAGAGTAGCATATCATGATAACTAACTTAGAGGGCTAACACTACTTTGGTCTTAGCAGCTAGCATTCCATCTCTTATTTGCAACTAGCAAGACCAAATTTGGTCTTAGCATTGGCATTCTCCCCCTTTCTGGATTCTTCAACCTCTTTCACATTAGGGAATAGGATTCTTCAAACTCTACACTATTCTGACCTACTGAGCATCAGCTATCTCCCCCTTAACTTATAGCCAACTCCCCCTCAATTTGAGCAGGAGCTTGCTCCCCCTAAATTGGAGCACTTGTATTGACCCAGATAAATCCCTTCTGATTAAAAGAAAAACTGGAATTACAGCTGATCCTGATGTTTCAGATCCAGCTGATCACTATAATCTATTCTACAGTTAACAACTTAGGGAGATTGAAAGTGGAGGTTAGATCTTAAGTTACTCTAGAGGGGGGTGAATAGAGTATTAAAACTTTTCCTTAGTTTTTATAGCGGAATTAAAATAGTATTATATATAAGTGTAAGCTGTGTGAGAATTATATAAACAGAAAAATTAAGTAAATGTAATCACAAAACAGACAGCACAAGCACAGAAAATAATCAAACACAGAAGACACAAGGAGCTATAGTAGTTCCCCAATAAATCTGGGTACGTCTACTCTTCTACCACCTTTGGTAGGAATCCACTAGGAGGTTGTTGATAAGGTGCCCTCACACCAGGTGAGCTGTTTATAAGGCGCTCTAACCAAACTGCAGGTTTTTGAAAAGGTGCCCTGTCACCGAGATTAACTTTTGAAGGGAGTTATAACCCTGTACAAGATGGGAAGGAAAATGTTTATAGTGTTCTTCTCTGTCAAGATGCTGAGAGAAGACTCTAGTGGATGTTGTTGTAAAGCTCCCCCTGTCAGATTGAAGTATTTGACAGAAAATGAAGAAGCTTTCTCTTGAAAACTAAGATCTCCTGTAGCAGTTTGATCTGGAAGAACAGGTTCTTCAGATTGCTTGTTGCTCTTTTAGAAGATCTGAATTTGCAGCAGATTCTGAGTGAATGCTCTTGAGGATGATGTTCTCAGAAGTTTTTGTTTGCTGCTTGTAGAAGAAGAAGATGAAGAAAAATACTTTCTGAGATGTCTATCTGTATCTTCTTCTTCTTCTTTAATCTATATATATATATCCTTTTTATTCTGTAATAGAACGACGTTTTAATTCTGTCGACTCAAACGATTTTGGCAGGTCCTTTTATTTTTGACTGTGAAAAGATTCCTTTTCATTAAATGTCAACGGCTATTGCTGCCTTGGAAAAAGGAAAGAAGGGAATATATTAACTGAGTTTAATATCCTTCCTTATCTGTCAGATTACGTCCAAAGGATATTAAATAGATCCGTTATATTCGTCGTTTTGCTGTTAGGATAGATAGAATATAGTTGATAACAAATCTGGGCTTCAATAAATGATCTGTCGAACGCTGGCTATAATCTGTCGAGCGCTGTCCAGAAGATGTTGAACGCTGGCTGGAAAATGTCGAGCGCTGTCCAGAATATGTGGAACGCTGGCTGGAAACTGTCGAGCGCTGTCAAGAAAAACTGTCGAACACTGGGAGCCATCTGTCGAGCACTGCTAGCAAAAACTGTCGAACGCTGGGAGCCATCTGTCGAGTGTTGGAACTGGCTGTAATACTTCAGTCTGCTGAGAACAATTTGTCGAACGATGCTAGACATTCGTCGAACGCCACTTGCCATTTGTTGAACGCTGCTAGCCATTTGTTGAGCGATGGGAACCTTAGATTTAATCTTAAGTTCTAGCTAATTTATCAGCCTACGGACTTGACCCTTAAACTATACAATGGGGTCAACTGATCCTAATCAGTACATAGTGATCCTAGCCCAAAACAGTAAAAGGGTTGTTCCAACAATCTCCCCCTATTTGGGTTAGGATACTATTTGACAAGAAAAATTAAATAGATACAGCAGAAAGTATAAACAACAGAGCAACAATGAAATGAAATATATCTGATAAATTAAAATAGATCATCAGATAAGATAAAAATAAATGCTCTGAGTTTAGAAACTTTACATTCATAACCAAGCAATTTATTTAAGGCTTTTTGTCCTGAGAAGGTGGCTTGAATATGATTTTCCTGTTGGGATCTTCTGATTTCTTTTTGCTGATAAACAAATCTTAAGCACCAATGATTTTCTGTTCTTTGACATGAGGGATAAATGCTTCTAGGTGCATATCAATATATTCCTCAGTATTGAATGTTTTAACTGTTTTGTATTTTTCAAGTTCTTTTCTTCTGTATTCTGACATGGTTGAGAAACTTGAGAAGTCTTTGCCTTCTGCTTTAGCCTTTTTAATCTGTGCATATGCAATTGTTTCTTTCAGTCTTGCCATCTGACAGATTTTCTCTTCTTCTGGATCTGGAAAGTAATAAATATCTTCTGAATCATTTTTGTCTTGAGTGACCTTTTGAGGTACTCTATCTCTGTGAAGAGATCCATCAGAAATGTGAAGTTTGTATTCTGAAGATATTTGAGAAGAAGAAAAGGTTTGACTTCTTTGAAAGATAGGAGCTAATTTCTTAGAGGAAGGAGCACTGGCTGATCCAGAGGCTTGAGAACCACTAGAACTACCAGGTCTCCTTGAATGTTGAGAGCTAGGCTTCTGAGAGGAAGATGATACACCTGCTGATCCTGTTGCACCAGCTGCTGGAGGAGGAGGAGGATGATTGTGCTTGACTGGTTTGTCAGGGATGTAGCCAGTCTTCTTGAATTTCTTCCTCCTATTGTTCTCATTTATGGAGAGCTTCATCCAGTGAGGAGTTTTCTCATCAAAAGGGACATTATACAAAATGTACAGAGGAGTGTCATTATTTGGATTTTGGGGCTTGGGAGCAGCCTTTGACTTAGCTGTTCTTTTCTTTCTTTTCTTTGAAAGTGTATCATCAGAATCACTGTTGTCATCATCATCATCAGAGTCAGAAGATGAGATTGACTTATTGTATAGATCATCAATTCTCTTGATTGCTTCACGAGCCTTTAATCTTTCTTCTTCAGTTTTGTCAAACTCTGCATCTGTTTCTCTCCAGATTTCATCAAAGTTTGGCATTGGTTCTTCATTCCATACAGGAATTGGAGGTGAAGAAGTAATTTGTGGGGCTGTTGTATCATCAAGGAATTCTGCAAGATCATCTTCATATTCTGCAGAATGATCCTTTATTTGAATGTCTTGAACAGTGGATGAAGGAATAGAGGATATGTAATTTTGTATGATATCAGAATGAGTTTTCTGAGGAAGGCAAATCAGAGCTTTTGATAGATCCTCTATGTATACCTTTGGTGATACCCTTGAAGTATATGTGACATCAAATTTTTATAATAAGCTATATAGATCACAGGATGGATGAATGCATATATTATTTATTTCTTCTATAACTTGTGTATCTGAATCAATTATATCTGTATCAAAAATTGTAACTTCTGTATCTTCTTCTGGAGTTTCTTCTGTTTCTGGAGCTTCTTCATAGAACATCTCCCCCTGCCTAGCTTCAGGAAAGCCTGAATCTAGGCCCCTAGTAGAAGGGACAGCAGTGGAGGAGGGAAGAGAAGCTATCTTAGCAGATAAAGTAGAAAGTGCCTGAAGAACTGGAGCAAGTTTTGCATCCAGGAGCTGGCTCATTTTAGGAAGGATAAGATCAAAAACTTGATCAGCAATAGAGGAGAAGTTGAGGGATGGATAATCTGGTGGATGGCTAGTGGATGGTTGTGAAGTGGATGGAGATGATATTGGAGGAATGATATTGCTGATGTTGGTGGTATGTGTGGAAATGTCTAGATGGATTGGACTAGAAGAATGAATAGGTGAATGATATTCATTGTGTATTGGAGAGGGAGGTGTGGTAGGTAGTTGTTCTGAAGATAGGGGTGGAGGTGGAGCATCACTGATGTGGGCAGTTGAGAGTGGAATATCATTGATGGGTGATATTGCAGTTGAAGGAGGGGATGAAGAATGAGAATGTGCAGGAGATTGTTGAGCAGTTGGAGAGAGGATATGAGAGGAAGGAGGAACTGAGAAAGGATCTTCTAGAAGGGTAGAGGGAGTGACTTGATCAGTCCTTGTGTCCTCAGAAGCTTTCCTTTTTCTGGAGGCCTCAGCTCCTGTATTCTTCTTGGGAATTACTCTATCCCATTTAGCAAAGAGTGCTGAGGTCAGCCTCTTGCTGGCATTTATTGTTACTTTTGGTGACACCAGAAGCTCTGGATGCCTTTCCTGCAGAAAAATTCCTAAAATTCTTCCAAAGCATACATTCTCTGTAGAGTTTTTCTTTTTAATTAGGTCAAAAAGAATTGATCCCCAGTTAACTTTCTTCTTCTCCATTAAGGCCACCATTAACAGAAATTGGTACCTACTGATATAGTCATGCCCAGAAGTCTTGCTCAGCAAGACTTTTCCAACAATATCTGCTAAGAACTTGTAGTTCTGAGACAGATTCTTTTTCAGAATGTGGCCAGGGTTTCCAGTCAAATGGCCCATTTTGACTAAAGCTTCATCAAATTCATTTGAGCTTATGTCTAACTCATCTTCACCATTTTCAAGACCAAAGATTTCAGAAAGGATGGTGGGAGAGAGAGAGACGTGATGACCTGAGATTGTTCCCGACAAGCTTTCATCGACTGGTTTTGTAGTGAAAACCCATTCTTTTATCTCTGCAACAGCTATCTTCTGTCTGGTGCTTAGAAGCTTCCTTAGTTGTTGTTCATCCAGCATTTGAAGAATATCCTTGAAGATTTGGTCTGACTGTGCAAACGAGTCCATGTCAATGTCAAAACCTGCGTCAAACTTCATTAGGTGCAGAGAGGCCTGAGGAATCGCCATTGTTCCTGCAAAGAAAGTTGAAGATCAATGCAGAGGGGAACTGGAGGGAAAGACGATTTCTGTAGGCGCAAAGCTTAGAATAAGATAAAATAAGTGTTATATAGTCGAGAAAATAGGGAGGAGAATTCGAGGAGCGATGTTCGGCAAAACCTAATTAAATCTGAAGTCGAACCGACTTTAAAATTTTGTCGGATAGTAAAAAAAAAATCTTTTTCGTCGACCGCCGTTCGACAAACGAGATTTTCTTCACTGGCTCTGAATATGAAGGTTTTTGTCGACCATCGTTCGACGAATAAAAATTTGTCGTTCTTCGTTCGACAAAAATTTTGGATGAGATAGAAAGTATAATTTTCAACAAATTGAGTCTCCATCTATCATTCCCAGTTGATTCATAAAGAAGATATGTTTCTTTTCATCCAAGGGTTTGGTGAAAATATCTGCTCTTTGTAAATCAGTGGAGATGAACTGTAGGCAAATTTTATTTTTATCCACATTATCTCTGATAAAGTGGTGCCTTATTTCTATGTGTTTAGTCCTACTATGGAGAACTGGATTTTGTGCTATAGATATTGCACTAGTATTGTCACAAAATATAATTGATTGATTTAAGTTGATACCATAGTCTAGAAGTTGATTTTGTATCCACAGTATCTGTGAGCAGCAACTGCCTGCAGCAATGTATTCTGCCTCAGCTGTTGATGTGGACACAGATGTCTGCTTCTTACAAAACCAAGACACAAGCCTATCACCAAGAAACTGACAAGTTCCTGATGTGCTTTTTCTGTCTACTCTGCATCCAGCATAATCTGAGTCTGAGAATCCAGTTAACTCAAATTCAGATGCTGTTGGATACCAGAGACCTAGATTAGGACAGCCCTTTATATATCTTAAAATTCTTTTTAATAAAGATAGATGAGATTCTTTAGGGTTGACTTGAAATCTAGCACAAATACAAGTAGCAAACATTATATCAGGCCTACTAGCTGTCAAATAGAGTAATGAGCCAATAATTGCTCTATACACCTTCTGATCAACAGGTTTCCCTGATTCATCAGCATTAATGACAGCATTAGAAGCCATGGGTGTTTTCATGGGAGAGGAATCAGACATTCCAAACCTTTTTACTAATTCCTTAGCATACTTGGATTGTGAAATGAAAATTCCTAATGAGGTTTGCTTCACTTGAAGACCAAGGAAGTATGATAATTCACCCATGCTACTCATTTCAAATTTAGATTGCATAAGTTTAGAGAACTTTTTGCATAAATTTGAATCAGTAGAGCCAAAAATAATATCATCTACATATATTTGGACTAGCAATGTTTGATTTTTATGTATTCTGAAAAATAAGGTTTTGTCTACTAGGCCTCTACAGAACTTGTTTTCCAATAGAAAATTAGCTAAGGTCTCATACCATGCCCTGGGAGCTTGTTTGAGACCATAGAGAGCTTTATTAAGCTTGAATACATAAGAAGAGTGAGTTGGAGAGATGAAACCTGGTGGTTGTTCCACATAGACTTCTTCCTTGATATCTCCATTTAGGAATGCACTTTTTACATCCATTTGATATACCTTAAATTGTTTGTATGCAGCAAAGGCTAAAAATATTCTGATAGCTTCAAGTCTTGCCACAGGTGCAAATGTTTGATCATAGTCTATGCCTTCTTCCTGTGAATATCCTTGAGCTACTAGCCTTGCTTTATTTCTCACAATATTTCCTCGATCATCAAGTTTGTTCCTGAAGACCCACTTGGTGCCAATGACTGGATGGCCTCTTGGTCTTGGAACCAAATCCCAAACTTTGTTTCTTTCAAACTGGTTGAGTTCCTCTTGCATTGCAAGAATCCAATTTGGATCTTGTTCTGCATCTTTTATGGTTTGAGGTTCAACTTGTGATAGAAAGCAAGTATGCATCTGATTTTGGTGTAGTTGATGTCTTGTCTGAACACCTGCTGAAATATCACCAATCACTTGTGAAATTGGGTGATCTCTAACTGTGATGTGATCAACAGTTGGAGTTAATTCTGCAGTGGTATTTATTTGGAGATTTTGTTCAGTAATTGTATCATGTGGAGGATGTTCTGTTGTTGCTTGATTCTGATAATCAACAAGATCTGGATGATCTTCTTCTTCACTATCTTCAAGGTTTTGAGCTAATGGTTGCATTGAATCTCCTGACTGTAGATTTAGTTCATTAAGCTATTCACATAGAGCTGGTATCTGCAAAGCATTCTTGGTAGAAGAGTTCTTCTCCTTGTAAGACATGTTAGTTTCATCAAAGGAAACATGCATGGATTCTTCTATCTTAAGAGTGGATTTGTTAAATACCTTATATGCTTTGCTAACTATTGAATATCCTAAGAAAATTCCTTCTTCAGATTTTGGTTCAAATTTTCTAAGATATTTCTTATCATTGTTATGAACAAAACATTTACAACCAAAAATTCTGAAATAGTCAATTTTAGGTTTCTTCCCTTTAAGTAATTCATAAGGAGTTTTACCCTTAAGTTTGTGTATCAAACTTCTATTCAGAACATAGTTTGCTGTGCTAACAGCTTCTGCCCAAAAGGATAGTGGCAAATTAGCATCTACAAGCAATGTCCTTGCTGATTCAATTAGGGTTCTATTTTTCCTTTCAATTACCCCATTCTGTTGAGGAGTTCTAGGAGCTGAGAAGCAATGCCTGATACCTTCCTTCTCACAGAATTCTTGCATAAGAAGAGACTCAAACTCAGTGCCATGATCACTTCTGATCAATGCAACTACAGTAGAGTATTCAATCTGTATGCTCTTAAGAAAGTCTGTAAGAACTTTAAAGTTATCTGACTTTTCTCTCAAAAAGAATACCCAAGTGAATCTAGAGAAGTCATCTACAATAACTAGAGTGTAAGACTTCCCTCCTAAACTCTTTATTGCTATAGGTCCAAAAAGATCCATATGTAGCAAGAATAAGATTCTAGGTGAATCACTTTTAGATAAGGATTTAAAACTGTTTTTGGTTTGCTTACCTAGCTGGCATGCCCTACATAAACCTTCTTTCTTATATGATCCTGATGGTAGACCTCTAACAAGATTATCTTTAGATAGTTTGGCAATTGTTCTAAGATTTACATGCCCTAATCTTTTATGCCATAGTTCACTAGGTTTGCTTAGCTCATTAAACAGGCAAATTTCTGATTTAGAGGAATTGAAATTTACTAAATATATATTACCCTGTCTAATACCTGATAAAACAATGACATTATCAGATGATTTGATAATGCATTCTGATTTATTAAAGGTTACCTGATAACCTTCATCACATAACTGACTTATGTTGATGAGGTTGTGCTTCAGACCCTTCACATAGGTGACTTCCTTGAATGTTACTGCTCCAACCTTGATTTGACCAATGCCTTTGGTTTGACCATGGTTGGAGTCTCCAAAGATCACTTTGGGTCCAAGCTGTGCCTTGTAATTCTTCAGATTGGCCTTGTTTCCTGTCATGTGCTTTGAGCAGCCACTGTCCAAGTACCATTTTTGATTTAATCTTGGATGGCTGTGTACCTGCAAAGACAAAAACATAAACTAGTTGTTTTTGACCCAGACTACCTTGGGTCCTTTTGTGTTACCACAAAATTCAGAAATAAATGACATTTCAGGCTGGTCCTTATAGCCTTGTGGATGATATCTCCTTGGAGGTATTATCCATTCAGTGAAAGGATTTTTAGTTTGTTTGGAATTAAGATTTCTAGTATTTCCTGTATAGTATCTGTTCGACAAATTTGGATAAATTGGTCGACTATTGTTCATCTGATAACTATACTGAAAATCTGTTTTCAGACTTCGTCGAGCTCCGTTCGACAAATTTGAACCTTTTTGTCGATCTCCGTTCGACGAATTCTTTTGAATTCTTTTATCCTTAACAGACTTGCTTGAAATATCTTTATCTCTTTTTGCAGCTTCTTTGCCTTTAGCAGAAATTAATTTTATAGGTGAGGAGAGGATATTTCTCTTAATCAGAGATGGCTCACTTGATGAGGCACCCAAGACCAGTTTGCTATTATTAAGTCTAGCATTGACTGTGCTTGTGATGTCCATCAGTTTGATACTTCTCCCATTTAGGGATTCTTCAAATTTCTTGGCCTCAGAAAGTTTATTCTCAATGAGAACAATGTGTTCTCTGGAGGCAGCCAGATCTTTCTTAAGATTTGCATTTTCTTCACTCATCTTTTTCATTTCAGCTAACTTACATCTGAGTGAAATTATTTCTTTCTCAGAGTTGAGTAAGTCTGAGCAAAGGACTTTGAATTCAGCCTTGAATTCATCTGAAGTAAAATCAAAACCAGATATTACCTGATCTGCATCATTTTCTTCTTCTGATTCTGAATTTTCTTCATCAGATTTGCTGGCTGAGGCATTGATTGCCATCATGCAGAAGTTCTTTTCTTCTTCATCATCACTGGAGCCTGATGAAGATTCATATTGTGACTCACTGTCTGAGTCATAAATTGCCAGTAGACATTGGCTATTCTCTTTTGTTTCTTCTTCATCAGAAGAACCAGATGAAGATTCTGATTCAGATTCTGTTTCACTCCAGGATGTTGCTACAAATCCTCTTCCCTTCTTTTTGTGTGAGTGGGAGGAAGATTTGCTAGAACCTTTCCTTTCTTCCTTTTCTCTTTTTCTCTCCTTTCTATCCTTTTTGTTTTGATTCTCTGGACATTCAGGAGCAATATGTCCTGGCTTCCTGCAACCAAAACATATAATTTCATTAGAGTGATTTTTGTCATACCTTGGCTTGTCATAGCTTCTGGATGACTTCTTCTTGAAATCTTTCTTAGCCATATTATAGAATCTTTTGGCTATGAAGCTCATCAACTCCTCTTTGGTAGGAGTTAGTCCTTCTTCTTCTGCAGCCTTGAAGGCTATGCTTTTCTCCTTCTTGAGTTCTGGGGATGAAGTGGATTCTTCAGCTTCCCTACTTTTGACGAGCTGCTCATAAGATTTGAGCTTGCCCAACAAGGCTTCAGTGGTGATCTCATTTAGGCTTCTGGCTTCTTTGATTGGCCAGATTCTGGAGTCCCATGTGCTGGGAAAGCACATAAGAATTTTGTCATTGATCTCTGTGAGTGAGATCACTTTGTCCAGAGACTTCAACTCATTTATTATGAGGCTGAGCCTATTGTACATATCAGCAACATTTTCTGATTCTCCCTTCTTGAAGTTCTCATATTGAGAGATCAGGTGAGATCTTCTATCTTTCCTTTCATCTGCTGAGCCTGCCACCATGTTGTTGAGAGATTCCCAGATTTCTTTTGCTGAGGTGCACTCAACTACTTTCTGGAATATGTCATCTGACATAGTTAAGGCCAGAATGTTCATTGCCTTTGCATCTGCATTTCTCTGCTTCTTCTGAGCCTCAGTCCACTCAGGAGGTGGAACAGCAGTGTTGTCTGTTGTTGCAGTAGTGCTGGTTGTTGTTGTAGGTGCTGGAGGTCCTGTAAGAATAACATTGAAAATCTCCTCATCAATAGAGTTCATATAAAGCCTAATCCTTGCTTTCCATAGTGCAAACTTATTGAGATTGCACATAGGAGGTCTTGTGCTAGAATATTCCTTGTTTTGTACCATGAGTTTTGAATGATATAAAGTTCTTAAATAAAGAAGCTCTTAGACAAATTAAGATCTGGTTGATCTTTGTGATTCAGATGTTAGTCTGTAAAGAATCAACCCTCCTCTGATACCAATTGAAAGTGGAGGTTAGATCTTAAGTTACTCTAGAGGGGGGGTGAATAGAGTGTTAAAACTTTTCTTAGTTTTTATAGTGGAATTAAAATAGTATTATATATAAGTGTAAGCTGTGTGAGAATTATATAAACAGAAAAATTAAGTAAATGTAATCACAAAACAGACAGCACAAGCACAGAAAATAATCAAATACAGAAGACACAAGGAGCTATAGTAGTTCCCCAATAAATCTGGGTACGTCTACTCTTCTACCACCTTTGGTAGGAATCCACTAGGAGGTTGTTGATAAGGTGCCCTCACACCAGGTGAGCTGTTGATAAGGTGCTCTAACCAAACTGTAGGTTTTTGAAAAGGTGCCCTGTCACCGAGATTAACTTTTGAAGGGAGTTATAACCCTGTACAAGATGGGAAGGAAAAAGTTTATAGTGTTCTTCTCTGTCAAGATGCTGAGAGAAGACTCTAGTGGATGTTGTTGTAAAGCTCCCCCTGTCAGATTGAAGTATTTGACAGAAAATGAAGAAGCTTTCTCTTGAAAACTAAGATCTCCTGTAGCAGTTTGATCTGGAAGAACAGGTTCTTCAGATTGCTTGTTGCTCTTTTAGAAGATCTGAATTTGCAGCAGATTCTGAGTGAATGCTCTTGAGGATGATGTTCTCAGAAGTTTTTGTTTGCTGCTTGTAGAAGAAGAAGATGAAGAAAAATACTTTCTGAGATGTCTATCTGTATCTTCTTCTTCTTCTTTAAGCTATATATATATCCTTTTTATTCTGCAATAGAACGACGTTTTAATTCTGTCGACTCAAACGATTTTGGCAGGTCCTTTTATTTTTGACTGTGAAAAGATTCCTTTTCATTAAATGTCAACGGCTATTGCTGCCTTGGAAAAAGGAAAGAAGGGAATATATTAACTGAGTTTAATATCCTTCCTTATCTGTCAGAATACGTCCAAAGGATATTAAATAGATCCGTTATATTCGTCGTTTTGCTGTTAGGATAGATAGAATATAGTTGATAACAAATCTGGGCTTCAATAAATGATCTGTCGAACGCTGGCTATAATCTGTCGAGCGCTGTCCAGAAGATGTTGAACGCTGGCTGGAAAATGTCTAGCGCTGTCCAGAATATGTTGAACGCTGGCTGGAAACTGTCGAGCGCTGTCAAGAAAAACTGTCGAACACTGGGAGCCATCTGTCGAGCACTGCTAGCAAAAACTGTCGAACGCTGGGAGCCATCTGTCGAGTGCTGGAACTGGCTGTAATACTTCAGTCTGCTGAGAACAATTTGTCGAACGATGCTAGACATTCGTCGAACGCCACTTGCCATTTGTCGAACGCTGCTAGCCATTTGTTGAGCGCTGGGAACCTTAAATTTAATCTTAAGTTCTAGCTAATTTATCAGCCTACAGACTTGACCCTTAAACTATACAATGGGGTCAACTGATCCTAATCAGTACATAGTGATCCTAGCCCAAAATAGTAAAAGGGTTGTTCCAACAGAGATTATCTACCCTATAAGTGGATTATGCCTATTGAAGGAAGATCAATTCATATATTAATATGTCATAACAACATTTTATGAAAGATTTAACAGAAAACAACGTAAGCAGTTTAACACAGAATATATATATGTTCAGAAATGAATACATTCTAAATTCAACATGCCTAAGTCAATTTTAACAGAATTAAACTTGGCCTCATCCAGTGGCTTAGTGAAGATATCAGCTACTTGATTGTCTGTAGGGACATATTCAAGTTTGATATCTTCACACTCTATATGCACTCTAATAAAATGATACCTAATTTCTATGTGTTTGGTCCTGCTATGGGAGACAGGATTTTTAGCAATAGAAATTGCACTAGATGAGTCACACAGCAGGGGAGATTGTCTTACCTTGATGTTGTAATCTTCCAACTGATGTTGTATCCACAGAATTTGAGCACAACAGCTACCTGCTGCAATGTACTCTGACTCAGCTGTGGACATTATTGCCACACTGGTTTGCTTTTTGCTGCTCCATGAGACCAGCCTCCTCCCTAGGAATTGACAAGTGCCATTTGTGCCTTTCCTGTCCTCTTTGCATCCTGCAAAATCTACATCTGAATAGCCTATCAGTTCAAAATCATTGTTCCTAGGGTACCAAAGACCAAGATTCAGGCTTCCCTTGAGGTATCTCAAGATCCTCTTCACAGAGGTGTAGTGAGATTCCTTAGGATAGGCCTGATACCTAGCACAAACACATGTAGAATACATAATGTCTGGCCTACTAGCACTCAAGTACAACAATGATCCAATTATACATCTGTACATGGATTCATCAAAGGCCTTCTCCTTTTCATCCTTGTCTAATGATACATTAGATCCCATGGGTGTTCTCATGGTGGAGGCAGACTCCATCCCAAATTTCTTGATGAGCTCCTTGGTGTAGTTGGTCTGGGAGATGAAAATTCCATCATCAGACTGTTTCACCTGGAGCCCAAGGAAATATTTGAGCTCACACGTACTGCTCATCTCAAACTCCCCCTGCATTAGATTAGCAAATCTCTTGCAGAGGTTGTCATCAGTAGACCCAAAAATTATGTCATCAACAAAAATTTGGACTAAGAGACACTTGCCCCTTATTTCCCTAAGAAACAATATGCTATCAATCTTTCCCCTCAAGAACTTGTTCTTGATGAGAATGTTGGACAAAGTCTCATACCAAGCTCTTGGAGCATGCTTAAGACCATACAGGGATTTTCTAAGAAAATAGACATGAGATTTAAGAGTAGGATGTACAAAACCTGATAGCTACTCTACATATACTTCCTCTTTTAGATTTCCATTCAGGAATGCTGATTTGACATTCATCTGGTAGACTTTGAAGCCCTTGTGAGCAACATATGCTAGGAATAGTCTTATGGCCTCCAACCTTGCAACTGGGGCAAAGGTTTGGTCAAAGTCTATTCCTTCCTCTTGCCTATATCCTTTTGCAACCAGCCTTGCTTTGTTTTTGATGATTGTCCCATTCTCATCTAACTTATTTCTGAATATCCATTTGGTGCCAATGATGTTGTGCCCTTCTGGTCTTGGCACCAACTTCCATACTTTGCATCTTTTGAATTGCAAAAGCTCTTCCTGCATAGCCTGAATCCAGAATGGATCCAAGTTGGCCTCTTCAAACCTTTTAGGCTCTACCTGTGACAGAAAACTGAGGAACAAGGCCTCATTGTGAGCCCTGCTCCTAGTTGTCACACCTTGCTGAACATTCCATATTATCTGCTCTATAGGATGATCCCTTAGATGTCTGGTAGCTGCAGTCATTCTGTTCTCAACTTGTTGTGTTGTTTCTGCAGGTTCAGCAACTTCTTCATCAAGGTTGACTACTTCCTCTTCAGGGATGGCAGCATCAGAAATAGTTTTGCTGCAGCTGGGAGTGTCTTGTATAGACATCCTTTCCAATTCCTGTTCATTTCCTGTCAAAATAGAAGATCTAGACCAGCCTTTATATATTAGGCTGGTCTCAACAAAAACAACATGCATAGACTCCTCTACAACAAGAGTTTTCTTGTTGAATACTCTATAAGCTCTACTATGTGAGTTATAGCCAATAAGAACACCTACATTGCATTTCTCTGCAAACTTTGTTAATCGGTATTTTCCATTATTTAGAATGTAGCATTTGGAGCCAAAGATCCTAAAATATGAAATTGTAGGTTGTTTGCCTTTCAGAATTTCATAGGGGGTTTCCCCATGAACCTTATTGATAGAAGTTTTACTATTGAGAACATGACAAGCTGTATTGACTACCTCAGCCCAGAAATATTCTGGGAGTGAGGAGTCACTAAGCAGTGTTCTCTCAGCTTCTATCAAGGTCATATTCCTCCTCTCAGCCACACCATTTTGTTGTAGAGTCCTTAGGGAGGAGAACTCTTGGGTGATACCAAATTCTTGACAAAATCTTGTCATTGCATCAGATTGAAATTCTGTGTCATGATCAGTCCTAGTCCTGACAACATTACATTGTAGATCATTCTGAATTGCCTTGACATGATTGATAAAGATATTTAATGTATCATATTTCTTCTTAAGGAAGAATACTCATGTATATTTTGAGTGATCATTAACAATCACCAAAGTATACAACTTCCCACCTAGGCTCTGAATTGGCAAAGGACCAAACAAGTCCATATGCAAGAGATAAAGTCATCTTTCAGTGTCTTTGGAGCCAATACTTGTAGAGGTGTCCCTAGTTTGCTTACCCATTTGGCATGCATGACAGGGACCATCTTTAATACATTTTAAGTTTGGACTATTCCTAACAAGATTTTTAAAGAAAAGTCTATACATTGTCTTGTAGTTAATATGAGCAAGTCTCTTGTGCCATTGAACACAAAGAGACTCATTCTCATTAGCTACAAGACACACAGAAGTAAAATAATTACTGCAAATGAAATCTAAGCAATAAACATTTCCACTGCTAGTGCCTGAGAGAATAGTCTCTAAGTCATTTGACTTTTTGATCAAGCACTTGTCATTGTGGAATTCAATGACATAGCCTAAGTCACATAGTTGACTTATGCTTACTAGGTTGTGTTGCAACCCTTCAACATAAGCTACCCTTGTGATTGTAACTATGCCATTGGAAATCATACCATATCCTTTGGTGACTCCTGTTTCACCACCCCCAAATATAACTTTGGGTCCATTCTTCACAGGCTTGTAATCCTGTAGAAGACTCCTGGTTCCTGTCATGTGCCTTGAGCACCCACTATCCAAGCACCATATTTGGTTGAGACTAGTACTTGAACTACCCTGCAAAGAAAGATTTAGTTATCCTTAGGATCCCAAAAAGCTCTGGGTCCTAGGTGCCTGTTAGTTTGATGAGATACTCTCACACTAGCTACACTCCTAGCAGGAAAGCTCTTCTTTGCATTAGGTACATTGGGGTTGTACCAACAATCTATGGCAAAGTGTCCCACCTTGCCACAGCACCAACAATCATGAATATTGTATCTCCTTTTCTGAACATTTTTCTAAATTGGTACAGCACTGTGCACATGTTCAGCAGAGGAGACTGCAGCATTCTTCCTGTCTCTTTCAGCAATAATCTGACTGAAGGATAATCTGTGGACAGTCTTGCTGCTCTTTGTCCTGATAGCCTCAGCTTGCTTTGGCTTGGCAGCCATACAAGATCTGATGGAATCAGACACTGGGCAGCAGGCCTTGTCAACAGATTTGACAACAGTCTTGCTTTTTGCTGAAGCTGATTTGGAAGTGCATGCTTTCATGTTCTTGACTGGAGGTGCTGAGACACCAAATACAAATGGTCCAGATTTGGTCATTTGTATTTCCTCATGGGGAGATTTCATTGCACTCAATCTCATGCCCTTTGTATCACTATGGGAAGGAGTATTTTCCATCCTATAGGATCTCCCATTCTTCCAGTGACCATAAATGCTTTCATGGTCATACATGTTGGATGGAAGTAGCACCTTTTGAAAGGTGGTTTGAGGCTTAGCCTTCTTCTTGCTCTTTACTCCACTCCCTTCTCCTACTTCCATCTTGTTGAATCCAAGTCCTTTCCTATTGGTTTGAGAGGAGAAGGTGTCAATAAGGGGAAGCACAGATTTGGGCTTGGAGAATTGAGTCACCAGGATCTTCTCTTTCAACAGCTTCTCCTCAAGGTCCTTGATGACCTTGTTCTTCAGGAAAATAGTGCTCAATTGAACACTTGTCATACCCTTTAAATGACTTATTTGTCTACTCATCTTGGCCACCAGAGAGGTAGGTCCAGTGTATTCACCTTCAGTCTTCTTAAGGGAGGCAATTTCCTGGGCTTGCCTCTTGGCAAGCTTCTTGCTCTCTTTCAGAGCAATAACCAAGGCATCATATTTGTCAATCAATTGATTGACATCTACCTCAGCTTCTGAAACACTTTCATCATGTGATGATTGTGCTTCAGATTCTTGACATACAACAAGATCAGAAATAGAAGTGGAATGGATTGATACCTGATCATTGTCAGACATATTCTGACTGCCTTCCTCATCAGTGAGGGCCATAAGGCATAGCAGAACACAGTCTTCTTCATCCTCCTCTTCATCACTATCTGAGTGTGATATAGGAGCCCTGATTCCTGTCCTAGCAGCAGGATAGTCTTCATCTTGCTGAGCAGCAAACAGCCCTATGTAGGCTTTCTCTTCTTCATCTGAATCTGAAGATGAAGATTCAGATTCACTCCAGCTCTTGCTTTTCTTGGCTAGAAAGGATTTTTCTCTCTTACTCTCCTTGTGTTGAGGCTTCTTTTCACCTCTTTCTTTCCTTTTGACTGGGCAGTCAGCAATGACATGTCCAGGCTTGCTGCACCAATAGTAAACAATGTTATCTGAAGCATGTTTACTAGTTTTGGAATCATACTTGTCCCCTTTGGGGTGCTGCCTTTCAGATCTGAAGTGATCCTTCTTGGAGTGTGATGAGGAGGAAGGCTTGCACTTCCATTGATTTCTTCTCATCATCTTCTTGAACTGCCTAGAGAAGGCAGCAAACTCTTCATCAGAGGATGAGTTGTCTGGAGAGCAGCTCTCAGACTTCTCAGATTCAGCCTTCCTTCTTGGAGGTGACTGCAACTTGCTCTTGCTCTTCTTTGAGCTATCAGCTTTGAGAGCAATAGTTCTCTCCTTTGTGTGAGCCTTGGAGGAAGTATCCTCCTCCTTTCTTGCAAACAGCTGCATCTCATAGGAGAGCAGCTTCCCAAACAGTGTGTGAGTTGGGGTCTCACCTAGCTTGGCCACTTCCCTGATGGCACATATCTTTGTGTCCCAGTCCCTAGTTAGAGATCTACGGAACTTGTCATTCAGCTCATAATCAGTGAACACCCTCTCATAGGTTCTCAGCTCATTGACTATTCTGAAGAACCTCTCATAGCACAGGGATATGCTTTCCTGGTCCAGGTGCCTGAAGGCTTTATATTCTTGGTTAAAGAGTGATTTTCTATCATCCTTTACTTCAGCTGTCTCTTCCATATATACAATTAATGTGTCCCACATTTCCTTGGCAGTTGAGCAGTGTACGAAGTTCTGAAATGTAGTGTCATCAATTGCATTAACAATTATGTTCTGAGCCCTTCTGTCCATTGTGTACAGTGCAATTTCATCATTGGTCAGCTCAGAAAATATCTTGAGTACTTTTCTAGTAAGGTCAATAGTGGAGGCCTTCTCAAAGGTATAAGGACCATTCTTGACTGTCACATAAATCCTTGGGTCTGAGGCTTCCATATGCCAAAGTTTTCTTTGGAGCATATGGGCAACTTCATTAACCCCAACTCCTTATTCATTCCACTGGAGGCCATTTGATTTTGAATCAGCACAACCTATTTAGAAACTGGTCAGACTGTTAAGTCCTTCTTGACCAACCTCCCTCTGATACCACTTGAAAGAATATAGGTATGCTAACTAATTCACCTAGAGGGGGGTGAATAGGTCTTTTGAGTTTTACTTGAAGTTTATGGCCTGTTAAAATTAATCTAATCAGAGAGTCAAAGCACCACAGAAAAACACACAAGTGTTTATAGTGGTTCCCCAAGACAGGGTGTCTATAGGTAGTCCACTTTCCCCCTTCACCCTTCTAACAGTATGTTAGACAGGGCCAACTTCTCCAAACTCGGCTCAAAGAGCTTACAACACAAGTTCCTCAGAACTTCTCAGATCAAGGATGATCCTACCTCAGGACAAAGGTCCCTACAACTCAGAGCTATCACCAGCTCCTACCTCAGGCACAGCAGCCCTACAAACTCAGAGGAGAATACCTCCTACAGCTCAGACCACCTCCTGGTCCTACCTCAGGCAACAAGCCTTACAACTCAGAGGAAACCACCTCCTACAGCTCAGACCACCTCCTGGTCCTACCTCAGGCAACAAGCCTTACAACTCAGAGCTATCACCAGCTCCTACAAACTCAGGCAAAAAGCCTTACAGAAAAAGATATAATAGAAATATTCTACAGCAGAAAAACTCTCATGTAGAGCATGCACTGTCTGTGCTTTTCTGTAGCTGAAGATTGTTGATAACAGCTACCACTTGATCTTTCTCTTCAATAGAAGGGTGTAAGATCACCTTGCCCCTTCTGGTGGAGGACCTATCTTCTTCTCTCTGTTTCTTCTGCTCTTTCAGTGAGCAAGAAGAAAGACGAGAGCAGCAGTCGTCAATGGCGAATGTAGATTTTTCAAGCAATCGGTCGGGGCTTTGAAAAAGCCCTAACACTTTCTTTTATACTTCTTTTATCTTCAACAGCTCTAATTTGATCTCCCAAGAAGTATGGGAGACATTGGTGGTCCCCTGTAGCTTTTCTGCAACTTGCCCTAGCCGCAGGTCCCGCCGCCCTACTTATCTATAGAGAAGGTCTGCGTTCGACGAATGGGCTACACTCTGCGCTCGACGAACCCGCTGCATCCTGCGTTCGACGATCTTGCCAAACTCTGCGTTCGACGAACTTGCCAAACTCTGCGTTCAACGATCTGCCTTGTCTCTGCGTTTGACGACCTGCCTTGTCTCTGCGTTCGATGAACGGCACTCTGCGTTCAGCTGTTTCTTCTATCTCGTCTCAGTGGTGGACGAACTGTGTTCTTCGTTCGACGAACACGCAATTATCAGCTGTTTCTTCTATCTCGTCTCAGCGGTCGACGAACTGTGTTCTTTGTTCGACAAACGGCTCTCTGTGTTCGACGAACACGCCCTTTGTGCCTTCTCAGCGGCTCCTTCTCTGTTCTTGTCTCAGCGGTCGACAAACTGAGTCCTGAGTTCGACGAACGACACTCTGCGTTCGACGAACACGCTGATTCTCAGCGTTTGATGAACTTATCAGCTGAGACACTTTCTTCTCAGCGGATTCGCTGAGACGGCTCCTCGTTTCAGCGGTTCAGCCAAGACATTTCAGCATCAACTTAGGAGAAGATTTCTCCTAACCTTAGGTCTTGATTAACCCTTTCTCTTAAGTCACCTAAGCCTGTTTAACTTACAAAAACAAAGCTTTATCAAATACAATATGTACTTAGTATTGGAAGTGATACCTCTTCAAATCAAGGGAACATTGAGGGCAATATTCCCAACAGGCGGTTATACAAAGATCCCCCATTAACGGCATAACTACCCAATGTATAACTGTCGCCGCCATCATCGCCATCTCCGCCATCGTCGACGTCGTCGTCATCTCCCCCCTTGCTGTCGTTGTCTCCGTCTCTTAGCCCGGCCGGCATGCCCATAATCGTCGCGCGGCGCCATGGCCGCGCGGCCTCCGCCGCCGCCCCAGAAACGGGCGGCCCTCCCCGTCGCCATAGACGGGAGACCATTCGGCCTCCCGTCCTCGGCCGCCGCCCCTAACAGGGGCGGCCTTCTTGGTCGTCGTCATAGACGGGCGGCCAATCGGCCGCCCATCCTCGGCTGCCGCCCCTAACAGGGGCGGCCTCCCTGTCGCTGTAGACGGGCGGCCGTGCGGCTTCCCGTCCTCGGCCGCCGCCCCTTGCAGGGGCGGCTTCCCGTCCTTGGCCGCCAATCCTTGGTCGTCGCCCCTAATAACACCAATGTTTTGGGTTTTCCGCGATGCATCACACTGTCATGTATGAAATATATATCCATTAATTATGCACACATATATATCACACACACATATATATACACACACACATATATCTTTATTATATAAGTGAATATAAAATTCTCCATGCTCTTACCGTGCTTTCATTTTTCACTGTTGGATCTTTCACATGTTTTATCCGAAATATCTTTAGTATAAAAAAATATTAAAAAAACTTCCACGCCAAACAACTGAAATGTCTTCTACATGTTTTACGGCGGAGAGGGAAAAAGAGAGGAGGTAAAATAATCTTTTTAAATATATACATTTTTTTTACTAAATAAATATTGTAATATTGATGTATATTTTTTACGGTCATTTCAAGTACTCATATGTATATGTTGCGGGCGCAGCCCGCAGACGCATCGAGCACAGGCGAAGTCCGTGCTGAGACGGGCGAACCCGCCTGGATGCGGACGAAAGGGCACCCAACAGCATCTCACCGGGGGCGAGCGAAGCCCGCCGTGCCCGCCTGGATGCGGACGAAGGCCTCCCGACAGCATCTCGTCGGGGGCGAGCGAAGCCCGCCGTTGTCGGCCGGGTACTGTCGCGCATATATATATACAAATATATATATATGAGTGACAGGCACGGGCCTCCGACCCTATGTGAGGTCAATCGGTGGTCTTCGGTCGCCCCCACGGCGGGCTTCGCCCTCCCCCCCGGCGGGCTTCGCCCTCCCCTCAGCCACCCCTTTTAGTTTTACTAATTATATATATATTAAGTAATAAATTTTTTTATGTTTATTTTTATGTCAGGGCCACCGTTCGTCGAACGCAGGTGGCGCTGCGTTCGTCGAACGCAGGGGCGCCTGCGATAGACGAACCTCCACCGTTCGTCGAACGCAGGCGCCTCTGCGTTCGACGAACGTAGGGCGTTGAATGCAGACGCGCCTGCGTTCGACGAACTCAGGGGCTCCTGCATTCGACGAACGGCCAGGGCCACCATTCGTCGATCGCTGGAGGTTCGTCGTTCATCGAACGCAGGCGCCCCTGCGTTCGACGAACGCAGTGCCTTTCGTCGATCGCTGGAGGTTCGCCATTCGTCGAATGGCGAACCTGCGTTCGACGAACGGCAGGGCGCCTGCGTTCGACGAACGCAGGGGCTCCTGTGCTCGACGAACGGTCAGGGCCACCGTTCGTCGATCGCTGGAGGTTCGTCGTTCGTCGAACAGCGTCCCTGCGTTCGACGAATGGCGGAACTCCGCATTTGACGAACAGCGGCGCCACCGCCGTCGTTGGCAGTGTCAGAGCCCCGCCGAAGTACCACCGGTAGGTTCGCCGGAGACCGGCGAACCTATCGGTGGCCTCACGCCGGCCAGCCGGCTGCTCCACCGCCGGTGGCAGACCAAAACGGGGTGGGAAGGACGGGAGAGAGGGGGCACGGGATTTCGCTGGGTTGGAGAGTTTGGTTTTTTGGAAAATTGGCTATTCGCAGGCCTTTTTCTGATTTGATTTTAGATCCAACGGTTGTGGTTTGATTTTGTCTCAATTTCTTTGCCATGAAGTGCCTATTTACCTTGCCATGGACACAAAAATGATATTTCTTTATAATATAGTATAGATATATGTTGGGTCCAGCGTTCCTTCACTTGACCCGTAGCGCCTTTCCGTTGATATAAAGATCAAGTTACGCCTTCACCAGCAGTCCGGGCTTTTGGTGCAGTTGGTTGCGCTGGGTCCTCTCAATTGGTATCAGAGCTAGGTTGCGGGTTCGAGACCGGGGGAGCGCTGATAATTCCTGAAATTCTCTCTACCTGTGTGGGTCTCGGTGGGTCAGGCGGCCGGAGCCATGTGTCAAGCCACCTCTGAGCCATGTGGTGCGCCACCTCTGAGCCATGTGGAGCACCTCTGAGCTTGCGGGTCGTGCTGGATGCTGGGGGGGATTGTTGGGTCCAGCGTTCCTTCACTTGACCCGTAGCGCCTTTCCGTTGATATAAAGATCAAGTTGCGTCTTCACCAACAGTCCGAGCTTTTGGTGCAGTTGGTTGCGTTGGGTCCTCTCAATATACATATATATATATACATATATATATACATATATATACATATATATATATCTACGAGTGACAGTGCACGGGAGGCCCACCGTGCCACGCGCGACAGAACCCGGCCCGCGGAGACGGGCTTCGCCCGCCCCTGACTGGCGGGCAAAGCCCGCCCCAATCCAGCCCCAGATCGGCGAGCGTGGCATCCCCTTCTAGACCCCTACGGCCAAGCGCGACAGGACCCGGCCGGCGGCGGCGAGCTTCGCCGGCCCAGGGCGCGATACTGTCGGGTGGCCTTTGGCCGCATCCAGGCGGGCTTCGCCCGCCTCCGCACGGGATGCGCCCGCCTCGATCCGCACGGGCTGCGCCGGCAACATATACATATGAGTACTCCAAATGACCGTAAAAAAATATACATCAATATTATAATATTTATTTTGTAAAAAAATATACGTATATACTTAAAAAAATTATTTTTTTCTCTCTCTCTCTTAAAAACAATTATTTTATTATTTCCTTCCCTCTCTTGCCGCACTCTCTCCCTCTCCCTCTCACTCTCCCCATGCTCTCTCTCCTCTTTCTCTCTCTTTCTCTCTCCCGCCGCCCTCTTTCTATCTCTCTCTCTCCTGCCGCTCTCTCACTCTCCCCCTCCTAGCCGCACTCTCTCCCTCCCTCCTCACTTTTTCTCTCTCTATTTCCCTCTCTTTCTCTCTCTCTCTCTATCTCTCCCTCATTTTTGTCTTTCACCGGGTATAGCTTTAGGAGTCCTATATTTTTTATTTTTTTAATGATAAAATGATCCGACGACTCATGTTTTATGCATCCAAATCCAAAGGTCTGAAATAAAACTGTCTCACTTTAGTATTTTAATATAGTAGTTAAGATATATATATATACACATATATGTATATATATACATATATGTATATATACACATATATGTATATATATATGTATATATATATACATGTATATATATACGCAGTGGCGGATCCAGGAATTTTGTAATGGGGGGCATAAAATTTTTCATAGCAAACTCAGCTTAAAATATTGTCATTATAAAGTCATACAAAACAACATTTCATTGAAGCAATTGGAAAATACAAAAAATAACAAAAAATTACAATTGCCCACGACGAGTCTTCATTTTTGGAAAACGATCAATAACGTCGTCATCACAGACTTCCAAAAATGCGTCTCTCTCAATAAAAGTAACCAGACAATCATTCAGCATTTAATCGCCCATACTATTGCGCAACTTGTTCTTGACATAGTTCATGTTAGAAATTTTAATTATAAAACATTATAAAATTAAATGTTTTGATTGGAGCTAAATGGTGTTTGGTGTTTGGGCTCCTCATTATGATGGAAAAGCTCAAAACCAAACTTGGAGGGAATCCAAATATTTGGAGGGAAGCCTTTCATGATGAAAGGGTGTTCTTTAGTCCCACCTTGTCATTCTCCTTCTTCCCTTAAGTGTATATAAAGAAATTCACACCTTCTTATTTGTTCAAAAGAACATACGGAGAAACTATGAACCACACGCGCGCGCGCACGCACCGCACCGGACCGGATCCGAATGTGGAATTTGGGATTTGGGAAATAATTGAATTGAATTGTATTTTTTGTACAAAATAGTTTCAGAGCCTTTTACTTGGAGTTGCGTCGAATAGAAATCGGAGCTGCGTCGAATAGATTTCGACGCAACGTCGACAAGCCCGCTGAAGTTGGAGGCGTCGAATGGAATTCGACTCACCCGACCTGCGTCGATATGTTTTCGACGCTCGCGTCGATAGGACCTGCGTCGACTTGCGTCGATATGATATCGACGCAACGTCGAATTGGATTCAACGCTTCTACCGTTTTACGCTCTCTCTCTTCGCAGTTTTACGCGTTTTCTTAACCGCTCCTTTACGCGTGTTTTACGCCATTATTTACGTTGAAAATATTCAACGTTTCTCTTTCCGATTATCAGCCTTCCAATTATAACCGTTCGTATTCATTGTGCCTTTTATTTTATTGCCGTTTTTACGAGATCTTATTATACAGGAGATCTTACAGTCCGAGTTCTATATATATACTCGTTCTTTCTGCAGTTCTCAGAGAATATACGCTCTTCTGCTCTCATATGCGCTGCTGCTCTCTCCGTTTTTGACGATCTTCTACGTAATTCCTTTTCTTCACATTTGCTTCATCAAGTGGTTGTTCAGGTGCTCTGTGCTTCTTCGGTGTCCACGCACATCGGAGTTTCGGGATCTAGCCGGGTGTTGTACCTTGGAGGAATGAGCATCGGTTGAAAGCCCTGCCGGAGGGTGGTGCAACTTCTTTAGGGCAGTGATCACACGCTTTACCCAGGCTCGATTCTAAACTATCCTTTAACTAATCTCTTTTGATTCTCATCCCTTCTGTTTTAAAGTTTTAATAATCTAGTTTTCTAGATTTGTTCTCATATTTTTATTTTCTGCAATTTTTAAATACAAAAATTATACATTATTTTGGAATATACAAGAAAATATTCCTACAGTTCATGCCTGAGAATACTCTTTCCACACTCGCAGTTGCCACAAGAAGAATCAGTACAAATTTCAAAAGCCTGTAAATTAGTTGATAAGCAACATGTTTACCTGTTTCAACAAGCTTCACAGAGAGATGACCAAGATCCTTCAAATCAAAAAATCTCTCATCGCTTCTCATGTCGGCAATGAAGTTGTCGAGTTGAAAATCAAAATTAAACAACTCTAAACTTGAAAAATCATTAGGATAAAACTCCGCAAGTCGTAGTACTTTTTGCTTGTCAAAACAAGCAAATGAATTAACAGGATTCAAGCAAGCCATACAATTAAGCAACTCCATACTGACCTCATCGAACCGATTGTTAAGCTCTTGTAGTTGTAGATCGACGACTTTTAAGAATATTTGAACTCAATAATGATGCAAATTTGTGTAGTCTTCAACAAACCGTCTTGATCTTCCGCGAGGTATATACTGAGCATCCATATTGGGAATATGAATATTATGTTTCCCACAAAATAATAAAATTTTGTTGAAAAGTGTGTCCCATCCATCATCTCTTAAGGTTTGCAATTGTCTTTTTGTCAAACTAACAAAAGACATTGCATTAACAATATCTTGATCCTTTCTTTATAACGCAAGATTTAACTCATGAGTGTACCCAAATATAGTGGTCATTACGTGAACCATTAAAACAAAGTCAAATGATTCCAACGCAAACAACACACCTTGTGCCTTCACCCTATCATTTGTTTTGCTCTTCCCAATTTTCAGAAGTGTAGCAACCATATCAGGATATAATAAAATAATATGCACTAATGTTTTGTGATGTGATCCCCAACGAGTGTCTCCCGGCCTACTCAAACAAAACTCCTGATTTAAACCTGATCCAGATTTCAGTTCACTCTCTTCTAGTGCCTTAACAACCTTTTAGACTTGGCTTTCTCTAAGCATTTCATTTCGCTTACATGAAACTCCAATCACATTTAATAAAGTTGCAATTGCTTCAAAAAACCATTGACAGTCATCATTTATCTTAGCAACAGCAACTTGTGTTAACTGTAGTTGATGAGCAAAACAATGAATGTAGTATGCACATGGATTTTCCCTCAAAATTAAACTTTTAAGACCATTTTTCTCACCACTCATATTACTAGCTCCATCATATCCTTGCCCACGAATTCTAGCCAAGTTCAATGAATGCTCCATTAGCAAAGATTCAATTCCAGATTTAAGTGACTTTGCAGTTGTCTCCTGAACATGCACAATACCAAGAAATCACTCTATTAACTTTCCTTTCTTGTCAACATACCGCAAACAAAGAGCCAGTTGCTCTCTATGTGCCACATCACTGGATTCATCGGCTAGAATAGAAAAGTAATCATCACCAAGCTCTTGCATAATAATCTTAGTAGTTTCCTTTGCACAAACATTAATTATATCCTTTTGAATTGATGGAGCAATTAACTGATTATTTCTCGGGGCATTTTTTAAGACACATTTACCAATTTTTTCATCAATATCTGCGAGCCACTGAAGAAGTTCAAGAAAATTTCCCCGGTTTAGTGAATCTTGGCTTTCATCGTGACCACGCAGGGACAATCCTTGACGCAAAAGAAATCTCAGGCATTTAAGAGATGCTTATAATCGTGCTTTATGTTCATGCTTAGTGATGTCTGATTGTTTATCAAGAGCAACAATGATAGACCTTTTGGGCTCTTTTAGAGCTTGATATTTCTGTAATGCTAGCTGATGAGCACTATTAATCTTGTCTACATGTTTTTGGAATCCTTCGGGTTTGTTCCATGATCTATATTCTCCACCAGTGACAAAAGCATCACCACCAATAGTACTGTTTGCAATATCATTCTTGAACAAGTAACGCACAAAACAAAATGTTGCATCCTATTCAACACTATACTCAAGCCAATCAAACATATCAAACCAGGTGATAACAAACCGATGATCTCGATCTCCCATTTTTCTCTGAGGAAAAGAATGACCTTTTAGTTGACAAGGACCTCTTAGTATATATGTCTTTCTCACGGCATCTTGTTCATTTAACGGAAATGTCGATATATTTTTCTTTTTTCCCGGATCATGTGGAAGCAACTCCACATCATATTCATATATACAATCCATAACAGTATCTTGGGTTTGCGGTGACGGTGAAGGGAACACATTTACAATATCATCATATGGAGAATGGGGAATCTCCTTATTTTCACTCTCTTGCAGTGATGGTAAAGAAGATTCTTTAGATTTTAACTTCTTTTGAAACATAGATGCGATGAGACTTGTTCTCTTCTTCTGACCCTCCATTTCACTTCTATGTAAATTTACAAAATACATTACAATTGAATTCTAAAACTAACAGTGCGTAAATAAAAATCTATATGCTCCGCTTGGCACTCTACCGGCCAATACTACGGAGTATCCCTACAAACATTCAACACAAAGTCTACTATGCTTTGTTTAGCCACTAGCTGACTAATACCTGAAAGCACACCTAGAATATATGATGCATTAATATAAAAAGAGATATAATTGAAGAGAGTTACCAAGCTTCTAAAACTTTGGAAAAAAAAACCGAGAAATCCAATCTTGTGTGTATCCAATCTTCTGAAACTTCTTGCACGGTTGCACCTGCATTATACACCTAGAATTTATTAAAACATTGTTCGCATATTATATTTATTCTAAATGTGTTCTCCCCCAAATAATAATATGCATTTCTAATATGCACTCAACACTTTTAATAGCACTTCTAAATAATATGCACTACTAATTTTTAACATATGTAACAAGGATTAATTCAATCAAACAACTACATATAACATATGCTTTCTATTTCTTGAAATCTAAGCATTAATTAATAATAATTCTGTACAAATCCAAGCATTATATGGTTATTGCAAAAATTCATAAACTGATAAACAAGCATTATAGAAATCCAAGCATTATAGAAATCAATTGTATTGACTCATCCATTAAAAATTGATATACAGCACTTGGTTAAAACTAACCTAACGAAATCCAAGCATTATAGAAAATAGAAATCCAAGCATTATATGTCACAACCCGTATTTTTCTCGAAAATAAATTAAGATATCAGAGTAAAGGGGGAAAATACGCGTCATGATGCCACGTCCTGTAGGGGACAACTACAGACGTTCAGGCGAGCACTCAAATGAACATTTTAACGAGAAAAGATATGCTTAAATAAAAGGAATTATCTTTTAAGATTATTTCCAATAGGTTAGGAAGTCGTGCCCCTCGGCCCTGCGGTTTACATAGCCGCTCTTTATAAAAAAATATGCGTACACAACGGAAGAAAATAAGTTCATTTTATTCCTCACGACGCTGAAGACCAGAGACGTCGCCAGGGCGAACGCCGGACTAAATTTAGTATATGATAAGGAAATATCGCTTTATTTTGGTTTAAAGTTTTGCAAATATGTGATACTTAATAGTAAATGCGACAATCAGTTAAATGAACGAATTTTTATTTGCTAAAAGAACTTCATTAATACCCAGCAAAATAAGCTTTTCCCAGAGTGTACAAGTACACAAATAATTAAGTAGAAGGAAAAGAAACTAGCAGTAGCATGAGCAGGTAAACTAAGCAAAAGCCATACGGGCGCCAACAACTGACACGAACCCGCAGGAAAGAGAGTCAACAGTCCAACAAGAAAGGCTACAACAAAAGAAACCGTATCCTTACCTACAAGAGAGGAAGGCCTCGACAGGGAACTGATCGACCCCGCTCAAACTCTGGCGGCAGCTATAAACCTGAACCTGAGGCATCCATAAGAAAAGAATGCCTCAGCCCAAAGGGTGCAAGAAAACAGCAAAAGAAAGGAGAGACTGTAAAGTAACTAGAAGGAAGAACGAGCCAAACCCAGCTGCTGCACAACAAGCCAAAAGAATCGAGGTGGGGGCCCCTACGTCCACCTACACTCCAATCAACAACCCCTGTGTTGGGGGCCCCTGCGTCCACCCACACTCCATTCAAAAACACCTGTGGTGGAGGCCCCTACGTCCACCCACACACCAGTCCAAAACACATGTGGTGGAGGCCCCTACGTCCACCCACACACCAGTCCAAAACACCTGTGGTGGAGGCCCCTACGTCCACCCACACACCAGTCCAAAACACCTGTGGTGGAGGCCCCTACCCACACACCAGTCCAAAATCAAATCCAACAAAACTTGTTAGCAGCATACGGGGTTTGACGCTCAAAGAGGGTCCCAAGTTGGGAATAGGGGTTTTAAGTTCCAAACACTGAAAGGAAGCCCCAAAAAGAAACTCATCCACAAACTCTTCTCGAACAACTGCTAGCCTTGCTGAATTACCGAGAACTAGCAAGGGAAATTCCCAGGAAATTTAGCGCCTAATTCCCTAAGCCGGCAGGAATTAGAGGGCGAAATTTCCAGGGAATTTAAGATCTGACTACCCCCAAACCATCAGGGGTTATCTACATAGATTTCCGGGAAATTAGCCCACCAAACCATCAAGGCTGAAACCAATAAAATTATCCAAACTCATTTGAAGTCGCAGTGTGGTCAATACAAAAGCAAATAAAGACCTCAACAGCTAAGCTACTAGTGTGAGACTATGCGGGGTTTTGTAATTTAGCCAACATTTAGATAATTGCCGGACTAGATAACCGTATTCTCTTATATTCAGGGCCGTATAACCAAAGCAATTAAATGCTATATAGCAAGAATGAACTTAAGCTATGAGTCGACTATGCGACTCGAACTATCGAGACTTACAACCCGAAGGCGGCCCACCGGTCATATAACAATAATTGAACGAAGTATTGAGAATAGGATTTTTTTTATTATGTGGCAGCCCCCAAGTTAGAATTCCGGAGTGGAAATATATGTAAATAGTTAATAAAACCATATGTGAATAAAGCAGCCCCCATGAGAAAGAAATAAGAAAAAAAGTAGAATCATATATATAGCATCCCCCTCAACAAGGAGAGGAGAAATGTAAGCATAGCAGCCCCCTTCAATAAGAAGATTATGTATATATGTCAGCCCCCAAACCGAAAGCATAACAGCACCCCCAAATCAAGAAAAATTTATAACAGCAACAGCCCCAGCCCCCAACAGAAAAGTATAGAAGCAGCCCCCAGTAACAAGGAAAGATAGTAGAGCAGCCCCCCAATTAAAATTCACCTAGCAGCAGCCCCCATTAGAGAGTGAAAAACAAAGAGCAGACCCCCAAATAAAACATAGCATAACAGCCCCCAAATTAACAAGGATAAGAAGTAGCCCTTAGCGAAAGCATAGCAGCCCTCAATTTAAAACCAACTGGATGGATATACATCGGTCTCTAAAATCGGGATTTATACAAGCAGCGGCCCCAAAATCGGGATTTATGCAAATCGTGGCCAAGGTAGCATAATCCAAGCTGCAGGAAGGAGAAAAATTTCCAGCATAAATTAGGTAATACCAAAGCATCAGGAAGAAGGAAATTCTAGCATAAATTAGGTAATACCAAAGCATCAGGAAGAAGGAAATTCCAGCATAAATTAGGTAATAACAAAGCATCAGGAAGAAGGAAATTTCAGCATAAATTAGGTAATACCAAAGCATCAGGAAGAAGGAAATTCCAGCATAAATTAGGTAATACCAAAGCATCGGGGAGAAGGAAATTCCAGCATAAATTAGGTAATACCAAAGCATCAGGAAGAGGCTGCCTACCCCATACTCACCACCGATTCAGTTAACCAGAAGGAAAGAGGAGGGAAAGGTTTTCTTGCCTCGAATCAACCGGCGACTCGCCGCAACACAGCAGCTTGACGAGGGACAACAGGTAGCCCAGCCCCGGCGATGAAGATAGGGCCCGACAACCTCCCAGAACCCTTCCGACGGCCTCCCCGATTCGATTTCCGACGACTCCAGCGAAACACTCGCAGCGCCCGAGGCTCGCACGGGGAAAAGAGGGAAAGGAAATGAAATGATATAAAGCTGCCGCTCTTAACATTCCACTGCACTCTTATAGAAATCTTGAGCCGCGAGGGAGTTTTTGGCGACGGAGACGGAATCTTGAGCCGCGAGGGAGTTTTTGTCGCCTGCCAAAGTCGAATGAACTTTATATTATATAGATATGCACTCTTATAGAAATCTTGCACCAACATTTACATATAATGTATGTATGTAAGTATATAAGCTCTTATTTGTTTTGTGTACATATACATATATATATATAATTATACATATATACCTACCTACATGAACACATGATTGAATGAGTTTGCCTAGACAAGTATAAGTCTTCATATATGCACACTTAAATATGTATGCTTGCATACACCTACCCGTATGAACCTTATACACGTGCATAAAAATATAAGTGTGCATATTTGACTCAACCCAGAATTAACTCGCCAGACGACGACGACGACGCTGCTGAAACGGTAACGCCCCCCTCACATTGACGCTACGAAATGATAAAATTTAGTATTTAGGACGTTACCAATTTCGTAACCACGCTTACAAGAATATAAGAAAACCTGGGGCGTTACAACCACCCCTCCTAACAAAAAGTTTCGCCCAGAAACTTTGCAACAACAATACCAAGAAGGAAAGAAAGAAAACTCAGGAGATGAAAAGTTACCAGGGGAAAACTAGCCGAAAAGGTGAGGATAGGACTCCTTCATTGCTGACTCTGGCTCCCAGGTTGCACCCCGAACATCCTGATTGTCCCAGAGGACCTTCACCATAGGGATGGTCTTCCTCCGCAACACTCGATCATGTCTCTCCAAGATACGAACAGGCTGCTCCACAAAGGACAGATTGGGTTGCAGCACTGGCACGGAATCCAGAACATGGCGATCGATGCGGACGCACTTCCGCAACTGGATCACATGGAAAACGTCGTGCACGCCGGGGAAAGAGGCAGGTAACAACAACCTGTAAGCAGAAGCCCCGATGCGTTCGACGATCTCGAATGGGCCTACAAACCTGGGGTCCAGCTTATGGCTCTTCCCAAATATCTTAACACCTGCCATCGGGGACACCTTAAGGAACACCATGTTCCCCACCGCAAACTCCAAATCACTTCTTCGCCGATTGACGTATTTCTCATAGCGCTCCTGAGCTACCCGCAGCTTCTCACGGATCTACGTCACAGCAAAGCTCATCTCTCTCAAAGCCTCAGGACCCAGAACTGGCTTCTCGCCCACTTCAGCCCAAAACAGGGGAGTCCGACATCGCCTCCCATACAGGGCCTCAAACGGAGCCATCTGCAAGCTCTCCTGATAACTATTGTTGTACGCGAACTCCATGAGCCCAAGGCGTTCATCCCAAGCTCCTCCATGCTCTAGAATGTAACACCGGATCATATCCTCCACGATCTGATTAACCCTCCTGTCTGCCCATTCGTCTGCGGATGATAAGCTGTAGAATACCTGAGATCGGTGCCCAAAGCCCCTTGCAGACTCTGCCAAAAACGGGAAGTGTACCTGGAATCACGATCAGACACTATGCTCGCGGGTACTCCATGCAGTCTAATGACCTCCTGCACATACAGAGACGCAATCTTCTCCATAGGATAACCAGTCTTGTACGGCACGAAATGAGCACACTTGGTCAACCTGTCCACGATGACCCACACTGCATCATGCCCCCGTGGGGATCTCGACAATCCAGTAATGAAGTCCATGGAGATGCTCTCCCACTTCCACAAGGGAATATCCAACGGTGACAACTTGCCTCCGGGTCTTCTATGATCCGCCTTGACGCGCTGACAAGTGCAACACTGCGCTACGAGCCTCGCAACATCGCCCTTCATGCCTGGCCACCACACGATCTGCTTCATATCGTGATACATCTTCGTAGAGCCAGGATGATAAGATAGGCTGGAGTCGTGAGCCTCCTCGCAAATCTTCGCTCGAATTTCCTCCACAGCGGGTATGCAAAGCCTACCACGGTACCTCAAGGTACCCTCAACATCAATCGAGAAATCTGGCAACTCACCTCTCTCCGCTCTACCTCGGAGATGCTGCAGATCCGGATCATCCATCTGGTGCAACTTTGTCAAAGCAATCCAGGACGACTCTACAACCTCCAAACAAGAAGGTTCACCCCTGGGCTTCACCACGATGCTCATCAAAAGAAACTCCTCCACCAGGGACTGCACAAAGAGTCCGAAAACAGAAGCTGACTTCCTGCTCAGGGCATCCGCCACTACGTTTGCCTTGTCGGGGTGATAGAGGATCTCCACATCATAATCAGCCACGTACTTCATCCACCGACGCTGGCGCAGGTTCAGCTCTCGCTGATAGAACACGTAAATCAGGCTCTTGTGATCTGAGTAGATCTTGCACACCACTCCATACAAGAGATGCCTCCACAACTTCAGGGCATAAATCACCGCAGCAAACGCCAAATCATGCGTCGGATAGTTCCGCTCATGCACCTTAAGCTGCCTCGACCTATACGCAAAGACCTTGCCCTCCTGCATGAGGACGCACCCAAGGCCTATCAGCGAAGCATCGACGTAGACCTGAAACTCCACTCCCTCAACCGGGAGAGCCAAAAACAGAGCGGAACACAGCCTTCTCTTTAACTCCTGAAAGGCCTCCTCACACTGCTCGCTCCAAACGAAAGTCGCTTCCTTCCGCGTCAACCTAGACAGAGGCGCGGAAATGCCCGAGAAGCCCTCCACAAACCTCCGGTAATAGCCAGCTAAACCCAGAAAACTGCGGATCTCCTTCGGCGACGACGGCCTCTTCCAGTCCAAAACAACAGCGACCTTCGCTGGGTCCACAGAGATGCCACTCTTGCTCACCACGTGACCCAAGAAAGAGACTTGCGAAAGCCAAAACTCGCATTTACTCAACTTGGCATACAGCTTGTGTGCCCTCAAGGTAGACAGCACCAACCGCAGATGCCGAGCATGCTCCTCGCTCGAAGAATAGATCAACACATCGTCAATAAAAACCACCACGAACTGGTCCAAAAAGTCTCGGAATACCATGTTCATCAGATCCATGAAAGCAGAGGGCGCTTTAGTCAGCCCAAACGACATTACCAGGAACTCAAAATGTCCATAACGCGACCGGAAGGCAGATCGCAGAACATCTGAGTCGCGAATCCTCGGCTGATGGTAACCGGACCGAAGGTCAATCTTCGAGAACACGCAGCTACCCTGCAACTGGTCGAACAAATCATCAATCTGCGGCAACGGATACCTATTTTGATAGTGACCTTGTTTAACTCTCTGTAATCGATGCACAGCCTCATCGTCCCATCTTTCTTCTTCACGAACAGAACCGACGCACCCCAAGGCGACAAGCTCGGCCTAATAAATCCAAGCTGCAGTAGCTCATCCAACTGTAGCTGCAGTAGCTCATTCAACAGTCCTCATCAAGGGGGCGCGGGATCGAATCCCGGCCTCAACATCCCATTGTAACTGAGAAAAAGGCTCAGCCATGGGTGGGGTGCACCAGACTGCAGTCCTGTAGCGGTGCCTGTTGGTTCCCAGTAAAGCCGGTCAGGTCATGCCAGGGCCGTTACATTATACAAGCATTAATTGAACTCATCCATTTCTGATTTCTTGAACTCATGGGCACACAGAGTCACAGGAAATGGAAAAAGTAAAAAAAGCAAGTTAAAAAAAAACTAGCATTACAGGAAATGGAAGTAAGAGATTTACCACTAGCAGGAGCAGCCGCTTGGCCAGTCGGGAGACGGGAGGCCGGGAACCCGGGCCGCCGAAAGGGAGGGAGAATATCTGACGCAGACGCAGACACGCAGTGCGGCAGTGGCGCTTGCCGCTTGGTCGCCGCCGCCGGTCGGGAGGGAGAAAGGAAGACGGGGGGTCGGGACAGGGGGACCGCGGACAACGCAAATTTAGGGTTGAATCGTGTTTCGTGGCGGACCGGCGGAATCGTTGTTTAATGTTTAATCTAGGCTGCAAATACACTTTTGGTGTGCGAATAACCGTTTTAAATTTTAATTTTTTTTAATTTTGGAATGCTTAAAGCAAATCTCAAAAAAAATTTGGGGGGCACGTGTCCCTATGGCCCCCTATAAATCTGCCCATGTATATACATATATATACATGTATATATATAGAGCAATGTTAAATGCAGGCCGGTTTTGACTATATGCAGGCAGCGGATATATGCAGGCCAAATTTCATATTTACATAACATATTAAAAAATCAAATCAATATTTTCCTAAATAAATCACCAAGCAAAATAGCATTCATAAAATAAGTAAAATAACATGGTGCGAGGATACGTTGAATGTCACTGTTTCGTCAGCAAATCTTGAAGAGCTATTGATGGAGTATCCCTAAAGGTGCTAACCGCACCCCATTCATGGAGGTGTGGTTATCCAAAAAAAATCCACTAGCGACGTAACTACCCGAAGTATAACATCGCCGCCATGCCCGCCATGGCCGCCATGCCCGCCATGGCCGCCATGCCCGCCATGGCCGCCATGCCCGCCATGGCCGCCATCGCGGACGACGTCGACGACGTCGCCATCGCCGCCATCGCCGCCATAGCGATCGTCGCCATCGCCGCCATCGCCGTCCTCGCCGCCATCGCCGCCATTGCCGACGACTTCGCGATCGTCGCCATCGCCGCCATTGCCGACGACGTCGCGATCGTCGCCCTCGCCGCCATCGCCGCCATCGCCGCCATCGCCGCCATCGCCGCCATCGCCGCCATCGCCGCCATCGCCGCCATCGCTGCCATCGCCGACGACGTCGCAATCGTCGCCATCGCCGCCATCGTCGCCATCGCCACCATCGCCGCCATCGTCGATGACGTCGCGATCGTCGCCATCGCCGCCATCGCCGTCGTCGCCATCGCCGTAGCAAATACCCAAGAATAGCTTTAGGCCAGTTGTAATTTAAAAACACATCGGACTCGGACAAACGAGTAAACTCCTTAGGGACACGGTTGCATGGAAGGAAAAAACACATAATACATGAAGTATTAAACTACTCGAATCATTTTTCTTGAAGTTTAAAAGGAAAAATGATTTTTTTTAAAATAACTGTGGCCTGCATATAGCTAAAATTGGCCTGCGTTTAACATCGTTCTTTTTAATAAACTGTGGCATGTATATAGCCAAAACTGGCCTGCGTTTAACATCGCTCTCTATATATATCTATATATATTCAGGCACGAGCAGGCACGAGCTTCACTCGTGCTCATTGACTCTTAGTGGGATGCGCCCGTATTCGAGCGGGTTGTGCCTGCATATGAGCGAGCTATGCCTGAATATGAGCGGGGTACGCCCACCTATAAGCGGGTCGCGCCCGCCTATAAGCAGGTTGCTCCCGCATATGAGCACTTACCTTTTATTTAAACCTTATACCTATGAGTACTTAAAATGACCGTAAAAAATATAAATCAATATTCATATTTTTATTTTGTAAAAAAAATATAAACTTCTACCAAAAAAATCAATTTCTCTCTCCCTTTCTCTTCTCTCTCCCTCTCCCTCCTATCCCTGAATGTAGGATGAGAAGAAAAGGAGTAGATAAAGAAATTGAAATATAGGAGAGGTGGAGATACAAACTTTTAAATGAAGTATAAACAAACTTTTAGGGATAATCTAAACATACATCTCCAAACTGAAAAAAATTATTCGGAGCATCAAACCAAACCAGTATTCGTTAAAAAATTGTTTAAATTACTAACAAAATAGGGAAGTTGAAAAGAATAGGGAACAATTGAGAATAATAGGGAAGTTGAGGAGGACATAAAAAATAATCCACTGCATAACAAAGCACTAAGCATATAGAACCTTAAATCAGAAGTAAATGCCGATTGCGGCAAATGTGGATAACTATAAACATGTTATTCTAGCAGCAATGCCTTCATTTTTCAAATCACACATCCCTACAGAAAAGTTAATCGCATAGAAATCAAAACTGAAAAAATGATGGAGACACGGATCCAGGAATTTCGACTAGGGGGGCCGGGGGCCCACATTTTAGGCGTAGTCAAAAGATAAGTAAAAAAGATAAGTCAACAAAATACAAATAACCACATACATGTTACTACAATAAGCAAAAAAGATACCAATAATCACATACATGCTACTTTAATTGTGCACGACGATTTTTTGCTTCATAGAATTCATCTATGATACAATCCTTGTCAATTTTCTCCGCTATTTCTCGCTCAATGTATAAAGTCATGCAGTTTGCAAGAAATTCGTCCTCCATTTTGTTGCGAAGTCTCGTTTTAACAAGTTTCATAGCAGAAAATGACCTTTCTGTGGTTGCTGTTGAGACCGGAAGAGTCAAAATAAGTCGAATCAATCTGTCAATAAGATAATAGGTCTTTGATTTTTTTGTTTCCACCAATTTCTCATAAAGCTTGGAAATTGTAGGCAAAATTATCAGATCTTTATGAGAAGCAACATCAAGCTGATAATGCTGTAACTGAGTCTTCAACACATAAATTTCATGTTCACTGAAATCTTGAGGGTAGAAATTCCTTGCAAGAGTACATATATCATCAATATTGAAATTTTTATATTCATCACTTGGATCTAATGCCATACTTAGACGAAGAAGTTCCATAGAATTTTCACTGAATCTAGAGTTTAGCTCCTGCAACACACAATCTATCGTGGCATTGAAAATATCGACTCGAAAATGATGCTCCATTGTAATGATATCACGTGGACTTCGAAACCGACGATCACTATATCGAGCATTCATGTCAGGAACTTTGACTTCATTTTTCTCACAGAATATGTTAACTTCTTGTAAGAACTTTTCCCATCCAGATTCCCGCAATTTCTGAATGAGAGTTTTTGTTGTTGAAACTAAATTTATAGCATTTAATATATCCTGAGATTGATGTTGCAGTGCTCTGCATAAAATGTCACTGATTCCCAAAATTTCTTTCATCAAATGCAAAATGAAAACAAATTCGAATACTCCCATTTTTGTAAATGCTGCTTCAGCATCCCCTCGTTGAGTAGATGTTCCTCCATTATCACTAATATCAAGTAGCACAGAACACGTGGCATTATACATATTTATAACACTACAAACAGAATTCAGATGAGACGACCATCTAGTGTCACCATGTCGTTGTAATGAACCGATTTGATTGACTCCCGTGCCAGTCTCAATTTCACCTAGAGCAATCATGTGATCAAAATATTCCTTTTGAGCAGCTCGCAATTGATCATTGCGTTTAGACGAAGCACCAACAGTGTTAACAATATATATCAACTCATTAAAAAAATTATATACTGCCTTCACTTCCTTTGATGTTGCAACAAGAACTAGCTGTAGCTTATGTGCAAAACAATGAACATAATAAGCTTGTGAACATTCATTAAGAAATAAAGTTTTTAAATCCTTCCATTCACCTCGCATATTACTTGCACCATCATATCCTTGACCCCGCATATCTTGAATACTCAAATTATGACGAGAGAGGACTGCAGAAATTTCATGCTTAAGTGTTAGTGCACATGTATCTGTAACATGAACAAGATCTAAGAAACCTTTCTTGCACAAAACCATGAACATCGACAAATCGAATGACGATAGCCATTTGCTCTCTTTTTGACTCATCTCTGGATTCATCAACTATTATGCAATATTTGGATTCGCCAATTTCCCTACGAATAATATCTTGCACCATTCTTGACATAATAGAAAGAAGATCCTTCTGAATAATAGGTGATATGTACATGGCATTTCCTGGGGCATTTTCTAATACAACCTCATCAACATCCTTATTATAAGTTCTGAGTAATTTAATCACTTGGACAAAATTACCCCGATTAATTGATTCTTGACTTTCATCATGACCTCGAAATGCAATACCTTGAAATGCACAATATCGTAAAGCATCAATGGAAGTTCCGACCCGCAACCGATTCATTGCAATTTGCTGAGAAGATTGTCTTTCCATCACTGTGTCTATATGTTGAGATTGAGAAATTAAATCTGCACAACTTTTGACTGCAATGTTGTGTGGAGAACAATGATCCTTCCCAACATGAGTCAAAAAAGCACAATTCTTTCCATTGACTTTCTTCCAGTTTCGAAATCCTTCGATTGTGAATGAGCTTGTTCCAAACCGACCAGGAATTTGTTTATTGAAAATATAGCATGGCGAACAATATGCAGCATCTTTTGCAGGAGAATACTCTAACCATGATCTCTCAAACCAGGAACTTTGAAATCTTCGATTATGTTCACCTGATGATGGATATTCTTGAAGTTTGTGTCGATAAGGCCCGGCTTTAATATATGCTCGTCGCATTTCATCTTGTTGATTTATAGGATAATCCCAAATTTGAGGTCGCAATCCAGGATCACGCTCGAAAGTGAGTGAACGATTCTCAACTAGGGAAGAGTCAACAATAACTAAAGGAGATTGACCATTAATTGGTTCTGTTGCTGAAGGTGTATCAGATTCAGTTGATGACTTTTTGTTGAAAAAGGAATTAATTGTTTTCAATTTCTTCATAATAACCTAGGCATTCAAGTAAAATTGACAAGTTTCAATAGAAATGAATCAACGATAAAAAGATATAATTATTAACTTTTAGAAATAACTTTTATAATCACAAGCAAGTTCCCAACTAACAAATTAAGCACGATATTTATAATCTGTACAGTACAAAAGTCCTAAACTGAATAGGCGTTTACCTGGATAAAAATGCAAGACCGCGTTCCACAAGGCGCTAATCTGTACAGAAGTCCTAATCCCGAAGCTGTGAAATCAGAAGAATTGAATACCAAAACTGGAAAAAATCAGATAAATTAAACACAACAAATTAGAAGAAATCAAGAAATGAACACAAAAACCTCACCAAAAACTGCAAAGGAGCCGGCGGCGAGGACCGCGAGGTCGCGAGCAGCCTGGACTGACCGCCGGGATCGAGAATGTTAGAATGTGGAGCAGTGGAGGGCGATAATGGGCGTGTGCTGAAGGAGCAGCCGAGCAGGCCAACAGGCAACAGAGGAACTCAGCAGGGCGATAATGGCGGAGGCAGCCAGCCAGCGTCCAGCGAGACTCGGGAGATGTGCAGACGTGCAGTGTGCTGCTCGAGGTGAATAGGTGATGGCGTAGTGGCGTACTGCAGAAGGCAGTTGTTGATATATACACCACCGCTTTCTGTTGTATTTCATTATGTATATATATATTTATATTACCTGTGTATACCTATAGCTTATTAATATAAATTTTTTTTATTTCTTGGGGGGGCCCGGGCCCCCACGGGCCCCCCCCTAAAACCGCCCCTGGATGGAGATATCATAGCAATGAAATTATGATAGCTGTAATTTGGAGTAATCCAAAGATAGGAGAACTACAACTATGACTGCAATATAACACATTTCTTTGTACCCATTGGAGCAATTTGGTTGAAAGAAAATCAGAAATTATAAACATAAAAATTCAGAATTGTCACAGACTTACACGAATTGCTTTATTTATTAAATTTCAAATCTTAGGAGAGGTGGAGATACATTTGGTGCAAAAATTATGAGCTTACAGTGATTTTTCTGGGGAGGAAACCCGTGGCTCGCGTAGGGGTTCGAAGTGGCGGAAAGGAACTGCAAACCAAGGTGACGATGGATTGTTAGGGGCCGCGAATGTCGTCGTATGGAGAGGCCACATACGGCAGTACCCCTGTGTCGGCAAAGAGGCTTCCGCAAATATCTGGGCAATCCAAGTGAAAATGAATATATAGCTTTGAAATATTATGAGGGAAGGCAACTGTAATGAGCATTGGCAGGAAAATTGAGCTTCTATGATAAAATTTCTATGAGGCATTTGATCAAACACATTGTTTGCTTCTTCTTGAATATACATGTAGTAACAAAGAGACACATACTAGAGATATGAAGACAAAATTCAATGCAAAGAAGTAAAAAAAATAGAGAGAGACTGAGGGGTTTCTTACGAAAAGAGGAAGGTTAGTTGTTGGGGAGTTCATGAAGCCCTATTTAAAAAAAATAGGAAAATCCTGAAAGAGGATAAGGAAAACTTCAAAGAAAATTCGTGGAAGAGGAGAAGAAAACTTCAATTTGATTTTGTTGTGCACCTTGTAGGGGTAGGGAGCCTGTGAGGGGTCAATCGGTGATGCCCTGCCAAGAAGAAAGCATATGAACTTGAACCTGGGCTCGAAAGAGGAAGGCTGGGCTGTTGGGGAATTCAAGAAGTTGGAGGCGACCGCTCTGCCAATCGGTGATACCATGCCAAGAAGAAAACTGTGACCTCGTGGATGTGTAAGGCAGAGCGGCGAGGGATTTGAATGAGGTAGACGAACGAACGAAGGGGGGGGGGGTGTCCGACGTCAATGCAGGTAGGGTTCCGACGTCGATGCAGGTGGCTGGAGAAGCGGGAGAAGAAGAATCGCCATGGTCGAGCAGAGCGAAAGGGTTGCGGGAATAAGGAGAGCAGCTATCGGGAATGAAGAGAGAGAAGCGTGTACATTTTAACCGGGCTGTGATTGGGATCTGACGTTTGTTGTTTTTTGAAGCCATATCCGACGGCCAGTATTTTTTAATGGATTTTTGATCTCATGCTATTCGCAGACCACCATACTTCTTTTTAATATAGTATAGATGTACATATATATATATGTATATGTATATATACATATATATATACATATATATATACGAGTGACAGGCACGGGCCTCCGGCCCGATCCAAGGCGACCTTTGTCGTGGGGGGCGTCCTTTGTCGTGGGGGCGACATTTGTCGTGGGGGGCGACATTTATCGTGGGGGCGACATTTGTCGTGGGGGGCGATATTTTTTGGGGGCGACAACATTTGTTTGGGATGGGGACATTCGGCGGTGGCTGGGACATTCGGCGGTGGTGGGAAAATTCGGCGAGAGAAGGGACATTTGACTACATAGACTGACTTTGATTAATTAACACAGATGGAGGATCTTGGAACCTCAAATCAATGTTTTTATATAAATGATGCAGGTCTCTCAACTCCAACATTTTGCTAAATTTAGTGAAAATTATATATACATATATAACTCAAGGCAATACATCTACAGCTCAAGTGAATGTGTATTAGGACTCCAACAAAAGAAGCTTCCTATATGAATCATTTACACCCCAACCTTATTGTTCATTTTACAGGAATTGAATAAGTCATTACTAATTTCTTATGGGGTAAGGATTCCAACACACTATCATCATTAAATACAACATGTGCATAAAACATGAAAACATTGCAACAAAGTATTTAAATAAATATCTATTTGCTCCGCTTGACTCTCTACCGGCCAATACTACGGAGCAACCCAATAAACATTCATCACAGAGTCTATTGTGCTTTGCTTAGCCACTACTTGACTAATACCTCAAAGCACACCTAGAGTACGTGTATCTAAAAGAAAATAGAGATGAAGTACCTGTAAAGTACACTAAAAAACATACTTATATGCTCCTTCTCCTCATCAAGCTCAAGCTTCAAATACCTAAAAAAATGAATAATCAATCAAAATATTTTATGAGAACCAAAAAAACATACTTATATGCTCCTTAAAATAAACACGTGCATATGTGAGTTAAGATAAAGCATACCAAGCCAATTATGAGACATGAAAAAGTACAGCTTCTATAAAAATGATGAAGAATGCACATTTTAGTGCCAGCGTTGAAGCAAATTAATGAAGCAGCGCAATTTACACTTGAGAAATTTCAACTACAACTTTATAATATTTATTTATGATATTTGGTTCTGATCTATGAACTGCCTCTAAGGATTGTTTTTTTTCTTCTTCTTATTTTTTGTTTATTAGGCCATATTTAGTTAATCTTTAGGATTTGTGGCCATAGAATTCTGGTTTTCTTTACTAAAACATTTTCTTTGGGTTCAAATTTTTTATAAATATAATCACTTTTGACATAATTTAAATATGAACTAACATTGAGGCTTCCTGTATTACCTTTTATCTTTTTCAACTTTACATCCAGTGATCCGTGGAGATTTAAATGAGAGAGACAGCAGCAGGTTCATGCACACAACTGTTTTATAATTATATATATTAAAAGCATTCAAAACCAAAGGCCTTGAAAACATTAAAAGCAATGGAGATCCAACTGAAGATCGAGATGGAGTCAACTTTGAGATCTGCGATGGAGCAGAGCTAGATCAAAAGCAAAGCTAGATCAAAAGCATGAGAGAAGACTGTAATATAAATACAACTATGACTGCTATTCATATTCACATGTCTTATATTGACATGTGCAAGCACATGACCGTAATATAAATACAACTATGATTGATCACCTTATAAAAACTCTTAACTAAGGAGCCGTTCATATGGTTGATAACAAAGGCAGAGCAAATTTGGAAGAAAAAAATAATTTGTTCATATGGTCACGTAAGGGGAATGCTGGCATGCAACGTGCAATGAAGATCGAACCCCCAACCTCGCTCGACGTTCTCTCGCTTGAAAAATTCATGAACCGTGCGACACAACATAAAGTTCTTAATTCTAATCAGAAGTCTCAATTTTGTCCAACTAAAGCAACCCTTAAGCTTGTTGTGCTTCTATAACCTGATTTCGTCAAATGGAACAACCCAACTATTATACATGTTTTATCATGAAATCATAAACACATGAAAGAAGAAGATATAGCTTGAAAACCTATAAAAAATAATCGACTGAAAATGCCACCAGTAACTCCAACTATGAGGCAAGTAGATCAAAATGTTGAAGGGGAAAGCTAATGTAATATTAAAACTTTTTAGTTTACCTTCACCGCAATCGCTCTGTGAGTTGGCTTTTTTCCTTCCACCGATCCTAGTCAGTAAGCACATTTAAATATTACTTTGGTATCATGAATGCCAAATTAAATGAAGAGCATTGGGAAAGCAATGCAGTGAGGAATCATGGTGTACTCGTGGAAAATCATGTAATGGCGATAACAAAATCGATGTACAGGGCTGGAATCACTTGCCATCGCAATGGTAAATGTCGTCGAAAATGGCAGAGCAGGCGGTGTGATCGAGAGAGTGGGAACATACCGTGGTCGTAGAAGGTCCACTGAGTTGTGTGATGGGGAAGAATGGCAGTGGCTCCTGGATATGACGGCGGTGAGGGAGGCGAACTGCGAGACGGAGAAAGATCCGAGTATCGGGAGCGCGATGATGAAGATGCGTGGAGGAGCGAAGCGAATGTCTGAGCGGAAGTGGGATTTCTTGGCTGCGGGGAGGAGGGTGCTCCAGGGCGAGTGCCGAATTCGGGGATCGGGATGAGATTCGAAGGGGGCTTCGCTTTTTGACGGGTTTTAAAGCAGTTAGGTTTCTTGCGAGTTCAATCGGACGGACTGTGTATTTCGAAGCCACATATCTAATGGTCCAAATTTTTTAGGCATTTTTGATCTCACGTTATTCGCAAACTATTATATTTCTTTTTAGAATAGTATAGATATATATATATATCTTTATTATATGAGCAAACCCGAAATGAGCGTGAAACATTCATCTTCCCAAAATGCCCTCAAAAATCTTCTTCATTTCAAAATGACCTATTCACAAACCTTTTATTTTGGTAATTTGTTCCCCACGTTTTCCTGCTATTCCCCCCACATTTTCCCGCTATTCCCCAAATATTTGGCTCATTCGGTCATTCAATGCCCCAGCTACATCCACGCCGCCTGCACCTCTGCCACGCCAAAAGCACCTCTGCCATGCCAAAAGCACCTCTGCCACACCCACGCTTCCACTGCTGCCTGCCGTTTGCACCTCTACCATGCGACCTATAGAAAAACTCGATGCTTCCTCCTTGCCAGAGCATCACTTCGTCCACACACCGTCTTCCCTCCGTAGCGACTCCTCGGTGGCCAGCGGCTATTAACTTCTCCATGGAGAGCTCCCCCAACGGCGATGATGCTACTGTAAGGGATTCTCGGCTGTTCGAATCCCCCTGCTGCACCAACGATCTTTGATAATAGACCGGTGCATCTCTCCGGCGTCCGCCTGTTGCGCCATCTCCGATGGAGATCTTACACATCCCCTAACGCTGCAAAGGTTAACACGATAGCCCTACTTCACTACATATATGCCTACTGTTCCTTTAATCCTTGCATTTTACTGCATCCTTGATGTTCTTAGCATCCAGATTTTCATACACCAAGCTATGAGCTCATCCACCTCCAGCTCCAGGTTTCAGGTTTGTTGAATTTGATTAACATACTTAAATAATGTAAATTATATTTCTCTCTTTGTTGAAACCTAATTAGCACACACTGTAGGTCTTGATTTGCTTGCACGAGTAATGCAATGTCCATACAAATTCTAATTTCAATTGAAGCTTTCATTACTAACAATCTCCTCTTCAGAAGGGGTTAAAATTAAAGAGAGTGTTGCTAATGATAAGGTGCCAATTACAAACAACACTGGCAAAGGAGAATCAGGCAAGTTGAAAACAGAGGAGCTAGGTTGGTGTTTTGAATGATTTGGAAAACATAGCAGCTTCAATTTTTTATTTCTGTTGCACATCAAGTATTTGAGGAAATTTCTATTTTTTATGACAACATATGATAACTCTCTTAATGTTTCTTAGAATTTTTTTTCCTATATTTAATTGGAAAAAGAAAGAATTTTAGAGCATTAAGATGAGAACCATGTTCATCACTGAGGAGGTATGAAATTAGTATCAATGTCCACTTTCATGAAAAGAAACATTTCAAATGCTTCATTTTTTCTCAGTTAAGTTGTTGCTATTTTGTTCATTTAGATTCACGGCAATGTTGACTCCATGACTTCATTTAGATTCACATTTTTATTTTATATGTAGTGTCGGTGAAGCCTTCAGATTGAACTCCATTGTCATCTGGAAGCCGATGGGTGATAATTTGTTGTGCTAATGACAGGCTGGTGAAGGAGGTTGTGAAAATAGTGGTTTTGAATTGCTGTCATAATTACTCTGAATGGTTGTGAAAACAGTTTGATCTTGGCGTCGCTCGCATGATGGGGAGTCGCGAGCGGGGGCGTGACTTGCGAGCAAAGGGAATAGATTTTATAATGGTAGTTGGGAGAGAATGTAAAAGAATGTTCAGCAATGAAGATATGTGAGAGAGATGAGGGAATTGAATAAGGCAGAGAATGCTAACTCCATCGATTCGATTTCCATTCAGGTCACGTTTGGCTAGGCGATGAAAGAAAATTTGGTAATCCTCTTGAATAATATGGCAGCATGATTTTATTTTTTTATTGTCACTGTTTATTAAATTATGAATGGTGTTGTTAATTCATTGTGGATTGATATATTATGGTAGTAAAAACCATTGTATAATGAAATTGAAATAGTACTCATGAATTAGTTTTGTAGAATTTTTTCACAGTTCAATGAATTTGAAATTGTGTGCATAGTTTTTGGTTAATGAAATTGTATTCTTGACTAGGACGAACCTCCACCTTCCTCCATGGCTTCTTTGTTTTTACTACTGAGCTACTCTCTCACTAGCAACATGAGAATGTGGCAAAATGCTCTTTACAAGTTCCATGATATATTAGCTTTAATCTTTTCATTTAGCATTAGCTTTTGATTATAAGATTTACTTGAATCACTATTTCTCTCCACCTTGAGCTTTACTGTGCGGATGAATCTTCTTTTTTTATTCTGTTATATGGTTCAGGATAATAAAGAAATTTCAAAACTGCCTACATGATAATGTACTTCTTCTATATTATGCAGTGCGCCTCCCCCATTTCAAGACTGCCTACATGATAATGCACATAGCTATTTTGTGGAAGTTATACTGTTCCCCCACCTAATGTCCCCGTCCCCACCGAGTGTCGTCGCCCCCGCCAAATGTCGCCGCACCCTGCCGAATGTCGCCTCACCCGCCGAATATCGCCTCCCCCACCGAGTGTCGCCTCCCCTGCCAATTGTCGCCCCCCCCCCCCCCCCCCCCACCGGATGTCGACACCCCCGCCGAGTGTTGCCTCCCCCACCAAGGGTCGCTTCCCCTGCCGAGGGTCGCCTACCCCGCCGAGGGTCGCTCCCCTGCCGATTGTCGCTGCCCTGCCGAATATCGTCGCTTCTGAATTCAGTTTCAGAGACATTCTACTTCAGAGATTGTCTATTTATTTAGTGCATGCAATATTTTGGACTGTCTATAATATTTGTTCATGATTATTTGTGCTTCATATCAAAACCATTTTAAAGTTTAATTTTAAAATTGAAGTCCTATATGGGAAAGATAGATGAAGGCAATCTATGAAAATTTAAAGTATGAAAATTTTATGCTACACAGTTAAGTAAATTTTATGCTTCATTTTAAAGTTTCTCAATGTTTTATGCGCTTTCAAATTTATTCAATTTTTTATAAATATGTATTGTCTTTAAATAGGGGCGAATATCGCCTCCCCGACCCATGTCGCCCCCCCAATCAATGTCGCCCCGAGGACCAATGTAGCCACCCCGACAAAAGTCCCTCTGAAGACCAATGTTGCCCCGACGACCATTGTCGCCTTGACGATCATTGTCGCCCCCACGACCAATGTCGCCCCCACGACCAATATCGCCCCCACGACCAATGTCGCTCCCCACACGGGGTCCCCCGTGCACGACTGCTCGTATATATATACATATATATACATATATATACATGTATATATACATGTATATATAAGTATATATATACATGTATATATAAGTATATATATACATGTATATATAAGTATATATATATATATATACGAGTGACAGTGCACGGGGAGCCCCCCGTGCCCCGAGCGATAGTACCATGTTCGTCCCCGGCACGCACCCAGTTATATTTAAAATTTTTTTATTTATTTATTTTTATAAAATTTAAAAAATAAAATATTATGTATTTTATTTTTAAAATATTTAGATTTTATACAATATTTTGTATTTTTTTCCATTTCTCTCTCTATTTCTCTCTCTATTTCTCTCTCTATTTCTCTCTCCAATTCCGCCACCCTCTTTCTCCTCCCTCTCTCTCTCTCTTAATTGTGGGCCCCACTCCCTCTCTCCCCTCTCTCCCTCTCTCCCTCTCTCTTCCTCTCTCCTTATTTACTTCTCTCTTTCTCTCTCCAATTCAAAGATGCCGCACACTTTCTCCTCCCTCTCCCTCTTAATTGTGGGCCCCACTCTCTCTCTCCCCTCTCTCCCTTTCTCTTTCTCTCTCCTTATCGAACGGTCGATATTAATTGGCTAGGCATTACACCGATAAGAGGATTTCTTTATATATTAGTATAGATGTATGTATATATATATGTATATATATCTATATGTATATATATATATATGTATATATATGTATATGTATGTATATATATGTATCTTTATTATATAAGTGAATATAGCATTCTCCATGCTCTTACCGTGCTTTCATTTTCCACCGTTGGATCTTTCACATGTTTTATCAGAAAATTTTTAATATAAAAAATAAAAATAAAGTTCACGGGAGAGAGAGAGAGTGGGAGAGAGAAAAAAGGGAAGAGAGAGGGAAAAAGAGGAAAAAATAATCTTTTTAAGCGTACACGTATTTTGTTTTTACAAAATAAGAATTTTAATATTTATGTATATTTTTTACGGTCATTTTGAGTACTCATATGTATATGTTGCGGGCGTAGCCCACAGACGCATCGAGCACGGGCGAAGCCCGTGCTGAGGCGGGCGAAGCCCGTGCTGTGGCGGGCGAAGCCCGTGCTGAGGCGGGCGAAACCCGCCTGGATGCGGCCGAAGGTCGCCCGACAGCATCACGTCGGGGATGGGCGAAGCTCACCGTCGTCGAACGGGTACTATCGCGCTTGGCTATAGGGTCGGAGCCCCGTGTCGGGCACTAGTATATATATGTATATATATGTATATATATATATGTATATATATGTATATATATATGTATATATATGTATATATATATATGTATATATATGTATATATATATGTATATATATGTATATATATGTATATATATACGTATATATATGTATATCTTTATTATATAAGGGAAGATGAAAGGGAGGATGGTGAAACATTTACATACCAAAAGTAGCCTCCAAAAATCCTTCCTACAAATCATCACTCCAGGTTTTTTGGTCATTGCATGTTCCGTGTTCCCGCCTGCAGCTTTTGACCCGCCAGCACCCATGCTGCTTTCCCGCCTAGCAACTCCCTCCCGCCTGCCAAATCCCCTCCCGCACGACAAGTCTTCCTCGACTGCCACCCACCCGCCGAAAGCAGGACATACCTCTCCTCGACAGATCCCCCGCCGAAAGCAGCAAGTATACCTCGAGAGAGCCTGCGAGTCTCCTCCTCCACAGAGCCCTTCTGCAAGTCTCCTTCTCGACAAAGAAGCCCTCCGCCTCTTCAACTCCGGGAAGCCCTCTGTTCGACTCCGGGAAGCCCTCTGTTCGACTCCGGCAGGTAACACACTCCTCCGACGTGCATCTTCCTTACCACTCTGCGCCGCCGTGCCGCCACTCATCTTTCTTCTGCGTGTTATTCCACGCATCTTTTTTCTCCCGTGATCGCCCTCGACTCCAACCGAGAAACAACTTCGGAATCTCGACTGTGATTCCTTCTCACGATCTGCCGACGCCTCACAAATATCCTCATAGGTACCATATATCACACTCGGCTTTCTCCTCCAACAATCTGTCTCTCTGCATGTTTATTTTCAATCGGTTAGGGATTCAATCGCTGAAACCTTCTCTTCCCTATCCGGCAACCTTCGAGACACCATATATATATTTTCAATCGGTTAGGGATTCAAGATCAAGAAATGATTTTTTAACATTTGGGGATGTTGTTGTGTTTGATGTTACTTATAAAACCAATAAATTTATGATGTCATTTGCACCTTTTACAGGCGTAATCATCATAGACAGTCTATTTTATTTGGTTGTGCTTTATTAGCAGATGAGACTGAAGAAACCTTCTATTGGTTGTTCAATCAAATATTTTGTGAATGTGCTAAATTTGAGAGGGATGGTTTATTATGCAAACACATTCTGCACATTATGATTGCTAAAAAGCATTTGCAAAGTATTCCTGACTTATATCTATTGAAGAGATGGTCTATTTCTGCTAGAAGCAAATTTAACAATGAAAAATTGATTGATAATAGTAATACCGTGACACCCATGATGAAATGGAAGTTAACTAATACCCAAACAAATATTTTCACCCATGCAACTGCATCAAAGGAAGCATATGATGTTGTTATGTCAACATTAAATGGATTGTTGGAGAATATAAGGGATTCATTCAATTACTCAGAACCTGCAAGTATTGCCAGCCAAGTAGGTTCAACTCCAATTTATCCAGGTTCGTATGGTATTTCTATTCGAGATCCTTCCGTTGTGAAAACAAAAGGAAGACCCAAAATTTCATCCAGAATTGAATCGGGTATAGAGACCTCTCAAACACAAGTAAAGAGAAGGACTTGTGGTACATGTGGCGGGAAAGGCCACTATTCAACAACATGTCCCAAAAAAGATAAGGTAAATTTGTATGTATTCTCATTATTTTGTATTCTCATTTTTTTGTATCTAAATTGATCATTTCTATTATTAGTTGATTTGTTTCTATTATTAGATGATTTGCATTGACATTGGGAAGGAAGACCAAACTGAAGACTACTCTTAATGAGTTTCTTGTTAAGGTATGTGTTGATTTGTATGTATTATTGAGTATTTTATTGTATTTAATTTTTGTAGGTGCTCGAATCAAAAAAGCCGGCATTGGAATATTGTTAGTGTGCTTCAAGTATTTGGATTCACAACCGGCCAACACAAATTTACTATGTTGTGTGTATGTTAAGATGACTTATGATATATATATATTTTGATTAGAATGGTAATGACGATTATAATATGTCATCTTAGTTCAAGTATTTGGACTATTATTGTGTTTGAAATTTTTTTTGAGAGACATATTTGGTTGTACATTGGTGAAAAGCTTCAAATCTCTTTAAATTTAAAATATATAAGCTCAAGCTTTTTAGCCTTAAAAAAGCTTGAGCTTATATATTCCAATCCCATATATATATATATATATATATATATATATATATATATTTTTAAACTCTCCTGTCTTATTCTCCGCCTATCAGGATTGAAGCTGAATACATGTAACCACCTCTCTGTTCCCCAGGAAATAGAGGAGCTAATCTTTCTCTTTTTTTGCTTTTAGGTCCGAATGTTCTTAGTTATTTTACTTCAATTGCATTATTTTTTTTATGTTCAGCCTCTTCCTCTTTGACTTCAATTGTTCTAACATAATTTACTACCATGTTCTCCATTACGTACATTTTTCCAATTGAAGGCCATTTGGTACTTTTCTTAGGGTTTAAGAACAATCCATTTTTTAATTTAGTGTCATCTAATCATGGAATGCAGTCTTTCTTCCCCGGGTAACATGCTGATATGCTTTCATTTTTGTACTCTTAGGAAGGGCATGGTTGAAAATGGGTGAAGCTCCCACCTGTTACCAAGAAACCTGTGTATACTGAAAATCACGATGACCAGCTAATGGTAAGAAAAGTCATTCGGCTTACGCAAAACATTTCGGTGAAGCAGAAGCTCTTATAAGGTTCAGACCATTTCATCTCTCTCTAATATCAAAAGCATTCCATTTGATCTGCACTTTCCTTTTCACTTTTTTCAATTTCTGCATCAGCTCAATTTTCTAGGAAAAACAGATTATTTCTAAAAAAAATCAAAACAAAAGTGAGTTCAATTTTTCATTTTGATTACTATAGTTGTATGTTATTTCTTTTTATTACTAAGAACTCTGTCCACTTAGTAATGATTGACTGCTCATTGTAGACAGTCCTAATCCTTATTCTTAATTATATATATGTTCATTGCTTCCAGTTTTCCGCATTGCTTCCAATTTGATAAACATGGAATGCTGTCTGTTTTCCCGACCTTAGTAGCTGTTGTTCTTCATGAATTTGAAAAATGCCTCTTTGAAGCGATCCTTGCCGCACCATTACTTTCTAATGGCTTCTGTTTGGACAAATTTCGTAAGTTCCTCTCTTTGGTTGGTATCCTGATTGAGCAATTGGTGTCTGTTCAGAAAGATGGTTGGAATGTTGTGCCACAATTTGGTGGGTGGGATCAAAAGGCTGAAGGACCTCCATATTACTCCATGATTTTTACCTGTGGTCGAGCAAACATGAAACAATAGCATGTCAACATGGGCACTGCAAGCCTTGGACATGAAAAAGAGTTCCTCAATTTCTCGCACCCTTGAGCGGAAGAGTCCTCAGCCACAGTAATTATCAAACTTTCCCTTCTAGAATTGCAACATGATGATGCTAATTGCATAAATCATTATCTTTCTATTTAACTGGAGTACAGGGATTGCAACATTGAGGCTTCTTTAATAATGTTTAGTTATTAATTATAAGTCTTGCTGCTGATTTTATGTTAGTTGGTTTAAGAAAATGTCTGAATGTTTGAGATCACCAATGTAGTTAGTTGCTTTGTTTTTGTAATTAGTTTCCTGGTTTTTGTAATTAGTTTCCTGGGATCAACTCTATTTTCTTTTGTCATTTCCGCATTTTTCAGAATTGCCAGAATGGCAGAATACATACAAATAAACATTGCTGAATCAATTCATTTGCAGATAAAGCACTCATGATTCATCAAAATTCTGCTCATTCTGGAGAATATTGTGGTATGCGCTTCGACTCAAACAAAAAATTCATGTACCCTTGCACAGATAACTTGATTGCGAAAATTATTATCAAAATCGTGATTATTGTTGTTCTCACAATCCACTATCTATTTCCATGGACTCTCTTCTCTGAAGACGCCAACTGATCTTCCCCTGGACGCTAACTGATCTTCCCGGTCAAAGCTAAAAGGCTATTAAGACTAATGCTTTGTTATATATTATTGTGAGAACTTATAGTTTACTTCCTGTTTAAAGTTGCAATACAGATTTTTATTTTGACAGCCCACGACCAATTTCACAGCCTAGGACCAATGCCACCCACGACCAATGTCGCCCCTCACGACTAATTTTGCCCCCCACGATCAATGTCGCCTCCACGACCAATGTCGCCTCCACGACCAATGTCGCCTCCACGACCAATGTCGCACCCCACGACCAATGTTGCCCCTCACGACCAATGTTGCCCCCCACGACAAATGTCGCCCTCCACGACCAATGTTGTCGCCCATGACCAATGTCGTCACCCCGCACGGGGTCCCCGTGCACGACTGCTCGTATATGTATATATAGAGTGATTTTCCGGAGCAAACCGGTTTGCTCCCTAATAGGGAGCAAACCGGTCCGATCTCCCTCGAAAATGCATCAAAATGAACATATAATATATGAAAATTGATTGGCTCGATGAGACCTACAACTTTCATGTTAAGCACTTTTTCTAATTTTGAATGTATGAGACGGATTTTCGACCCGAAAAAATCTGGGCAAAAAACGGGACTAAGGACGCCCAAATTTTTTCGGATCGAAAATCCATCTCATACATTCAAAATTAGAAAAAGTGCTTAACATGAAAGTTGTAGGTCTCATCGAGCCAGTCAATTTTCATATATTATATGTTCATTTTGATGCATTTTCGAGGGAGATCGGACCGGTTTGCTCCCTATTAGGGAGCAAACCGGTTTGCTCCGGAAAATTTTTCTGTATGTATATATGTATATATATGTATATATATGTATATATATATGTATATATATGTATATATATATATATATGTATATATATGTATATATATATGTATATATATGTATATATATGTATATATATACACACAAAGTAGTAGGTCTTCCCATCTCCCCACAGTAGGTCACGGCACCGTCAGGGCTGCCCCCTCACGGTCGCCCAGTTTCGAAGGTCCTCACCTCACCTCCACTCTCAGCGACATCCCCAGTTCGGTAATCCGGACCTATCACAACTTGGCTCGAAGCGTCCGCCCTTCACCCACGTAGCAGGTCCTCGCACCACCTGGGTCTCGTCCACCAACCGCCAACATCAAACAAGCAAAACACACTTGACCGCGCAAAAATTCGGTTCCAACACCACAAAAGCTCCACTATCACAAACAAGTACTTAAAGCTAGAACAATATGCAAACAATCAAGCAATGCTCAAGGAGCGACCAAAGCTCCGCAAACAAAGTATAATGTGCGAAGAAACAATAAAGGTGGAGCCACGCCTCATCCACATCAACACCAGAGCCCCTCTCTCACCCTCGAAGAGACCTCTGATATCAAGCTCGGTTGTATCTCAACAATGCAACAATACCGCCGTACATGGGAACTTCATCCCCGACTTTGAAGGTGTCACATACCGTCACTTCCAAACATCAGCATGCTCCACAACTAATGAGGAGCGCCACTGCATCAAGTTCCACTACAACAAAACAGATCTATGGCGGCGCTTTTTACGCGGCGCTTATTAAAACGCCGCGGTTTTATTTTATAATGGCGGCGTTTTTTGGTTTTAAAACCGCCGCGAAAGGCATATTCCGCTATTAGCGGCGTTTTTAAATCGAAAACGCCTCCAAAATAACTAAATAACATATTATATTAGGTTATTCTATGATTTCTCTCATTCCACGGGTTCCCCGCATCCCGCCCTTCCCGCCCTAGCTCTCCCCCAAGAAGCCCGCCCGTACGTCTCCCCCAAGAACCCCGCCGTCTCGTTGGAGCTCAGATCGCCGGCGGTTTGTAGCGGGGATGCGGCAAACCATGGCTTGTATTGGGATTGAGGTGAAAGAGACGAGTATTGAGTTTATATTTTATTGACATTTGGTCAACAATTGAACATTTGATATCAATTATTACGATGCATTAAAAGAATGTTTTGTTCTATGTCATCATGTCCGTTTTTGTTTCCAATAAAAAAACCCCCTATCATTGCTAGTGGAAGTCAATCTTTTTGCTTGCTTTTGTGAATATGTTTTATAAAAAAAAACCCTATCATTGTTCTATGTCAGAATGTTTTGATTTTGTGCTTAAAATGGATGTGAATATGTTTTATATGTGCTATATTGAAAGTATGCGTAATCATTTATTTGTTATGTGCAGCTGGAATGCTTCTCTGCCAATTTTTTTAAAAATATAAACACAACTTTTCGCGGCGCTTTTCTGTAGAAAACATGCCGCCAAAGCCGGGTTTTTTATTTTAAATTATGACACTTTCCGCGGCGTTTTAGTTATGCAAACGCCGCCGAATGTTTTTATATACAGCGGCGTTTTTAAATAAAAATGGCGCCAAATATTTTGCGGCGTTTGTACAACAAGCGCCGCGGAGTTTTCCGCGGCGCTTCCAATCGCGGCGATTTAGTGGCGTTTTAAGAAGCGCCGCTGTATCTTCCGTGGCGTTTTAAAAGCGCCGCGGAAAATATTAAAAAATGCCGCGGAAAGTGTTTTTTTTTTTGTAGTGTTCACTGAGAACAACGTCTCGCTACCTGAAGGGCTAAGGAGTCGCTTGAGTCTTCACGAGCAAAAGGCGTGCAGGTATGACCTACAACACACAGGCGTCCGTCCCTCACACACACGACACGCAAGCACACTCCCCGCTCGCACGCCGCACGCGGGCAGCCTTCCCACGCGCGCATAGGGCACGAGCGATTGCCACGCACGCGCACAGGGCACGGGCCCTGCGCGCGCAAAGCACGCGAGCACACGTCCCGCGCGCGCAGCGCATGTCCCGCGTGCGCATGGCGCGCGAGCGCACTCCTTGCGTGCACGCAATGCACGAGCATCCTTCCCGCGCGCGCACATCGCGCAGGCGCATGGCCCACCCACGCCCAGCGCACGGGCTCACTCCCTGCACTAGCGCACGCACAACGCGCGGGCGTCCTCCCGCATGCACGCCTTTCTCACACCATTCCCGGTGCACGATACGCCCCGTGTGAGTTCCTCCCTCCGCACCTCCCGTGCATCTTGTTGCACGCACAACCGCAAGAAAGCTCTCCGCCTGGTGGCTAGCCTATCGTGTGCACCTCTTAGATATTTTGTCATACGGACACCAACGCAACAATTATGCTCATCGTCTAGATTTTGAGTAGAAGTCCCTGCCCTCCATTCGCTTCGTCTCGAAGCTGCAGGGACTTGGGGGGAAAATGATGGGGTCTCAGTAGAGGTATTAACCACACCCCATCCATGAGGGGGCGGTTATACAAAGATTCCCCACTAACGACGTAACTACCCAAGGTATAACTGTCGCCGCCATCGCCGCCATCGCCGCCATCGCCGCCATCTCCGCCATCGCCGACGTCGTCGTCTTCTCCTCCCTCGCTGTCGTCGTCTCCGTCGCTTAGCCCGACCGGCGGGCCCAAAATCGACGCGCAGGGCCATGGCCGCGCGGCCTCCGCCGCCACCCAGAAAAGGAAAAATATATTGAAATATATATATACACACACATATATATACACACACACATATATTTTTAACTACTATATAAAAGAAGTTGTCTTTGGTGCAACATTCAAAATTGCCAAATATATCTTCATTCTTTCACTCTAATGACTTAACATATATTATAAAAAAACAGAAATTCATAAAATGTAATGACTTTGTGATAGGTTATCATTAGGCCTAAAAAAATTAATTTCGAAATATAATAACTTACTTTAAAATAATTTTTTGTTAAAATATAAATGTTCTTGAAAAAAATAATTATAAAATATTGATGTATATTTTTTACCGTCATTTTGAGTACTCATATGCATATGTTGCGGATGAAGCCCGCCGTCGCCGGCCGGATACTGTCGAATGTGGGTGCAACCCACTTAAATGCGGCGCAGCCCGCTAAGAGTTAGCGAGCACGGGCGAAGCCCGTGCGCAGCTGCTCGTGTGCGTGTGTGTGTATATATATACTATATTAAAAAGAAATATCATGGTCTGTCAATAGCGTGAGATCAATAATACCCAAAAAAAATAACCGTCAGATTTGGCTTCATAATACAACAATCGTCTGATTTCGCTCACAAAACCCAAAGCCAGCCTTATAAACCCGCAATTATCGAAGCTGTGCACGCGATTTATTCCCGATCTCAACCCCTCACTTCTTCGTCCCGGCCTCTGCAGTGCATTTCTTTTAGCCGATGCCGACATCATCGAGCAACGAGCGCCAATATTCTCTACCGATCTACCGCAAATCTTCTACCTTACAGATCGCCTGTGAGAATATCATCTCCTCTCTATCGATTTCTTATTGGTTCTTGTTGCGGATCGCTTAGGCCTCTTGGTAGACCGGTCGAATTGAATCACCTTAGCTCGAGAGCGAACCAAGTGCGCAAACAGTCACAGAGAAATTCGTTGAGTACACTGGGACGTTTTAATGTGGAAAAACCCGAAAAGGGTAAAAAAACCACGCGGCCGGGACTGTGCCGACCAAACTTCCACTATCTTCTGGGGGTTACAATTAGAGATTTAGAAGCTGAGCGCGACAGGTCGCTCCTCGTTACAAATCAGAGAGAGAGAGAGAGAGAACGTCCCGAGGGCGACATGCCACCTCTCGGAAAAACTTAGTCTTTTCCTTCTGAGAACGGCAGAGAACGAAAGTGAGAATGCCTTGTCCGCTTTCGTGGAGACGAAAGTGAGAAAGCCTTGTCCGCTTTCGTGGAGACGAAAGTGAGAAAGCCTTGTCCGCTTTCGTGGAGACGAAAGTGAGAAAGCCTTGTCCGCTTTCGTGGAGACCAAAGTGAGAGCCTTGCCCGCTTTCGTGGAGACGAAAGTGAGAAAGCCTTGTCCGCTTTCGTGAAGACGGCAAACTTCAAGTCCACGAAGGAGATCTTCAAGCGCCGAAGGAGAAATCCGTGGAAATCTTCAGGGAGCTCTCTCTGGGCATTCAGGTCGGATCCCCTCAAATGAAGCCTGGGGGGTCCTTTTATAGCTTTGGCCGGGGGTAGCCCAGTAATTTTGCCGTTGTAACCACCATAACCACCTGGGAGGACGAATCATATTTTCCGGTTCAGGGCCCACGGATCACCATTTTTCGTAAATGACCATGCTGCCCTTCGACGAAAGGCGACAAGCTGTTCCTGAAAAGTGAGAAACTGAAAAGACAAAAAGTGAGCGAGCCGAGTCAGAAAAGTGAGCGAGCCGAGTCGGAAAAGTGAGCGAGCCGAGTCGGAAAAGTGAGAGTGCTAGAAAGACAAAAAGTGAGCGAGCCGAGTCGGAAAAGTGAGAGTGCTAGAAAGACAAAAAGTGAGCGAGCCGAGTCGGAAAAGTGAGCGTGCTCTGAGCGCGCTCAGAAGCATTCTGAGCGCGCAATGAACATTGAAACGCTTTGGTCACGTTGCGAGGCGTTCTGAGTGAACGGTGGAACGGAGAGTCGCGCCCCCTAAGGAGAAAGCGAAATCCGACCACACCCGGCGAGGGGATGCTGTTTCGGCCGCATCCCCCGCGAAAGGAGACTCGGCCGCATCCCCCCATGGGGGGGGGGGGGGGGGGGGCGGTTTGGCCGCACCCCCCTGTGGGGGGCGCGGTTTGGCCGCACCCCCTGTGGGGGGCGCGGTTTGGCCGCACCCCCCTGTGGGGGGCGCGGTTTGGCCGCACCCCCCTATGGGGGGTGCGGTTTGGGTGCGGTTTGGCCGCACCCCCCATGGGGGGCGCGGTTTGGCCGCCCCCCATGGGGGGGGGGGGGGGGGGGCGGTTGGGTCGCACCCCCCTATGAGGGGTGTGGCTGGGCTGCACCCCCTATGGGGGGGGGGGGTGCGGATTGGCCGCACCCCCCCATGGGGGGTGCGGCTTGGCCGACCTGGCCGCACCCAACGTGAGTGGGGGCGGGCTATCCGCACCCCACTTGGTGGGGTGCGGACGCACCTCGGTAGCGAGGCGCGGCTCCGTGCACTCCCGGCGCCGTTCACGGTGTGACGTGCTTGCGCGACGGATCCTCCACTTCCGCGATCATGGGCTTGACTGCTGGCCCCACCTCTCTTTAGCGGGATTTTCTCTATACGCACCCCAAGGCCTTTATGGATATGTAACATAAGCCCCCCAAACCTTCGGAGTCTGAATCTCTGTGCGAGGAGTTCAGAGGTTTTGATTTTTCCGTGGCGGCTTTATCCACTGCTCTATTCACTGCGACGTGGGTAGGAATTGCTGTCGAAGGGTGAGTGTGTGGTTGACTTTATTTCTTTGTTCTGGTTAGGCGTTTCTCGCTCTGCCTGAGTTGTGATAGCCCCCTGATGGTCCTGCTGCCCTGGTTGCTGACGAAGTGTTGATTGAGGGAAGACGCTTTAAGTTGGCCGGTGAAGGGCGTTGGTTCCCTGAGATTGTTGCTGGCTCGCTGCCTAGCATTGATATCCGAATAGGTTGGGTGCTTTCTGCAAAATAACAGATGAACTTGCACGGTTCTGAGCCCGCGACTTTTATAGAAAATTAGCTTGCGCAAGTCTGTGCTTGCGGCTTTTTTTGCACGAGTTTGTGCTCGCGGCTTGGCCGGTGAATAGCGGGTGTATTCAAACCGAGGGTGAACGCAAGGGGGCAGGCCCCTACGACACCGGGACTCGACGGCGGAGGAGAAGGGCGAACCTTCAATCGACGGCGGTGCAAAGTCCCCGGGGCAAGGCCCCGAAGTGGCCGGTGAATAGCGGGTGTATTCAAACCGAGGGTGAACGCAAGGGGGGCAGGCCCCTACGATACCGGGACTCGACGGCGGAGGAGAAGGGCGAACCTTCAATCGACGGCGGTGCAAAGTCCCCGGGGCAAGGCCCCGAAGTGGCCGGTGAATAGCGGGTGTATTCAAACCGGGGGCGAACGTGAGGGGGGCAGGCCCCTACGACGCCGGGACTCGACGGCGGAGGAGAAGGGAGAACCTTCAATCGACGGCGGTGCAAAGTCCCCGGGGCAGAGCCCCAAAGTAAAAAAATTTCTTTATTTAATATAGGTGGCAAAGTATATGCATATTTTCATAGTAAGAAGTTGTTTTACACATAGTTTTTTCAATATAGGATGGGTTCGCACGAGTCTGAGCTCGCGGCTTAGTACATAACATGAGATAAGATAGGTTTGCACGAGTCTGAGCTCGCGGTTTTGCATACATAATATATGATAGATTTGCACGAGTCTGAGCTCGCGGCTTTGCATACATAATATAACATAGATTTGCACGAGTCTGAGCTCGCGGCTTTCTTCTTAATAGAAGACTTGATGTTACTGATAGAAGCGGCGCAGGTTCTGGGAGTTCCAGGTGCATGGTAGAGTCTTTCCTTCCGCTGTTCTGAGCCTGTATGTTCCGGGTTTTACGATCGCAGTGACAACGTACGGACCTTCCCAGGTGGGTGAGAGTTTATCTCCTTGGGGGCCCTTTCCAGCCGCCTCGATGCTGCGCAGGACGAGATCTCCTATGTTGATTGGTCTGGGCTTCACCCTTCTGTCATAGAACCGGGCTACGCGCCTTTAGTAAGAGGCGGTACGCTGGGCGGCGTCGTCCCAGACTTTGGGGATTAGGTCAAGGTTTTCCCGAGTTTTTGTAGGAGTTGTTTTCCTCCGAGTTTTTGTAGGAGTTATTTTGCTCCGAGTTTTTGTAGGAGTTGTTTTGCTCCGAGTTTTTGTAGGAGTTTTTCTCCGAGTTTTTGTAGGAGCTTTGTCTCCGAGTTGTAAGAGTTTGACTCCGAGTTGTAGGATTTTTCATAATCCGAGTTAGTGAAGTAGCCTAGTCTAGCCGGTCGTGCTAGATAGGTGAGGTGCAAAGTGGACTACCCAAGTACGGGGAACCACTATAAATCCTTGTGCATACTGTGCTCTTTGGTTTTTTGTGTGCTTTTATTCATATATTTTTAATTCCGCAAAAAGCTGTAGAAACCACCTATTTACCCCCCCTCTAGGTGATTTAGGTCGCAACTAGATACTTTCAATTGGTATCAGAGGGAGGTTGTTCGCTAAAAGGTTAACACCTTGAACAAGATCTCTAAATCTAGTTTGCAAGAGACAGTATGTCCGGAATGGATAAATCCAAGGATTCCGTCAAGTTGCCAGTCTGCAATAAAGAAAACTTCCCCATATGGAAGGAAAGAGTGAAGTTCTACATGGAAGCGACCGATCCAAGAATTTTTCAGATTGTGGAAGAAGGCCCTCATGTCCCCATGAAACCTTCTTCAATTAATTCTAATATTCAAATAGCCAAGAAAATGCTGGAATTGACCAAGGATGAGATTGCTCTCGTCTCTTTGGATAAAAAGGCCAAGAACATCATTGCCGGTGCAGTGGATGATTCTATGTTGCAAAATCTGATACACTGCAAATCTGCAAAAGAAATGTGGGATTCCATAGTTGTTCTCATGGAAGGTACAGAAGAAGTGCGAGATGATCGACGATCTTTGCTGAATCAAGAATATGAAGCATTTAAGCAAGATCCGAGAGACTCCAACTCAGACACTTATGAAAAGTTCTTCAAGATCGTAAACGACCTTAGAAATTATGATCGGGAATTCACCGTCGGAGAATTAAATGACAAGTTCTTGAGATCCCTGACGAAAGAATGAGATATCAAGGCTATTGCTATCCGGGAATTTGGAAAGTTGGCTACGATGGAGCCACAAATATTATTTGGCAAGCTCCTATCACATGAGCTAAAGCTGAGTATTAGAAAAGCTGAAGAAGAAGGATGCTCCACTTCTGGAAGGGAGAACTCTGTGGCACTGAAGGCCAAAGAGTCAAGAAGAGGTAAAGCTAGATCATTTGAAAGGACATAGTCCTCAGATGAAGATGATGAATCAGATGCTTGCCCCTCAAGCTCTGATATGTCTGATGGAGAGTTCTCTTCACTCTCCAAGAAATTCAAGAAATTGCTCAGAAAAAGGAAGCAAAGGAAAGGTCAATCCTCCTCATCAGATCATAGAAGATCAAGACATGATGATGACCATCACAAGAAGGAACACAACAATGGCAGGTATAAATCTCAACCAAATAAACAAATTTCAACTGATATTATTTGTTATTGTTGTAATAAGCCAGGACATATAAGTACGGAATGTCCTTCCAAAAAGAAGAAAGAGAAGAAATCCTTCAAAGGAAAAAGGAAAGAAGAAAAGAGCTTCTTAGCAAAGAAGACTAAGACTCTTAGTGACAGTGACTCAGGGAAGTCAAGCTCAGATGAAGAAGCCTACTTTGGGCTTGTGGCACATTCAGACGAGGAAGTAAGCGACTCCACATACAAAGGGAAGGTAAACTCGCACACTCCTCTTTCTGCATCTGAAACTGACTCCAATGCGAATGAAGGTTATTCTTCAAAGGAAGATTCAGAATTAGTGACTCGGTATAAAGCCATTTTGGAAGGAATTGACAAATGCCGCAAGGTAGTCAAATCTCAAGCAAAAGAGATTGCATCTATCAAGATGGCGGAATCAGATTTGAGGGAGGAAATTGAAAAATTAACTCTTCTCAAAGAAGAAGTCCAAATCTTGAAAGACGAACTTAAAAGCTCCATTGAGTTATTAAATCTTAAGGAGAAATTCATAAATGAATTAGAAGAAAAGTTAGTGGTGGAAAGGAAGATAGTTGAAAGCTTCTCCAAACCAAAAACTATTCTTCCAATCATTGAAAGATTTTCTGCTCCTGCGAAGGTTAGTGGCCTTGGTCATGAGGCTGAAAGTAGTAAGGCTGCTGAGAAAAGAGCCGTGAAAGGAAAGGGAAAGGCTGATCAAAGTCAACCTTCATTCAGGAAGCACTACAACAAACTGCACCTGTTGTAAGGACTGGAATGTAACTGAAACACAGTTTGTTACTAATAGTTATATTTAGTAACAAAGTTTTTTTGTTGTTACAAAAAAAACTTTTTTGTAACGAATATTTTAAATTTTGTTACAATAATAATTAATTCGTTACTATAACTATAAGTATTTGTAACAACACTAATGTTACGTTACAAATAAAAAACTTTTCTCACAATAAGTATCAATTGTAACCACATCATAAAAGTTTTTTGTGACAAAGACATTGTCCTTACTAATAGTAATATTTTATTATTAAAGTTTTGTTACAAAAAATATATCATATTTTATTTTCAATTTTTGTACAATTTTATTATCAAAGTTTTGAATTCTTATTTTTTTTTTTGAAAAAAAAAACAAATTGTATGCGCGCGACAGTACCCCGCCTCGATAGTGCTCTAACGCGATGACAGTACTCCTATAGCTCGCAAACATCCGTGCGCGGCTGTCGCAGATATGTGGTACTATTGCGACATATATTTTTGCGCGTACGGGGTTTTTATAAATCTTTAACTTTTTATAAAAGTTTTTCTGTCTCTCTCCCATGCAGCTCTATCTCTCTCTCACATGAATGAATGAAATATACGGATGAAAATTTTTCTCCATAAAATTTTGAACAAAACAAAACTAAAAATTAAAAATATATTAAATGTAAAAATGAATGCAAATTAATATGACATTAATTTTTTAATATAATTTTGGAATTAAAATAAAATCACGCACGAACCCGCGTGCACGCAAATGCGCACTCTCGCGCGCACGCAAATGCGCTCTCGCGCGCACGCAAAATGCGCCCTCGCGCGCACGCAAATGCGCCCTCGCGCGCACGCAAATGCGCCCTCGCGCGCACGCAAATGCGCCCTCGCGCGCACGCAAATGCGCCCTCGCGCGCACGCAAATGCCTTCTCGCGCGCACGCAAATGCTCTCTCGCGCGCACGTAAATCTGGGAGAGCTATTGATGGAGTATCCCTAAAGGCGCTAACCGCACACCATCCATGAGGGTGCGATTATCCAAAGAACTCTCAATAGCGGCGTAACTATCTGAATTATAACCATCGCCGCCATCGCCGCCATCGCCGCCATCGCCTACGACGCCTACGACGTCGCGATTGTCGTCATCGCCGTAGCAAATACCCATGAATAGCTTTAGGCCAGTTGTAATTTAAAAACACATCGGACTCGAACAAACAAGTAAACTCCTTGGGGACACTGTTGCATGGAAGGAAAAAATACATAATACATGAAGTATTAAACTACTCGAATCATTTTTTCTGAAGTTTTAAAAGGAAAAATGATTTTTTTTTAAACTGTGGCCTGCATATATCTAAAATCGGTCTGCATTTAACATCATTTTTTTTTTAAACTGTGGCCTGCATATAGTCAAAATTGGCCTGCGTTTAATATCGCTCTATATATATTGATTGATGGATGACACGTACTTTAATGAAAATAAATGTATAATGAAATTCATAAATACGTGTCAAATCAATTCATAAATACAACACGTTATTCAATAAAATTTACTTTTAAATAAGATTTATATTTTTTAAAATAAGAATTACCCCCGCTCAATTTTGTCCACTCTTAGGAGCTCGATCAACTGACAGTGCACATGAGGCCCATGTTCCCCGCTCGACAATACCCCCGCCTCGACATTGCCCGACAGTGCACATGAGCTTTAAAATAAAATTTATGTATTTTTAAATAAGGTTTATCCGTTTATGTATTTTTTAAAAGTAAGAATTACCCCGCTCAATTTCGTCCGCTCTCAGGCGCTCGATCAACTGAATAAAAAATAATTGAATATTAATTTAATTTTCTCACCGGACACAAACAAACACACACACACATACAAACACGTACACACATACACACGAGTGACATGCAGTACACAGGGGGCCCTATGCCCCGTGTGACAGTAGACGTTCACCGCGATCGGGCGGGCGGAGAGCCTCGTGTACTAAAACAAAAACATTAAATAAAAAACATATAAACTTAAAGTATGAAAACACGTACATGTCATATTGATTGCTAGAAGACACGCAGTTTAATGAAAATAGATATAAAAGAAAGTCATAAATACATGTCCTATCGATAAATAAACACATGGTTCAATAATTAAGCTAACATTAATTACTTTTTAAATAAAATTTACTATCGTGGCGGGGGTAATGTCACGCGGGGCACGAGCGCTTCCTAGATGCACTGTCATTTGAACGAGCATCTGTGAGCGGGAGAGTTTGGGCGGAGGTAGTGACGTCGATGATGTCGGGGTACTGTCGCAGTGGAGAGCGCTCATCGAGCACAGGCGTATCCCATACGAAGATACTTGTAGGTCTATATATATAATTTAGTAAATTAAAATATT